>PYXC01002283.1:1682500-2282500 GCA_015244755.2 Tenualosa ilisha | reverse complement strand
GATTCCATGTCAACACATGGTACGTAATACGAACGTCTCTGTGGACACAACCTCATGCATGCTTTTTTAGTGCAGCCTGTGCGCACATAGTTTGCCATGCTCCCATCATTGCACTGAGTTCCAAAAAAACAAACAAACAAACAAAAATGGATGATACATTTTTGCTATGCAAGTACGCACAACTCAATGTGTTTGCGTGCCCTACGTTGACTATGAATCGACCCTTACTGTACAACAGTATTCAGGCATCAGAGGCCTCTGGTAGAAGCACACAACGGCGCAGTAAACTTACCTCCGGACGACAGCCATAGCAATAGTTGCAATTACAGCCACGGCAAACACCACTCCACCAACTATTCCTACAATCAGTCCTGAAGAACAACAAAGTGTAAATGACAACACAGTTGTGACCTTAGTACTAGGCAATCAAGGAACAACATTAGGTCCTCCTTTCACTTTGATTTCTACTGATACACTTCACGTAAATTATTATTATTATTATTATATTATTATACATGCTAGACATTAAATGGAGGCAATCTGTGTGTACAACTGACCTGAAGTGGGACACAGTTTAGATCAGAAAGGCAGTGTAAACCACTGTCAACCATAGTTTGTACTGTATCTATATGTAATGTCTACAATAATCTGGTCTGTATTTTCCAAGTGTGTATAGTTTGTGTAGATAATCATTATTTGGTTTACCTGCATTAACACTGCTTTCATCAGGATTGATATCAGAGCCCAAGGATCTTCCAGATTTAGCTAAAGGGGTAAAGTTGTACATTTTTTGAGAAAAAGTGCACCTCTGCCACCTAGTGGATGAAAACTGAACTGACAATATAGCTAATGGAGATGGAGGGGAAATATGAAGGTCCATAGGAAGTGTTTTGGTAAAGACTTAAATATAAATAATGAAACTATGTAGATATAGAGAATAAAAAGGCCACACAGAAACAAGAAAAGCAACAAGATTACCTTGGCACATTGCTATACAATCTTCTTTTGAGTCAAAGCGGTTGCCATTGCCTTGACACCCTCCATAATGAAACAGACGACAAGCCTTTATCTCGGGGTCGAAAAAGTATTTCAAGTGCAGGGCTTGACACATGCCATGGTCAGCAGGAAGGGAACACACCTCACCTGAAATTGGAGGGAAGGACAGATGTTTACTGCTTATAGAGAATATAAAACGGAACTAGAGCTGTTCCCCAGCACACATACACACACACACACACATACACATTCTCTCACACACACCCACAAACCAACTACCACACAATAATGCTCTAGAGAACATGGCTGCCACTCCAAACTTACTGCTTTCTGGGTACAACTTTTGAGCATGATCAGGTAAACATGCAGTGACACAACTCCTATCACTGTCAAAGTTGTTTAGGTTGCCTCCTTCTCCTTTGTAGAAGAACGGGTAGCATGAATTCTCGTCTGATTTGAAGAAAAATCTCAGCTCTTGCTTCTCCCCTGTCCCAGGATCAGCAGGCTCACTGCATTCTGGATCTGGAGGGAAAAATTGTGCATGCTTCAAAATTAGATTAGATTAGATTAGATTCAACTTTATTGTCATTACACATGTATGAATACAGGTAACGAAATGCAGTTTGGCATCTAATCAGAAGTGCAAAGAGCAGCAAGTGCAGTATATACAGTATGCAGTATGTACAGTTAAAGAGCAAATTATATACAGATTAGAGTAGTAATAATAAATACGATGACGCAGCAATCAGAATGTGCACAGAGTGGGCAGTCAACAACTTGATTGGAAATGCGCTCCTATTTGGGAAAGGATTTTTGCCTAGGTACACACTGCCTGTCTTGTAAAGTAAGTGAAGGGTAACTATTTTGGTCAAGTGAGAAGAGTCCTGATGAGACTCAAAATGCTGAAATTAGGGAGAAAGTCTGAAAGTTTTCAGCAATATGAAAAAAAACTTAACATGATAAAGAACCAATCAGGGTTCTTACTGTAAGTCAAACTTTTCCATGACTTTCCCTGACTAAAAAGCAAAATTTACATAACCTTCACTATAATTAAGCAATTACCCCCGAAAAAGGCCATTCTACACCATTCCTGGCTCACCGAAACACCAGGTCAAGTAAACTCAGTTGGCTTGTAGATCCACTTGAGTTTTACCATGTAATAGGTTCTGGTCCTGGGCAGTACATATAGTTACAATACAATATACTGCCTGGATTCGAAAACCACAACAAAAATACCAAATTCCCTGGAACAGGCTGTATTAAAATTCCATGATTTCACTAAAATCCCTGACCCATGGGAACCCTGACCAATGCTAAAACACAATGCGAAGCATAGCTCTATTCTTCCGACATAAAACGTAATTCATCATAAGAACATCTCGCTGAACTTACTTTTAGACATGGCAGAATCAAACATGCAGCCCAGGATAAAACACCTGAAAAAAAGATTTGCCAGCATTTTGGAGCCTTTGTTCACAATAACGTTTCAGAGAATCAGTCCACAGACAGCACTCTCACAGTCGCACAGCACAACATCAAAGTGCAAATGAAGAACAGTTCAACATACTGACCTTCAGACTCATTTATTTAAGTCCAGGTTTTTATGGCCAAGGTGTGCCCGAAAGCACTCCTGCTGTAGTTTCAGTCATAAAACTGGCCTGTGATGCTCCAGAGTTTCAATCATAAAACAGGTCAATTATTGTCCTCATTTGGTAATAAGATTCGACCCGTTGACAACAAGAGAAACTAATATGCAGAGCTGCAAGGAAAAAATGACAAAAAGATGACGGAATCAAGAACAGTATTGGTGTGTGGTCACTGGGAGACACTGAATATTGCCTAACAATGTAGACCGGAGAAATTCTTTTTTTTACAACTCATCTTAGGCCCTCTGAGCATGTGTGTGAAGGCTGCCATTCATATTAGAGCAATATTTATTTGTCGTTATAGTTATCATTGTTAGTGTAAACTGCCCTTCAGAGCTTGGGTCTGTCTCTACACACAATGACAATGTAAGGGCGCATTTACATTGGCTTTACTTCATTTACACTGTCTACCAAACTCGGACCTGAGACCAGAGTGGAGTCCAGTAACAAGGCTCTGGTGTGTAGTTCAGTAGAAGTAGAACAGTTAATTTTAGGTAAAAGCCTTTATTTGATCAGTTGTTTAAGATATTCTGCTGCTGTGTCATCAGTAATTGACGTCTCTTAATAGTGATGCATTAATGGGCAGGACATATTGGTCGAATTCAAGATGCATGCAACACAAGACAGTTAATTAAACAGAAACAGAGGTGAGCTGAACACTCTTTTGCTCACACAGGCACAGCTAAGAGGGTCTTCACTTGCTGTTTGTTTTGTGTTTTAATCCGAGTCTGAATAAATGCATATAAATATGGGGATTACTTTCCTTTTGACTTTTCACTCTTATCATTCAACTGAAGGTGATGTAAAGTCCTGTCCCTCTGTGCTCTTGTTGTATCTTTCTGTCTACTGCTTCTGTGCCACTTCCTGTCTTTGTCTACTTCCTGGTCCTGTGCTCTGTTTATCCCTCCCATGTGTTTCCAAGCTCCGCCCCTCACCTGTACCCAGTCTTGTACCCTTGTTATTAGTCTAGTTAGTCTCTGCCTTGTTGCACCTGTTCCTTGTTCCCTTTTTTAGCCCTCTGTATTCAGTCTCCTGTGAATCGTTACTTGTACTCATGCTTGTATTCATGTTCCGCATGATGTGGTTGTTTTGTGTTCCTTGTAGTCGTGTTTCCTGTAATTATTACCAGCCTCCAAGTCTAGAGAAAGTTGTGCATGGAATAGACCACGTTCCCTTACTTCATAAATGAGAGAGAGAGAGAACGGACAAGTCATTCAGGTGTTGCACACTGGTATCCTTCCTTTATTATTTTAAAATGACTTAATTCATGAATAATTAACTTAATTCACTGAATCAATGAATACATATTTAGAACATCATAACATTCATTTAAACAACTCTTGTATAAAGTACACAGTTTCATTCAACCAAACTTCAATGATCAAGCCCATAGTAGCCTACCAGATGACACTGCCTTAACACAGACCTGAGCAAGGACAAGCACATTTACCCTTTTCAGTAATTCAAAATCACATCACACATTACAAAGCCAATGGTTAATGGCGACAACAAACATTTGTTGGAAGCTCCCTAAAGTACATCAGACACTAACATGAATTTTACCAACACACCTCACAGCACAAGCAACAGAAACTATAAATTCAAACATACATTAACAAATGACAGAGAGAGAACACACTGGCATTCAAAATCTCTTCCTCTCTGCCAGCTATACGTGCCCTTTTCCCTCCCTCCCAGAGTGCCATCTGCAGGTTTGGAGCCTAATAAGCTACCTTCCCCAAAACATGAAATGGATGGGTGTAGTGCACTGTATGAAGTTGCAAGTTCTAAAATCATTCAACCTTTAATTATGAGTTACAATCCTTTTCCTTAAAAACAAATATCAAAACAATTATTATTAAAAACAAAACAATACAAATCTCCAACTCAGACGCCTACATAAATAAAGCCTTTCTGTTCTAGTATTGTCGTCTGTTTGGGTCCTGGCCTCAAACATTACAGCTGGATACTGTGCTCAATCTCTTTTTAGCGCTGTGGGTTTTTGATACACAGCTGATCTATACAGCTGATAGGGTGACTTTTCTGACACCCACCAAATGAAAGAAAACTACCTCAGAAGCCTGTTGCAAAAAGTTGCGCTACATTGCAGCCAAACACTTTGTTCAATTAGTAAACCATAGCAAACCGGTGCGTGCATTGGTTGAACTCACTCCTCATTTCTCATATCTGTCTGTCTTTGATTCTTCCATCCTCCCACTGCTGGTTTCTTGTTTCCCCTATGAGGGGAGGGGCTTGGATAGAAGGAAGGATGGAGAAATTGTGTCACGGGATGCACCCAAAATGTTTGAGTGTTAATTTTTTGTAGACAAGCAAACAGGGAGGGGGTGGGTCCAGTAATTAGTCAGCTGACAGAAATCAACATATACACTCCCAGTAAAGTCAACTTACACAGACATTTATAGCGGACTGATCAAGGATCAAGGAGTTTGTCACATACATTGAAATACTAATGTAAGACGTGTAGTGAAATAGCGTAAATTAGAATATTAGCTGACTAAAAGAGAAAAAGAAAGATACAGCAAAAGCAAAAGCTTTTAATAAACAAATCAGGATCCATGTAGCCTACAGACCCAGATGTTGTAAGTCAGGTTGTATCTGGCACTTTCCAGAGACTGCGACTGCTCTGAAGTCGTGACGGAGAAGTCACATCACGTATAGTATAGGCTATCGTCTTTAGTCAAGGTGGTTATGGTTATTACTTGGCCCACCCATGCGAGAATGGTGACCACCCACAGCCAAAACGATCGGTAGGCAGGGTCGCCTTTCATCTGAACCTGGCCAGCTGAATGTAGCCCTCTGCAGGCACATGGCCCCCACTCGAACCATAAATGAATGATCCAATATGCCACTCCTCCACGTCTCACTGTCACTTTCACAGCCTCGACTCCAGTTTCCCTCCACTCCGTCTCTGCCACATACAGCAAAAGAAAACGCTGCAGCTTAATGGAGGTGCCCAGTGAAGCTAGAGCTTCGTCTCATTGGTAAACAGATCAGTCAGAGCGCATTAATTGAATAGAAGCGTAAAAATGCCAAACTAATTGAAATTTTCCAAACTGTTAGAGACTGACTAAAATCTAAACAAAAAATAACATAATTAAAAGGCATGATCCAGCGCAATGCCAGTCACAGGTGAAAAGAAGAATGGGAGCTGCAGCAGAGCAAAAAAGAAGTTATAAAAAACAAAATTATAAGACAAAAAGTAACAGATGCAAATAAAGACTGCAAATCACAAAAAAAAGTTACAAAATGCCTAATAAATCAACAAAAGTGAAAAGACAGATTTATATGATGAATAAAACACTTAATGCCATCTAATGTAGGTTAACACTCACAAGGTCAGCATTAGGTTTAAAATTGAATTCTTCTACCAGTCCACAAGGGGACATAGTGAGCGTTAAGAGCGTAAATATGCGTAATCACACCTCTGATTTTCAAAGTCTTGCCACTATGTGGATGTGTGTAGGTTTTACATTTCTGTGTGTATCCGCACTGTGCACAGTTCCCACATTTATAGTTATCATCAAGTATATTAAATACACATTATATTTTATATATACATTAATCACATGTGTTAACATGTTAACATTGTTAGCACTACTTTTTATAATAATAATATAAATATAATAATAATAATAACAACAACAACATACTCTTTTGATCCCGTGATGGAAATCTGGTCTCTGCATTTAACCCAATCGTGAATTAGTGAAACACACTCAGCACAGTGAAGTGAAGTACACACTAACCCAGAGCAACTGGCTACCTGCTATAGCAGCACCCGGGGAGCAGTGAGTAGTTAGGTGCCTTGCTCAAGGGCACTTCAGCCATGGTCTACTGGTCAGGGATCAAACTGGTAAGTCTTCGGTTACAAGCTCAAAGCTCTAACCAGTGGTAACTACCAGATGGTAACTATCACCTCGCAGTAGAGGATTCCTATCAGTAAGCTTATGGAATAAGTCTGTTTGTAAAGTATTGCCTTCTTTAGAGTAAAAGTCAACTGATCATTAGCAGTATTTAAATACTGATGAAACTGTTTAAGGGTTTCCTCATCACCATTTCAGAGTAGAAAAACATAAAGTGTGGACTGACCTCCGAATTACGAATGGTACTCCCCACCAACCACCAACATATATAGATTGTCGTCCTTAAAAAGGAAACAGTTAGTGGTAAGTGGGAAATAAGCAAGGTCTGTTATGCATTCAGAGAGTTGTTTCAGTGTGAGGAAACTCTGATTCAAGAAAAAATCCATGGCCTCTATACCACCATCATGTGGAATATTTGTGTAGAGGCTAGAAACACCAAAAGTCGCAAGTAAACACTCTGGGGTAGGTAAAGAAGAGTTCTGAGTTCTGTGTTCTTTGAGTTTCTAAATAAAATCAATGGAATCTGTAATATAAGAAGGTAAAGAGAAAACTAATGATTTTACACAATGACAAAGGACAAGACAGGTACAGGCCAGGAGTGGGGTGTTAGTAAGACAGGACAAGACAGAGGACATGGTTAGTGAAAAAAAAATCATACTTTTAAGACACAAAAGACAAAGACAACACATTTCACAAGAACACAAACTGAAAAAACAAGGACACACAAATTCTTATGCCCTGTTAATGAAGGTTCTAAGCAATGTTAAATTCTTGAAATTTAACTCCACAACTCCACATGTCCATTAGTTACACATTCCAAAACTCTAGACATTTTCAACAAATTGCTTATGCTTATAATACAGGCTCTAAGCAATGCAAATTTTTCATTTCCAATACAAATTGCTAGCTCTATCTAGTACTTTGACTATCTAAAGGCAAGTTTTGCTCTAAAAACCAAGTCTATTTAACATTAGCCTACACATCATGGAACAGGATAGAAAAACAGAGCAAACTCTGCTTGAGGCAGTGGGAAGTATGCTGCATGTTGTACCTGGGATCTGTTAAGGCCATCCTTGTGGACGCCGATTTTAAATCAGCAAATGAAAACCGCAAGACCAGGAAAGATACTAGTGTACATCACCCACCCTCCATCTCTGAAGGTGATCTGCACTTTGTCATACCTGTCGTCCAATACAGCAGCCGGTCTTGTCCGGAAGGTATGGTTTGACATACAGCTGAACTTGGCAAAAAAAGTCAGGAAGAAAAGGAAACAAAAACCACAAGGTGATGGACCTCCAAAAACAGCTTTACAGATGTTTTATGTTTGCCAAGCCTGGCAACCCACTTTGTTCAGTTGCCAGCTTCAAGAAATACATCACGAAATGTCCATGTGATGCGAAAGCATTCTATCTGCATCCTCTGCGTGCATCGCAAGAGATACTGGATAGAGGTGAGTGCTGGTACTCCCAGGAACCAATAGGGGTAAATTATCTTGGGCTCCTGCTCCCGCGCATCAGTGAGGCTTTGGGACTTTGGGCAACACCCAATTCAACTTCAACAAATAACAACAAAAACTAAATAGGCTCAGGCCTTATTCTCACAGGTTACGAACTGTCTGTGCTCAAATTTTTTTCAAAGTGTTGCAACCTAGCAACCATTTATGTATTCAGAATTAGTTAATAACTGCTCATGTGTGGTGGAAAGAAATAGTTCTATAAACAAGTCAGTTGTTGCCTAAAATCAATACACAAAAAGAAACGAATTAATTAAATTATTAAAACGAAATATGGCAACAGTGTACACACGCCGTGCCATTCATTATCCCTTACATAGTTACCACATTCATTGGGTGTTCTTCTGTGTTGCTGTAGATTCAATCAGCAACATTTGTGAGATCCAGGTTTTTTTTTTCTTATTTCTCAGCTTATCTTCAAAGAATTTTTCCTGTCCTGAAGTAATTTACCTCCTTTCCCTGTTTCTGCCATCCCCCACTGAGATGCTTCCCCTCTTTCTGTTTTCCCCCATGTTTCTGACAGTTGGTTTAATCTCTACAAAATGTAAAAAAATCTATATTGAACATCATGATTACAGACTAGTTCACATCACTAAATTCTGGTAAATTACTAAGGGCTTGTTTAGATATTTTTATAAACTAATATTTATGTTTCTTTTTAAAATTATGTTTACATGACATTCAGTGACAATCTAGAACAGAGAACGATTATGGACTCAAATATTTATCACTTCTCATACCACCACCTCCCACCTACTTGAAAGTCAACAGACACTACAGATAACCATAAAAAGTTGAATGTGTAACTATGTGTGTATCAGAAGAAGTAAAATTAGAAGTAAAATTTCTATAAAAATCATCTCTAATAAGGACATGGATGGCCAAACTCATGTTGATCTTGGAAAATGGAAATGCACAAAATAGCTCTACTTTGAAATAGGGCAGATGAACCCACTGTGGAGGTCCTTCAGTGTCTCCGGCAGCTCCAATAGATGCAGGTGGTGATGCTGGACCTGGTTGTAGATTCCTTCAGATTGCTATGGGGGTTATCTGCTCGCTTGTTACGAGGGTCTTCAGCTGTCTTGCTATGGGGTCCCTTCAGCTTTCGGTGATGTTTTGGGGTACTTTTCTGTGTTTCAATATGTATTCAGGTCATTCGGGGTTCTGAGGGACCTAAACGTCTAGGAGTATGAAAACTGAAACGCCTAACTGAAAGGGTGGATTTAGCATTTGATTTTGAAATTGTCCTAAAATGCATCCAGCAAACTGCGCAGCCTTTACCCAACACCCAACATCTTTTATTGTTAGTGAGGTCGTCTGTCACTCAAGGTCAATGTCTGTCAGGCAGAGTTAATGTATTTTATACAGTCTATGGTCAGACCAATGGGTCAGACCCCAGTCAGTGTCGCGATTTTAATGCTAACACATAGCACAGATAATCGTCTTTGAAAGTTGCGTTTTATAGTACACTGTGAAGAAGCTGTCGTGGAAAACCACCTCGATGTCTGCAAACCCTAACAATCAAGTCCTAGCCCACCCAATAAACTTGTTCTAAACCAGAAAACTCACTGTTGGAGTAAAGCTGATGATAAAGACTTTATTCACAATACCAGCAAGAATACAAGAGACAATTGCCTCACAGTATAAGTGCTGAGCAGTGTGAATGAGTTCTACTGCAGAGAGGATACCGCTTCCCTTGAGAGTTGATCAGGCTCTGCATGTTCCTTCCAAAACATCTACCTTTTATTCCACTTTGGAGCATACACTGATTCCTCCTACCTTGCCTATGTCACGGGGCTCTTGTTTATTAATTAGGAGGCTTCGGGCCTAGTTCATATTGGTGGATTCCCTCACCCATCCAGTTATTAAAAAACTATTATTCTTCCTTGCTGGGCGTTTAGTCTGACGTATACTTCCTTATGCTGGACTCTTATCTTTATGATTTATATTCCTTCATTTACTCAGGACCCATTGTACATGTTCTGATGTAAATCTTTATGATTTATATTCCTTCATTTACTCAGGACCCATCTGTACCATAGTTCTGATGTGAACAGCATCCTCTCATACAGCAGACCCCATTCACTGCCACATATCATGGTATCCTCCCAAACTAAGGTATCCCCTAATCCGAAGCATCTCCCTGCATTAAATCTTGTCTCTTGAACTGTTCAAGGCCTCTTGCTTGTTTTTGCCCTTTGCTTGAACTACCCAAGTCTCTATTCTCTCTCTGCCTGAACTGCTTTGGCCTTCTGGGTTACCATTAACATGTTACAAACCACCCTTCTTTCATATGTTTGTATAAGCGTTACACTCTTAAGTTAATATTGTGTATACTAAAACAAACTTCATCTTCTTTATGATAATAATTTCCACAAAGCCCATAATATTACATAGCAATCGACATTGTTCATCATTCTACAATTCCATATCATAACGGTCAGATCCATCAGGCAAAAATTTTAGGTAGCCAAAAAGCTTGTGATTTGGTAACATTTTTGAAATGTAGCTTACCTGGCTAGCGGTTAATATCACACTTCAGCAGAAACCCAGAAAATCCAAGAAACTTTTGAGGAAGGAAAAAAAACAAACAAAAAATAGACAGTAACTGAAAATAAAACTTTTTGGACTTAGCATAGCCAACTTTTTGCCTATTATGCAAATTCATTTCTGACTTTCTATGAAATTTCCAGCTCCCATGAGTTCAACGAACTTCTCTTTAGATCAATCAAGGTCACGACTTGAGCGCGTTATCAGATTAAATGCATAAAAATGATAGCTCCGGCAATGATTGATCTAAATTCGTTGTCAGTCATACTTACAGTTGTTAGCTGAATTATAGGGGCAGGACTTGATGCCGAGATGTCATGTTCTGAGTGAGAAACTTCTGATGCATCATTTCACAACAACAAAAATGTGACAAAAACCAAGCAAACGCCTCTACCAAAAATGGCAGATGTATGTGGCCTGTACCACTGCTGCCAAACCAGACTAAACAGTCACGAGCAAGAATGAGTCAGCACCGCACAGAGATAATTTGACGCCATCTAGCGGTTTATTTGCAAATGAAGAGGCTATTTGCAACTTCAAAGCACTCGGAGAGCACAGACCTCCGCCAAGGCAATGTGGGCTCACAGACGTAATACAAACTCCAAACGGTGTTCCGGATCACTACCAAAATTTGTTCCTTGTCATAATACCTCGTCCAAAAATTTAATGCAAATCTGTACTTTTTGAGTTATTTTGTATTCAGACACAGATCTCGGAAGAAACCTTGGGCAGATCCACGACTCAAGGGACTAACCCAACTGCCAGGGGTCATGCAGGAAAAGAACAATCAGGAGTAACCATGATAGACTACAAGTTGTCCATGGTTTTAACTAGGCATCTTAATAGTTCTAAAATATTGTCCCATAACATTATATGGTAGTCAATCTATAGGTGGTTATTGAGAATTATGTCTGGACAGTGTAATAGCAGCCAGACACAGTGTTAAAGTCAAGGAGTGAGATGGGTCATGGGGGTAACATTAAGGCTCCATTTTTGACAGTGTCATTGTAAGGGGGCATCAGTCACAAGGCCTCAGTCATAAAGAAACAATTTCTTAGGCCAAAGCATCCTTATTCTTCATTAGGTGCAAACACCAGAAACTCTCACAGGAGTATAGCACCATGGTTATTCAGTTTGTTCAGTCTTAAATTAGGCAAGATACATCAAAGTAAGCTGTGAAAAAAAGACAGCCATGTCAAAACATCACACTCTTATAAGACTGGTGTATACTGAATGTTAAGCATACTGTGTTTTTACACGAAGTAAGTGTGCACCTGATAGCGAAAAAAAAAAAAACTTACTCAGTGGAAAACACAGCAGATAGAAAAGCTCAAGAGGATTCATCTCTAACGAAACTCTTGAGAGATCAAATCAGGATCACCATAAAGTATCTCAGAGGCTTCTACTTAACCTTTACAAACAAGTAATGACGCTGTAGCCTAGTTTATGCTTTAAGCAAAGATTTTATTGCAGTAGAAACTGTTGTATTTGAACAATAACTAAAATATTTATTATAAAAACTCTGTAAGTTATAAAATGATAGAAAAGCAGCACAGTCTTAAAACAATGCATAGGCCTACATGAGTGCACATAAGAGAGCAGCTACTCTATATGCCTGAGAGACAGTGGGTCATCCCAGAAACAGCAGCAGTGAAATAGAACGTAGTGAGTTTGTCTGCAGAGGGGAAGGACAACATTCTACCCTTTAAAGTTCTGGAAAACCTCTGCCACCTCCAGCCAGTTCTGGAAGCAGGCCAGGCCTGGTCCCTGATCTGCTTTCGGCCTTTGTCTGTGATCACCTGGCCATTCTCCTTCACAATCACCAGCTTGGGCACAGCAGTAATGTTGTATTTCTTCTTGAGGTCACTTTAGGACAAAAAAAAATAGACAAAGAAACAAGACCATGTCATCTTGATATGTTGTTAGTACATTGTGTAATGCAACAGGGATGCAGTTTTTTCACCATGTCATTAAGGAACTGTTTGTTCGGATTCGCTTTATTCCCTATAGCATATACGGTACACCCTTATGAGCTCACTGGTTGTAATGTGTATGTTAATCAACAAGCAGTGCATTTTGTTGTTTTTTTTTTTTTACAGCAAATTGGCATGCTAAATAGTTTGTGTCATGTGTAACAGTTATGCCTTCTTCCTTTCACAAGAGCAAAACCAATTTTCCTAAAATTGTTTTGGGATGTCTACCTGACACTAGGTGAAGAACTTCATATCTATTTATAAACCTAATCCTTGTTGGTGAGAGAACCTGTCTAAACCTCTTACAGAGAAAGCGCTTTAAACACATTCTGTGGGCTACTCATTTGATTACTCTGGCAGAGGAAAGAATAAAACAGGAAACACTGACCTGTTAAAAATAACAACTTTGGGACATGACAGTTAAAAGTGACAACTACTGACAGTTATAATTTGGTGCAACCAGACTTACTGTTTGTATTGATCTGTCCAAGGAAGAGCAAGCCAGTCTCCATGCATGTCATGGTAGTAGTCAACCATGTCCTCTGTAGACTTGTCCGATGATACAAAAACAATCTCAAACTGTGCAGGAGGGTCGGACTCTTCAACCAGCTCAGTGTAAAAATCACAGAGGATGGGAGTGAAGTCCCGACAAGGTGGACACCATCCGGCAGAGAAGTATATACCAACAACTTTGTTTCGCAGTGCAGCTTCTGCATCAATGACATCCCCATCTTTGTTTATGAGAGTTCGACCAATGAACACATCCACCATTGCTGGCAAGACCGTAAAGGTATGAAGGTAACGCTATCTTCAAGCTATAAAACAGAGATTCTGTGTAGCTACTCGTTATAATTCACATTAAACGTAAGTTAAATTATCTTCGTTCGTTCTGGTAGCTTCGTTAACAGTCAAGCAACACCAGCAAAATTCTCTCTCAGCGGAATGTCAATCGATCTACACAAGTCACATAAAAAGCAAAAACAACTGAGCTAAATTAAGAAAAACTGACTGGAAAACAACGCGAGTATTTTCAATGGTGGTCAAAACATTGTCCCACGATTATCACAACTGACAGTTTCTAGGGAAACTGCAATTGGTCAGACGAAATATGAATCCGCCCCATTTGTCATCGTCGACACCTGTAACCGCCTATGGAAACCGCCAATGAGTCTACGCAGTAATTTCCCAGTGGTGTGACGAAATGCATTTGGGTTGGTGCTGTAGGTATGTGACCAGTAAATTCGCATAACCAACCTCAACCTCTCCCTGCAGTATGATCTGTAGTCAAAATAAAACCTGACAGCTTCATTCAGTAGGTCAAAGAGGCTGAGCTACCTTTTAACACTGCTAAATTTGGGCATCATACTGTTCCGAATTAGAGAGAGCAGATAAAAAAAGAATAGTCTAAACGGTAAGGTTAATGGATGGGAAGCAAGAGATGGGACAGGTGTACAGAACAATTAAGCATACTCATTAGTTCTGTTGTTCGAGCCTGAGCCTATTTACCTCAAATTCGCGCACTCTTAAACCTGCCAAGAGACGTCCAGGATGCAAGCAATACAATGTATGTGTGTGTGTATATATATATATATATATATTACTTTTGAAAGGCTTCTCATAGTGCATTAAAATTATACTGAACGTAAAGGTCATAAACAACAACAAACTAATTACTGCGTCCATACAGAAAAATAAGCTGTAGCCTAACCATTCGCTCTGTACATGACAGCAAAAACTCATGGCAGTGGCCAGGGGGTATACTACAACGCTAGGTTAGTGGCTAAACTGGGTAACTTCTTGAGTAATCCCTGATCTAAAAACACCTAAATCTCACTTCTGAAACAGCGGATGCTCAATGCAGGGTTCTTCAAGAGAGCAGTGGTAACTCCCAAAGCTAACCAGGTTAACCAGTAATCTCGCTTAGCAGTACAGGTCCCAAGACTTATAGGGCAATAGTCTGTAAACATGTGAACAATAAGGTGGTCCTACATAAACATCACATTATTGTCATTATTTTCAACCAAGTTACAAAATGTAAACAAGCTGGGCATACATGATCATATTCATGATAATGAGGAAAACAAATAACTCTTGCCACAAGGTAAATGACACCACCAAATTGCATCACACTTGTACACACAATATAAAGCGACAATTTATTTGCAAAAACATGAGTACACAATGTCACATAACGTTTTTATTTTTGATGTTATAAGGATAGACTTACATAATAATTATAAAAATTACTTACAGAATTAAGTAACAGTTTTTAAAATGTGTTTATACCTCTAAATGCAAATAAAATGGAGTATCTACATGTTTGAAAACAAAGACAAAAAAATGTGGTCCAATAGAAGCCATATAGCTAGTCCAAAGAGAGAAGCAACTATACATGTATCTGTGACCATCAAATTGCACTGTATTTTACAATGTATTCAAAGAACAACAGCATCTCAAAGGGACCATATTCATTATACTGTCATTTGCCTCACACAACCAGCACTGTAACTTAAAGGTTAATGAACCTAGACTTTATTTTCTCTTTTGTTTGTGAAAATGTACACTGTTTAATCCGATATGTCTGAAGGAGGACTCAATTACATCCACACACACATGCATTCACCCTTCATATATAGATCTGTATACAGCTTCATTTTCCTCCCCGTCCTGATCACGTAAGGCTGTTTTCTTTCTTTATTTCTAGACGTTTTAATTATGGCACTGGTAAAAGATACATACATATAAATAATCTGTTTTGTGTAGAACAGGAGCACTGTGTGAAAGATATGATCCCTCAAATGCTGTTTAACACTGGTATCGCATTCTTCTGTTGGCACTCCACATACAACACCAGTGCATTTGATTCTATAGAGCATAGTACAAAATAAAATAAAAAATACTTTGTTATTATTCTTTTTTTTTTCTGAACAAATGCAAACAAATATAAAGGGAACTTCCACAATTAGCATTACAACATAAAATCTCTGATTTTAGGGAACAGGTAACTGAAATGGAGACAAAAACACATGCATCACACTAACTTACACTTACAGGTTCTACTCATGCAAAATTAAGGGTCTAGAGTTCCTTTTTTTTCTTCCTTTTTTTCTGAAAACTTTCCACGTCGAACCCACATCAAAACACAGTACGATACTACAGTAGGTAAACGTAAAAGGCCAGTCCATAGAAGGAGTCTTTTAGTTGTTTTTTTTTCTTTCTCTTTTAACGGATGGTCCTCGCTTTGAATAAAGACAGATGGTATCACTGGGATAGACAGATCCCTACTGACTGAAGACACTGCATGTACGTAAAGCCATGACAGGTGATGACTATGCACCTCTGCTTTCGCCATACTGAGGGCTCTGAGGTTGAGACTTGTGACAGTTTGGACAAGCAACGTAGCAAGGACCAGCTATAACCACGTCAGTTATCCTTTTCAGCGTTTGGTGATTATCAGGTACTGTTTCCAAATTTCTGTTTTAGTATTTTGGTTAGACAAGCTGCCACTGTAAATCAACATCTCAGGATCAGTGACTCACCAACATCAGAAAGCTACATTAGATTGTGGGAACTAAAACAGTCACAAACTTGCAGCTGCGGACATCATGAATGAGCTATGAGCATGTATACAAAACATGCCCCCCCCCCAAAAAAAGAAAATCAGACAAGGCAAGGACATAATTTGTGTTTTTTTCCTGTTGTGAAAACACAGGTCACCATTCAAGCCACTTCAGAGACTTGGCTGGTGTTCACATAGTACACAGTCACTGAAAAAGCGGGCAGCGAGAAATATGTGTCTGTCAGAAGCTGAACACACTTGAACACTACTCTGTGAGGTAATGAGTAACATCTGGGATTTTTCTTTTTTCAGACTTTACTGGGCAACTCTAGGAAAGATTGTAACATTCCAAAAGGGGGCCCAGGTCATCTGGTGCACTAAACTTCTGGGAGAAAAATGTAAAATGACAACAAAATCGAACTAAACGAAACAAATCAATACTTGTAGCGCTAATTGTAGCGTTAAATAATGACTAACCATTCAATGGTTAATGGTGAGGCACACATGTTTAGGCTCAAATTGAGGCAAAACTGGAGAGTTAAGAAGGCGAAGGAGTTTTTCAATTGTTAGCAAATTGGAAGAGCAACATCATCTGAATACTTGCCTTATTAACAGTGTTTAGCTGATTTGTTGAATGTGGTCTAAAAAAAAAAATGAAACTGCACAAATATCTGTAGTCTGAATACTTTTTGAGTGTATAGGTAACAGTTTAAGATGACACACAAACCTTTTAATTCTAAAACAAAAATTTAGCAAATAAAAATTTACCTAGATGTAAAAGATCTTTGAAAAAGGCAAACAATGTGCAGAAATAATTGCATTGTGAACTTTACAAAACAATACAAATAATCATTGTGCTACTTATGATTGTTACTGTCATTAAATATTTCATAAACATGACTGAAATCGTTTAGGGGACATTAAAAGGCAGGTAAAACTTCAGTCAACTAAAACAATAAACATTTTCCTCCACATTTCAAAAAGAATTCAAGGTGACTGAATCTGATTAAATCTCAAAAAGGAACAAAAACATAAAATTTCAAGTGCTCCAATTCTCTCTCTTACAGAGATAATCTGAAAATTAGTGCTTAAGACAGAAATGTAATTTAACAAGTTGCATCAGCATAGAACTGTAGGTCTGCAACTTAGAGTATGCTGTTTATCAATAATTTTTGAACATAAAAAAACACTGACAAAACAAGACAAGCCAGTGCTGGGATTTGCACACTGCATACATTAAGTTCCTACCAGAAAAAAACACACAAACAAACAACGATAAATAATGTTTTTCAAATCTCTGATAAAGTGTGTCTGGGTGATGTGGATCAGTACACCATAGAAACCAAACAGGTGTGTGAGGCCACACTCCTAACAACAGTTGCTAGGAGTTCTGCAGTCTGTCATTGGCTAGATTTAATCCAATGAGGAACAAAGACAAGAGCTGACTCAAAATACGCAGAGTGCAAAGTCCCTTCAGCCACTAGATATCTCCTCTCTCTCTTGTCAATGTTTTAAGTCAGGATGATGGTATACCTAGTGAGATCTTAAGGTTTATTAAGGTCAGGCGGCCTCAAGAGAACTTGGTTCCTTCAGCTAATTCTTCCTGTGTGACAGCTGAGCGTCGTGCTACACAGTGCTTCCCCTCATGCTTTCGCTCCCAAAACAATCAGACGCTCAACTAGTGGCAATCTAAAGTCTCCAGTGAAATGTCCCATCTTGTCTCAGGTAAAGATGTCACAATGAAATGCTTGAGAAAAAAGTTTGGCAAAAGTCAATGGATTATGTTTCTCTTTTCATTCCTCTGCCAGATCCTCTCGTTCAACCCCACACTAACTACCACCAAACTCCTTCTTCAGCCTGCCCCTACTCAATCCACTGGCCTAGGAGGTTTTCACCAGGTCGTAAACGTAGATGTGAAAGTCGTCATCAAACTTGATGAAATAGACAGAGGGCTTGGCTTCAACCTGGTGGATTACCATGCCAGTCCGTTTGGAGCCGTCTTCTTTGGCGTACTCCACTTGTTTGCCCACCAGGCTGTCTACCACCTCACCAGGCTCCCGCTCTGCTGGTGGTGAGTCATCTAAGGGAAAAATTACAAAGATCAAGACCACTTGACCTCCTTTAGCTTGACCTACTATAGCTTTCATGCAACAACAATGTCCACATATCGCTACTGTGTCCAAAATTGCATATAGTATGTAGTGAAGCAAATCTACTTGGTTTCCCATTTGTGCTTCCCATTGTTATAATCAGAAGCAATACTAAACTTTGATTTGTTGCTGTTGTGTTTCAAGAGCAAGTGGAAATTGCAACCAAGTAACATGATTTTTGCATGGTAACTTTTAGTGTGTTCAAACAAATAAAGCCTAATAATAGCTGAAAGAGAAACTAGACAGTAGAGATATGCATCAACAAAAACTAAAGCAAAATGAGGACCAACGAATCAGCTATGCTACATAGTGTAGACTACAGAGAAAAGCTGCGCGCAGTATAACACCTTGATAATGTCTTGTCTGAAGCACCCCACATGAAAATGGTTGTAGATACACCCACACTTAACAACTGTACTGAGGTACGATACGATTGTTGCCAAGCATCTGATGGACTGGGACGCTGGTGGCACAGGTGGTAGAGGTGCAGTTCGGCAACCAGAAGGTTTGAGCCCTACTCTGCCTGACCCCATCGAAGTGTCCTTGAGCAAGATACTGAACCCCAAATTGCTCCCGGTGGCAGTCTGGCACCTTGCATGGCAGTCTCCACCACCGGTGAATGTGAGGCATACTCTGTAAAGCGCTTTGAGTACTCGTAGGAGTAGAAAAGCACTATATAAATGCAGTCCATTTACCATTTACTGCTAATTACACAGAAAGGCAAGTCTGATTCTGTTCCATGGCAAGTTAAATGTATATTTTTCTGAATCTTACTTCAGTTCAGTTTTGTCATATGAGGTGAATGTGATGCCACAATCAACCTCTAAATTCTTTTGGTGAGCACAACAATGTAACTCAGTACTACATTGGTAATTATATTATGGTTTGTCTTCACTGCAAGACACATAAGGTGGGGGGTGGTAGCATAGTGGTTAAGGAACCCCGCTAGCGTGCAAGTAGTTGAACCACAGCTGCCATCGTTGTGCCCTTAAACAAGGCACTTAACCCTAAATTACTCTAGGGGAGACTGGCCCTGAACAATTGATAGATGACAAATTGTAAGTCGCTTTGGATAAAAGCGTCTGCTAAATGCATAAATGTAAATGTAAACATAATAATGATAAAACAAACATGCGAAAGTAAAAATAATTCTTGTTCTATTCCATCTGTAACAAAAAAAATCTAAATCACATTCCTGAACCACCCTCTTTGGTGCTACATCATCTTTTTTCAGTACAACTTACTTGAGTCAGGCATGATGCGGAGGTCTCCATCCTTGTAGTCATCCAAAAGCTGGTACATGTAGAGAACTGGGTCCTTCTCGTAGGTAATGTAGAACCAAGTGTTCATAATGGGTGCTCGGGCTAGGACCATGCCCCGCCACTCATCCTTAGAACCGTCCTCTGTCTCAAACATGTGTTCCACTGCCTTCCCGATCATGGTGTCTGCCAGGTGGGCATCACTAATGCGTGAAGAACCTATTGGATGCCAAAAAATCAAAACAAAACAAAGAAAAAACAAACAAACAAAAAAAAAACAAAGTGAAGGAAAGGAATTAGAAGTATGAAATTAACATTTTTTTTAAATAGTAGAGGAAAAAAAAGCAAACAGAAAATTGTGTGTCCAATATTTTGTCCAAATGATGGACCGATGAAGCACACAGTACACTTCTGACATGTCTTCTGACACACCACAGGTACTGCAGTTCAGTGCTGCATCCTGTTCTAGTACATTCCAGCCATACCACTGACACAGGCACCATATTTTGAGCAATCGTGTCCAGCAGTCACGCCTCTACTTGAATGCTGATGCACCACATCATTAGTTTTTTTCTTCCCTAATTGCATGTCCTGTGGCTAGCCTAGGGCAAAAGACTTAACTTTGGCTCAATGCGCTACATGTTGCAAGTTAGGATTTAAACAAACTATGGAAAAAGAGCTTAATTTAAATAAATAAATAAATAAATACATAACAATTGGACCACCCTTTTACCTTTAAAATGCTCAACTTTCAGAGAACTCAAGTTAACTCACCTTGTCGGTCAGGTAGCACCTCCAGACCTTGGACTCGTTCATCCTTGTGCAATTCCAACCCATAAACGCAGTCAAAGCCATCATACTTGATTAGGTAGAGAGAAGGGTTAACGGGGACCTGGTCCAGCACTGTACCCTTCCATTGTGAGGCAGCGCCGCTCCCCTCCTTCCATATGTGCTGTATGCGGCATCCGACGATGTTTCGTCGCGGCTGGGACACGGGCTTGTTAGGCCCAAGGTTGGCCTTGTGTTTTCTTTGAACAGAGGAAATACACCTCATCTGAGTGGATTTTGGACTTGTGTGATGGTTTAAAAAAATAAATAAATAAAAAATAACTCCAAGGACACTGGCCACGAAAGGTCAGACAGACCCTCTATTTCTTACTGTCTGTTTTTAAAAGACTGCTGCTCTTCTGCAGTATCAGCAGGTTGTGTTGTGTCAGCTAAAAAGGCAGGCAGTGCTACTGTGCTTACCGAAAACAGCAATAACAGCTCTCAGGTTGAACTCTGAAGGACTCTCTCAAATCAACTTTTCTTGAAGTCATTGTTTGGTTATTTTTAAGCCATGCTAAGGTACTGTGAAGCCATTAAATGACAAATCTCCACATACCAAACCCAAACTACAAAGAAATAATTTAAAAACAAAAACACGCACAAAACATACTGTAATATTTAATCTAATAAAGTCATTATTATCTTTTGGCTTCTAAAGAAATATGTGTGTGAGTGAATTTAAGACACTAACATGAACTAGAATCATTTATCAATCATAAAAATCATTGATTATAGGGGGGAAGCTCAGTGGGGAAACAAACTGAACAGGTGCTCAAAAAGCACAGCAGAAAAGAGTGTACCAGAATCACCATGGCTTGGACTATTTACCTGCAAGATATCTTATGTTTTCTGCTTAGTAAATGTCAAAGCAAAAATTATCACCTGCAGTCTTTGTGTGTGATATGAGATATTTATATTCGGGTTGTAAAACCACTGACCACTAGCCACCATCCACCATTTCATTCAGCAAACAGAGGTAAATGCAAATTCATCTGTGTATCAAGCCTTTTTGTCCTGGTTAAAATGTGTAAAAATGCCCTACAAATAGCACCCATATGTGAAGTAGCCATACTGATGTAGTACCAAACTCATTTTCCAGATATCCACTAGATAGAGATATCCACAGCCAGGCCAGTTCTCCTATAATACCTGCTGATGCCGGCTGTATGAAATACTGTACAATGCAACTGAATGCAAAACCTGCGTTCAAGATGACTCAAAACTGAAAGTACTCAGTACCTGAACACACCACAGAAGTCTACACTATCAGAACACAGAACACTATCAGATCAGATCCTAAAATTAAGACCTTCTCAGTGATCTTCAAAATTGCATTATTCAGTACACTTAAGATATAGCACAGATACACAACATCTGTGAAACTGCCATGACATATCTGCTGTGCATGAGAGAGGTGCCATGACTGCATGACTCCTTGTAAGTCTCAGAAAAACTTCATGAGGATGATGAAAATTGAAGTATTTTCTATGTTTCAATTTCACCAATTTTAAAATTCTTGACTTGGTTTCCAAGGTCTGTGGGATCCCTGAATGCTAGCAGTACAATGAAAACATCAGACTTACTTGTGAGAGTTCTTTTTCTTCATCATATTTGCAGACACACCTGCGTGCCCTTCCAAAGCATAGTTGAAAAATAAGAACAGCAATTTAAAAAATCATTCAAAACACTTTGCAAAAACATAGCACATCTGCAAACGCACCAAAAGTGGCTCTGAAGCACTTTTTCTTGTCATTGTATTTACAAAAATAAACTTCACCAGGTTTTATCTAGCAATATTGCTATTTTTGCCATTAGTTGCTGAGCATGTAGATGGAAAAAGTAAAAGAAAAAAACAAAACAAGCTTAAGACTGGAAAAGATGTGGTATAGTGTTACGGTATATTACCTGCATCAGCTCGTGATCGCTGTCCCGCGCTCTTCCCGAATGGGGTCTTCATTCATCAGGGTGTAGGGTGCAGCCAGGCTGCCAGACTAGGGTGAAAAAGTCACTAGTATTCCTTTTGGTGTTAGCACAGCGTTTAAGTAGGGGAAACCCCTGGTGCTCCAACACCCAAGTTCTGCACTACAATACAATGGTGTCGTACCTACAACTCCCAGGATGCAGTCTGATAAAGGACACCAGCGAGAAGTGGAGATGGGGGTAATATGGTGGAGGCCAGTGGTAAACAAGAGGCTGGTCCCTTCTCCGTCAGTAACTGGGGATTTTGGGCAGGAGGGCTAACACTGCCGCCCCACCCCTCTGCCACAGCAGTGTGGAGAGCACCCAACAGAGTTTTGGGTACAGCTGCTAAAACCTGACACAAGCAGATAACAGAAATATATTAGAACTCCAACAGAAAAGGGTCAAAATGAGAATATTGCTAATATTATTGATTGCCCTCACTGGCTCTACAAATGGCAATCACTAATTAAACCTCAGATGCTTTGATATCTCTTTCTAAGTGACACACACAGACAGACACATAAAATCTTCAAGGTGCCTTTGTGTACATAAGCTTTTGAAAAATAAACAACTTGCTACTTCTGGAAATGGATTCCATGGCAACAATCCACCAAATGAGTTTGCTGTGTGTATATGTGCATTAAAGAGAGAGAACGAGCACACACACACACACACACACACACACACACACACACACACACACACACACACACACACACACACACACACACACACACACACACACACACACACACCACAAAAGCTGAACTTGGAGTGACTTGGAGGAACAAACTTTAAAAATTGCAACCGCTAATTAGACAAGAATAGCATCAGTGTTAGACAACAAGCCAAAAATATATATATTTTCCAGTGAAGCACTCAAATCATTAACCACAGGCAGTTAAAGATAAGCAGCAAAGGATCATGTGTCAAAAACAAAATATATCAGGAAAATGTTTTAATCCAACAACGAGAACAAACAGTTTGTTTCCTTGTCTCATGCCATGAATAAACCGATCACGGTCAGGTGTCCGTTACTCAAAATCATAGTTGCTAATCTAAGGTGAACCAGTTAGCAATTTAGCTGGTTGGCTTAATTAGCAACTATGGGAAATAGGGGAATAGGGAAATAGACCCCTGGGCTGAAAAAGAAAATCCCAATACACTTAATTCATTCAAGTGGCATTTTCTGTTGAATGGCACGTGTCAATTCATTGCCATAGACATGAAGTTTTCCTATTTATCATTTACACAAAATGCACTTTTATCAGTGTTTTGCACACATCTTAACTGCATTTTAATGCTATATTAACAAAATGGCATGATTATTGAGTGAGATTTGGGTAAAACCACAAAATCGTGTTTGGGGAAAATACTTTTTAAATTTGCCTTGCTGATAAAATCTGATAACTGTGATTTGGCCTAAGCCTAGTCGAGATTGTTGAGAGGCTAACCATTGAGTTTCAGGGATGTATTGTCTAGTTTTGCTTCAGTTGGCATTTTGAAGTATAAAGATACCACAACATTGTGACTGAAGCTTTCAACTGTAGTTTTCAACATGCTCCCAATGTCTCCAAACTCACTTGGAAATCAGATCTGAGGACAGACCTCAACATCAACTTTACATTATTCATTAAGCTGATCCATAATGCATTGACTGAAGCAAGATGTTCTTGAGGCAAGAGCACAAAAAGATCTGCCAATCGAAGTGACTGCTCACATATGACGTCACCCATTCAGGTACCTGCTGGCGGTACAATAAACATAAAAGACACCTGCTTCGAGATGCAGCACAAGTAGCATTCTTATATTTCTTCTCTCAAAATTACAAGCTTCAATTCTCAGGTGCTGCCTGGATTTTGCCTCCTGAGAAACCTGATTTCAGAAAGGATAAGAACATCCTGTATATCCTCCTTACTAAGGCTGCCAGACTGAAACGCCTAAATAATTTCACGTCTAGAACTAGAATCATGGTTTGACAAGAGAATGCAAATGAACATTCTCATTTCATTTTCATTCTTGCGCATACAGTGCATGTACTTTATCACCGACTCAGAGAGTAAAAACCTCCAACTGGTTCCCTTTTGGTTGCATGCTGTTGCATTAAATCCTCTAAACTATTCATAAAACAAAGGTATCCAATGTAGAATTATACTTTTACGATTTACCAATGTGCAGAGGAAAAGATGATATTGTCTTGTTTATGACCTTACTGGTGTGTTGGTTTGTCAAACAACAAAGGTGTCCTCAAATTCAGATAAATGTCTCAGTGTGCATTTTATGAGATGGGAAATTATCTCATCGTTCGGCAGATTTCAAGGACAAAATTTCTTGAGGTGATTATAGATACATACATACATCTATTTCTCTCTCTCTCTCTATATATATATATGATATAATAATATAATATAGATATATAATATAATGCTGTTTACATGATCATAGACAATTATATAACAAATGCATTTAGGTGTAGATATAATATTTACAATCATGAAACATGAGCAAATGAACTGTACATTAACTCAACATATTCTGAAAAGATGACCATTGGAGCTTCTGAAACTATATTAATCAGTAGAATGAGCTTCTACATTTTGCAACTATCTACATCCACAACACAGCCAACACATAGACAAATATCGACAATCACAACACAGACACAATCCGATGTCTGAATGACCAACAAATAAATGTGTGTAAACCAGACTATTGTCCAGACATTCCTCTCTGACATGATGCCACTGACGAGGAGCATTCATCCATCGCAGAGAAGGAACAATCCCCTCTGACCAGCAGCAGCACTGCAGAGGTGAAATAGATTCCCCGGTGGGGTTACTGAGGATGTGTGAGAATAATTTGGTGCTCAGTCAACTGGAAACACTTGTAAAAGAGCTGTGTAGACAGCAGATTGAAGTGATCACAAGGCCTCAATGAAAATGAATGACGACGAGGACTCAGATATCCTTACAACATAGCTTATTGCACGCTGTTGTGTCATGATATAGAAAGGTAGTAATTCACCATTGTGTCTTTTCAGCTGCAAATAATTCTCTATTTATCCTCCTGTCTGGCATAGAAACATCATTTTATAGGCCTAAACAGGATGACACGAGAGTGGATACCTATAATCGATACAAGTGCAGTCCACTAAAATATAGAATGTGAAGTAGAGTCAAATCATTCTATGGACCCAATTTCAGCACTGGGCACATTTCACCTTCCAACTTTTGTTTTGTTCATGGTTGGCCTAAATTAAATTTGTCCAGTGAAAGTGATGGTAAGGAACGGTGTAAGTAGACAAAAGGAGTCCACGGTTTTCAGTGACAGCAGTCTGCATCACTGACAACCTTCTTTTCAGCAACAGTAACAAAGCAGAAAACTCTAGCACCTGTGTATATTTGTATAAATTAAGCTATGCATTTCTCAATCTCGACAAAGGCACAGGGTGGAATGTATGTAATAAAAACAAAACCAGTATTTGGCTGTGTGCCTAGGCTCCAAACAGGTCCAGAAATCTCTGCAAATCATATAAGACCCGCTGCCACTGATACACATTCTGTCCACTAGTAGCACAAGAGTTCTGTATAAAGCACTGTCCTTTCCTCTGTTCTGTTCCCTTGACAACAACTGGAGGTCAAAAGAATGGATGGCTAAACCTCAGCTGATGAAGATGCTTAAATCACAGAGTTGTATTTCTCTGTGGGCTTACTTCTATGGTCATTGACAACTCAAGAGACAGGTCCTGAGGTCATACCTCCATTCTCTTTTGGATGATGGGACTTTACGCAGGAAGTTGAACCTGAAACTAATTACACACACCAGTAATGTTGGGGAAGGGTTAGCTAGAGTTGCTGTTTTCAATGCAAGGGTTGCTTTAATCTGACTGTACTGTTCTCTTGTTCGATAGGTTTTCTAAAATCTGGGTTTCATTTCACATCTTCTGGCAAAAGATCTGCTAGAAAAATTCATTTTCCTATAGACAGCAAAGCCTGCAATCTTTTTGACAATTGGCATTCCTTTTTCCACCTAATGGAAACAGTTAAAAAGGCTGCGTAAACCTGACTTTCTGTTAGAGAGGTGACTTATTTCAGTCCCTAGCTCAAGGACATTGAGAGCAGACTACTGGTACATTTGCCACCCCTTCCTGCTCTCCCTTCATAGATATAAACAAAGAGGTCGGTCAAGGTGGTGGAAGCTGATAGCCTAACAATTAGTGCTAACAGATAGGGCTTAAAACTGAGCTACACTTGTATTAAGTAAAGGACGGCCAAGCTTATTTGGGTCCTACTAGTAAATTCATTCCGGCACTCTTAAAATGGATTGCAGCTGTGTGAAAATAATAAAACATGTTGTATTATTTTTCTCCACAAAGTGACAAGCTTCAACAATCATTACTTCAACCTTGATATTTCAGAGAGTAGACACATGATAGTGACAGTGTAGGCTATGCCAGTTTGCCTATTCTCAGTTTGTTGCTTTTGCAACACACAGACTCACTAGCACCACTTGGTTTAAAAACTGTTGCCTTGGAAGAGAAGGGGCTAGGGCTAGCAAATAGCTGACCCCCCAATATGAAAGAAAAGCAGCAATGACCTCGTTCTACACTTTCAGTTTGTACAGAGGGTCTGGATATTCGGTAGTAAGATTCAATTGCTTGCTTGAGATGTTTAAGTTTGTAAAGATTGGATCACCTCCTGACTGATAGTTTGCCTTGACTGATAGTGTTCTAGCTCTGAATTCACAACGCCTCCTTCTGTTCGCTGATTGGACAGGTTAAAATGCCACCTGAGACAATGAGCTCAATGAGATCAAATCCAGACTGGCACTGTAGGGAGATGATAATCATGCAGAAGTGCTAGGAAGGTATCGCAAGGCTAATTTAGAGCCAACACATGTCTGAATGTGTCCAAAATAACACAACAGCTCTCCGAGCTGCCTCAGTGTGGCTAAATAGCCTACACTCTGAATACTGTAGAATACCTATTGTATTTAATGTACAAAGGCACACTTATCTAGCTAGACTAGTGCTTCTGCTCAATGTCTCAGCTACATCAGTGTGTCAGGGATCTATACAAAGGTTTAAGTTTCCACCGACTCTGGGCTATGCGGACCAATCAGCAAACAGAAGGAGAGCTAAAAGCAATTTCTTTGAACTTGACCGATGCTTTTCTACGTGTGACATATGTCACAACGAAGCAGTAGTGATTGGTTGAAGCAGAAAATATCGGCCCACCAGGAAGCAAATGTAACCCAGTGGATAGGTTCCAGACGGTTTGCACAAAGCTTTTGGTGCACCAGGCCAACACTTATGACCAGCACACAACATTCTGAATGCTGCATCTAATTTAACTACAACATTTCATATGTGGCAAGGCAGAGAGGTCCACAGAAACAACAGGTTCAAGCAAGCTTAGCTCTGTCAGCTTGCATTCTTGTAAGGTACTCCTGTAAACACACAGCAAAAAAGGCACCTGTGAAAATCTACCACACCCATCTACTGTGACAGTGCAGCAACAGCAGCAGGGCCACTTCTTAAATATGACCTACACAAATAAACAAGTCTTGACCAATTGGTTGCTGTCTCAGCTGTATGAATGGGTGATGAACATGATATTTGAATACTATTAAGAATGAGGACATATCAGTGCATACATCGACCAAATTCATGACACAATAGATGCTAACTTACTCATTACCATTCATTATCCTCCACAAAAACCTAAGCAGGCAATTCTGATCAGGGGTCTTTCTTTTCGATGCCTACAATCATACACTGAAATGCACAGGGAGTGCACATCCACATCCACAATGTAGCCTATTATATTCAAATTGTAAGCCTATACCTACAACTAAATCTTAATGCAATTAAGGTTGAAAGATACTTTCTCTCTTCAAATATGTCAACAATAACATACACTGCGCTTTTCCACATGTTAGGCACCAAAAAACTCACAAAAGTTACAAAAACGTGAATCAAACCGTTTCATTTGAAGACTACTGCTTCTCTCTGTTATATGTAAGGTAGGTTACCTACATAACCATCCCCAAAACATTGCATAAATCGTCACTGTAATTGCTCTACGATGATAAACGTTACTCGAAATCCTCTTATGCTCCTCAGTAGTCAAAACAAATGACAACAAATGACAGCACATGTATGTACCAGGATGGCAATGAGGTCATCATTGCGATAGACAAAACAATGGAATGTCACCCTATTTCTCCACCAGTAGCCTAACCGTAGTGCCGACAAGCTGGCAAGGGTGATCAATTAGTCCTGCGGTGGGGGCTCCCGAAAATGTGCCACAGACTGTCATGAAATACAAATGAAGTGGCTGGCGCGGCACCACCGCCCCCCTCAAACAAACCATGCTAACGATCAACCAGTCGTTTGTCTATGGCAACTCATTTTGAAACAAGGTGGATGTAACAAGATGCAATTTGACCTTAGTGTGAAATGTCACGAAGCAAGCGATTAGCCATGCAGCGAACAGAGGTGCTCACCTTAAATTTCAAATTGGCGAGGACATTCAACAATGCAGTACCTACGATCAGTTGGCCGGGTTTTGTTTCAGCCTACACTGAAACCCACAGACGGGAAAACGTTATTGACCTAGCTAGCAACTCGCTAAAGCCCTTCATGAAAATCCACAAGAATTTGAAAGAAAACGTTGGCCTGCCATTGTTATAATTGCATTCAAAACTGGTAAAATAGCTGTATTGACATGCGTGTTAAATAAGGCTACATAAAAATGACATTTTGTTGACAATTCTATTGACCGCTAAAACTTACAAGACAGCTGACATTCTGTCGACAGGAATAATTTTCACGTTGGTTATTAACGCTCTTTGATTAAAGTAATGTTAGCAAGCAAACGAGCTAACTATAAACGGTAGGAATGTGCGAATCTTAATGTTACTTGGTTGGCTACATCTAATGTTACAAAAGCATCCCATCAAGAGAGCAAAAACAGCTGACCTAAATGTTTACATATTGAATCATTACCATAAGGATAATGCTATATGCAGTGCTCCAGGATGAAAACAATACCTTGCTAGCAAGCTGGCTACCTTACACTATTTGATGCAATGCAAGATAAATACCGTCTGCATTAGCTTGCTAGCTAGCATAGCAACCTGCACGGTACATTAGCTACGCTGGCAGCAGCGGCAATGTCAGCCATGTTGCTTCACTATTATTTACAATCCCCGCAGCAGAGGAGAGGGCAGTGGAACCGTGCAGCCGAACAAAGGAGGGACTGTACTCCGTCTGACAAGAAACACATTTTCAAATGAAAACAAAATGCCTGAAATCTGCCTCCTTTCGCCTCGCTTTTATGGCCAGTCGCGCGCGTACTTTCTCTCACTACACATGTATCTCGTGCTCCCTCAGGTAGACTGCAACTGGAATGTTTGGCGTTTTTGGTTGCTTACCCGCTTAATTGTTAAATTACAGCAGGCTAAGGAGAAAATTTCGCCTCCCGCTTTCCTCAGCAGCCCCAAGCAGCCTCCGTTTGATAGGCGCAGGCAACCCCGATTCTACGGCCGAGCCTTCCCCTCCCCTTCCTTCTGCTAAAAAGTGATCCACGTCTAGATACAGCAAGAGCTAGCCATGTCTTCTTCCTGCAACATAGTGGGTCGCTGTGCATCCCCCATCTTTTCTTCACATATCTGGACCAGAATGAATAGTTTTGCGCTTGCGCAGGCACTGCGACAGGAGTTAGGGGACCCTCCACAAAAATTCCACAACATTTTAACCAGTTGGTGATGGTCAGGAAGCCTCACCTTGACCACAGTTTTCACAATTTTTGCCTCCATCACCTAGGTAATTACCAGGCTTTTTTGTAGTAGCCTAGCAACTTGATGTATTAATGTAGAGAATAGGCCATTTAATAGTTTATGACTCTTCAAAAGAGGGACCTACAGCACAGAATGATGATTCTTCTTGATATTTTTCTGTTTTGGAGGATTAGGCATCCTTTTCCTGCAGTCTCAGTGCTGGAAAAATGGGCTCAAGAGCTATTACTGTTTATACTGTTTATGTCCTCCCCCCATAGGACTTTTGACCCTTACACATCTTATCACAGCACAACACAAACACACAAGCAGACACACAAACAAACAAACAAACACACACACACAAATACAAAATTTGTAATTCAGATTATGACATTTATTTTAACTCAGATATATGCATTAACGGTATTATTAGACAAAATAACTCTATTGCATGTGTCGTGGAAAATCACCTCAACGTCTGCAAACCCCAACAATCAAGTCCTAGCCCACCCAATAAACTTGGTCTAAACCAGAAAACTCACTGTTGGAGTAAAGCTGATGATAAAGACTTTACCAGCAAGAATACAAGAGACAATTGCCTCACAGTATAAGTGCTGAGCAGTGTGAATGAGTTCTACTGCAGAGAGGATACCACTTCCCTTGAGAGTTGATCAGGCTCTGCATGTTCCTTCCAAAACATCTACCTTTTATTCCACTTTGGAGCATACACTGATTCCTCCTACCTTGCCTATGTCACGGGGCTCTTGTTTATTAATTAGGAGGCTTCGGGCCTAGTTCATATTGGTGGATTCCCTCACCCATCCAGTTATTAAAAAACGGATTATTCTTCCTTGCTGGGCGTTTAGTCTGACGTATACTTCCTTATGCTGGACTCTTATCTTTATGATTTATATTCCTTCATTTACTCAAGACGCATCTGTACCATGGTTCTGATGTAAACAGCATCCTCTCATACAGCAGACCCCATTCACTGCCACATATCATGGTATCCTCCCAAACTAAGGTATCCCAGAATCCGAAGCATCTCCCTGCATTAAATCTTGTCTCTTGAACTGTTCATGGCCTCTTGCTTGTTTTTGCCCTCTACTTGAACTACCCGAATCTCTACTCTCTCTCTGCCTGAACTGCTTCGGCCTTCTGGGTTACCATTAACATGTTACAAACCACCCTTCTTTCATATGTTAGTATAAGCGTTACACTCTCAAGTTAATATTGTGTATACTAAAACAAACTTCATCTTCTTTATGATAATAATTTCCACACATGCTGCATTGCATTGCATTGCATGCTGCATTCAGAGTGCATTGATCACATGCCTTTGAACTGATGCATAATAGACAGCAAATGCTCGCTGCGTTTTTGAATATTGCTCTGTTCTTCCTTGAGTTTCACTTGCTCCTGCAAGACTTCTTCCTAAATTAACCATTGAAATAAGACATGATATTCAGGCATTTCAGCATTCAGCATTTCAAGTGAAGAATAATGGGCTATTTATTATATTATTATTAATGTTATTAGAATAACATTCAAAATTCATGAGTTTTCATTAGGTTCGATGTGTGTCTTTGTATGCTTGTTGTTTAAGGCTTACGTACTCGGAGTTTACAGAGCTCTTTTCTCTCCTTGTCATTCTCCTCTGCCCGCGTTCGTAGCCACGCCTCATTCTGGGCCCGGTGTTTCTCCAGCATTTCCTGAAGTTCCTGCCCAACCAGATCCCCAACAAAATGTAATCTAGACACATATGCCTGCCTGTGATTTGTTTGCAGTGCTATCTATTTATAACCATTGACAGTTATGTCAGTTATGTCCAGTAGCTCCACGTTCTCTGAAAACACTGGAGAAATTTTTTTCATAATGGCCAAGCATGATTGTCACAGTTGCGTCAATCATATATTTAGTTTGGTCTAGATACCTTGTCTGTCTAAATGTATTTACTCCCAATTCCCAGGGGCAGAATCAACAAACACAGATTAAAATGCCTCTGCTATTCAACTGGACTACAACCAATTATTCCAATGATATTTGCAGAGACAAGACAGAGCTGGCCTTGTCATAATCTGAGACAAAACATGCATTAAACCCGCCTCCATCGCATCGGGTGAAATTCCATTTTTGATTGGGTCACTATCAGGCAAATAAAACTATGTGGAAATAGGCATCGTAGTCATACTGAGCTTCCGAGCGAACTTGAGATGGCAGATCAAGATGGGCTTTCCCAGGCTAACACAACCCTGGCTCTGTAAAACAGAAGCAAACAAACCGGAGGCAGCATTTCCCCTAAACAAAAACAAAACACTGTGTGTGTGTGGAGTTTATTTTTGGGATCACTGAGGGGAAGGGTGAGCTACCTGTATGGAGTATTTTGTTAGGCCTTTGGTTTAAATGTGTAAAGTTTCTGAGGACAGAAGCACTTGGTTTGAAATATAAGTATAATGATAAGCATCAACAAATATGACAACATCTAACATTGCTTAAACCAACAGTAATATTTAATAATGCACTAGGTGATGTTTTTGCTAATATTGTTGTACAACATACATAAACGAATTGCATTTATTATGATGTTGCAAACTGCTAACCTGGGTGAACCCAGAGATAACAGTGTGCATTTGAATTATCTTCACTGGTCCATCATCAAAAGTCTGACAAACCACCAAAATCACCAAAACCCAGGAACTAATCACAACTGTTTATCTGGTGTAGAGTGGGCTTTTTGTAGACAGAGAATGGCTGGCACAGCATGGCATTAGTTTTAAAGGACGAAGATTTCCAGACCAATTCTCAACTGAAATCCAGGCTACTACACCTTCTATGAACCAACAAATAATCCATCCATTGGAAAAGGGACCATCTCATTGTGAAATTATACAGGTGCAATCTGCAAGTAAGAGGTCAAACAGCCCGCAGGCCAAAGTTGCCATGGAAACTCGATCAGCTGTTGCAAAGGAATGGGAGTCTACAAGGAATTCAATGCACGATTTAAGGAATCCAATTGCACCTCGTTATTGAAAATTGTTGAAAAATCTTTCAGAAGTTACAAGCATGAACATACATCCAGCTCTGACACACTGGTGCATTACAGTGCTCAAAGCACAGACATGAAAACATTCAAAATATCACTAAAAATCATTAAACTAAAAGGTAGAACCAAAACTGCGGTCTGCACAGCAGCTCTGTTTGCACCATGAATCCCTACACCATAAACCACACCATAAAGTGTCTCGTGATGACTATGGGAGGTGGACACTAATTATGAAATGATGTACTGACATACTTGTTCCTGTTTTTGGTGGTGGATTCGATAGGCCTCTTTTTCATACTGAAGAGCCTCTGTGGCTTGAGCAAGTTCAGCCTTTTCTCTAAAAAAAGAAATCAAAAGTCAAAATCAAAAATGTTAAAGTTAAGTTTTTGAAATATTTGCCAAGATAACATCATACATCCATCAATCCATCACTCATCTGTTTTCAAACTCCATAATTGTATTAAGTGTCACTAATTAGCACCGCTATGCTACAGGACAGAGATGACAAAATGGCTGAATCCCAATGACCCCTCTGAGCTGAAGTAATTCATGATTCGCTAATTCATTAGGGTGACCAGACTTCATCATGGGTGTGAACAAAGATCATGAGCTGAGCAGGACAGGTGTAATCGGTGTGTCTGAGAAATCAGTCTGGTCTAATTCAGTCCAAGCACAGGGGAGCCAAGTTTTACCAGAGGTTATTGAATTATCTAGGAATAAAAGCTGGGGTGAGCGAGAGAGAGAGCTGATTAATCTGGGCCGACAGAGTGGATTTATTCAATCAGTCAAGGACTAGGCTATTTGGAAAGAGGATTATTTGCTACCAGTGATGAGTAGCAGGCATTCAGCTGGTTCCTCAGAGGTCAAGCAGGAGTCCAGTTGAGTTGAACCAGAAGAGTAATGCAAGAGCTCTATGTACGTACACCAGATGTGTACTGTGTCTATCTGTCTATCATTTGATTCTTCTCTATAATTTCCTTCACAGCTTATAATAAAACAGAAATGTCCATTGTATCTTAGTTCCTGTTAAAATATAGACCAGTACCTGTCCAGTTTTTGGGCCTCCTCATCCAACATGGCAAATGCTTTGTGGATCATATCAAGTGCCTCATCACGAACTGCAGTGAAATCTCTATGTCCCGTGGGCTTAAGATAGTTTTAATATTGGATGTAACAAAAATATTTGAAAAGTTTACACAAAAGATATTGAATTTTCACATATAAAATTTAAAGGTTGGTCAACATAAAGGATATCGATTCTATTGTAAGTTTCATACCTCTGTAAAATCACTTCTCTCGTATGTAAGGCTTATTGAGGATTTACTGAGTTCATACTTCACATTGGGAACCTTTGTTGCAGCAAACCTGTAACAGGAAAAATACCCAAGTGAGAAAAAATATTCAGTAAATGAAACTGATGTTGAAATTTGAATAACAGATGCATCAGCATCTCAAAATGAAACTGAAATCGAACGCCTAAGACAGAAATTTACATCTAGCATGGACAGGAAATTGGTTACCCACGGCTTGGTTAATCAACCAGAATTACTTAAAGGCATGTTCAGAAAAATATGGACTTTTCAACCCAAATGTCAGTATCTCCCCGGCACAAGCACCATTGCACTTATGCAGTGAATACATGTGGAAATGAAATGTCTCAGGCCCAGCATAGCTCTCACCCATTACTGACTCCTTGGAGACCAAATTCAGAAAGGATCTCCTTCATCACTGTGACAGAGATTAACAGACACGTCATTAGTTGTAGATGTCCAAACCCATATCACATCTGTGTGTAATACTAGAGCCTTGAATTTACTGTAGCGATATCATAATCATAATAAATCACCCTGGAAAATATATTGCTTGGTGTGTCAAGAGGCCATAGCCATCAACACACCATAATTACACACTGGATGAAAAAGCAGTTTAAAAACACAAGCTTTCTGGATGACAGCATATATTGAATAACAGGTACAGTGGTTAGTTTTTTGCCATTTCATCCAAAGTAAACACAGTTGTTTGACAAAGGATATAATGTTCCCATGTAAACCCAATGATAAATTCTTTTCTGCCATTTAAGTTCAGCTACCATATCAAAATTAGATTACATTAAATAATGTCATTACAATCTGCTGCATGTATTGAAGAAAAAATACCTGGTTGTCTTTCTGATGGGTTAATCAGTTTCATCACTTTCAAGTCACTGAATTCCTGTTCTTCATTTTTACCACCAAACACATACAGCTACAGAATCAACAATACAGTTTTGAATAAATGGAGAGAGATGTAGTCTAATAATAAGTACATTTTGAGGACACCGAGTACATTTTAGTGTTGCGTTTTTTTGTTCTCTATTATAACTCAAACTAATACCTACATGGCTGTGCAAGATGAAAGTCACATGGTTAAATCGTCGAGCAGGGGGAATTCCCACATAGAGGGGAACCTTCCACTTCATCTTTGCTGCAAAAAGGTATTAGTATTGTTTACACAGATATTTAAAAACACCAAAAGATACATGCATATTTTAAATCCAACTCATGACACTGGAAAAGTACACCTCATGAGTAAGAATGTTGATATTACCTAGGCTTAATTTGTAGATTTCATTTGATGCCGTAACTGCTCCATCTGGGCTCATGATTTTACCACCAAACAAATAAATATCCTTGGAATGGATTATATAAAACATTACACCACAATCTCACTCTCTAAGCCATTTGCATTGGTTAGATATTCATCAACTAACAGAACATCTGTATATTAAAAAGAAATGGGACCCTGGAACATTTTGTATCCTTGTCATTAGCATTTTCCTTTGATCTTCAATCTGTTTATTACATGTTAATCATCTGTCCTCTGTGTGTGTACAACTGCTTTGGCTGATAAACACCAAGGTTCCTGATAAAGGAGCTGTGTGACAAAGTTCCTCAGGGGAGCATTTTTGAACATACTATTATACAAAAACTCTGGATTTCACGTTACAATAACAATAGTAATAATAATGATAATAATAATAATCATAGTAAGGTCTCTTACCTTATCTCGGTGGGCGGTGAGGGTCTGGCCGGCGCAGGCCAGTGGAGACTCCCCTTTCACTTCCCATTGCTGCCACTCCAGTGAGTCTGAGGGTCAACATATTTAATCACAGCAAAAGAATCCCACCCACTGACTCGTTGGAGGCGTATGCCTTTCCATCTTTTCAGCGAGACATAAAGTTTAGAAATTGTGCAATTAGAAAGGTATATGTATTGGACAGACTCTTTGATTCCATTGACTGTACTCTTGCAGAAAGTATTAGCGAAAAATATTGTTATTAGTTGAAGCAATTCAGGTTGGGTTACAATTGCTGAGCTACTTACTAAGTGGACATATCCCAAAGTGGTGCAAAAGCAGTTTATCTACAAAGTGCAATTGATGGTCAGTTGACCAAGCATGCTTTTCAATTCTATATCCATCCCCTGCATTTACCTGTGTTGAGAACATAGATGTCTTTGTAATAACATTTATCCTCCCCACAGCCTCCATACAAGAAAATCTGCTCGCCCACAGCAGCTAAAGCGTGGTTATATCTAGAAAGGAAGGAAATGTTATCAAGGTTACATGGGACAAACCTAAGCAGTCTTCAGAGAAGAAGAGAGGTTTACGCAGCCAAGGTCTTTGGAAAAGTAAAGCCAGAGACAGTGCCAAATAAAGAAAGGTTTTCAATGGGAAACAGATGTCCCTTAGATTCATTTCCACATGAGGTCACCTCTCGACTGTTTGTTACTGCCAACAAAGCATAGCAGCTATTCGACCACACAGCCCTGAGTAAGCCTGTGAAAATAAACTGTGCACAATATGACTGTAAGTTTGAGGGGTTTTGAGAGTGTTCTGTTTCCAGGGAGTCTGTTTTTTTTTGTACCACAGACATCTAAATACAATCCAAGTTCCAGGTTTTCTTTTACAGTGATCGCTCTCTCTCTCTCTCTCTCTTTCTTTCTCTCTCTCTCACACACACACACACACACACACACACACAAAATAACCTTTACTTTTCTGAATGAAGGTCTTTTCTTGAAGAATCTGGTTTCTGTTTAAAATCACTTTTCTCCCCAATCTCTTACACACAGAGTTGGACAATTCCCTAGGTTGCCTTTACTAAGGATTACTAGTGTTCACGATTCATACTGACTCAAAGTATACTTTGGTGAAGCCTTCTTACATTATGGAAACTACCCTTTAACTACGGAAGTCTTACTATGTAAAATCAAACAATGTAGTTAATTTTTGTACAACACTGAAGATATAGAATTAAACTTTTTCGCTCTGTTGTCCAATACATTTACTCAAGTTTAACAAAGAAAGTGATCCAGTGACAACAATAATGTGGGACAGAGAGAGAAATGACTAACATAAACACGTGTTTAAAGTTTAACTCGCTATCATTATGTGCAGCTGAATTACCTAGGAGATGGTATGATTCCTGTTGTCCTCACAGGTGTCCACAACATTGAAACTACAGGCACAATGGATATATAAATATTTTAAAATTTGTTTTGATACAGTACACTACACTGCAGTCCACTTTGTAACACAGAATTCAAATAGGCTTACCTTAAATACAGAAATGTAATTAACTGTGATTATGGCACACCAACCTGTATTAAACATCATCAGGTTGTCTGTTGGCACCCCATCAAGAAGACCTCCATACACGAAGATGTTGTCTCCCACGGCAACAGAACTGTGGCTGAGCGTCCGCAGAGGCATACCACCGATGGAGAGCTTCTCCCAAGCCAGTAAAACTTGACAGAAAACGAAAAAGGACAGAACAAAACAGAAAAAACAACCTCTAATAAAACCAAATAAAACCTTTGGAGTATGAAAATATGTATGCTCTGTCTTCATTTAGATTTATGTATTTCCTTTTGACAGAAATATCCAGAACTTTGTAAATAATAGTGATGGTCACTTTTCTTGGACAGTCCACCGACAGATTATCCACTGGTGCCACAGCTTACTAACAAACTATCTTTTGACAAACTGTTATGCACAATTTATGGTTAAGGTTAAGGGCTGGATTTGGTTACGGTGATATTCAGTTGTTGTTCAACTGATACATACAACAATTATACATAGGCCTACTAAAATTGAGTTTTAGTCTGTTTGAAAACAAGATTATTCAAATGCACTTCATGACAAATTAGCTAAACAATGAATATCACTGCATTCCAGGGCTATGTCTCAGAATGTTTAATAGTGCCATCACTGACTTGCAATTATTTGACAGCTTCCAGAACCACAGCATTGCTGATCTTCACAGACTTACCAATATCAAAGCGATAGACACCAGGGAGGCATTCTGTAGCCTCAGGGCTGGAAGAGCCTCCAAACAGGTAAACCTTGCCTTTAACCACACTAGAGAAGAACAATATTCATCCTCACACAAGAGGCACAGCTACTGCAGGTATTCTAGATATAGGCTAATTCCCAGTGTGTGAGACCCTTATCCCTGAAAACTCAGACTTAGCATGAATAAGCTAATCATGACAGTTTCTTTCTTTCAGGGTTCAGGGCTTAGGGAGCATTGGGATTCAGTCATAGACCATTTCTGAAGTGCCATATCACCGGCATAATATCTGCATATTACTTGTATGTCTTGACCGAAAAGTAGATCTTTCAGCATATAAACAGTATGTGGTATGGCATTTCAAAATGGGCCACAGAGTGCCAGAAGTTGGGGGTGATGGTAAAATGATTTATTCAATAATTTGTAAGTGAATAGCAACCATATCACTGACCAAAGGCTATGTCCGTCCCTGGCTGATGGCACTGCACCGCTTTGTGGCAAAGCTTCCCATGTTACATATGCTTCTGACACTACAACAGATCATGAAATGTCATGAATATGAATCTGTGGGTTAAAAAGTGCTTTTATCCACGCAAAATGTTGTTGACAGCAGTACCTGTTAACATGTGAAAATCTCTCAGGTATGTTGGGTACGTGTCCTGTTGATAAAGTAAAATGATGTAAGGATTACAGACATTATAGCATTACTGCATATAAGACTGACCTCATTCTGCAATATTTATAGCAGTGGAGGAATTATTCTATTGTCATTGCTATAAACCCCTACAGTGTTCACAGTCTAACTTTGGTTGCCAATTGGGAAAGGTTTCTAATAGCTAATTGCCTAATGGGCATTAGGGCTTGAAATAGGACACTGTGCAGTGTGTTTGTGATTCTGCTGGCTGTGAACAACATCAATTGTTCAATAGAACAAATAATGACCTCATGACTTCAGAAATGGTGGAAGTGAATAGTACATTGTAAAGGGACTGCATTTGATGTATAGCACTTTTGGTACTAGCACCCAAAGAGCTTTACAATGTGATTTCTCACTTTTATCCATGTACACAGAAAATATGCATATATTCATGACCAGGAATACAATATAAAACAAAACAAACAAAAAAAAACAGGTCCAAAAGAAATTGTTTGAAAAACAACACAACAACACAATTCTTACCTCACTGACTGAGGTGGCCCCACCAAACAAAAATGCTATATTGCCAGCCAATGCAAGTCCATGGCCATGTCTGATGAAAAGGAAAAACACAATATAGACACAATGGCAACATTACCATCCAAACAAATAAATAATGGCAGTACAATTACCAACGCTACACTACACAAGCTACCAGTTTAACGCACCATTATTATAGCATGACATTCCAGCACACAGTCTGTAAGGAGATCTCCTACCTGGGGCTTGGTGGTTCTCCTCTTATCTCTTTGTCTAACCAATGGCCGCTTGCCAAAGCCATTTGATTGTCTCAAATCTCACCAGGTTTCTCTTACCGCTATGTGGTCTGAGGGAGAGGGAAACGGCACATAAAAACCAAGTATTTGCTACATTTAGAGAAGCACTTCCCCTTGTGGGAACCTGATAAAGCGGACACTTGTTGCCTAGTGATGATAAACAAAACCCTACAGCTAATGGCACCCATAGAGGTAGACCACAGCAGTTCATACAGTATATGGATTTGCCAAGTCTGTTTATGTGGCTTTGGGCTTCAGACACTTCTTGTTAAAACTAAATCCAGAAAGGGGCGAAGCACACAGTGTAGCCTACCTTTTTAGAGCTTTATTCATTGCAACAAATGACTAATGTTTCAACACACAGTCAAAAACTCTTGCTGTGAATTTCCTATAAAGTTGTTTACACAACTTGGCTAGGGGCTTGAATGTTAAGTGCATTTGCATACTCAGGCTTGCTCCCTTTCACCTAATAATCCACCAAAATTTTTACCCCATTTCCACATCTCTTTCCCCCATGAATCAAGAGTGCACAAAATGAATTAAGGATTTTTTTGTTGTTGTTTTAGTATACAAGACCAATTGGGCAAATACAGAGTGGAAGAATGAAAATGAATTAAAAGATAGCCTTACCTCAGATGGGGAACAGCCTTGCACACATCATTCAGATTTTATTAAAAGAAACTCAGTTATATTTCTTCGACCAACTTCTTTGTTCATTCACTTCTTCTGGGCTTTTATAGGTCTGCATGGTTGCAATTCATCTGCCAAGATCTGTCAACAGTGCCCCTGCAGTACTGATTGTATTGTGAGAGCATACAATAGTTTGGTCCCAGTTTGACTGCAGTAGATAGGGCCCAGTCTGAGTGTATGATCAGTGAACTTGATCCCATCATCAAGTGCCATCATGACTAAAACAGAACTAATTGTGAGCACTTCTTCATCTACCGTATTTCGGACCAGTTTAGCTAGTCCTGGGTCTCTTTTCCATTCAGGGCATAGCCTGGCCTATCTGGGAAAAAAACCCCAAAACACAATGCAAACTAATTTTTCAAATTGTCAGAAAATTGTAAGAAAATAGAGGCCAGGCCTATATTTACAGCGAAAAACAAATCATTAGACTACACACAGAAAACTAAAATGACTATTCCAATATTTCTTCGTCGACTCCAAAACTAGCATATTGCATAATCTGAAGAATTCAAGCATATAATTGATTCACCTGAGTCAACCCGAGGATAAAGCTATTTTATGACATCTGACACGTGATTTCCGGTCTGTAGGAAGCTGTGCGAATACACTGACTCAAGAACAGCTACATGTTTTCTCTTTGACGCGTTTCATTTCACCGTAGGACACTCAACTGATTTAGGATCAGGCGATGCCAGTATTCTGTGTCTGAATGCACAGGAGATAGAAGCAAAAGCATTCGGAACAAGTGTAGACGTAGACGATTTTCATTTACACTGGTTTATTTTTAATGTGCCAGTCACAAATTTAATTCTAGGATTCACAAACATTCCACATAACTTTAGCCGACTGGGCTAAATACGAAGGCAACCTGGAGGAAGCGGGAGTTCCGAAGATATGCACTCAACATGGATTTTATGTAATTCCAACAGGATGTGAAGAAATGATGATGGCTCCAGAGAAAGAACAGAAAGGGACTAGTCGTGTTATATTGGTCAAGAAAATAATAATGAGGGATGGAAATTTGGTAAGTACGGATGCGCGTTATTGACACAGCGGCGTTAAAGTTATTGTTCGTGTTGTCTGGTGCTGTCGCTAGCTTCTTTCATAATCTTATCACACATTGGCCTCTTCCTATCACATACAGACGACGATAACGGCAATGGTTATGTTAGGCCTATAATTTGGCAGATGCCACGCTAGCGGTATTCCAGGGACGTCTGTGAAAATGTTGTCGATGTTTGTCAGCAAGGCTGCAACCTTTGTTTATTTTTTCGGAGAGCAGCATTAGCTAGCGGCTAACGTGAATGTCATTTAGAGATTTGAGAGGTGAAGTAACGTTAATGTTAACTGTACAGTGACCTGCTGGACAATGCTTTCTAATGCTGTTAAAATCGTCCATAAAACCAGACCACCCTTTATCTTTGATTAAACTCAACGTTATTGTCATAACATTTAGATTAGCCCATCGCTAGCTAGTGTACACTGGTGAGCCTGCTGCACTCTTAGTGGCTAGATTATTACATAACTTCTTCAGTAAAGCAAGCTGGCAGCTTCCAGCCCACTGAGCACAATCTGTTCACATGGAGACTCCATCAGCATCACTTATTCATGGCGCACGGTCTCTAGCGTTATTTCGTATTTTTAAACGGCATTACCGTGAGATACTATCTATACTGGAAGTATTCTGTATAAGGGAGGTAGTTTGAAATTAAACTGAGCAAATAAAAGGATGGAGTTATCACCTTCGAAATATACCACAGACTGTGGCTGGAGATATAGGTGAGGGAGTAAGGTCTGCTAAGGTGTTTATGTTTATTGTTTATAGTTTCCTGTTAATGGTTCCTTTGTATTCCCTTTGAGGTTGTTTGCTTGCCAGTTCATTGCTCCTTGCAGTTCATAAATTGCGGCCAGGAGTAGCAATAAACGGTTATAATTGTTAGTTGTAAATAAAGTAGCTCAGGGCAAACACCTGTGCTATGTGTGAATGCTGAACAAGTTTGGCCACTGAGACACATTCCTGTATGCTGCTATACATGTATTCAGTGGTTTTGTTGCCAAGTTTTGTTTGTTTTTGACTCCTATAATAAATCTGTCTGTAGAATTTCTTAATAAATCCTCATTGTCCACTGGAGTGGAAAATTGTCATTGGTTCACCATCGCATATAACATGCAAACAACACATTTTCAACAACACAGTTTCGAAGTCATCAACACAGACAACAGACACAGAAAGGTTGTACAAAATAAAGTAAAAAGACAAATCGCAGTTCATATCAGTGTCTGTGGAATAGTGACTTTGTTCAGATAAGAATGCTTATGGCGTTTGGAATAAAAGATTTTAAGAATGCGCTGAGAGGCAATACATTTCCTTTCAGACTTCAGACTCAAATTCCCCAAAAAGGATGAGAACCGTATGCCACTATTCTTCTAGATTTCCTCCTCAGCCTTTCAGTGTAGACTAGGTTGGCTAGAGGTTTTGGGAGACTACTGAGTTGACATAGTGTTGTGTTCATTTTAGGCACAGCCAGGCATCGGCAAAGCCAGTGTTGGCCATGCAGTGGTGGTCATCTTCCTGGAGTTCTTTGCCTGGGGACTGCTCACAACCCCCATGTTGACGGTAAGTCCAGTGTGTGCCTTCCTCCCTCTGCCCATGCACCAGAGACGTTCATTCTCTGCTGCAACTAAGATGCCATCTTCATGACAACCAATGTGTGACATCACAATGCTGCTATCAGGAGGGGCAATTGACAAACTTATTTTCCCGTTCTTTTCTTTTCCCCCTCTTTGAGCCTCCAACCCAAGTCAATTTTCACTAACCCTATACTATCGCACACCATACAGTATGTAATCAGCAATACAGCATTCTTGAATCTTACCTCTATGTATTAAAATGTTTGCTATTGATTCATGTAATGCTTTACTTTGATTGGCAGTTCTCAGACACATACAAGAGAATATGGTAATTGAGGAAGGCCTAACTTGTAGAAGTGGTCATAGGCGTTCTCATTAATACTCCCATGAAGTTTGTGTGGGAATGTTGTTTTACACACAGAAGTAGTTTTAGTGATTGAGTGAAATAAACTACTTGCTGATGGAAGATTTGTTTGTTTGAGATTGCTTCTGTCATTTTGTCAATTATTTTAAGCCACCAGTATTTTGACAATTCCTGTGTAAAGGCTGCCAAAACATGTTATGGAAAAAACTCATGCAACATATTATGCTGTTTTTATTGAGACATCCTACTCACTCACACACACACACTTCCCAGTGTTGTCTTATACAGCACACTGACTCTCAGAAAAGTGTCTGTTGCGTTTTAGAAAGCTCTACAGCTGTGAGTTTGCATCTTGTTTTATGTTGCAGGTTTTGCGGGAGACGTTTCCACATCACACGTTCTTGATGAATGGTCTCATTCAGGGAGTAAAGGTGAGATTGCGGATTTGATTGACCTCTGGCTTGTCTGACATTTGATTCCACATCTGAGTGACTTTCACACACTGCGCTGAAGGGTAATGGTTCCATAGAGACTCTAGCTTGGTGTGAATGCTTCCGTGGGTGGATTTGAGTCTGAATGATGCCTTGCTGCCTTTGCCGGTGTCTAAGCACTTTGTGAGCATTTACTGTAGTGAGGCGTTACTGTACTTGAGCTATTTGTGAATGGATTAGTAGTGTTCGAGCGACGTCACTCATTCTCCTTATTCCAGATATGCTTTGGACATTCATTTGTTTTTTATATTAATATTCGTAGATGGTATGCATGTCTTTGTGGACCTTTGTGAATAATCTACTGCTCTGTGAAAACTGTGGGTTCAGTAGAGTGTGTGTGTGTCTGTCTGTCTGTCTGTCTGTCTGTCAGGTGACACTGTGCTGTACAAAGAGCACAGTCTTTCATGTTGCTGCTCCAAGAGGGCAAAGAATCTTTGAAGAATCCTTTTGAAGCTGCGTGTAAAATATTCTTTTCTGAATGGGCCACATGTTCTTTTATTCATTTCACAGACACCTGTATCAGTTGTTAGATAAGGACAGTGTCTGGCTGTCTCTGGAATCTAGTATGGCATGCATCTCTCACAGACATATTCAGTTAGCATTTCTGGCCCTTATTAGTCCTGACACGCTGCTTTTTAGCATATATGGAGCTATGGATGTGGTTGCTATGAGTTGAACAACTCTCCTCTCCTCTCCTCTCTCCCGGACGCTAGGGTCTTCTGTCCTTCATGTGCGCGCCTCTGATTGGTGCTCTGTCAGACGTGTGGGGGCGGAGGTCTTTCCTGCTAGTGACGGTGTTCTTCACCTGCGCCCCTATTCCACTAATGAGGCTCAGCCCATGGTAAGCCCGGCCCTTCGCTCTCAGGTTAGCCTGTCGCAGCTGATTTTGTTGGCTTGGGTCAGCCACTCAGCCATGGATAGCTGCACACAGGGTAGTGTGATTGTTTACACAACACTGTTAACCTCAGCTAACCTTACTACTAGTGCGCAAATATGTGAGGTTTTTCTGAAGCTAATAAATTTATAACCTAAGGCTTCTTTGACTGTGGTGTCCTAGTTGTTGACTTATTGAAACAATTTGTGTGTCCTACTTGTAGCTTCACTGGTCAACCAGTAGCAAAGTTATGAGTTCAATTTCTCAAGAAAAAAATATAGAAGTAGAAGAACAGGCAACCTGTTTTGTGGTATCTGTAATCAAAAAATACTCCATAGACTGATTTAAGCCCTAGCGGGTACTGTAAGCCTTAGGGTGATGCATAGTAACTGTACTTGATGGGGATGTGCATGTCTGGTCTCTCCAGGTGGTACTTCGCCATGATCTCAGTGTCGGGGGCTTTCTCTGTCACCTTCTCGGTCATCTTCGCATACGTGGCTGATGTCACAGAGGAGCGGGACAGAAGCACAGCCTATGGACTGGTAAGGAAGTTACTACACTACAGGTGTAACCCTTATGCCATTCGTTTGCCATGTATGGCTATATAGTTGTCTTTTTTACCTTATCTGTGGATGTAGTTGTTTGGTTGATAGTGTAATGACTGATCGTGTAAGCTACATGATATAAATGGTGAGAAGAATTCACATAATGTATTATAATAACATCTATACAAAATCTTGCTCAAAATAATAATTATGATATCAGTCAAATCTAACTTAAAATTTGATTGTATATTGCTATATTTTATTAAATAAGAATATACTAAGGTAGGTATTCTGGAACTATAACTTTACAAAAGCAATACCATTATGAAAAGGCAGTCAGATGAACTGATAACCACAAGTTTATGAATTATGAAGTCATTAACTGCAGTGGTATACAAAATAATGACATTTAATTTTTAAACGTTTCATTTTTAAATTTTTAAACATTATCATCAGTGCTTGTATTGTGACTCTCCTTGTTCAGACTGTTTATGATCTCCCTTGAAGGTGTTTCGCTTTGCACCAATGATCAGGATCATCTGAAACTCACAAACTGCCATTGCTCCTTCTCACCAGGTGTCTGCCACCTTCGCCGCCAGTCTGGTGACAAGCCCGGCTATCGGGGCATACCTGTCAGCTCGCTACGGTGACAACCTGGTGGTGCTGGTGGCCACGCTCATTGCTCTGGCTGATATCTGCTTCATCATGATTGCTGTGCCCGAATCACTCCCCGAGAAGATGCGCCTCAACACCTGGGGAGCACCCATCTCCTGGGAGCAGGCCGACCCATTTGCTGTATGTTTGAGGCCTCTCTCGTTTTGCTCTCTTTAATAGGGCTTTCAGATAAGTGGCTGTAGGCACTTGGCTTGTTGATGGTTCCAGTGCAGAATAGTTGTGGCCAAAGCACTGTTGTGAAAGTTGTGTTCAAAGCACTGAAGTGGAATATTTTTGATCTGTGGATATAGTGTTTGTGAGGGCTAGCTTAGCAGAATGCTTTTCATTTTAAGCATTTTATGCATTTCCAAGCACGGAAATTCTTTTTTGGTGGGGGATTCATTGACCTTGGTTTAAAAAGTACCATCAGACAGATGTTTTTCAGACAAATATCTGCTTCTTTCAATCCCGAAGGCCCGCGTAACAATTTTAAAACTATTCTCTGAAAATAAAAAGCACTATTTATAAAGCATCAAAAAAAAAAGAAAAAGCATCATGCCTGTCGTCTGTCTGTGTTCAGTGGTATGAAATCGTACCCGTTGTGGTTTAAGTACGTCCTCAGCCATTTTGCTGTGCTAAGCTTTTGGGTGTTGTTGACCCCTGCAGTCTCTGAGGAAGGTGGGGAAGGACACCACTGTTCTCATGATCTGCATCACTGTGTTCCTGTCCTATCTGCCAGAGGCGGGACAGTACTCCAGCTTCTTCCTCTACCTGAGACAGGTGAGTCCTGAATTTTCTGTCAGGCTTAAAATTTAAATGGTGTGTGTGTGTGGGTGTGTGTGTGTGCTGTGTATTTGAAAAAGATAAAGATATGTAAATGTAAACTCCTGTCAAACCTGTCAAAACTGAGGAGGCCATGATTATATCTGTCAATGTTTGCTTTGCCAAGTTTATCTCACATGTACTAAAAGTGCCTTTGGACAGTGCAAAATATAAGTCTATGACAAGATAAGTCATTCATTCTGATTTCTCTGTACTCCTTGGTGTTTGTAATGAAGCGTGATATTATGGCAGAACAGCTGGTGCGTTACGAGGGCTGCGGCTGGTTTAAAGTTTATTGGGGGTGGTTGGGTTGACGGCTGTGTGAATGCCTCCTTCTGCCTGTTAGACTGAAGAGCTTGCCGCAGGGCTGCTGTCTGTCCTCAGAGATACAGTGGCTGGGAGCAATTGAGAGGGGAGCTGTGTGTGTGTATAGAGATGTGGTGTGTGAAGGCCCTCTAGGTGAATTAATTCCACATGATGCCGAGGGAAATTATTCATTGAGATGATGTCATGTTGTGGCGTGGAAAAAAAGGGCTTGAATATTTCATAGTTTGTGTCTGTGTGTAGAGGAGATATTCTTATTCTGCTGTTAAGAGTGGTGATTTTTTTCCTCCTGTGGGTTTTTTGTTTCTGCCCCCCTCTCTCCACTATCTTTTTGCCTCAGTCTGTCTCCACCTCTCACACATTTTCTCGTTCTCTCTCTCTCATTCTCTCTTCACCTTCTCCCCCCGTTCATTCTCTCTCTCTCTCTCTCTCTCTCTTGCTCTGTCTCATTTGTTCTCTCTTTCCCTCTCCATCTGTCTCTCTCCCTTGCTTTCTCTCTCTCTCTCTCTGTCACACACACACACACACACACACACACACACACACACACACACACACACACGTTCTTCACCTCTTTCTCCTTCTCACTGTCTCTCTCTTGCTCTTTCTCTTTTGCCCCCCCCCCGTTCTCTCTTTCTCACTTGACTGCGCCTGATGATATTCACTCCACTCTCTTATGTCACTGCGGAGGTGATTTGGGGTTTGATGGGGCAGGAAGAGGGTAATGCAGTGTTTCTGTCTCCCTTCCCCACTCACACCATTACTCTTTCTCTTTCTGTCGCCTCTGTCTACCTCTCCTCTCCTCCCGCAGGTCGTAAACTTCACCCCCACGACGATAGCCGTGTTCATCGGAGTGGTGGGCATCCTCTCGATCGTGGCGCAGGTATTTATGATGGCACCGGTCACCCTCTCCCTTCACCCTACACGGAGCCGAATTTTAAAGTTGTGATTCTAAGCGAATGACTAAACCAGCTTAAACTGTGCCTCTTGAATGTACGCTCATCTTTCACGTTTGTATTATGGGTCTTCAAAATACTTTTTAGTTGTAGGGATAATGGTAGGAAAATTAGGAACCGTTCTTCAAATGATGGATTTTTTTAAAGCTGTTTTATCAGCCCACGCACTGACACAGACCACTAAAACGTGCAAAATGGGCACAATATTAAACCCCTGCCATTTTGTGAATTCTTTGGAGCAGCAGTTAAAGTTCATCCATACTAATATTGGCCCTAGTCGTAAGAAGTGGGGTTAATTCAGTGAAGAGTGAGTGCTACACTAGAGGGGAAAAATGATAATGACATAAAATGAAATATATAATAGAGCTGATATAATATTAGCAAACTTGGTGTGCTATTGGTTGAGCATTTAAATTCAATTATAAACGGGGCAAATGTTAAGTTAAATTATATCAGTATGCAGTAATGTGCAAATTCACAATACTTGTGAAGACAAAAAAGGCAGTGGATATAACAAGCATAAGCAAGTGGCCATTCTGTGAGAGAAAATGTTTAGCAAAAGTCCTAACTGTTTCATTAAAGTCCATGAGTCGATGGCAATGGTGGTAGTAATAGTAGTGAGCAGAGTGGATGTGGTTGTTGACTTGAGGTGATTTGTGCCTGTTCTAGACTCTAGTGCTCACGCTGCTGATGAGGACTATTGGGAATAAGAACACAGTGCTGCTGGGCCTTGGCTTCCAAATTCTACAGCTGGCGTGGTACGGCTTTGGCTCCGAGCCATGGTGAGTGTGTTTGTTTTTATGTGTTCCTCTCAACTTCAGTGGGTCTCAGGTGTGTGTGTGTGTGTGTGTGTGTGTGTGTGTGTGTGTGTGGTGTGTGTGTGTGTGTGTGTGTGTGTGGCGTGCGCGCGCGCGCTCTGAGTCTAGGTGTGTATATACGCCCTTTTGTTTTTCTAGTGGTGTGTGTGTGTGGGCTTCTGTGCTGTGTGCGTGTGTGTTCTGTGTGCTATGCTATGTGTGAGTAACTTTTCTCATCCTTTATTGATCAGGATGATGTGGGCAGCGGGGGCTGTGGCAGCCATGTCTAGTATTACCTTCCCTGCAGTGAGCGCTCTGCTGTCCCGCAGTGCCGACCCTGACAAGCAAGGTAAGCCACCTCGTCCTCACACTCCTTCTCCTCTCTCCTTCCAACTCCATTTCTCTCCTTCTCTCCTCTTATTTCTTTCTGATTATTCTCTTCATTAATTTCTCTCTCTCTCTTTCTCTCTTCACCCCAATCTCTCAGGTCTGGCACAGGGCATGATCACTGGCATCAGAGGGCTGTGCAACGGCCTGGGTCCCGCCCTCTATGGTCTGATCTTCTTCATGTTTAATGTAGAGCTGAACGAAATGGGGCCCATCGAACCCGACTACCCCCTCACTCCACTCAACCCCCCCGAGGTAGGGACCCGCGGCTGAATGACCTGCTGGAAACAAATAGCTTCTTTTTGAGGAGTTTTAATTGACATCGATATTTTGGTTTAGTCATCTGGCAGAGGCTTTTGTTTTTAACTCGGAAAGCAGAATCAGCGTGAAAAGCGTGATCAACTTAGTGAGACTTTTTACTAAATTGCTAGTTACTTACTGTAGTCACCATACTTCCTCTCATATTTTCTGGATTGTTCTATGGTGTAATAGGGTGTATTTGCAACATCAAAACAAAGTACAGTACAAAATGAGATATACTCTGATCTATTGAGTGAATGATCTCTGATCTATTGAATTTGTGTATGTAGTGCTAGTATTCAACTACCTGATTCGTATTTCAGATAATTCACAATAATCTCAATAATAATAATAATAATAATAATAATAACAATATTATTATTATTAATAATAATAATAATAATAATAATTCTTATTATTATTATTATTATTATTATTATTAAATAATTAAATAATTAAAAATAACAATAATAATAATAATTATTATTGTTATTTTTAATTATTTTAGTGACAAGTACACATTTATCTTCTACTACACTGTGAACTGTTTGTCGTCTGTTCTGACTTGTGTTTGTTCCTCTCGTCCCTGTAGAGGACCATGATCCCTGGGCCGCCCTTCCTGCTGGGTGCGTGCACGGTGGTGGTGGCCTTCCTGGTGGCGCTCTTCATCCCTGAGCGCAGTGCTGAGGCCGACGTGGCGTTGTGCCACACACGCAAGACCAGCACCAGCTCCATTTCCAGCGGCAGCGGCAGCAGCACCTGCGCTGAGCTGCCCGAGGCCCACATCAACGCACCGTTGCCAGGCAGCGAGGACGACCTCGACTTCGAGCCATTGCTACAGGACAGTACCGTCTGATGGACACCACTTGAGCCTCCATTATTTTCCACTTTTCTTTGTGACCTCGTGATCCCAACACCGCCCCTTGCCTGGGGGTGATGGGGTGTGATGTGTGAGGAGGGCCACACCATTTTTTTTGTGTGTTGTTGTTCTTGTGGGACTCTTTCCCTAACCTTTTTAGAAGGAAAAGGGAACTGGGCCAATTTTGCCACACTACGAATGAACTACCCAGTATTCATGAGTTACAGTTTTCCCCCCACACACTTGCATTTACAGTATACATAGAGAGAGAGAGATTATTTTCAGTGTGGTTTCGACCCGTTGTTAACTTCTGTTTTGTTGGTGTTAGGGAGAATGTTTGTGGACACGATTCTCGAGGGCAGTTCCTTCTGTTCCAAGAGTTTAGTCTCTGAGCCATCCAGGGAGTTGTCTTGAGACTTGTTCCAAATGCATATGTTTTATTCCAGACAGACGGCATTCCTGCCATTTGAAAAAAAATATTAATGTGGGACTGTGTGCTTTTAATTAGCCATAACAGAAGGGACCAGTGAATTGGAATGTCCAGGGGCTATCAGGGTACGAGTAACGAATTAATTAAGAAATGTACGAATGAACACATCTTGAATTTCTGTTACATATCCCGTAAGATGTCCAATATTGTGTGTCTTTTCAATGTCAAAGGTCAAAGTAGGCATTTTGCACAAGTATGGTGAGATGATTTGGACCCAGACATTACTGCAAATGTGTACATCTGTGTTTTCATATCTTAAGCTGTAGGTTTAAAATCCTAGTGGCAGTTGTAGATGTTTTAAGTTAACCACGGAGAGATTCAGGAATGTGTCTTCTACCTTGTGTGTAGTTAGTAGAGGTTAATAAAGGTGATTGAGTCCCTCCATGCTGCTATTGTGCAGAGAAGGTCAGTCTTAGAGAGAAGAGGCTTCCTGCATCCACTTGTGGGATAACAGGAGCTGGTGAATTGGACATGTACAGACCATTTACATGTTTAAGTTCTATGCATTATTGTTTGTTAGGATCTTACTTTCCATAAGACTTAGGGTAGAGGTAATATTCAGAACTTAATATTGTTCTTGTACATAATATTTATATTTCTCTTGCATGTAAGTTCATGTTCTCTTCTCGACAACATTAGCACTCTAATCTTTTACTTTATATTCTATTGGTAATTCTATTAATATTTTTACTCTTTTTGTGTCCTTTTGAGGACAGGGACTTGTTTTTATATCTTTTATTGAAAGCATTTTTGGAGTTTCTGGTATTTTACTGCAGAGGTTGGGGTCTTTTAACCAAAAAGCATCTTCACAAATGTGAGAGACTGCTTCACCAGCTACCTCAGGTTTGGAGGGCATTATCTGAGTGTGACTACGATTTGCTTGCATAGCCATGGTCCATCTCTTTATCACTCTCTGTCTCTCTCGCTACTGTCAGACATGAAAAGGGATCACTGACAAGACAGCTTGGTGAGACAGACCTACGTACATTGTGTATATAAAATATATATATTTCCCTTTGATCTGTCCTGCAGAAGATTGCCCGATGTTTATAGCGTGTAGATAATGCCGTGTATTAGCCCCTGCCAGTTAGGGGTATGGATGAATTCATTGTCTTTGCTCTGTGTCTCAGAAATCTCACGTCTCTTCTAGTTGTTCTAATGTTTTAGATATGGAGTGTTTCCTGATTGGGTACAAATCTGTGGATGAGTGCATGTTGATTGGTGTGTGTGTGTGTGTGTGTGTTTTTGTCGTGTTTCACGCGTAGAAAAGCAGACCAAGACCAATTTGAGTGTATACAGACACACAACACACACACATACCTACGTATACACACACACACACACACACACACGCATGCTTTTGGGCAAGGCTTGAAAATGTGCCCAGATTAGCCTTGGGCAAGTGGGCATAGCGATAAGAAATCACTATACCTGCAGTCGTCTGCATAGTTTGCCACAAGAGATCCCATACACTGATACCGCTAGGGCAGTTTTCCAACCGTTTCTGATTGCAGTTTATTTGTTTGTTTGTGTGTGTGTGTGTGTGTGTATTTGTGTGTGCGCATGTGTCAGTATGTGGAAAAGAGAGACAGCAGAGAGAGAGAAAGAGTCTAAATGTTTATAGTGTTCACAATCTGTGACTGTAATAGAAGATGTATTATAATGATGTAAATAAATGAAAAGCTCATACAGACTGCACTGTATTGAAGATGTTTATGACAAAGGACTAGTATTTCCTGAAAGTGATATATTTTTTGAGGAGATGACACCTGTTTTGACGCGTGTTTTTGTCAAAGTAGTCTCAGAAGTGTTTTCCTTGCGTGAAGGGAAGGCAGATGCAGTCTTGGTGTCATTTGTGTATGTTATTGTACAGAGAGCCCATGAGAGTGATTGTCACCTTTAAAATGTGTTTGACAAGTGTGCTCAGTGTCTGTGGAAGTTGTGGTGTTTTGTTTTGCACCTTAATATTTTTAGGTCATAACAGATGTGCCTAAAGTATGACTGTCTCTTGTTTTTGCCACCAAACAGTAGAGAAGGTGGGGCAAAAAAAGCAACACTGGGTTCACTGGGGCAGCCGTTGTTGCTCCGTGGTGACCCCGCATTTAAAGTGTACACGGGCTCCGTATTTATAATAAACATGTCCTGTCTGTTAATCTTGAGCTGAAATTACTAATAAAAAGAACAGCCAAGTGAATGGCTTTGTCAAGTTTGTTCATTACTCGGTGCAGTACCACTGTTTGACCACTGTGTGGAGATGTGGTTCTGTTTCTCCCCCCCATCTTTAGTGAATTTAAAAACAAGATTGCAAGGGTGGGTAAGCTTTACCCCCCTAAGGCTTGCTGTCACATCACCCACATGTGTCCAAACATCAGCCATTAGTAACATTATTAGGTCATTTAACAAGGAAGCGGTGAAAAACAAACAAGCCAACGAACAAATCTGAACGACCATCTATGCTTCCCCTGCAGGAGGATCGGGCGGATGGATCTGATATACAATGTTGAGTGGGGTGTGTCTTGTCAACTCTTGACAACTGAAGCAATAGAATGTGAAGAAAAGAATATTGAAAGAGAAGCAGCAGACAAAAAGAGATAGAAAGAAAATCGCAAAAGAGAATTACTGCAGTGCAATGAAGTGAGGAAATGGAGGGTCTAGAATAGAAAACAGTTTCTTCAGGAGGGGGATGCCTTTTGGTCTGACGCCCTTCATCACTGCACGGTGCAAGCTTCTGAGTGCATCTTTTGTCTGTGATATCGATAGATGTGTGGATAGAGGACTGATGTTCCAGAAGAAATTTGTTGCTGGCTAATACAGCATAAAGTCGAAGCCTGAAAGAAATCAAATCAAAAAGCAGAAAAAAAGTAAAATTGTGGTTAAAAGAAACAGAAAAGGAGAGAACCAGAATTGTGGTTAAAAGAAACTGGAGAAACAGTGGAGAGAACAAGGAGTGGTAGGCTACGGATGCTAACAGCAGAGGGTCTGCAGGAACGAATGAAACATGGGGAGGATATGTGAGAGTCAGACATCTGTAGTCATTATCCATTTTTCTCTAAGGATGGAGGATCTTACAACCCTGCTCATAAATTGTTCATCCCTCAGACTTCAGAATTTAAACTTGACTGGTCTCACCCTGGCAAGAAAAAAGAACTTTGGTCTTCTGAAATTTGTTTTGTTGGTACCAGCATAACTCTAAACTGTATCAATTTGCCATGTTTATATTTGTGTAGCTTCCCTCTCCCTCTCTCTTTGGCTGAGGGAGTGGTGGGGGCATTGTCAGTTTTCTCCATCACCTTTAGGTGGCAGTGTTGGGACTCTGGCCACAGCATACATCCCTCTCTGTCCCTGCAGGCAGATGCCTCCTGTACTGCTGCTACTGCTGCTGCTCCTGTCTACTGAGGCGGAGCAGGCAAACCTAACCAGTGAGCCCTGGAGGATTCGTTCCTCCTCACCCTCAGCTAAACGCCTGGACTAAATGATTTGGAAGCTCTGGCATTTTGCAGAGCAACAAATCATTTCACCTGAGAGAAAACACAAAACACACACACACACACACACACACATATATATATCAGTACCTTTATACATTTATATAGCGGTACCTTTATAATATATATAAATATAATAAAAATATATTTATATTTAATTATAAAGGTACTGCAGTAGCCCTCATCAATTATTTTATTGATCCCCCACCACCCCACTCCACCCCACCACCACCTCTTTGTATGCTCAATTAGGTTTTGGTGCCTGTTTGGTCTAATTAGTTGTTTGATTAGAGTAATGGCTTTGGGTCCTTGCTCTAAGTCACTCTTTGTTAGGAGTGCGCACCCTCTGGAGTAAGTGAGTTCCCACTAACAACTATTTCCCCTGGTGAAACAACTGCTTAAGAAATGTTGATCAAATAGCTATTTTTACTGCATAAACAGCAGTGCTCCCTGATGAAACAATGGCAATGCTACTTTTAATAATACTACCAGTACTCACCTCCAGAATTGCAACACTCTAACACACTCCGACATTCTTAAACTTAGCTTCTTATTGTAATTCATAGGATACCTCTATGAGTGTTTCCAATTTATCTTATCTCATCTTATTTTTGTCTACGGAAGATCTGACTTGTTTGGACACTGTGTGACTTTACAAGGAGCAGGAATTTTGTTCTCCATCAAAGTTGTGTACATTTTTTTTTTTTTTTTTGCTTTTGTTACCTTCCCCTCATACATATTAATGAGGTGGGGTTTTGCATAGCTCGGCAACGGAGTGTCTCTAGGGGAAGGGTGAATGGATTATAGCATGGGGCATGAATAGATTTTTATGCATCAAAGTGTCTGGCGGGTGTCTCCATTCTGGAGGTCAGATCAATTTGTTAGCGCGGTAACTGCCACGCGGGGTCTGGCTTCCGCCTGGGCGCTTTGAGTTGACACGGATGTCCGTGCGCCATGCCGATCCGGCGCTTCTCACTTTGATGATGCAATTAAGTGAGCGCCATTGCACCTGCATGGGGTCCCTGAAAATGGCATGCCGACGATGAAAAAAGAAAAAAAAACGACCTCCTCTTATGAGTGAGATTTCCACTTGGCTTGACGAGCCCCCAGCAGTCATGGCACCACACTATGCCTGTTTGGATTAACACTGAGTACCATGACGACTGGTGCCAGTGAAACTATGGTGCGCCCAGCAAGAGCTTGAAGTCTGTGACCTGACAGATTTCCATTTGTGGCAATGCATTGTATTCACCTGTTGTTCTGCAAGCTGGGAGGAAGTCAGACATGTCAGTATGTCAGAGATTTGATGACCAGCATAAATGCAAGCCATTTCTGCTCAGTCGCTTAGCCACCTGTAGTTTTTCCCTGTATTTCATTTCTGTCAGTGGTTTCCAATTTTACTGGACAACAGCTTGACATGAAAGAGGCTAAAGAGGCTGCTATTTGTAACTGCTGGGGGTTCCGTAAACCATCAGTGACGACTGCTTTGTAGTCCTGCTGACATCATGTCAGGCACCATGTAGCTGTGCCTCAGGTGCTTTTTAAAAGTCCTAAGTGGCAGCATTTGATAGGCTACTACTTGTCCTGTTTCTGTCCCTGCCCTGGCAAAGAGACCAGTGTGTTGGCTGAAAAAAAAAAGAAAAAAACAAAGCAAAAAATGTTCTCTTGTTCTGAGTTGGGACAGCACTTTAGTCATTTTAGCTTTTGTTGATTCCTTTTGAAGGATTATGTGGAAGGCCACATTTGGTATGCCAGTGAGAGAATGTGAAAAGTGAAGTTCTAATTTCAATGTCTGACACCCAGCTCACACATTCACATTGAGAACTGATCCCCCTCCCCCATCCCCCATCTGGTATGTTTTGAAAGATATCATGGCAAAAAGAGATGTCCATTTTGAGGCAGAGGTCTACATTGGTGTGGCACATTTTGCTAACTAATGAGCATACGTGCCTCTCTGGGAAATCAGACACTTTCCTCTGACTTCCAATCCCATGTTTTGACAGCTAATGGTCAGCTAATTGATGCTATGACAGATATGGATTGGAGGCCCATTTCCATTTTCGTCATTTCCCTCAAAAGCAGCAGCATACGGTTAAAGCCTGATGAGAGAGAGAGTGAAAGAGTGAAAGAGAGAGTCATGTGACCCTGGAGTCACCACAGGCTTTTAGCCGACCCACACAGAATCCCCCGTGAATGAAGAGGACTTTGTTTTTGCATTGTGTGCATGTGTTCCATTACACAAAGATGGTGTTGATTAGCTTTGGGGCTGTCCAGTATTATTTGTGAAGTCTGATTCTTTAATACCTTACAGGTGCACGGAGTCACTATCTGATAGATGTCTACTTCAAGCGGATTACCGAATGTTGACATTTTTGTCGCAGAAAAACAAAATGACATCAAAGTGGGACTGCAGCACAGGCATATGCCAAAGAGCTGACAGATTGATGTTTTTTGACTATTCCAAAGAGACTTAATGACTTTTAGTTTTGTTTGAGCATCTGAAGCTCAGCATCCCCAAGCCATCTACTCTCTCAAGCTCAAGCTATTCGCTCATAGCTTCATTCATACCTTCTGTGCCAGACATCAGTTGAATGCTGACGAAAGTTACAACATACAAAAGTTGACAACATTATTCTCACATGCATGCATATTTAATTAATGCCAGAGAGTTAGAGGGGGAGTGAGAGCCAGTTTGTATAAAATAACTTAGTAACACTTTCTATGACCCCAGTATTCATAAAGCATTATGAACACATTTAAAGAGTTATAACATTTTCATAAAGATTATAACTATGTCGTTAGTGTTCATAACTATTTCTACATTCTAGTGAACGTACTTATGAGGTATAATGCTATCTTAAAAGCCTTTTATAACTTGAGGGGTAACACTTTTTATTGAAGGGGTCTACATAAGGGTGACATGAGCCTGTTATAAACATGACATGACACATAAACATTAATGACACAGTAATGACTGTTGTCATTAAATGTAACTTGGTTTTTGCAATATCTGTATCCCAAAGTTTGTATTTCAAAAATCGAATCATAAACATGAACGTATGCATTAAGTATCATTAATGCTTATGATGCGTGTCATGTCATACTTATAACAGGCTTGTGTCACCCTTATGTAGACACTTTCAAATATACTGTTGCCACTTGCCATACTTCATAAAGCATTATAAAACTTCAATTTGTTAATTGTTCTTTTATATGCCCAATTCCTCATGCCAAATAATGAGAAGTTACAATGCATACTAAGTAAAGTGTGATGAACAAAGTGAGATAAAGTGGTATGTTCCCTAATATCAAAAGGCCAAAAAAAATTATAAGGCCTTGTGATACTTCAAGATGTAAAGACTTATATGACAACATTATAATTCCTTATGAGTATAGCTATAAATACTGAATAATGTCATTATAACCTTTAATGAATGCATTTATAATGCTTGATGAATACTGGGTTCATAGACAAAGTTTCCAATAACTCCTTTAGATTGTCTATTTACGTAAACAGAATCAACATGTATTGTAAAATATTGCATCTTTGTCTCTTAGACATTTACTCCATCACTTGCCATCTGAATCAAGACAAAGTGAGATTATACTGAGTTGCTCAATTTTATTGTCCTAACCTGACAGATTCAGATACAGAAAGGGGCTTTTATAGTCTGTGGCCTTTGTATTGCAGATCCCCAGATCCCCAGATTGCCAAAGCGCTAATCAATGAACATGTCAACAACGTCCATTTTCATCTGTGCTGAAAGTCTGTTTTGATAGCCATTGTTGGCAGTGGTTTTCAACAAGTCCCTTTCACCAAGCAGAGTTGATGCCACAAAGGTATCAAGTTAATCTCTCAGAGATTTTTGGTTCTTTGTCAGTGTGATCATGATTTAGATGTCAGTAAACAAGGAAATGTTCACAGTATTGCAATAGATAAGGAACTAGGCTAGCAAACAGTAGCCTGAAATATTGCGGTCTTGATCCCTCACTGTCATCTTTGAGCAAGGTACATTACCCTAAGCTGGTCCAGGGAGACTAGCTCTGTAATAATTACCAATTGTATGTTGCCTTGGATAAAAGCATAAGCCAGATAAATAGATGCTTACATCAAAGAAGGCTAAATGCAGAGCTGGCCCTTTCTGCCAGACAATTCCTTGGAGATCTGTTGAGCAGGCGCTTACTGTAAGACACACTGTAGCTTACAATGCTTGTAAGATAAATATATTACTCATCAAGCATTCTGTGAAAAAAAAAAAAAAAAGATTGTTTTCTCAAGACCTCTATTTTTCCGTTGAGCCACCTGTCTTCCAAGCGGAAGGGTGATTTCACGACCGACCTTTGGTATCCCGGTGGAAAATGAGCTTGGTTTGTTGGGTAAGAAGTGACCTTTTCAGGGCTGAATATAGCCCTGTCAGCACTGTGTCTACGTCTCAACGGTGAGAAAGAAAGACAAAGAGGGAAGTGAGTGTGTGTGTGTGTGTGTGTTTGTGTGTGAATGTATGTGCCTGAGTCAGGTACTGTATGTGTGTGTGCATGAGTCGTAGTGTATTTGTCCATGTGCAAGAGTGAGTGAATGTGAGAAAGAGAGAAAGTGTGTGTGTGTGTGTGTGTGTATGTACGTTTGTTCGTGAGTGAGAGAATGCATTTGTTAGTGAGTGAGAAGTGCATTTCTGAGCATACGGGACTCGCCTGTGCAGTAGCAGAGCTTCTTACATCTCCCTGCGGCATCACGCTCTTGCCTTGCTCTCTCTCTTTCTCTCTCTCTCTCTCTCTCTCTCTCTCACACACACACACAGCCGCTGAGCTCTAAACCCTCCCTTTATTAAGTGAAAGGCTTTTCTCCTCTTTTTGTCATTTACCATCTGTGCCGAACAGGGAGCCGGCTCTTGTTTGCGCTTGAGGTAACGCTTTTGCTGAGTCACATGGCCTAAGGGGGTAGGAGGCTGATGGGGATGTGTGTATTTGGGGGTGGTGTGTGGAGGTGTGATGATGTAGCCCAACGTTGCGAGGAACCACGCGGCTAAAGAGTCAGGGTATGAGCAGGGAAGTGAGCAGCCTTAATTGCTCTCTCAGGTGAGGCAGCAAACAGCTTCTTCCATGGCAGTAATTAGTGTCCAGGGAATGTCTTTGCATGATAGCACCCCCCGGATAGAAAACTGGTGATGCTAATTATGGAAACAGCTAGAAAAAAGCCAACCTAAGCCAGTCTGAAGATGCTAGTCTCCCACTGAGGCTGTCACAGGTAAGGAATAGCAAGAGAGAAAAAAAAAACATGACAGAGAACTTAATTTGGTACTTTTGTTTGAGTGTACTGTACCTTATTTTGTGCAAACATATTTTTGGGGTTATCACTCTCATCAAAGACAGGATGATCAGGTTTGTTGGTGCAATTTGTCTCGCAACTTCTTTAACCCGCCTCTCCCTGCACATAACTATTTGTAGCGTTTGATGGTTTACAAACTCATCTGACAACTCATCTGTCACGAACATCTGTCTCTTGCTCGTTCCTCAAGTAGTATCTGATGGTGCATGATTACAGCACTTCAAGGGCCCCTCCCCTTGCTCAGATACAAACATGCTCAGATACACACCCAGACTATGATTTGTGATATTTTTAGTGCCATTGTCGCCTCAAAGCGATTGTGACAAGCAACAAATGCATTTGAAGTGGCATCTATTGTAGTATCCCTTATGTATCTGCTCTGCTGCGCGAGCACTGAGTCGGTATAATGCTGGATCTGTTTCTATCCATCAATGCTGTCCAGTGTCATTGTCATTCTGATGCTGACTGTTCCTTTGGATGCCAGCCCAGAAAGTCAGAGGTGGTGTGTCTCCTGGAGACTTCATTAATGCCTGCTGCATCTTCTTCTCACTATGGCCACCCTACTCCCTCTGCTGCCAGTACCCAGCAGTCCCTTACTGTGTTCAAGCATGGAGATCATTTAAAAGAGTTGCTCCAAACCCTTTAAAGCAGGAGCTAAACTCTTGTTAGCAGCGCTATAGAGAGCAAAATGCTGCTTAAAGGGAATGCATTAATTCGCTTGGAGAAATATTAATATGCTAATGCATACAGGGAGAACAGTGTGATACTTGCCAGAACAATCTAAAATCCCCCAGTCAAATAGTCCTGGGAGCAGAGTTACGGCACCATGCAGTAGGGAACTAAATTGCAAGGTGGTTAAAGATTGAGCCAATTTTTGTGTCTGTCCTCTGACAAATCATGCAGAGAGAAGCCATCCTCTGCATACCCAAAATTCACTGGCGAGGTGTGTGATTAATCTAAGTATGCACACAACAGTTTATCAGTGTTTTTGGGGGGTCGTTTCTTATCTTGTAGGAGTCCGCATTGAATCACAAGGGCATATTGAGGACAACTGGACCCTCGTCGACAGCTCCATAATTCACACCCCTAGAGAGATGTGAGGAGAGACCTTCATGTGTTTTAAATGTGCTTACATACTTGTTTTCTCTGTTACCAACATATTTTTCCCCCCTTGGTGTACTCATTTGTTGTAACTATTGGAACAAGTGGAAACTGTTACTGAGCACTGATCAATTCAATGTGAACAGTGGTCTTTGAAAATGTTTTAATAGTTAAATAGAACGCAGCAATATTAGTCGGTTAAAACATTATCTCTTTTGATTACTTCAAAAAGTAATTTATATCAGACAAGTAACATACATGTAACTTGCATGCATTAGTGAGCCTCTGTCAAGAGATCAATTTTATTTCTCTAGCGTTACACACTGTCACACATTCAACAAATGTCTCCCCCAGGAGAGCTTTGAGGTCATCAGCCAGAGACAGCAGACAACTGTCACAACTCATGTGGTTCCACAGGAGGTTTAAAATCTCAGGAGTTATCAGGTGCTTTGCTTTTGAAGGATAACAGTCACAGTTCCTGAAAATGCTCTTGCAGAGACCCTGAGACATGAGAAGGTATGAATGGGTTTATCTGTTCTTCATCTTTTACCTGTGTGTGTATGTTTAAAATAGTTTATCGAGTGTTTGCTGTTCTTTTCCGAAATGAATCTCAAACTTTCAACCTTTCTTCTGTCATATTTTCAATCAGGCCTAGAGAGAGAGGGGGAGAGAGAGAGAGTCAATAGGATCTAGCAAAAGACAAGTGAGATGTAAACTGCAGAAACAGTCCATGATAATTTTTTGTTATTTTTCTGAAATTCAAATCAGTCTCTTTTTTGCTCAAGGCCACACATTTGCTGGGATCACCAAATTTTTTTTTTTCCTTACAATTTTCAAGTGCTCGTTCACAATGTGTTTTCCAAGGATTGTGGAAATCAGACAGAGGAATATAAAGCGGACAGATAACCTTGAATAAGTAGACGGTTCACCCTTCCTTCCTACCTTGGACATGAATACTTTGTCTGAGATACCTCAGATGTCATGCTAATGGAATGAGTCTCTCTACCAACCTGACTGGTGAGGCAATGTGACCTCAAGTCAGTTATTTACAAACACGTGAGAAGATGACGTCTTGATTGTCGATGTCCTTCAAGGAATACCGATGGTGTGTTCCTTTAAAGTACTTCCACACTTCTCTGTTGTTTGAGGTCACTAAGTGCTGTTGGTAACAAAAAAGAATGAGAATTTAGAATACCATACACCAAATAGCGAACTTACACCAAACACCAACTGAAGAGGGCCAGAAAATCACGTTCAATTTACTGTAATGGCATACCATTGATTTGTTCCTTTACTTTGTATTTTTGAAGTATGTATGTGTGTGTGTATGTCATGTGTCTGTGTGCCTATGTAAATGTATGTTATGTATAAGCTACTAGACAACTTCATTTTCTTCTGGATACATAAAGTGTCTCTATCTATCTATCTATCTATCTATCTATCTATCTATCTATCTATCTATCTATCTATCTATCTATCTATCTATCTATCTATCTATCTATCTATCTATCTATCTATCTATCTATCTATCTATCTATCTATCTGTCTATCTACCTATTTCAGTTTTTTTGGCCCCCATTCAGTTAGCATCAGCTGCTGGTTGCTGCAGTTTGCTATTTGGTCTACTGTATGTTGTACTAAATTTTCTTGTTGTTTTTCCTACTTACTCCCTACTACTACAGCACTTGTGAGGGCTGTTGCTTTAATTTTGCATATTATGCCTTACATTTTTTTCTTTTTTACATCTTTCATCAAGTCTTGTTTGTTGAAAAGTGACAAAAAAAGAATTGTCACTGGAACCGCTCGAGTCTCATATGAAAGTCTGTGAAGTCTAAATATCTGCTCTGCAAATATAATCAAGAAACCCATTTTTTCAAGTCAAATATTTGCTCAACAGTTTATTATTGTGGGAAACAGACAGCTATTAAGTAATGCAAGAAAAGTATAAATATCATTGTTAGTGTTCCCACACAACACATGCTTTAAAGATTAAAAACATACAGCAGAGAGATTAATATAGTGTAGTTATAGGAGTAGAACATTTAATTATGCTCTTAATTGCATTTGCTGTTTATTTTCCCTTAGTCCTATGAGATGAAATTTAAACTTCTACTCCAGTAGAAACGTCTGGATCCAACCCTCATTACTCTCCTATGGGGGAAAGCTAATTAGCGGAGTATATCGTCCTGTCTGATTATCTATTACATATAATTACAAAAACAATCAATTCAGAGGTAACAGGTAGTCCCACTTACATACTGAATGTGCTGTAAGCAGAAAGGAGAATACCTAACTAAACATAAGCATCAGGGATGTGTGATTTGAAAATAGATTTGTGATTAAAATGATGGCGATTTCTGATTTGAGACTTATAATTTGTGTGTGTGTTTGTGTATGTGTATGTGTGTGTGAGAGAGAGACAGAGAGAGTATGTGTGTGTGTGTGTGTGTGTGTGTGTATGTGTGTGTGAGAGAGAGAGAGAGAGAGAGAGCATGTATGTGTGTGTGTGTGTGAGAGAGAGAGAGAGTGTGTGTGCGTGTTTGAGTGGGTGGGCTTTGACTCCCGTGTTTTTCCAAAGCCTGCTTTAAAAAGGTAAGATGCACATGCAGTGCGTGACCTGCAGTGCAGACCCTCATCGAAACAACTGGACTTTAGTTGTGTACTCATACAGCTCACGTTTGGCCACAGCATACAAAAAAGAACAAGTCTGCTGCTGGCAGCTCCTTTGGGTGGATCATTATGTTAATGTGCCCAGCTCCCTTACTTCCTACCTCACCACCCCTAAGACTCTCCAAGGCACGAGGACTTGGGCTGAAATTTAATGGTTAGCGACACAAATCATCTCAAATCAACTCAATTCACAAATGAAGCGATAAATGCAGTGGCAGACCAGTCTTTTCAGTATGAGACGTGTTCCTAACCATTTTTCAGCTTCACATCTCAACAATATCTCCCCTAAAAATGGCAAAGAATAGGATGAATTATGCATGGATTCTTATAACTCCATTAGTTTTATATATTCAACTTTTAGCCAGACACCCATGAAATTATGCGGTTTAATGTAGCTTTGAAAGAGTATTTATCATGTTCAGATCATGAGGCGATAGAATTTACCAGGTGTTTTTTTTCACAGTGAGATAAGCTCATAGGAGTGCATTTGTACTAAATGGATCTACAAAAGGTCAGAGAATATGAAATTTCACCACTGGCATTTGGGTATCACCGTAATTAAATGCAGAAGGAGAGGCTTATCACTTTTCTGCACTAGAGAAGCTTTTTTTCCCTCACTGGGAAAAAAAAAACACATTTTTAAGAAAACAGCATAGAATCGTTTCTAGCTTTGTTGAATAGTCCATTCCAGAAAAAAGTGATAAATCTGTTTCTGAACGCTAGAGCATAAGTGACCACCTTTCTCTATGCAAATCAAACGTGGCACAGGCTCTGTATACATAAGCGTAAACATACCAGGATGCTGGGGAAAATTTTGTATTTTGTATTTTTTTAGTCAGGGTTATAAACAAAGCTTTGTCAGCAAACTGCTGATACGACAGATGTTGGGTATTAAGACCACTGGCTGTGATAGAAGGAAAAGCAGAAATCTGTTGTGAATGGAAATCCATTTTAGCCTTGCATTACCAGAGGCTTACAACACCACCAACACACATCCACTGATGATAATTAAGGATAATTACATGTCTGTGTAAACGTCTGTTACTACCCCGTCTCATCATTAATCATAATTTTGCCCCATACCAAAGACCCGCAGGACACAATTGTGTGGCCAGTCATCATGGCAACTTCTTGCCCCCTGTCTGACCTGTGCAACATGGGGACATGATAGACTCAGCAGAGTGCACGACTGAGATCACCCATTAACCTGTGGGGGAGAAAAATGCTCAGGGAGGTTCCACCGCACGCCATGAATGACAATCGGATCATTCCAAATACAACCCATCTCTGTTTATGCACTCAATCCTGTGGCATGGTGGAAGAAACCTGAGAAGCTGAGGTTTTAAGAAAGGACAATTATTTTACTGTGGCGCGATGAGCAACTACTTTGCTGGAAATTGTACCTTAAAGGCAACACACAGGTCGTTTTAGTCCAACTTGAACAGCCATCTTAAAGTAAACAAAAACAAAAGAAAGAAATTCAGGATGATCATTATAGTCTTGCACCCTTATTAGTGTCATTACAAATCCCACTGCAGCCATCGGAGAATGGTTAGATTTTGTGTTTGTGTTTTCACTACCTCTGTGTGTACAGGAACGTGGCTCAGATTCCAATAACTTAGATGCCCTCAATACAATCCCACACACCAACAACCAACTGGTGTTGGTGCCATTAAACGAATACATTGTTTACTGAAGATTTTCACACTAGTGTGCGGTGACCAAGTGACATTTCCCCTTGGAATGTGTTGATGTGCTCAGGTCCATGCCAATGTAAAGTGTGTTTAACAGTGCAGATATCACAGTACATTATATTCTCTATTGATAAAATGTTCCCTTCCATTTACCTTGCAGGCATGGTAGGACAGTAGTAATGTCACCGATCAACAATTGGGCGATCCCTGTTTGATTCTTAAACCCATGTGTTGACTGTGTTACTTTGCAAAAGCTTCTGCTAATGAATATCAGTCATCACTGTATAGGCCTACTTTCCACATCTTCTGAATGTCTTCAAACTGACTGTGAGGAGAGGCATCTGCTGGATGCATGCATATTAATACATATTGTGGGGGTGCCATGTCTCAGTGGGCTAAGGTGTCGTACCATAAACCTGGGGACCTGGGATCGAACTCGACCCGAAGTCATTTGCAGATCCTTCACCATCTCTCTCTTCACTCATTTCCTGTCACTCTCTGCTATCCTATCAGGAAGTGTCTTTCATATACCAAAAAGTAAAGAACTGATCTTAGCCTAACAAGAGTGCGTAGACACCTGATTGAAAAAAGGTGAATTATGAGCTAGAAAATGGATCTGTTTACGAAGTACATTTTATGCCTTTGTCATGTGTGTTTGTAGTGTTAAATGCAGTCTTTGTGCCAGGTCTGTAGTAGGACACCTGAGCATTACTGGCTGCAGCAATTCACCACCAACAACATTATGATTCGTGTCTGCTCAGGCTTCTGAAGAGGGCAGGAACAATCCCAATGACTCCCACAATCGACCTTAGATGCCTTCGGCATTTCACCTGAAGTACCAGAGTCAGACAACGATTGTATGTGCGCGTGCTCCTTACTCATTCGCGGGGTGAAGTGGTGTCTGCAATGGCGGTCCTGATATCGGCGAGGCGAGGCTCACAAGACTTTCTTGCCACTCTGAATCAGTCAAGTGGTCATTGAGACGGAGGTGGGGGAGTGGGGGGTAGGGGGGTGCGGAGGTTGCTGGGGGAGGGAAAATCAATCTCGTGCTGATTCACCCACCTCTACACACCTCTACACTCCTCAGCAGTGAGGTAGGTAAGGATCCTGAGGGGGTCTTGCAAACAAAAGACTGTATAACCACTGGCTGTATAACCACTAAGGAGTATCAATCCCAACACACAATTGTATCTCATAGGTACATTGATTTTATCTATCAATGATCCTATGATTGATCCAGTACTGTCATATACCTACTGTATTCATGGAAAATGTGCAGTTAGAGTTATTTGTGAAATTATTCAGTGTCTTTAAACAATCTGGCAGGGTCACACAATACTGTAAGTACATGAATGAATAATCATGAAAAATGTGAAAGTGAATGAGTAACAAAATGAGAGCTATTTTTGATTAAGATGTTGAAGTAACACTGTGCAAGAGGAACGTGTCGTGCTGAAACATCATAGAATTTTACACCTACACAGCCATGCAGGCCACAAGGTCTCCATTTTGCATCTTTTCCCAACTCAAGCAATCAATTAATCGTGTATGAATCTGTTCCAGGTGGTACAGACCCACTTAAACCCTGCTTCAGGTAAGGCTCATAATTCATGATTCATTTAGCGAGTGACTGAGGCGTGTAAAAAGAGCCCCCTCCCATCTCCTATCCCAGACTCAGATTTGAGACCAGGGACCACAGGCTCATCTGTTATGAGTCAAACACCTCAACTTGCACCATCTGGTGTCCTCACAGGCAAGCAGGGCCGGAGAGGCTCATCTGAGAACTGTAGTTTTTTTTTTTTTTCAGAGTGTTGTCGGGCTGCTAATTATACCGCACAATAGGTGTGTTAAACCTCTGGTATGGATATCTTCCAGGAGTTGTATTGTGAGTGTGTGTGTGTGTGTGTATGTATTCAGGTCTATGCTGTGCCTTGCTGATGCTGGCACATTCAAAACAGCTGGATTAATGTTTGGGTAGACATTTGCAGAGGAAGCACTGCCATCTCCAGCCTCTCCAAATTTGCAAAAGAGCTCAATGTGTAACAAAGCACCTCCTGATTTTGGTTATTGAGCTGCATTCTAAGCAGCTGCTGTACACATAGTTTCAGCCAAATGCATTCCATTCCCTGGTCATTCCATGCCAAATGACCAAGACATCCTTTATCCTCACAACACCCTTACAGATTTTTAATCTGTATATTTTCACACAGAGAGAGAGAGAGAGGAGATTCAGAGCTCTGTACCCAAGTCCAATAATTATAATTTTTAAGTGTTTTGTGTGTACATTCATAATACAGCATCTGCAAGGCTTTTGAAGATATCAAAATGATTTATTTTGGAAACTCAACTAAATAGCACAAGTCATTAGGCTATCAGCAATATGGAAATGGGCAATGACATTTAATTGGCTTTACGGTGCGTTGGCAAATTGAGACCCATTTGCTGACAGAGATCGGTTGAACTTGACTGAATTTGGCACAGCAAAAAAAAGCAAGTAGCTTGTATTGACTGTTGCATCCAATCTCTGGGAGAGACAGGCGAGTTGGACAACAAAGGCCCTTTGTCTTCAAAAGCAACCTATCTTCAGGGCTCTGCAAGGCCCAGATGGACTCGGCACCTTTGAAACCACGTCCTCCCATGCTGCCAATCTATCTCCTGCACCAAATACAGACTGCTCTGCTGATGAAGTCCAACACGTCTCAGTCCTCCCAGTCAGGCATCCAGTACCATCTGGTCAGCCATTACTGGTCAAACTCACAGGCCATCAGATGCATGACTTCAATTCCCTGCCAGCCAAGAATTGCTAAACCACAGGAACCATAACCAAAAAGACATGAAAATCTCAAAATGCTAAAACTGACATTACTTGCCTGAACTGGTTGATAAGTTTTGTCACATAGCTTGCAGTCACATTTACAGTTAACAGTTTTTAATGTTTCTATTTCACTTTACTTTGTTTGTGAGTAGTAGAAAAACATCGTAACACTTTCCTTTGACTCCCTCTTTACTCCCTTAATGTTCACAAAGCATCATAAAGACATGCTCAGCCACCTACGTACAATTAAATCTGTATTATATCCAGTTTCTCCAACAATAGCGTACGTGTTAAAGGAGGCTTTGGTGTTTTAGGGAGCCTTCAAATTTACTCAGCCCACTTGCTGTGCTGACGTTGGCTCCACAGGGTCGCACAGGGAGAGCTTTGGTGCAGCTCTCTACTGAATAATAAGGAATGGGAGACACACACACGTGGCTTTTCTGATGATGAGGATTATGACATGTCATTCAAGTGGTTCTTATTACAGTAAGCCCTCACTGTACTGATGTTTGGTGTGGTCGGAATTAATATCTGTTATTACACTGGCCATGAAAACGATGCGAAATGTCAAAGTGGTGACGTTTATGGTATTGCTGATAGCAATCAAACTGATTGTATTAAACTTGCATGTGTTATGGTGACTGTAGAATGAGGACAGATTATGTATTTTAGAGGACATGTGCAAAAGCCAGAGGGGTAAATCAACCCTTTAATTTATTAATAAAGAATCGATGTTAGGAAATATACTTAAAGCAAGATATCTGACATGACTGGTATCTGAGTAGATATAGTGGAACCACATTTTCTCACTACAAATAAAAGAAAGATATTTCAGTAGCATGGAATTTCTCACAAACAAATAAATATGAAAAAAAAGAAAATGAGGATGTCTTGAGTATGAGGAGACACTGCAAAGTGTTTCCAACACAATCAGCAGTGTGTGGAAAATAAAAATGCTGGTGCATAGCAATTCTTCAATTGGTTTCTTCAATGCTTCAATCTGCATCAGGGGTCTTAGGACTTTTGACTATGTTTGGGCATCGGTTGCCTGTCTGGGTGGTAAATCACATTGGAAGGCAGTGTTCTGATGTTGCTCAAGCCAAGACTATCTTCCAGAGTCTGGGCACCATATCCATCCTTTTTTTTCTTGTGCAAACCTTGGTTGAGCTGATGGCGGTGGTTTCTATTTGCTGGTGAAATTTCATTCACTGTCTGAATCAGCCACTGTCAGCTTTTATTGAGCAGCAACCACCTCTGCAGCAATAGTACCACCATTAATTCAGCCAAATAATTCACCTGTCCTCTTCAACCTTAGCTAACACTCGTATATTCCACTCTAATGTCTATAATGTCTCTTTCAGTCCCATGAAATTTGTTTTGGGAGATTTTTGGACACTAAAGTGTTGAGGGTGTCTTAAAAAAGAACTCTGAATTCTAAATAAGCAGAAAACAAACATTCGACTGATCAGCCTAGTGAGGTTAATTAAGCAAGTTAAATTAGGCCACTCACATTTTTTGACACAAGCATTGAGCAGAGAGAAGAGAGACTCTGTTCATATAGGGCACAATTCTTTTTCTCTCTGATGTAATTTATAATTAGTTTCCAAAAATTTGTACTGTGTGAGTGAATGGATATTTGCATATGTGTGTCCGTGTGTGTATGTGTGTGTGTGTGTGCGTGCGTTCATGCATGCATGCATGTTGAAATTCAGAACTCAGTCAGGTGAAGTGCGGCTTTGTTTAAGATGAGTTTTCACACTGAACTGAATGCACAAATGCACTTTTTCTATGCTGATAAATACTCTATATTCTACCTTCACCCCACAGTGAACCTAATCTTACAACAATCAGTGCTCTGTTACAAGTCCACTTATGCCCTGTCTTGTTGTCTGTTGTCTGACACACTTTATGTATATTTATAATGTAAGTGCACTAAATGTAGCCTAAGTGCACTAAATGTAGCCTAACTGCACTAAATGTAGCCTAATTGCACTAAATGTAGCCTAATTGCACTAATTGTAGCCTGTCTCAAATGTCTTTCTATATATCTTAAATGTAGTACCACTTGAATCCTGGGTGAAACATTGTTTCGTCTCACTATATACAGGGTATATGGCTGAAATGACAATAAAACCCACTTGACTTGGCTTGACTTGTTGTGACTTGACAACAGCACATGAAAGGTGCTAAACTGTGGTTTGTGCTTCATGCTTAAGCAGGTTCACTTCACCTGACCAATCGATTCATTGACTGGTCTTAAGGGAAGTTCACAACTTGCATCATGGCAATCAGATGATGACATTTTTAAACATAAAGGGTATGAAAAACATCACAAAAGATTTACACATATCAGCAATTCAACACTTAATAAAAGCACAATCTATCCAGTTTTTGGATAAAAGGTATCCGACAAATACAAATATTGAGGCTATGTTACTGAATGTAATTCATCAACCTTAACACAGCTAAGCAACTATGCAAATGGCAAAAGTCAGGAATGACAGCACTGCATTTAATTATCCACAGTTTAAAAATGTATTCATAATATAGTCCCACTATGCAAATATTTTATAAACGTATCAACTCAGTGGTTGTTCTTTTGCATTATGCTCATGCTGTCCTATGCATGATAGCTCAAGGGCATCATAATGATGTTGACCACATGGTCTCTTCCTGTTGACCGAGTGATATTATGAGCATGGCCATATGATAACCCACGAGAATCATCACTATACTGATGGAGTGTGTATCTAACAACAGTGTGTTGAATCAGGCTGAGCTGAAACAACATCATTGTCTGCCGTTGCTATGAGTCTGTTAGTCCAGGGATGTGATGATTATGTCTCCCCTGGGGCCCTGTCAAAATGCCTGACTCTGGGACACATTTCTGCATGTCTACTCACAATAACAAGAAACATGTTAAACCCAGTGGGTCTGATGAGCCTCTTCCCTTGGGGAGGAAATCATGACTATGCTCTGCAATGCTTACACACGCTCTGTAGCACGCTGGCTCGAGGGAATTATGATATTATTGACCCAGATTTGTGAAGGTCATAATTCATTTATAAGTCAACATTGTGACCTCGGTCAACACGGTCTACATGGCCTTTGGGTTATGCATGTGTATAACGGCCCTGGGCATCTCCTGTTATTGCCAATACTGTACGTTGACCCACATCCACACACACCCTCGCCCCTCTACACACACACCCCCTGCCTGTGATAGATGGGGGGAGTGTGCATGAGGAAAGAAATGGGAAATAACCTGTTTAATCCAAGCCTGCCCTTTAATAATGAGCTTTGGGAAGTTAGTTTCCAGGGATATCAATAATTCATTTTACGTCTAAGTTTCGGAGGTGGTCACACTAGCAGTTCTATTAAATTAGGTCAGTCCCTGAGGACGGAATATTTTTTCTTACAGATGGATCCAGCGAGCCACAATGAATGGATTAAGAGAGCTCTTTGTCTATACGCAAACAAAAAAGGCCTCAAATGACATACATGCTGAGAATTTGAGCGAAAGTCCTGTGGGAAAGGTGGCGGATTGGTAGTAACAGCACTAGGGGATCAAAACTGAACACTACTTAAGTGGGCAGCATAAACACAATTTTCTCTCCTTTGCCACCACTATGATTACAATCCCCCCATCTTCAGTAATTCCTTCTGAATAACCATCATGCTGCCTACTGCACACACAAGGTAATGTGCAGCACAGAAATTTTCTTCAGTATGATACATTGAGGCACCAAAGATTTGTACACCGGTGCCTGCTATAGTAAACATGACTTTGTCATGGCGCTTAATCAAGTTAGATTTAAAATGAGTTGTAAAGCAGAACTACATATTTTTCCCTCACCATCAGTATGGGGAGAACTTGAATACAGACAGCAGTGAGTCTAAGATCCTCTTAAGGAGTCACAGTAAATCACAGTAATTAGCTTCAGTTGTTGAGTATGCATGGTTTGGAGTGCGGAATTAATAATTGCAATTGACAAGAGAATCAAACACATGTACTCCTTTAAAGTACTTGAAGGAATGAGCTATAAATCCAAGGGTCTTCATCAACTATTTGATTATTATGAAAGCTAATGAACCAACATGTTCAATCCATAGACCAGATGTAAACAATTATTGTACCCTCATTTTTGTACTGTTACTCAGGTGGTTGGAAAGGGGCTACTGGCCTCCTTTCGCACAGAGCTCTTGCCCAAACTAATGCATATGCAACACATGGTGCGGCAAGTTGGGTGCACTCTTCCATGAGCCATGAGCAAAATGGCGCCATGTTTTAGAAAGCCTCTCAGTCCATATATGACTTGGAGAAGAGTGGACTTTGCTGAAAACAGAAAAAGAGGAGGGCTAATGGGAAAAAAGGCCTTTTCTGTTCATTCATTCGCATACCACAAATAATAAACATTGAAACACTGTTAAGCTGTTAAAAAAATGTTGTTTTCCCCGCTGTAGCCTTCTTTCCACAATACAGCAACAGGCTGTGTTAAAGGGCAAAATTACCATTTAGTCATAAGTGAACTATAACAAAGAGCTCACCTTTGCCATTCAACATTTATTTATTTATATTTATATTTATCATTTATATTTTATATTCATCTATTTATTTATATGAAATTCGAGTTTCAAATGTAAATTCTGTATATTCTGGCCCGTTTGTATGGAAATTGCTGCAAGACCCTGGGGCAAAAGTTCTATGCAATGCTCCAATAAATAGAACAGTAGTTTTGCTTTGTTGACATCTAGGCCTGTTAAACAGACAATCCACCAAACAAATCTGAGGACTGGGAACCAAAGAGTGAACCCAAGGGTCAGATTTGGAGCTGATGTGGTGAATTTGTTGCATCCCAATGACCCATGAGAATCTGAGGAGCAGCCTACCAGTGCTAAGCACCTTGCAGCCTGAATGTGAAAGAAAGAAAGAAAGGAAGAAAATGAAAGAAAGAACAAAAGAAAGGATGAAAGATTGAAAGAAGGAAAGAAAGAAAGAAAAGGATAAGGTGGAAACAAGATGGACAGATAGACAATGCTGAGCACTGTGCAGCCTGAATGTGAAAGAAAGAAAAGTTGAATATAAGGAAATCAGAAGATATACAGTATAGAACTGAAGAGAGAAGAAAGACAGAAAGAGACAGAGAAAATAATGAAGAGTAAATAGAAAGGGAGAGAAAAGAAGGAAGATGTGAAGGTACAAACAGATGAGGGTTTGTTGAAGGTTTGTCTTTGGTTGGCAAAAGCATTTAAATTCCAGGGAAACATGCAAGGCTTTGAAATGCTTTTCTCATACTAAAATTGGGTTGGACATTAAAATGCCAAACTAGAACAATAACATTAGTGAACTTTGGTAGATCATCAGTTTCACTTTCTGTGACGCTTTCTTCAGCCAGAATTTGCAGTTCATTTGTTCGTGTGTTTGCGTATTTATACAGGGCTTAGCCATCAGAAAACCTTGCACCCTTGTCTGCTTCCTTGCACTCTCATAAATACTGCACTGCCATACCAAAGAAAAAAAAATAATAAAAGAGGTTACATCTGAAGGTTGGGAGAGGTTGCCTTTGATGTTGAATGGACATCAAAGTGTCAGGTAGACTTACGTGGATAGAAAGTGAAAGAAACAAAAAGCTAAGCAGTGGTGTGTGAAAGTAAATACATTCTTTATTCACCGATGTCACAGTTATCTGATGAAACAATAGGAACGTAAAAACTGTGCCGCAGCCTTCCAATCAGGTTTGCTGTCAGAATTCCATCTCAATTCTGCAGTGTTTAATGCATAACGGGAACAGGCTCCTGTTCTGAGTATAATCAGTCTCGCACATTCAGTGACTGAGGGGTGGTGGGGGGAAAAAGGCTGTATGGCTCTATGGCTGTGATGACTGATGAACTGTGGTGCAAAATCGCATTGATTTGTTTGGACTGCAGATTGAGTTTACTGAGTGTCATTAAATCAACCATGCAGATCACCGCGCCTCTCCAATCCACCCATCCCCTCAACCGGTTCCCCCTGGAACACGTCACCCCCCCACCACATGCGCCTCCCAAACACACACCCACAGACCACCCCCAACCCCTCCCCCTCACACACACACACACACACACACACACACATACACACACACACACACACACACACTCTGGCTCCCACCATCATGTCTGTTTCCACTGCTGTGTGCAACACTGACTGCTCCACTGGCACGCCATACCTCACACTGACGCGTCTCCTCAAGTACGGAACATCTCCACGCTCCGAGCAGAGCTGAGCGACAGTACGTCCTCATTCCTCTTTCCAGGTCAGGAATGCCAAGATGTCATCACAGCCTGTGGGGCTGGAAATCATCTTGCAAATCTATATCCAGAGAGAGAGAGCGCTGTGAGGGAGAGGAAAAGAGAGAGAGAAAGAGACAGAGAGAGAGAGACAGAGAAAGAGAGAGAGAGATGTGGCATTTGCAGAGCAGAGACATCATTCAGATAGGGGCAGATTGTGGATTACTGTGCAGCTTCAGCACCTAAGACACTTTCATTTGTGTGCTGGCGTGTGTGTATGTGTGTGTGTCTGTGTGTGTGTGTGTCTGTGTGTGTGCAGTATATTGTTTAGGGAAATCCAGTCATTTCCAGTCCTTGGATTTACAGCTCATTCGATTGTGACAAACCGTCTGCTAAACCAGGAAACACTTGTCCTCTTTTTACATTTGTCTCATTTATGATGCTCACATGAACATGCACAAACACACACACACACACACACACACACACACACACACACACACATATACATACACACTTCATTACAGCTGAGAAGCTTCACACTCCCTCTCTCAAGGTTGATACATTCTCAAAGGCTCTGAGCACCAAACCGAAGATGCGAGTCAAACATTTGGATGGCTCACTGTCAAGAGGGAACAGAAGCTTCACAATCAGAGCTACTGAAGGAACAGTGTGTTTGACTGAGCAGATGAGGGTGATGCCTACAATTTTTATAAGTGGAGCAGAATCTTTTGGTAAAGTACACCTGAGTCTTCTCTTACCAAGTAATGACAACAGCCAAGACTGAGGCCATGACATGCTAGTGGTGTAAGATGACTTTTTTTTGCTACTGGCATTTTGGTAACACTTTCTATGAGCCCAGTATTCATAAAACATTATAAAAGCATTAATAAATGGTTATAATGCATCATAATGCTTCATAACTTATTACATTAGCATACTCATGACTGAACTCATAAGGCATTATACGTGATAAGCCTTAACAACTTGAAGTGTCACAAAGCCTTATAAGCTTCTTTGTCCTTTTGAGACCAGGGAAACATACCCACTTTAGGTACTGTCTGTAATGGTGCCTTATTGATTTTCACGAGTAATGATGTGTTCATCTCACTTTACTTAGAGTATGCATTGAGCACTTGTGACTTCATCATTTGGCATGAGGAATTGGACATAAAAGGACAACTGACAAATTAAAGCTTTATAATGCTTTGTGCTTTGTGCTTATATGATAACATTATAATGCCTTATGATTACAGTCGTGAGAATGTCTAACCAGTTATGAAGACTAATGTCATTATAAGGCATTATAACACATTACACTAATGTCTTTATAAGGCTTTATGAATGCATTGTAACTCTTTATGAATGTGTTTATAATGCTACTCAATTTCTAGAAAGTGTTACCAAATTTTTATTGTAAGAAAGATGCCAGACAGACTGATTTCAGAAAATTGCCACCTAGTTGGCTGATTTATTTACAACTCTCAACCATGACGACATGTTGAGTGCTGCACTCGGTTATTTTTTGTGCTTTTATTTATTCTTTAATCAGCAGATAACACGAGCACAACATACACATGAATGTGGATCACTTTGTTGTTCACAGCGATGAGACTATCACAGAAGGCTTTGGATGCGATGTGTTTGTTTTTTGTGCTTAAAATATTTCTGCCACAGAGTGAAACCCAAGCTGGGAGCCTGGGACAGAATTGCGCTACCTTCATGTCACACCAATTCCCCTGGGATCAATATATCTCATTTCCACATGCACTATAAATACGGTTTATTTATTCATTCAATATAAAGAACAAACACCTTTCTCCCAGCAGAGCGCAATACTCTGATGCAGATATGAAGTCTGTCTCCTTGAGTATAACTTATGAAGTACACATGATCTATTGCCAAATAAAAATGAACATGCATATAAAACACACATGTATTTCTGAGTAAGATGAATGGCAAACTGGCATTTGCAATAGGCTTATATATCCATACATCCAAAGAGACCAGTGCCATGTGACATTATTGTTCTCAAAGTCTCAAAGTGTGCAAAGTGGCAGACTGTGGTGCTAGAGCTGTATTGTTAGAATTGTGATGTATGTGGACTGGAACATGTCTGCCTATAGCTTTATGATGCTGTAACTGAATCATTTTTTCCTATGGGTTCTGCTCTCAGAGGCCTCTCTTAACGACATGTTAATCTTTTCAGTGTGTTTAGAAGGTTGAATTGAGTAGAATTACTTGAAAAGAAAAGCTGTATCCACACACCATTTTAGACCCACAATGTGATTTTTTTATTCCTCACAAAGTTTCGACCAATGTGGTCCTCATACCTGACGAAGACCACATTGGTTGAAATGTCGTAAGCAGTGAAAAAAATCACATTGTGGGAGCTGAAATGGTGTGCAGATACAGCTTTTCTTTTTCATACGTTCATTTCTATCCAGCACCCCTGACAACAGTTTGGACATGTGCACACACACTGTGCATTTTTTTTGTATATTTCTTACCAGACATGTTTTGAGCCAAATGCCTAACAAAACACACCAGAGTAGTAACCTACCCCTCCATTCTGTGGTCCTGGTCCATCTGAAATTCCACACAGTGTTTTGTTCTTGTTTAGAGGACAGGTTATCCCTACTTTGTCTGCTTCCAATTCCCAGCCCAGGGCTGTGAACAAAGAAAGTTTTTTTTTTCTTTTACAATGCACTCAGACAATGCAGAGCTAGTGTATCATGAAGAGATAGTCAGTGAATGTGATGAAAAATATTACTGGCTAGATATTGCGTAGAACTGCTTTACAGTCAGTGGAGGTACACAGGGTACAGAGTTCCCCTTGAGGAACCCATTACATTACATGACATTTAGGCATTTAGCAGACGCTTTTATCCAAAGCGACTTCCAAAAGAGGATAACATTCAAGCTACAACACAATGAACTAACAAGGAGTGCATATTGCTAACATAGAATCTGCACTGTTTTAAGTTGAAAGTGCAATAGTGTAACACAGTGTAGAGAAATTAAATTATTAAGTATAAAAGTATTAAGTTTACGCCAGGAGATATTCTTGGAAGAGCTTAGTCTTCACGAGTTTCTTGAAGGTGGAGAGGGTATCAGTTGATCTGGTAGCGCTTGGGAGGTCATTCCACCAGCGCGGAACCAGATATGAGAAGAGTCTGGACTGACCTGCACAAGGTGTTGGCCGTGCTAGAAAACGTTCCTTAGAGGAGAGTAGCGGTCGTCGGGTGACATAGGGCATAGGGAACCCAGAACAAGTGCCTTGTTTAAGGGTACAATAGTAGTATCTCCAACCCGAAGGCCAGTTCTTCCAGAAGAATTGACCACATTTTTAATTCACAAGGATACAGAAGGTAATTCAGAGTCTAGTTAAAGGGAACAAGTCCCCTGTCTGTCTGTTACCGATTCATCTATCAGCAAGCAGATCTCAATTTCAGCCAATGAAAGAAGAGATGCTGGTGAGAGGCTTACTCCTGGTCACTGAGATAAGGACCAAATGGTGACAGTGGCTGAAGGAGAGCATTTAGTCAGACAGAGTATTGAGCTAAAGACCAATTGAGTGGTTTTTGGAGAGGTGAAAGTGAAGACTATGAATGAACGGCACAGATTTGACACAGGCTATGATCGCCTGGCTCAGTTAATGACTGACATACACTTGAAGTCTTCCTGGTGGAACTATCATCAAGACTTGGTTATTAATATGCATATATCACATCATTTGAGGGCAGTGTTAGCATAGCGGTTAAGGAACCTGGCTAGCATACAAGTAGCCTGAAAAGTCAAATCTCAGCTGCCACTGTTGTGCCCTCGAGCAAGGTGCTTAACCCTAAGTTGCTCTAGGGGAGACTGGTCCTGAACAAATGATAGTTGACAAAGTCAAGTGTAAGTGTAAGTGTAAGTCGCTTTGGATAAAAGCGTCTTCTAAAATGCATAAATGTAATATGCATGAGCTCCAATCACCAGTCATGTCTTTAAATGTACCAGATGATGAGTCCTCTTAAATCTGTTTTGAAATTGCTGCTTTGCTCCTACTGTAAGTGAAAGCTTTACATCATGGCGTATGCAACAGTAATCAATAGATAAAGACATGTGCAGAACACAAGATGAGTGCTCACATGCACAGTGACACGAAACTGTCTTTTGCCAATACAAGAAAAAGAAAGGGGGGAAAAAAAGAATAAATACCGAAATAGCTACCAAGCACTGATCAAAGGAACAACGGTTTGCTCTGTTTCATCATGAAAGAAAACGACCGAATTTTAATTGCATTATTATTGATCATGTCTTGCACACTGTGAACCGAACCCTTGGACACAGTTTGATCTGAAAACAATGGAATAAAGTGTAATCAAAGCTGGCTTCCCAACTGAGCCAGATCAAACATAACATTTAACGCCTTGCGATGCCCCCAAGAGACGCTATTTTGGCTCGCACACGGCGAAGAAAAGGCCCTCTCAGCTCCTCTGGTTGGGCTCACAAGATGAGTTTTTTTTTTTTCGCAGTAGGCCTCTCTTCCCCTTCTCTCCCGAAACAGCAGTCTGACTGCTGGGGCTGGGCATGAATATTCAAAACACTTGCACGTCCATTTCATGTTCAGGCTTGTATACACCCAAGTTCACTCGCTTTTGTTGTTGTAGATATGCAAAACAGTCATGCTCAAAACAAGCACAGCAGAATAAGAACCCATTAAGCAAGTATTTTGAAAGCATTTTGTACTTTGATGAAATTTAAGCTGCCTCATTGACAATGTTGGTCCCCAGTCGGTTCCACGGTTCTTGATGCTTGGTGCTTGAGAGCTAGAGACTTGTTCCTCATATTCCATAGTCGGTGGTGCCAGGGAGGAATCTCAAATTTCTCTGACACACTCATCAATACCATAGCAGACTCATCCCTTTCGTTAAAGCCCCCATAAAGCCCAAAACGTTAGTCAGGGGAGGTGTTTCATTTCCTCTTATTATTATTCTTTCATTTCCTGCCGGTATGGCAGTGGCCAGGAGATCACGAGGGCATTTTGAGTTGGAGCTGCCGAGGGTGGGTTAGACAGACACACGGTAAGTGTGACAAAGCCCAGGGGCTGTGTGTGTGTGTGTGTGTGTGTGTGTGTGTGTGTGTGTGTGTGTGTGAGTCTGAGAGTACATACGTGTCTGTGTGTATGTGTGAGTGAGAGTGAGTGAGTGAGTGAGTGTGTGTGTGTGTGACTGAGTGAGTGTGTGAACAGTATGTGTGTGTATGTGTGTGTGCACATGGTGAGAGAAGGAGCTCCAGAACCCCTGGCCCTGTCTGTCAACCCCCGCAGGGCTGTCTCTCCTCTGCACTCCACACCTGGGTGACCCTGGCCTATCCTGGCTCATCCATCACAGCGCTCACTGCGTGTCAACACCAGCTCGCCTACAAGAGGTTGGCTGCCGAAACAACGCAGGTGTCATGTTTCTGTGCTGCCACAGCATCAGCAGGGTCTTGTTGTCGATAGAAGGGGGAGCAGCGATTTCAAAAATAAGATCAAATGAAAATGTAATGAATGGATAAATTAAATCATGCAGCTTGTTTACAGCTACCGTTGGAGGCTGAAAAAAGTACCCATGGAGATGGCAAACAAGCTAAACTGATTTTGTTTTGAAAGAGATTTATTTGTTAAGGGAAAGTTATCTTTATCTACTGGATATTTTCTCTATGATTTGGCAGCGCTACTAAGAAGAGTATATAGTAGGACTATATATTATATTACTGACTCTACCAAAACAACATAGATCTGTTTGATTGTTTTGACTCTGTGAACCAGGTGTATGACATACCATTTCATTGTGTCTGTCAGCATTTCATATTTGCAAAAGGAACTTTAATCTGTCTGTGTGTTGTTTCAACATTCTGTTATGGTTCAGTCTGATTAAATGACAATGGAAACATGGCGATAACCAATATCACAGAAGCACATTGTAACAAATAGATGAATGATGCTATAGTCATTTTTCACAGAGCTGCTGTGTGCTGAAGATTGAAGACAATCACATTACTGCAGAAAGAAGCAGTTTCGTTCCGTAAAGCACCCCTGGGATAAATGCCTTTTGACTAACTGAATTAGAGACAAACTTCTTTATAATGTCTGTTGACAGCCTGAAACCCAATTAGCCTCTGAGAAGTTTTTATCTATTTTCCCTACTCAGAGCAGGATCAATAGGCAGTTTACTGTAATGACAAATTGTGCATTTGGAAAATAACTGATAAGTTAATGTCTCCAACTTGTTGACGAGGTTCTGCAAATTATGTGGCATGCTGTAATCACTGTAGAGGATAAACAGATGGATCAGTGGCTTTCTGCAGCGGATCAGCTCCCACTAGGCCCTCTCACTGCTTTGGCTACTGGGAAAATACTGTTGGGGATTTTTTATTTCTAATAATAAAATACATCATTATATGCTGGCCTTCTGCCATCTAATTTTCCGTGTCTCAGTGGCAACAAACAATAAGTCAATACTGTAAAGCAGCTGGCTTATCTAAATCCCTTTTCCCAATGTGAGCCGTCTCTGTCGTGCAATTTGCAGGAAGGGTTTACATTTCCTTGAGAGTCATATAGCCCCATTGATTACAGCTTTGATCAGAAAATCCTCCTCCAGCATGAAGCTCATTATGCGCAAACACTACTCCAAACTTGCTGTTTGTACAAGAGGTGAAACATTTCGAAATCTGTGTTTTTCTCGTCCTTTTCCTGGGAGAACATCATGCTGCACTTTAGAGTAAAGCAGCCATGAAGGCTGCAGCACACGGACAGGGCAGCAGTGGCGATACAGTGTTAGACATTAATTTATAATTTTTAGTTGCGTCTAAAGCAACAAAATCATGTCTTGAAGACAAGGAGATTACATTTAGCCCAGGCAAAATAATGTCAGGATAGTCCTATGTGTCAAAATGACAGCTGTTAAATGGATATGAATTAGGAATTCAAAACACACACAGTGAAATGTGAATAATTATTTGTGATTGTTAAGAGCATGTTAAGCTAAGTCACAGACAAACAATTTGTTGGCAGTGCTGCGAGCATAGTGATGACTACACTGTTCTTCTTGTTGGAGAATAATAGGGAACATTGTATACATAATAGCCCATAACTAGTACCCAGAAGAAATGGTAATACTTCACACTAGAGGTTTGTATAAACAGAACATTACAAACACATTGCAAATGCATTCATTGTTATAACCATTCAAGAATAGTTTGTATAAACCACTTAAAAACTTAGGAGCAACTAATCAAAATATCTGCTCTTGAGATCATTGCTTTCTCCTATCATCCAATTTTACCTTCCTACAAACAGCAAACATATCAAAACAACACCTTAAAAAAAGGGAGGTCTCTATAGTAACAATGAGCACTGCAGAAATTGCTCTGTGAGTCACAGTTGTTCTCCACCAAAAGTTACCCGTTTTTAATGACTTTCCCTCCATCTGTCCTCCCTGTCTTCCTCTCTTCAACCTCTCTAAAACACAGACACACAAACACACCAGATGTCAGTGAAACAAAATAAAAAAAAAGTGTAATTCTATATACCTCACAGCTCTATAAGGTTAGGCAGAAGTGGTTTATGGTCAGAAAATGGCATTGCGGCTTTGAGGTTATCACCTACTCCTAACCCGGAGGCCATATCACTGTAAGCGTCCACCAATTTCTCGCTGCATTGGGGGAATCCTCTCCCTGCACAAACGTAATGAGCGGAAACCGCTGGACTGTTGAAGCTTGAAGGTCTGAACTCCGATTTGGCCCAACAGCTTTTTGACCAGCTTCTATTTCTCGTTCTCACTCCCTTCATAAGCAAATCCAATTAGATAGCCAAGAGCAAATTAATTCTGCAAGGGCACTCTTTAAAAAATGTGCATCCCTCTTACAAACCTATGAAATATATATCCCTTGGTATGATAATTTGTTTCTAATGAAAGATTCATGGCATCAAGGGGAAACATTAAGTCTTTAGTCTCTGGGCTCTCCTTGTTGTGTCACTTCCTTCCTAGTCTGGCACAGTCTAGTCATCTCCAGTCTCAGAACAATAACAGAATCAGTTGTAGTGTGCAATTTGCCTGAAGGAAAAGCAGCTTTTTATACACAGAAGACATTTACACAGAATATTGCTGTGTAAAGGACCCTCACAACCTAAATGAGGAGAAAAAACACCTTTGTGATCTTCTGAAGGAAGTAAGGTAAGTAACTAAGGCGTAATTAAAATGATAAATCCAAATTTCCCACACTGGGTTAAACAGATTCAGAAATTAAGTCAACACCTTCATAAAGCTTGGAGCAGTGAGGCCTTCCATAACGCATAAAGCAGAGGCATAACACAGAGGTGTTTTATTGGCCCAGTCATGCTTTTCTGAACCTGAGCTGGCGACACAATACAGCTAAATTATGATAATGAAGTTGTGTCTCAGCTTAAGCTTCGTAAAAGTGCTAAGCTTTGAATAGCTCTGACTTTAGTCATACACAAAACTCCTACTACTGAAAAGTGATCCATGTGCATTTACATTTACATTTTTATGCATTTACCAGACGCTTTTAGCCAAAGTGACTTACAAAAAGAGGACAAACATTTAAACTACAGCACATTTAAAAACTAAGAGTGCATATTGCTAACATGAAATTTGCAGCATTTTGAGAAAGTGCAGGAATGTAATAAAAGTCCAGTGTAGAGAGAGAGTGGAAGGTGCATTATAAGTGCATTCCAGGTATTCAGAAATTTTAAGCCAGGAGACATTCTTGGAAAAGCTGGGTTGCATGTTGGGTTAGGTATGGCCTGATCTTCCTTATGCTGAATAGAGAAAAATGGCACAGTCAGATATCGGTTTTGACACCATTGAGTCACCAGGAGGAAAGGACAGACAGAGCTGGGTATCATCGGCATAACAGTGATAGGGGAACCCATGGGAGTAATGGCAAAGAGAAGGGGCCCCAGCACAGAGCCTTGGGGCAGCTCTGTGGTGATGTGTAGATTTGTCGTGAATGTATATTTGTGTGTGGCTGCTGGCTGACTGCTGACTGTTGACTGCTAAACTTTTAGACTAAAGCTTGCCGGTAATGCCTACATCGACTGTATATGCCACATTTCTTTCCCTTTTTTTCTGTTCACTGTTTGACTTAACATACAGAGGTTTACATGTTTGAGTGGATGCCTGAAGATGACTGGTCCATAGCAGCTCTACAGATAAGCTGGGCTGGACATTGGGAGAGGAGCTGCAGAAATGAGAAATTGAATCTGTCAGTGGGCTCTTCTGCTGTGATAAGGAGTTCATCGTTGGGCCATTTCAAGGCTATTTTTTATTTTAGTGATTGCTGTCAGACGTTGATGGACAGGTATGACACTACACCTGAGGGGGATTTCTGCTTTGTCCCCTTACAGAGAACATCCTATTTCCACCAACCTAATCCATTGATGACATGAGAAAGCTTTTAACTGGCTCTGAAAAGCAGATATTCCACAGTGCCACAATGCTGTCAGAGAGAACTAATGTTTTTGGAGATTACAGGGTGTGTGTGTGTGTGTGTGTGTGTGTGTGTGTGTGTGTTTGTGTGTGGGACGGCTGTGGGTATTGGGCGATTGTACAGAATATCACCCAGTGAGAAATGGGAGAAGGGATGGGGTAGTGTGGGGTAGATGAGAGCTTGAATGGAATTACATTCACATCGATAGTCCACACACAACACATCACCGGGTCTGTCTGCTCGGCTGTAGCTGTGGCTGTGGCTGTGGTTGTGCGTGCTTTCTCTCCCCCCTGTTGAGTCATGAAGGCGGCTGATGGCGACATGAGAGAGACGCTCCGTGTACAAACGGCTGCTGAAAATCCTCCAGCAGCCCCGCAGGGAGAGAGAGAGAGAGAAAGAGAGAGAGAGCAGAAAATAAAGAAACTCCATCATTTCACCTTGAATGCATTCCATCAGGCTCTGCTTATCCTGCACTGACTGCCTTCCCCCGCACCAAGCCTCCGGGGTCAGCCGTCACTCGGGGGACGGCAGCGCCGTCCGCCATCACGCAGCCAGTGCCCACTGAAGCCTGATGATCTGTCTGCAAGAGCGAGGCTTCAGGGGAAAAGCAAGGCCTCTGCTTCATGGCATCTGGAGTTTCAAAAGAAAACTATAGGAGACACTGTTCCTGACTGAATGGAATGTGTGGGAACACAGGGGAAAAATTTCACATTCTGATACATTCGCTTGACCAGCTGGGAACCTTGGACACACAGGAAAGAAAGGAAGACTGTGAGACTAAGAGAAAACAATCCTCCTCGGAACAAAACAACAACAATAAAACAACACTTCACCAAAACAGACAATAGACAGTCATACCCTTAGCTTGGAACAGAATGGAACCGATGAGGGTTGAAAAACTGCTCCTACTGCAGTTTTGCTGATGAAAGGTCACTTTATCCATATGGTCACACATAGAGATGGTCTGGAAACATGAGTATGGGGATTTTTATCACACCTACATAACCTACATTGCACACAAGGATACATAGTCTGGTCTTCTCAATTTCACTGTACAGATGTACTACACTACACTTCAAAGAACTCATTAAATACAGTGAATTCAGGTAGAACCTTTCAGCATGCTGGACAAGGGTCCTTTGAGAAGATGGTGTTAAATTCCTCTAAGTACTGGAAAGATACCATATACCCACAACTAACTGTAGGTTACTGGCACAGCAGTTTGTCCACACCATGGTTATTACACTGTAATGACTGGTATATAACTGTGTTACAGGCTCAAGTTAAACTTACAGATCAATAATGAGTGATGTACCTTGTCACACATTTAAATCCATGTTATTTTCCGTGTTTATAATAGCATCAACCAAAGTTGCTTGGCTTGTCAGTGAGTGACAGGGTTATTCAGCTTAACACTGATAATGTGGGGTTACCCTATAACCATAAAAAAACACCTACAGGACACAAGGTTTTTCACTGTCTGAAGGCTGGTAAAAGGGGCTTGTATTTCATGAAACGATTTTATTACAGAGTCAATTCAACAGCAAGTGCCTTGATGTAAATGGCAGGTAAACTGCAATGTCACGGCACAGAACAAAATTAATTCCAGTTTCAACTTTAATAACTTAATACCAGGACACCCTGAAAAAGTGCAAACATGGAAGTATATTCACAACACTCCCACACAAGATAGCTTTAATTCATGCACACAAGACTCTTCACTTACAGCCTGACTTCGCCATTTGCCAGTTATTTAAATAACCACCCCATAGCCTTTTCTCCTCAGCCAGTTTGTGTAACAGATGCACTGTGATGCTCTTCAAGAGAACTACAAGCTGCACTGATAATGTCACTATGTCCTCCCTATTTGGCCCTTGTCTAGAGCATATTGAGAGTGCAATAAAAGTGATCGGGATGAATTACCAGTGATAAAACAGAAGAACAGAGTGAAGCCCCGAAATGAAACATGATCGTCACTCTCTATGGCAACACTGTAAAAACAGAATACACATTAGGATGACTAAGTGCTGATCAGAGTGCTGGATTTCTGGGTTGTGATTTCAACTGCAGTGAAAAATGATTCCTTTTTTTCTCTCTTCTTCCCACACACACACACACACACACACACACACGTGCTTGCGAACACACACACATAAACACACACACACACACACACACACACACACACACACACACACACACACACACACAGCAATGCCCGGAGCTGTGCCAAAGATGAATGCCTCCAATACAAAACCTCAGCTGCTGTGCACTGAAGTGTGGCAAAGTCTTAAGTTCATCATTATGCAGATTACTCTGAGTTAGGAGCGCCTCTGTTTTTGAAAATTTAATTTCACATTTCCCCAGCTTAATCTTCAGGAGGTCCATTATATGCAGCTAAAGACTGATGATATCAGCGCAATCAACCTATCAATAAATCTTTTGAACTTGAGGATGTCAGCAATATTTTATGCCTCTCATCAGCTTGGTCCTATTGTATTAACAGCTCTCCTCAAACTGAATTAAAGCAGGTTAAGGCTAGTAGAATTTATCATTGAGGAAATTTAAAGCGGTCCCCCCTCCTAACTGAACCTTCCCTGAAAATGAACACAAAAGAGTCTCTCCAGCTGCAGGTAAATCACCTGTTGTACAGGGCAGAACATCTTGATTTGTAGCTTAACAAAAAAAAATGAGATATGTTCATTTTGAGGGGATTACTTGACACCTGAAGAATCAGTAGCACTGGTGATATTGTTATAAAAAAATCAATACGACCTCTATGTCACAATAGAATGTCATGTTTGGTTATTAAAAAGATTCCAACCAACACTCCTCTCTCATATACAAACATGATTTCCACTGAATCATTCCAGGCCTCTGGTCAGAGGCTCAGTTCAACAACACAAACATGCCAACTATTCTTTCTGCTTGGGTGAGGGCTGAAATATGAAAATAACCAGACCAACACTGAAACGATATAGATATGCAAACTTGAGGTTCAAAATATGAAAACAACTGACAATGCTGAATATTTCATTAAGGCGGGGGGGATTTGCAATTCAGATTCTCTCATCGGAAAACAGTGAATATGTCTGCGCTGGACATAAAATGAATGCAATTAAATTATTTACACACATTTTACGATTAAAAACAATGACTGTTTTTTTCTTGAATGGGCTCTGAATGAGTCTGAACATGTATTTGTTTGTGTGGGTTGTTGAAAGTGACTGAAGAGAGCGAGCGAGCGAGAGAGAGAGAGAGAGAGAGAGAGAGAGCAAAGGATAAACCCAGATTGAGATGAGGGGATAATGAAGACAGGGGAAAGGTTGCAGTGTTTTCCTGGTTTGTTGTTTGCTGATTCAAATGAGGGAAGACACTTCTTGGTCACACAATCCCATCGCTGATGAACTGAACTGCAGATATTTTTATTCATTAGGATGCATTAGCATGCATTTCCATGCATTACTGGAAGCTGCCATTTGACACAAAGGCGAGCGCGGAGGTGTGGATTTGAGCAGACTGATGACAAGCAACACGTCTTGCTGCTGAGCCACGGTCCTCCACCAGCGAGTAACAGAACCCAGCAGCAAGCACTCCTCACAAATGCATTAGCGTGCTTGTATAGGACCTGGAAATGAAAGCACCATGGAATTGGATAAGTGCTTGTCGATGCCTAGGCAGCACTGAGTCACTCTTCCTGTTTGGTTGACAAAAAAAGTTTTACATTAACGCTAATGTTCCACGTCATTTGTAGTAAAGCAATTATATTCAGCGACACCACAAAAAGGTCTGCACCGTTCCATGCTATATGTACAGTACACACACACACACTTACACGTATATATACATACATATATACATATTCACATTTTCTCTCTTTCTCTTTCTCTCTCTCTCTATATAAGAGTGGGCATTCCACAATGAAATTGCATTGTGGGTAATATTCCAAGTGCAAATGCAGAGGGTCTTGTCATATTAAAGTTGTAAATCTAGGCATAAGACCTTCCTATGTGTATAAAAATGTGTACAAATATAACAATATTGTATAAAAATCAGTATGATTAAATATGCCAGAAAGCATCATGGCAATGTCAGAGTAGGTGGAACACCTTAAATGGTTATGTGTGTCTGTGGGCGACATTACTAGATCTTCCTTTATCTGCTGTAAAATACACCGTCTTGCCAAATTTTCCAATTATTCAAATTCTGTACAAAATAATAATTACTCTAAGGTGAATGTGTCAAATCAGCTATTTTGTCTTGTGATACCATCCCTTTTCATAGATAACTTGACATTTTACATGATATATGCTTTGTGAAATGCCTATTTTGCATATGAGGGGGTTTCAATGAAAATCCTTTCATCATGTTTGCCAGTATGTTAATCCTTCTGAGATCAGAAAGTGAGGTAATCTATGCTGTCAGCAAGAAACCAATATAAGAACTTATAGTGAACAAGCCACCACGTGCACTCTGCCTGAATACAAATATAACAGAAATCCGTCATGAAAGTGATAAAGCATGTTTAATGGAGATATTGACAAGCTTGAAGGGCTACATTCATTTTTTTATGATGGACACACTTTATCTGGATGGTTCCCATAGATAACCTACAGATGCTCAGATTATAAAGAAACTATCTGTGAAAAAGCATCAGGAATAAACCAGCTGTGTCCTTCTGTGATGTTCATTCTATCACAAGGGACCAAATTTCTGGTCAAATACAAAGCCAACTTGTTTACACTGCTGTTATCCTGAGGAGGTTTAGGTCCCACCGTTAGGAGGTGGATTGGAATGCAGTTATGATAAGCTTGTTCATAATTATGACAGAGTCAAGTGTCACAGTCATTTGTTTGACCTCAGTCAATTGCCCAATTCAAGGCTCAGTGACACAAATATCTTTTGGGCAAGCAGCCATGACAATGATTACATTATGCTTACAAGCTTAGACTCCGATGCTAATAGAATACATGAGAACTGGATATTTGTCACAAATTCTTCAAATCTCAAGCAAAGTAAACAACATGACTGTGGATTTAGATAAACATGTGCTATATGACAGGGCAAGGATTACAGCAACATTTTATATTTGTGTGGCAACAGCATTTAACTTTTATAGCCTAACATTTGCTGGCTGTTGTGTGTGTAGGCCTAAAAAACAAAACAAAACACCTGACCCCTAAGTAGAGGGAGGATAAGAAAACACTGTCATTCCATTATATTTTTTAAATTGCGTCTCTGTAGAGGGTCTGCATTGCTTTGTTGCTTCATAACTAGATCCTGGTATTTTAAATTGGAAGCTTATTTCTTTTGTTGGCATCATATCCAACAACGGTGTTTTTGTTTTTTGTTTTTTTTAATTGACCTTCATGAGTCATATGACATCATAGACAACAATAAAAACACCATGGCGACATTTCAGATTGAGTATTCCTGACAGATATGTTCATATCAGTTTAATCATAATTTAAGATTGAGACTTCAGTTTTATTCAATAATGCAATGTTGAACTCAAAGGCTCAATACATTTCTGGTCTAATGTGATAAAAATGCCTGCTGGAACATCAATATATGTGTAATAAGTGAGGGTAGCCAGAATGCTGCCATACCCCTAATTGCTGTGGTGTGACCAGCCAGAGTGATTCTGAGGCCTCTGCCATGGATGTGCATTCCCAAGGGAAGGTTGGAGATTTTTGTTTTGGAGTTTTTAGTGTTGGAGTGGTCTTGGTACAATAGCCCAGCTATGTGATATGTTTAAGCAATGAGGCCCGTGAGACCATTCTGTGCCGTGAATATAAGTCAGCCTGATCTCATTGCTGATACATTTGCATACCCCATCAAACCTACCTGGGGTCATGTTTTGAGGAACAACAGTCCACCAACAGTCCACCAGGGGATGCTGAAGGCAATATTTAGGTAGAGCCATAGGTGTCGCTGAAGTCTGTAGCACGGTGAGGTTGGATATCCATAAGATAAAATAATCCCAAAAGATAAAATAAAGTTGACTGGTATTTAGTAGACACTTTTATTTGAAAATAAATAATAAATAAATAAACAACTATCATTTGTGTCAGGGATCAAACACAGGTCACCCACTTGACTTTCAAGTGATGTAAGCCCTGCTCTAACTTACTTCCACAAAACATAGGTCCATCTGCTCAACAACGCACTGGATGAAAAAGTTAAGATATTTGATCTGGTGGTGTAGTTTATGGGGTTCAGTACTTGCATCAAGTACATAGTGTTATGCTTCAAGTTCACTTGCATTAGCAGTGGTTACGTCACTTGGCTATCAAGCGGGTGACCCATGTTCGATTCCTGATTCCTGTTGATACGTTGTTAGCAAGTTAGTAGTTGTATATGAATTATGATCTTAATATGCCTTAGTTATTATGGGGCTTATAAGACAGTGATACAATAGGAACAGTTATTCTCCTTCAGTAATACTTAGAAAAGATGATTTACTCTTAGGATCAAAACCCAAAACTTTTTGATTGAGAATAACTGTTCCTGTTTTACTGCCACCTTATAAGCCCCTTACTGAGCAAAGCATATTGAGATCAAAGTTCATAGACTGGTATAAATGCATACAAATGTGTTACACTTTACTTAACCCCAAAAATGAAACATTATGATGAGGTGTGCTGCATTACAGATGCAGCCATATGAACTTTACTTTACTTAAAGCACACATTGACAGCTTATGATCCCACATGGAACATTATAGCAACTTATGGGCCCTTACAACAGTTGATCATCCAGGTGTGTGCATAGAGGGGTATTAGTAGTCATAATGTATTATAAGCCCCATCAGCCAGCCTGTAGTTTATAACCAGTCATGAACACTCATAATACCCTTGGATGTATAAGGCATTATAAGCTAGATTTATAGTTATTTATAACTGTTGATATAATGCATCATGAAGCATTATGAGTGTAGTCATAATGCATTTGGAGTAATTATGATGCGCATTATAGTTTGTTATGAATGCGCTCATAATGCGCTATAGATATGGTCTTCATAGAAAGGCTTACCTAATAACTATTACGTCTGCCCATTAGTGAACCAGAGCAGCCTGGTTCGCAACAGCAGTTCTAATCAATACTTTATTTAATATTTGCATTGACGACACATATTTACATCCATAATTAGGCCTTCTTAGTGTTGGGGCGAACTTAATTTTCTAGTTAAAACTTAGGCTAATTAAAAGATGGAAAATAAATCAACTCGGAACTTTTAGTGCATATGAATATTGCCATCTTGGATGTGCTTGGAGTTGGACATACAACTTGACTGTGCTACAGACTGCAGGGAGACATATTTGGAGTATATACGTTTTTCCTCAAAACACACACACACACACACATATATCAAAATGTGGCCGCAGGTAGGTTTGATGGGGTTTGCAAAAACATTTTCTGTTTAATGTATCAGGAATGAGACCAGGTAGCAGCCAGCCAGCAAATAGCACAGCTGAGGGGTGTTGTTAGGCACGAGGTAAGTGGAGCAAAGCTGACTTCCATTAAACCCCTTCAGCTGTGCTATATTTTAGAATATAGAACGGACTTAAGGGGCTTATTGCTTTTCAAAAGCGGTTACCGCACATACCTAGCTCGGTTTCATTAGACAAAACCACAGCAACAAGGAATGTAGCAAATTATTCCTAAACAGCAATTCCTCAGCTGAAGGAAAAAATAAATATATTTCCTTCAGCTGAATAGTTGCCATTGAACTTTTGAATGATGCAACAGTATAGAACGAAATGCAGTCTCAGACGTGCTATATCGGGGAATATACAATTGAACGCGATTCAGTCAATCATAATCAAGGACCGGAACTATCCATTTTAAAAGGTGATGTATAAAATAATTAGAAAGAAATTGTCCTATCCAAAGATTCTTTTAAAATGAAATGTGCCTCTTCAGACACTGACTTCTGCCCGCACTTGCATCTATTAAGATTAAAACTATTGTATAATGTTCAATGGTTCAAGGGTACTTTTCGCTACGTAGATGACCTCTAGATGATTTCCATTTGCAACTAAATTCTATCTACATTAACCTTGTTATACACTTCTAATTAATCAGGTGTAAATAAAATGAATCAAATGCCTTCATTCACTGTAATGTAAAAATTTCCAAGTAGGCTACTTAGTGCAGCTGTGTGCTTACCAATACAAGCTCATTATATCAAACACCAAGGGGCATGCTTGTAAATGGGCAGCCTGGCTTTATGTGATGACATTCTTTCCCAAGGCAGCATTTTAAAAATCCACTTCACTTCCACAGCGCTTTTAACAAAGATAAATGAAATTACCTTTCATGCTCTAACTAGAGACCCTATATGTTAAATAATTATCATCAGGACACTTGCTTTAACTGGAGTACTCTGGGCACTCATGGTCCCCAACAAGAGGAGTTGACTGATAAGGGGGGTTGGGGGGGGGGGGTTCCTGCCAAACAAGAAAAGTAATTATGATATTAAGATGCACTGGGTGGCCCTGGGTCGTCTAATGAGAAACCAATTTTTGAGCCCACCAGACACAGCAGTTTAAACCCAAGGACTCTAAGTCCAATCATGACACTGCTGTTGACACAGCGACTCACTCGAGGGCCAGTGGGATGCCGTCGTGGAACAGAAGCAACGTTCGCTTGGGAGGAATACACAGTGAATGCCCAGTGGTCTGCACAGAGGAGGATAATGACCTTTGAACATATGTTGAACTCAAAGCAAAGGCGTCTGCATCTGCAGTTAGTTGTTCACACAAGCTTTCCCTTTCTTTTGGCAGAGGAAAATGAAATTTCCATATGCACTTTATGAGTTATGCTCTAAATTTGTGAAATGCTGCAGTTAATTTTTTATGTATTTACACTATAATTATGAAGTCATTAAAATGCATGAGAACGCATTAGGACAGCATATTTGTATCACAAGGGGAACAGCTCGGGAAACAGCTTTCCATTAAAAGCTATATTTTTATTGATAACAGCTTAATAAATGAATAATTAAAACAAGCAAGCAACTTTCTACATTGATTCATTGCAACTTTGCTGGAACAAAATGAAAGAAAACGAATATGTAGGAGTGTTGATTAAGGCTTTTTATTTTTCTTTCTGTTCTCCCCTACTGCTGCTGAAACAATATGATCAGGTCTATTTCCAACGCATGTGCTAACGCCCAGGCAATTACAGCACAGTTGGACTTTTGCTATTCGCCCAACTTCCATTTACAGATGAAGAATTCCTTGAGTCCAGACTCTTTAGTGCAATAATTAGCAAAATATATTCACTTCAAAAACTGACAAATTGTGTAACTTAATTGTAGACTGATAGCTCACAGCTCCTTAAAGCCACATGTTGTGCAGACAAGGATGATGTGGCTGGCTCACAGTGACATTTAGATAATTTGCCAAGTTATTTTTAATTGGCCTTGGAGAGGAGACAATGACTCGGACTGAAATAAACATAGCCTGGGGGGCAGCAACACTGCATGTTCATTTAAGTGTTTTTTTTTCCTCCCATGCAACTTGCAAATTGGACCGTCAGCGTGACATCACAATGGTCATGTGATGTTAGGGCTCTCTCATTGGAGGGTATTAGTTCTGGATCCTTCTGATGATGTGGCCTTGAATGAGACAACACTGCAGAATTGAAGTCCTGCACAACTGAAGGTACCCACTTGTCATCAGTAAACAACACATGAATGTAATTGGAAGGAATGAAACTGGTGTATGAATAATGTAGGGGACTCACTGGTTGTGGAAAAATCTGTCTGTCTCCAACGTCCCAAGAGGAGAAGACGTACTACATGGAATTAGGAATTTGCCAGATCCATTAAACCACTATGAGACTCCTAGAATAACCTCAAAACATCCCCTGAAAAGCTGATAGAGCAATAGCTCAGTTTGTGTATAGAGCTGAAATGCACAGCTGTTTCGCCACAGGCAGAATGGACCCAGGTCCAGATGGTTCCTTAAATATTTATTCTCTAAAAATGAATTTCATTATACAAAAATAACAATAGCATCAGCCTACTTCTACAGTGTCAACTTTTTAAACTGTGCAAAGTGTAAATGAAAGCTCCCAATCTTGGCCTTGACTCTTTGTATTCCCACACGAGTTGACTTGCGGCTACTGATGAACTCAATTTCTGCATTACAAAGAGAACAGAACAGTAAAGAAAGGTAGTTTCACAAATAACATATCATAAGTGGGAGTATGTTATTGAATTAGTTGGGCCTGTGTGGGTGAGTTGCTTGCTTTGGTGTCTGGCAGTATGTGTGGTGGAGCTCACTGAGTTTCCCCTTAAAGGAATGTTCTGGAACAACAACCTCCAGATCTATTTGTGAATGATAATGAGAGCAAATTTCCTGTTTAAGACCAAAAGGATTGGTGTAATTTTAGACAATAATTAGCTTGACAACAAGCTATCCTATAGTTAAAGTGATTGGAGCAAACCCCCACAATCTAAATAGCCAGTGGAGGTCCTAGCTTGTTTGTCCTAGCTTGTCCCCCATCCAACAGGGGGCACATTGAGAACAACCCCCCTACAGCTAAAAATTTAAATAACCCACATATTTTGACCACTATTAAACTAAATCTAGAAAATGAATTTAGACATTGACATCCCCCCATGCTATAAAGTGAGTTTAGGAGCAGGCTAGTAATTCACTTGGGAAACATCTTTTCTGCAAATAAGGTGCAGCTATTTTCTAGCACAGAGCTGCTGGTCTGGCGGTACATCTTAGTCTTAGCACATAGTTGATGGAGATCTGAAGCATCTAAAAAAAGCCTGGTAGATGTTAGCAGGAAAAAACAAAACCGATAGCATTAGCAGAATGTGTTTTAAAAACACAATTTAACCCTTTGTTTACGCAGACTTTTTTTTTTAATCTAAATTATTGGTGGGGAAAATCAAGCAATTGTTGAATATTGATGGGGACACATCACTTGCGTCCACCCTAAATCTATGCCCTTGCTTTGAACATTACGAAATGTATTTCAAAATCATTCATATACTCTACAAGGTGTAAGCTGTAAGAAAATAGTCTACAATTATGTTTCTGTGCACAAAAGAGCCATTAAAGCAAGGACACATACCTGCACAAACACACACATGCTCACTTACACATTTGCACATACACACACATCTACAGCTTTGCACAGCCATAATTTATATCCATGCACGAACTGGTGCAAGGAAGTGCCAGTATCGAATGGTAGGGAGATAGGGCAATAACAATACCAATCCTCATGATTCATGTTCCTCTATTGTGCCTAGGCTCGGGCATGAACCCCCTCTTCTGCATCAGTGTAAGCATATATTTCTATAAAGTTACACTTCAGTCTCTTTCTCCTTGGTGCTTTCAACCTGGGGGTTGGACTCATAGTACTTCTCCTGTGCAGTATTAATGGCCTTTGACACCTTCCGAAACACCTTCTGCAAGCCCAAGTTTCAAACTTCACTCTGTGATGATCTATAGACTTTGAGTCGTTGCACATATGCCTGGGGTTAGTCCATATTCTCCATGGCCAGTTGGGTACAGTGTGATAAGGTAATGTCCCCAAGTTTGGACTGTAGCCTATAGTTATTGCTGGTCCTGTGTTTTTGTCCAGGGCAGCAGCTATTCTCCAACACTTGGCCTCTGTGCAATACGGAAGAAACCAGGGGAGTCACTGAGAGGGTATTAAAATTATTCCATTGTGCAGTGTTGAAATGGAAAAGTGTCTCACACAGAGTGCAAAGGCGAGGTAATACTTGAAAGTTGCGTGCCGGAACATTTAACACATTCACACATTTTTCATCTGGGAATTAGACACGTCTGGTGGCAAACAAAGACTAGGATAAGGAGGGGGTGTGGAGGAGCAGTAGTGGCGGGGTTGCATTTTCCTGATTTCCGAAACGTGAATCTGTCACTGTCTCACACGGTCCGAAACCCTATGAAACACCAATCCATCACGGGGTTTGTCTCGTAGCGTGCGGTGGCGCGACCTTGGGCTGTAAACAACATCTCAGCTGTATTACATGAGCAGAGGGTGAATAATTACGCTGACATGCCACGTCCCTGTGGTGAGCGCAGAACATGCAAGATATAAATATGGAGATCTGGTCCAGTGATGCCACTTTGCAATATTTTGTTTTGCACATGCAAAGCTGAGAGGTACTCTTGACCTGCGCTTGCTTTCCAGTGGCTGTGTTGGTGGTTGGTCATAGCCCTGAAGGCATCAAGGTCAGAGGTGCAGTATTTTAGCACTGCTGCTCTCTGAATGCCTATTAGGGGATTTTATTGATGGCTACGGCATGGCAATAGGCTCTGCTGTGGTGAGCTACACCCTCTGCTTTCGTGCCCCCACTGAAATGATTGACAGCCTAAAGATACACGCTACTGATTCATAGATTTTATTGGTGGTTAGGGGCATGGCAGTGGGTTTGGCCATGGTGAACTACATCCTGCTGCTGCAACATCTTCAAGAATGAATGGCAGGCCAAAGGAGCGCGCTGCTGATTCACAAAGCAGACAAGGATATAGATGCACTGTATAGCTCTGCCGTATGGCCAGAGAAGCCTAGACAGGTGGAGCAGGCGAGGGTGGGCGAGTGAGAGAGGAGCTTATATCACACAGGGGGCACACTCTGCAGCTGTTGGCGTTGGAGAGATTGGCAGAGAGCCAGATTGCAAGCCCTTTTTTTTTTTTTTTTTTTGGCATAGGGATGAGTGATAGTTCACTTGTAAAGATTGGTTCACTTGAAAACATGGGCTTTGAGGTAAAGCAATCTGCCTGTATGGTGCTCTCTGACTAAAGTTAAAAGCACAGGAGTACCATATAGTACAGAGGCTCTTTTATGCCTCTCATGAAAGAGATTGCTAAATGATTTTTTTATGTGAATGGAGCAGAATATCTGAGGCTGGAAATAGGTGTCATCTAGTCTATGTAGAATGTATGTAGAATGACTGAAATATACCTGTGATGGAGCAACACATTCATGATGACTGTGAGCTCCAGCATTCTATCAGAACAGATTCTAGGCCATATCGCATAAAAGAGCAAAGTATCATGTCAACAGACTTTATTTCTCATTATGAATTTGTCTTGTGACAGTGTAATTAGCATATTAACATCTGGTACAAGGTATCACAAGGTGCTTAGTATCAATTTGTTCAACATAACCCTCATGGTGATGCCATTACTGTAAAATGACTGAAAATAGTGTTACAAATGGTCATGTCTGTACACTTGGCGGTTTCTAAATATGGCCGTGTTTTCCATTCATTTATTCCAAAATAGTCTCAGGTTGTTTATCTCATACCATCTTCCTCTAACCTCAAAACTGAAGTGTCTAGGCTGTGTGCCAACCATAGACTGCATGAGGTGCCAACACAAAAATATTTATTTTTTGTTGTTATAAAGTTGCAATATCGTCTTCTAAAGAAAAAAACTACAGTGAGCCTCAAACACTGGGACTGGATGGATACACAATTCCCCAGTGGTGTCTCTAACATCTTGAAAATTAAGTTTTGTTAAGCAAAAGGGCAGAAGGGTGTTTCCACAAGTAGTCAGTTAATACTGAGTTGCCAAAATATATTGATTAACATAAATGGGAAAATGTTGCCAATTTTTTTTTTTTTTTTTTTTTTTAAAGTCAAATAAGAAGACGGACATTATCTTACTGTATCCTCAAAGGTTTACCTCACACAGATTACCTTATAGGTAGGTAAAGGTCAGATGTGCACTGTGTGATTTTTTTTTCAAGCTGTTTTAGGTTTGCTTACCTGTCTGCATGCACACTGATTCTCTGGTTCACAAATATGACCATGGAAAGCAAAGCAGGACCATATAATATTTTCTCTCCGACATCACTGACATCATCCCCTCAAATGAAACAGAGCTTTAATGACAAACAGACAGAATCACACTGCAAACCACATGCGACATGAGGAAAAAACATCTGGAGTTGTTAAAACAGCTTCACAGCTTCACAGCTTTAACTCACATTGCCCCCCCCCCCACACACACACACACACACGCGCGCGCACACACACACATTCACATACATACACACATACCACACATAAACACATAAGCCTTTATAACAGAACAGAACAGATGCCAAACCATTTGCAGATTGCTAGCTCAGTGAGACACTCTTGATCCCACGTTGTCAAAGCAACAAAGAGGAGTCAAAAGTGAAGCATGATTTTTTTTTTTCTCCAGAATAATTTGAATTAGAACCATGACATAAATGGAAGCCTTCATTTACAAGTAGAATGAATTTCTGAGCCACCATCCCTAATCAAAAGATATGACGCCCGAGGCCTGAACCATGAAACAATATGCTAGGAAGGGATATTGACGTGCCAGGGAATCTGACTGGCAATAGAGTGTGACCAATCAACCAATCGACAAAATTTGGTGTCAGGTTCTGCTCCTCACAAGTAAGGTTAGCTGGTGTCCACTGTGCATTGATGAGGGGTGTTGTGCTCCTGGTTTGTGTGCTGATATTTTTTGATGCACATGAAGCATGCATGAAATTAAATCTTCCACAAGACTCCTGCTCATGTGCTAAGACAAAGCAGATCTTATCCTATTGTAGCGACACTGCGTGATGTGTTATTGAACTAGACTATCGATAAACATGTAAAGCCATGGGAAGTGACATTATATTTCAGATATCGCATTTGCAAGGCAAACTATAGACTGTATCAGCGATAAAAACACAGAGAATGCTTGAATGCTCTATTTTGTTCCCAAACTACTTTCGCTACATTAAGATAACATTATGGGATGTTAAAATGGAAACCTTATGAAAACAGCCGTGACGCTAATAATTGAACTCACTTATGACCACAAATGCCTGGTAGACACAATGCTTAGTTGCAGTAGATTCTTTAGTCATAAAGGTCATTTGCTGATGTTGTGGCAATATCAGTAATATTATATCAATATTCTTTGAAAAAAACATTCGCATGGCAAGTCATTTATGAAATTAAAGTTTTTTTCTGTCGTAAACATCACAACATGGCGTATTCAGTCAGCTTTTGCTTCATTTCCACAGACTTCGGTGCTAATTTATCTGTGTGCAGGGAAAAAAGGTAGACACATACAGTACTTCTCATTATATTGTAGTCTACAGCTTTGCCCTGCAAAACATAAACTTACAAATAACATAAGAAAACCATCTTGTGAATTCTGTAAAATGTACTTTTATAATAAAATAAAATTTTATGACTTTAAAACTGAATGTATTGTCTTATTCAATATTTACAAAGAAACAAAAATACGATTTGAGAATGCACATGTATATGTGAGTATCTTTGTTACAAGAGAAATAACTTTCAACTAGGGTTGAATGCAAAACAGTGTATATTTTGAGAGTGAAAACATGGGAGAGGATGAGGAAGGAGGAACCGGTAGACCCAATTAGAGGTGTTGTAAGAAGATTATTTTTTGGCTGTGAGGTGAAATGGGGCACAGTGCGGATGAACTCAGTGCATCAGGCTGGACTACTCCAATTTAAGAAATCTACATTAGAGAAAATAACATGAATGGCAAGAAGGTTCTGTGCACTAAATTGAGAAGACCCAAATTTCTGGCTTTTCGAATATGGTAATTTCAACAATACACTGATGGTAAATCGTTTGAAGCCTGTATCCTTTATACAAAATTTAAAAAAATACATGCAAAATCTTTACACTAAAAGTGACAGAAAGAGCTCCGTATTTTTATGCCAAGACTTCAGCTAAGATTTTACTGGCATAAGCCACTTGATTATTTACCATGTATTGCTGAGAATATCTGCTGAGAATGTTAAGCCAATAATGCGAATTTGCCAATACCTTCACAACACCACAAAACATTTTACATTCTGCAAAAAGCAGCTTATATCCATGAGTAACAATAATCTGTAATTCCTCTTGTTATATGCAATAGCCTATTTTCTACACATAGTAGTCCAGGCCTGACATTGAGTCTGACATGAGTATATCAAAGGACAAATGACCCTTACTGGGAAGGAGTGTGGCAGCTGACAGTGCAGTCTTTTCCCACATGGTCATCATTTGAACCGCTAGACTCTGTCTTTTTTTAGAACATCACTGGATGTCTGAAAAACAGAAAGAGGATAGAGGCCTTCATTACAGACCATTTTAGGAGTCAGAAAGCAGCCTCACTCCCAGTGAACTGGCAGGGCCACAAAGCCTAGGGAAATAGGGGCAGAATATAGGAGTGCCTTTTTCGACCAGGGACTGGCCCAGAGAAACCCATCTGTTTCTTGCTAGCACAGAGCTTTTGGGCAGCCCTAGATTTCATAAATTGAACCAGAGGAGAATTTGACAGAGAAAGAGAGAGAGAGAGAAAGTGAGCGTGAGTGAGTGAGAGAAGGGAGAGAGATGGAGATATCTCATATTAGCACATTGTTTGCAAATGGAGGAAAAAATACATGCCAATATTTCTTCATAAACATTCATCAGTTGTATCCAATCAGGCACACATTTACCTAATCTCTTTCAAAGGGAATTACAGAACTAATGAGTTTACTGTGTGCAAAAAATATACTAGCTTTCATTATCATGTACTGTGTGCCGGGAACAAAGGTAGACACATACAGTACCTCTCATTGTAGTGTAGTCTACAACTTTCCACACCTTTGCCCTGCAAAACATAAACTTACAAATAACATAAGAGAACCCTCTTGAGAAATCTTGAAAATGTACTTTTAAAATTAAATCCTGGGGCTGTAAAACAGTACGTATTGTCTTATTCAATATTTACAAAGAAACAGTAATATAGTTTGTGCATGTACATGCATATGCAAGTGTACTGGATTAATGTTTCAATAAACATGATCATTGTTATAATCACTGGTAACACTTTACTTGACGAGTGAGTATACATTCATACACATTCATAGCAGCTGTCATAAATTGCTCACAAAGCATTACAGTTGTTTATAAGACACGGCTCAACATTCATACCCAGCTTTTCATAAATGTGGAAAACAGAATGGTGATAACTTATCAAAATAAAAGTCCTACAAAAGTTATTTTAATTCTTTTTAATGAAATATTAAAATTATTTGCTTGCTCATGCACTGGACTTACCCATTGACTCTGATGTGACATGATAAGGACACAGGTTTAAACCAAAAAAACAGAATGCTGCTTTGAGATGGACCGGAGCAAGCATAATTTCAATGTGTCATATGTAACCTTTGCAGGTAATTATCATCTTTTGCTACCTGGCCTACACTCAAATAGGAATGTATTCAACAGTTCCAGGGTCCACAAATACTGGTCAGCTCTATGTAGTTTACTTCTCAGTATTAAACTCAGATAAGTGATAATGAATACTTCACAACTTGCAGTAAAATAGTAAAATACTAGCTAGCGTGCAAGTAGCATGAAAAGTTGTGGGTTTGAATCCCAGCTGCCATGTTGTGCCCTTGAGCAAGGCACTTAACCCTAAGTTGCTCTGGGGGAGACTGGCCCCGAACAATTGATAGTTGACAAAATGTAAGTCGCTTTGGATAAAAGTGTCTGCTAAATGCATAAATGAAATGAAGATGTTCATGAAATATTTAGATGTGACATGATCGAGTAACAGGTATAAAACAAAAACAGCAATGCTGCTTTGACACCATTGGACATTTAATCTGATAAGTTATCGCCATCCTTTCCTCCACATTTATGAAAGGTTGGGTATGACTGTTGAATCGTGTCTTATGAAACAGTCACAAATGCTTTACTTTATATAATTTATATCATATTTATAACAGTTGCTATGGATGTTTTATGTACTCACTCGTAACGTAAAGTGTTCCCAAGTCATTTTATGCAGTGCCACGGCATATTTTTGTGCTTTTATTTAGTATGTGAGGCATGCATGCCCCTTTCAACTTTACTTTGAAGTGCTCTTTTGTTCAGTCTCTTGGCATGATTGTGATGGTGTTGTCAGCCATATGTCATATAGATGGGTCTGTTGCCCTCCCCCTGACAGATGATGGACTGATAATCACTGAATAAGCTTCACTCCTTATCATTGTATTAATCATGAGTATAGTATTTAATTCAGAAATGGAAGTCAATGCGAAGGCTGCATGTACTTATTAATGCCAAGTCTGAAGAGATAATTGACATGTGAGCAGGTGCTATACGCCTTTTACACCTCATTTAGATGGACTTAAATGGAACAGGCTTACCTGTGGTTCTAACTTCCAATGTTGTAATGAGTTTCACTCAGGAGTTGGAGCAAAAGAAAGGTGATAAGATGTCAGGGGGAAAAAAACTTCAATGCATAATGTTGATATACTGTGTGCTTTGTATGAACTAAATGTAGGCCTATACATAAACATGCTTCATCCCATTTAGCATACACACATTTGTCTCATTTCTTTGGTGTCAAGAATTTAACACTGCACAGCACTACAGAGTTAAAATAGATTTTGCATCAGAATTTTTTTACTGTGACGTGTAGTTATGAAAATGTTTCTCCAAAATCTGCTCAAGGCACAACCAGTTGGTAAACAAGTAAGGAAGGAAGGAACAAAGCAAGGTCTTTGCATTCTGATTTTACATGCAGTCAATAGCATCAGCTGAAGACTTATGACACGTTTTGAATTTCAAAGCTGTTTGAATAATGCAAAAATGCACTGGAGTCTTGATTTAAATTGTCAATGCTGTCACTTCTCAAGTTCCACACTTGATAGCCTAGTTTCATCTGAAAGTTAGTATCTGAATCCAAGTGTCTCCAGCAAGCCCTAAACCCTGAGCGCTCAAAGACTGCCATGAAGTTGATTTGATAACTGGGTGATCTACGGCAGTTAAAGGAGAAGTCTGGAGTAACTCATCCCATATCCCAATTAATCGAACTCGCAGATCAAATGCTGCCGGTCGGAGGAATAAGACTTACAGCTTACTCCTCAGACCTGATGAAGCAGTTTGTCAATTTGATCACTTGACTGAACACCAATGAGAGGCCGTGTTTATAACTACCGTGTCCATTACTATTGGATGTCAAGATGTGCAACGTTTTATCTGAGGATAAGCCTTTGACTTGTACCTGGGTTACTGATTGACTATGCCAAGTGTTGTGTTTGTTCAAGTGTTGTGGAGCGATAAGAAGGATATTTGCTACAAACACATGCTGGGAAGTGATCAGGCAGCATGTTTGTCTGAGTGTGCCTGCTGCACATTTGGTATTCCAAACACGATGATCTCATACATAACAGCTCTGTGGACAGATGTTCAAAAAACATCTAAAGCATTCAACGAAAACACGAATATGCTTCTGACTCGGCTTAAAGACCACCCATTTTGCAGACTAATCCCAAGTTATTCAGTAATCACAGCCAATTTTGCCCTCCATAATGGCTTTGATACAGAGAGAAAATTGAACAATATCTGGTATCATGGCTATGATGATTGCCATTTTCTTTCCCCTGGCAAAAACCTATTTCAATCCCACATACTCGTTTAAGACACAAAGAAGAAGAAAAAAAGAACGCTATGAGGGAAGGCTGGCAACCAGCAGTGTTTCAGAATGGTGGGGGAAATATGAAGAGAAGGATGGATAATGCGCTTAAGCTTCACATATGGAACCAAACAGCTGTGCACAGGTGCTGTAATCAGTGTCATGGCATGTGCCAAATGAAAGGTTTTAACACTGAACACAGAGTGGGATTTTCAACAGCACTGGGGCGAGAAGGAAAAAAAAAACAAAAAAACTCCAAAAACTCCTCAGCTAAATAGCTTCCTCTGAAAATTGAACTGACCATACTGTGATAAAGTGTCTAATTAAAAAAAGGCTTATTTTAGAGAAAAGAAAGGGAATGGGATGAGAGTGACAGTGAAAAAAAGTGTAAATGACTGAGAGAGAGAGAGAGAGAACTAAGGGGTGAGCGAGCCATCAGACATCCTCAGATATGACGATTAAGAAAAATAGGCTGCAATTTTCGCTCGTAACTGTCATGTCTCATGGTCTCCGGTGACATGCGGGCAGGTGTAGATAGATCCTTTAAATCGCTAGAATTAGGGGAACATTAAGAAGCTATGAAGAGCGAGGATTTGCCCCTGCTCAAGTTAATGTTATATAATGCCTGTCATTAACACTAAGACATTCTTTTCATCACTGTCTGCTTGGTAGATAAAGTTTGATAGGCTCTGAAGTGGCATTAATCTCTTTTACCTAAATTCTGAAACTGCTACAAAGAATCTAGAAGACATGGTTTGTTCCATTGCTTATTCAACTTATACAGCAAAAAAAACACCGTGGCAAAAAATGAAAACTTTTGCACAGAAGTGTTATGCAGTTCTATCAGTCTTTCAGGTGACAGCTTTGGGTAAACATCCTTCTGCTGCTACTGCAGTTTATATCTGTCGGCTGTCAGAATAAAAGACTTTCTACACTTAGAAACATTTTTGTACAGCATTGAGGAACATGGTGGCCTATGAAGCATATTTACTATTCCTCAAGGAGAGCAGGGGCACTGGGTGTTGCTCTGATCAAGATGAACGGGTGAAGGTGAACAACATGTCAAAAGAGCCTCAGGTGAAGATGGTGCCCATCAATAAAACATGAGCTGGCGGAACTTCTCATCTTAAAAATATCACTCTTATTTATTTAGCCTCTGCGGCGTGGCTCTCAGATCCCTATCTCCTGCTTACAAAAGCCTTTGATCTATGTCTTTAGAATTATCAGATCTACTGGGGCTTTAGTCGGCAAGGGGAGGTGGAGAGGGAGGCGTCTGGCATTTCTTAATTAATGGCCTGCTTGTCTTTGCATGGTGGTATTACAGACCCTGCTCTGAGCGCCTCCTTCCTCCAAAGCTATCTACCATCTTGATAAAGGACTGTGTGGTGATATTGAGAAATGTTTGCAGGAAATCAATTTATTCTGCCATCGGTCTCAGCCAAGGTGGGTTCGCGCAGGTGATTTTAGTAAGTGATTTAGGGGTGTCTTTAGTGAAGTGCAACAATAGAAGACTAAGAGACTGGGAGGCAAAAAAGTATGTCCGAGGACTAATGCACCTGTAACATGCTCAAGGTTGAGGGAATGTTTTTGTTTTATGGCAATATTTGTGAATGTGTGAATAGGAATGCCTTTGTTATTGTTTATTGTTGTTTTGTTTTGTCTGGTGAATCTCCGAACCCCTGCCCCAGAAAATCCACCAATTTCCTTTAGTCATTATTGCACTGATTCTGAGACCTCTATTGCCTTGTCACTTCATCACTCGTCCTTGGAACTGCAGAAACGTGAATTTGTCAAAGCTTGATTATGCACCTTTCTGACATGTCACTTCCTTTGGATATCAGCCACAATGTTTCTGCTGTGCTCTACTTAACTGAAAGTGCAAAAAAAAACTACATTAAAGTTATGTTGCAATCCCACACACATCAGCAAGACTGTTATTTCACCCTCTTATCGATATGAAAAAAGTAAGAGGAAAACACCAATAATGTTTTGGTTACATCAATAATGTTTGTACTGTACTTGTACTGAATCTCTCACAATGTGAAAGGTTAGCTGCCTTGACAATAGACAACAGGTTGTTCTATTGGTGCTCTGGTATAGACAGCTGCTTCCAGGTAGAACCCAGTCAGTGGAGAATGGAGGAGAGTGAAAGGAGAGCAAAAGGTCAGGATATGAAGAGACACAAGACCATGTAAGGGTCTATGAGCAAACCCATTCCAGTGTATCTAAGGAGACTGACATCATCCAGCAGAATTATGATCTTTGCTATTGGCAGAAATATGACCTGTTATACTCGGAGAAATATATTCAACCTATGATGTGTGTTATTGCATGTGTAGAGCATTTAATTCAATAATACATGTTTAAGTTCATTCATTCATTCATTCATCAGTCAGTTCATTCGTCAGTTTTACCTCTGTCAAGGAGGTTAGGTTTTCACCTGCATTTGTCAGTCTGTCTGTTTGTCTGTTTGTGTACAGTACAAGCACAATGCACGGATTTGCATGAAATATTCCAACAACGTGGGATTTAGGACAAGGTACAGATAATTCCATTTAGGTGGTGATCCTGAACACCATCTGGAATTTGTGTTATGTCAGTGACCCTACATTGCCTTGGTGGAGTCTGTGCTCTCGGAGTGCTTTTCTAGTTCACCTGAGTACCACAGCAAGAACATTCCTGATCCACTCACAAGAAATGCCTTAAGCAAATGATATATGGGGACTAATGGAATATGGTCTTCAAATTAGTTTATTAGAAAATAAGAATCATTTTCAATAAGACTATCTATATGGTCAAGGCTGCATATAGGTCTCTATTCTTACGAACAGCTTATGTATCACTTCTCTACATAGATGCCTTTCCAATATGACCTTGACATCTAGCCTGGCTTACACAATACAGCTTCTCAACAGGTTCAGCAGAGTTCTCCCTGGCTACTGAACAACAGGCATGCGATCAGAGTGCACATTTTTCTCGAGCTGGATGTCAACAAAACATTCAGATGAGCAGTTCATTTGCAAAGCTGCTTTTCATTCGCCATTCAGTTTGTGAGCAACAACCCCTAACCTCCCAACCCATTACTGATCACTGTTTGCAATCTGTCACTGTCCACTGCCAGTCCTGTGGTATTAGCTAAGATGGAGAAAAAAAAGCAAGTGAGATCTGACCAAGAAGACCACCGCTTGATCAGGGTCTGCTCTGCATCAATAAATGTCGCATTAATATTCTCATGGCGTTTCGTCTGATGATTATGATGGATACAAACTGACAACGGAGGTCTGAGGTGTCTTTTGTAATTGGCTGATGTGCAGAGGTGTATTTTTTTTTCCCTAGTTGTAGCTGCTGATCCTGTGAGGAACGCTAATCAGATAGTAGTACCAAGTCTAATTATACTATCCAGCTACAGTATGTAGAACTCAGCCCTAAAAGAATTCTCCCTCCCCTCACCCACTCAGCTCATCTATCAGAATAATGGGCAAACCTCATTCACGTGTGTGTGTGCGTGAGTGAGCTCACTTTAGTAAAATAGTTTAATTTCATCTGATGGTATGAGACCCAAACTCAGTGATATATGAGAATAAATGTTGTTCTAATAGCATTCTGTTAACATTAAAGTGAAGGCTTTCTTTGTAAGTGGGTGAATTCATGGCTTTGATATGTTGGGCAATTCATCTTTATTGTTGATGGTACATGTGTGTTCATTTTAATCACAAGCACCCATACACCCACGCTTACTAAACACATGTGCTGTACAAACACATATATTCCTTTTGAGAGTGTAAGAGGCCAACAGAAACCACCTACAGTACACACAGCTATTATGACTACACACACACACACACACACACACACACACACACACACACACACACACACACACACGAATGCCCAAAGAGATAAGTGGTAATTGCAGTTTGACAAATGGCTCATATGGGCCAGTAGTCTGACTGATACTGTACCTCTAACTTCTAATGTTTCGTAACTAAATGAAGCAGACTACATAACATAAAAAAATCTAATTACACAGATATCCCGACAACCCCTCTCTGCACACGTAAAGAAACAAAATCGAAAGGAAAAGGGCTGAGGTGGAACAGAAGATTGTACAGTGCCAGACGTATAGCCCAATGACTAGGTTTTACATTTTATGCTTGTCATAGCAGAAAAAATGTATACGTATTAAATCCACTCTGCCATATTTATTGGTGTCTGGAGAGGTCTTCATGCCATTTGGAGACAATTTTAATCACCTCAGAACTTCAGTCTCAGATTCACACTCCTTACATCACTACAGTGATCAGTAGCAGCAGCTGTATGGTAAGTATTTCTTCTCACTGTAATCACAATGTTCTATTAGAATTGAATATGGTAGGTTAGAATGTGTAAGCTCTATACAAGAAGAGTAAATTCAGGGCTTATCAATGATACTCATCTTTCAACCTGCTGGACCAGAACCCCAGCTTGAACTGTAGAGAGTTGAGAAAACTTGAATGTCTTGACTGTACATGTACAGTAATGAGATGGAAGTGCAGGGGAGTTAATGCTGAAATTCCCATGCCTACATGCACTTAAGGCACGTGAAAAAAAAAAAAGAAAAAAGAAAAGAGAAAGAAAAAAAAGCCATATGTATTCCCTGTACGTAGGAAAGGCAGTAGATTGAGGCCAGAGCCTCCTTGGATGGGCTCTCCCTCCTGCCCATTCGGATCAATAGGAACAACTGAGTGCATAGTGTAAAGGGAAAGGCCTCTTGAAAGATTAGCATTCTGGTCAGCAGAGGCTCCTTTTTCTGTGCGGAGGTTAGTCGGTGCTGCTCTGTGTGTGCTGTGCTGAGCTGCCCGGCTGCAATGGTCGGCTTCTCTGACCTTTGTTTGATACCCAGAAAGGGAATGGGGTTGGGCGTGTGCTGTGGGGTTGAGAGACGCAAGATTGCTTCCAGGTGAGAGTCAGAAATGGGGGCTGCAGGTGGGAACCTGAGCAGATGCTCTGAAATGCTTGCGAGCAAATAATTAATTTATGATCAGTTGTTTCCTCAAGTGATTTTGTGAGAATGGTGTGTGTGTGTGTGTGAGTGTGTGTGTGTGCATCTATGTGTGTGTTAGTAAGTGTGTGTATGTACAGGTAGGCCTCAAAAAAATTGAATATTGTGGAAAAGTTCTTTAATTTTAGTAATTCAATGTAAAACGTGAAACTCATACATTACAAAGATTCATTATAAAGAAGCCATTATCCATGTTAATTTTGATGATTATGGCTTACGGCTAAGAAAACCCCAAATTCAGTGGTATGTGATATGTGTGTGTGTATGTGGGAGTAGATTTATAGGGCTTTTCCACTGTACCGTTCTAGCACTATTCTACTCTACTCTACTCGACTCAAGGTTTTTTTAGTTTTTTCAGTTGATGTCGTACCTGGTATCCGTTACAGTTTTTCGTATCTGCATTGGTAAGGTTCTAACCGTGCTGAGCCGATACTGAAAAGTGAGATGAACAGACTGATGGCCACTGATTGGTGTGAGTGGGCCATCGCAAGTGGCAAGAGTCACTGTTTACATGCGAGAAGCAACTTTGCCTGTCCATTCCGGTCAACATTTAGAGTCGTTCGGCTATTCCTTCTCAAATAAAACATTGCAATCCATGAATTTTAACTCCTTTTGAGAACACTGTGTCATTGTGAAAAAAATTGTATATCCGACATTCTGGCCTAATATTCTTAACGTCGGAAATAATAAGAAATTAATTAGTGGATCGCGCTGTCTATTAAGTTTAACTAGCGAACGTGTAGCCTAGGTCTACAGAATGGGAGAACTAGATAGAAAGAGACAGACATGATAAGAATGAACAACAGGGACTGCATCTTGATCAGTTGGGAAACCTGAAATTGCTTTTTGTAGGTTGGGATGTAGGCTAGTTTGCTTTGCCTTGTGCTAATTTAAGATGGCCAATGGGCATGAATAAAGTATACTAGTCAGTTCGTGCTACCCCTCGCCCAACCCACCACTGGCACACTGAGGAGGTACCGTACTGTCATAGAAAACCAACCAAACCGATTAGAGCATAGTATAGAGTGCTGTCATACATATTCCATGCATGTGAGTGGAAGGGAGGGGGGTTAGAGGTTGCGCTGTATACAGGGAAAGACATGAGCACTACCTAACTGGGGAGCAAGAGCAAGACAAAGGGTAAGGCTTGGGCCTTGCAGAACTGATTGCTGTGAAACCAAGGGAGCTCTTTGCAGCACCTCTTCTCTCTCTCTCTCTTGCTCTCTCCCTCTCTCTCTCTCTCCCCTCTCTCTCTCTGCCTCTCTCTCTCTCTCCCTCTCTCTGTTCTCTCTCTCTAAGACCATTAGATGGTCAATGGCTGCTCTATCACAAAAGATCAGCAGGTCTTACAGGGATCAGTGTATAGAATAGAGAAGCTTAAATACCCTTCACTGAGATTGATAGGCCTTCACAGTCATTTGCAGAATGAGGTCGGGAGATAACCACACTATTACAGTACGATGACCTGGATCTGCCTAAAGAGATCAGCAAGTCTTTGTGGTCTCATTGAAATATCTAAAGACTTCTATCACATACATCATACATACATAACCATGAATCAGATGCATCATTCAAGGAGTGTTACTGAATATTCAGGTGAAGGTACAGGATGTATTTATACAGTTACTATTTGTGTTACTGCATAACATTTCTTGATAACACTTTTTATGAAGCCAGTAGTCATAAAGAATTATAAATGCATTCATAAAGGTTTATAATAAATTAATAAAGACATAACTAATCACAATAGTATTCATGTAAAGTTATTTTTAGTTATAATTAAGTTATAAAAGTTATAATTATGTCATGATAATGTATAGTTGAACAGTTGAACACTAATGGCATTAATTATAATGCATTTAGTTATTAGTTCTATAATGCATTATAACGCTTTATAAATGTGTTTAGAATCCTTTATGAATACTGGGTCCATAGAAAGTGTTACCCATTTTTTCTTCCTGCTTTCAGTACTGGGGATTTTAGACATACTGCACAACTACAGTCAGTATAGGTGCACTCTGCAATGTTCTCTTCAATCAGATGGTGAATTTATTCAGGCCAACTATTATTGGGTGTGGTGGAGGACGGATGTGCAGTTCCACAAAAAGTGGATATTTATGTTGTGTCCATAATGAAAATGAATAAAATGCCAGGTAGCCTATATTTATATAATGTGACTGAGTCTATGAAATTTGAAGCATTTGCTGTATTCAGCTGAAGAAGTTATTTGAAAACCTTGTACAAAATATTTAAATACTTTGCTTGCTCGTAGTCTAGCACATCAGTGATATGGAATTGCCATGATAATGTCGCTGCCCAGCAATCTGTTGGCTGGCATTTGAATTCTGACCCTGCTGTTGTGAGTCTGTGATGCTTTGGATGAATGCATGCTAGATGCCAGTCTCTTCACAAGGCGTAGTCAGGGATGCTGGACCTTGTTTAGGTCTATGTTTATGTTTACATCAGACACTTTTGTCCAATACAACAACTGATTATATTCAAACCAAGAACCAAATAAAACATGCTGGAAAACTAAGCTCACCCCTCCCCTCAGTGCTCCAGCAGAAACTTGAATTTTGATTAAACTGAGTAAAGTGGATCTATTAGAAGACAGTTTAAATACTTTTAGCTATTTAGAACACCAATGCTTTGACAGTTAATTTAAACTTTAATTTGGATTTTTTTTATCTAAACTTTTTTATGGTAATATCATTATACTCATTATACAAATTAACAAATCTAGAAATAATCATCTTTACATGACGTGTAATTGCATAAAAAGATATTAAGCACCTATAATTATTCAAGGTGAAATGTATTGATCCAGAAACATACATGATGTCACTTACATCATTCCAAAGGCAATGCCAAGGTGGCAGATGTAAGGAGCTTGGACCTTACCATGTCAAAATATCTATTATTCATTATCAGGTATCAGATTATACTGCAGCTTGTCTCAATTTTTGCCTAGCTTCAGTGACTCTTTCTTTGTCATTACCTCACACTTCAGAATTCCTGAGTTCATTTAACAGTTTAAATTCCTTAATTACAGTAAAAGTAGTCAAAGCTACTCACAACTATTGGTGGCCTGATTATATGTGAAAGCTGTGCAAGACTATTTGTTTACTGGGAGTAAAAGACACACAGGGTTTTAAAAAGGACCAAAGCTTGAACTTGTCTTTTATTTTCCTGTTAAATGGAGCTGAGACATATTGGATTGTGAGCTTCGCTAATAAAATTAACATTTATTTGCATGTGGCCATTGTTTTTTTCTGACTTAGTCACAACAGCATCCAACATAGTCCTGTGTTTTCTGTACATGGCATTTCCAGATAACTTCAATACCATGACAGCCAGCAGTCAATAATGAAACAAATATGTGCGCCGTGAAGCATATCTGCCAGAACAATTGAGGATACTTTCATAAATATGCTTTGAAGACGAAAACTAATCGCCTTTTTGTGATTAAATGTCATCTGCTTCAAGCTTATAAGAAGTACGCACAGAAGCCAAAATGTGGGGACTCATTAATTTATAAAATCACTACCATTTATAAATCACATGATGCATGAATGATTAGTAAAGTGCATAAACAATTAAGTAAATAAGTTAAAATAATCCAAAAAAACACCAACACATCTAAATGCAAAAACAGCCCCTCAGGAAACAACAAATAAATTTGTCTAATGTAAAACACGTTTCTATATCACCTCACGAATCAGGAGCAGATGGCTGTATTTGGCCCCACTGTAGTGAGGCTTCTATCGGTCAAACCATAGTCTGCATTTTCATTTGAAGTAAAGAGGATTTTGAGAATTGAGAAGTGGTCCAATTATCACGTAATGTCCCCTTGGTGATCTTGGAGCTGCCCTTTGAGGGCCATATTAAATGAAATAGGGATAACATTCAAGGCATTCTTCAAAGTAATCACCAGACATACATTTCCAGAGGTGCACAGAGTCATTTATGAGGTTCTTCTCGATAATGTAATTTGACATAATGGGACTTCATTCCACTATCTTCATTTATAATTATAATGCTGCCGTCTGGACTAACATCTCTGATTCGCTGACCTCTGGATGGTTCTGTTTTTAACAGCGCTGGTTTATGTCTTACCCTTAAGAAAAGTAAGTAAGCTTTGCTTTGTAAACACCGACTGGGAGATATAAACAATTTGCAAGAAGTGTAATTTGGTTTGCAGCTCTTTCCAAGCTACCTTAAATTTTTATATATCTATTTATTTATTTTTTAATATATTTTTAAAATTTTCTTCCTGTAGGTCTTCACATGAGTTTAGTTAGTGATTTACACCCTGGACCATCTAATCATATGATTAAATCTTGGTTTTGACAGCTTCTTTAAAGTTCAAATTCATGTTGTATCTTAGGAAAGGAGGTTTTCAGGGAGTGAAAGTCTACAAAGGATCAATATTTCAACCTTTCTTAGATTTATGAAAGCTGATTGTTGTTATTGGGTTTAGTTGGCTCTCTTGCCAACCACAAGTGGGTTTAGTGGGAGAGGGAAAGACTTATTGTATAGTTCTTTGTATTTCTAAGAGTTAGAACATGTCCTGTTATTTTCACTGACACATTAAATCCCCTTGCTAGAGCCTTTCGGCTTTTTCTAAACTCATGCAAGGCCCTAGATCACCCAAGAGTGAAGCGACATAGACGTGTAACTGTCAGCTTGGGTTGTGAAATATTCTGCTACCCATGGTGGTTCCTATCATGTCAAAACTTTGGATTTTGTGCTGTGAGTTTTGTTCCATGACCCCACTAGCCATCCTTTGGTTACAAGTCCGATGCCCTAACCAGTAGGCCACGGCTGCCCCATAATAGTATATACAATTTTTGACTACTTTTCCCCCAAGTTGCAGAAACTTCTATGATTGAAAACAGCCTGAGGAAACAAACATTTTGGCATCGGATCAGCCAGTGGTGCCTGCCTTAAGGCAGCACCCTCAAGGCTGTCCACCTCTGCAGTTATTCTCTCACTCTCACAGGGAGTATATAAGTTTGGCAGTCATCCCAGGAAAGCAAAGGAATACAGTAATAGCCTAAACTCATCATGTCTTCATTATCATTCATCTTGCACTTGCAGTATTTCATGCAGGCCTCTATGACTGTATGACTTCACAGTTTACAAGTCTAAGTGTACTCAATGTAAAAAATAAAAGTAGTATGCTATCACTTTAAAGTTTACAATGACTGAAAGTATGGTCAATCACTAATATGTAGTTACTAACATGTAATGACTTTACAGTTTACAATAGGCGCTGCTACTGCTCGACCACACAACTGTATTTCAAGGCAGTATACTTTGCAACACATACTTAGCCAAGCTAGCCCCACCTAGTACCTTCATTCAGTATTGCATTTCATTACAGTTTAGGGTATGTCAGGGTATTCTCCTAAGGCTTCAGTTTGTTTCGAAAGAATCTTATAGGGATGGCTAGTCGCTACGTCACCATTGCCAAAAACGCCACTTCCGGGTCAAATCAAATCAAATCACGGCTCAACCAAAGATCTTACATTCTCCTTGTTTACTTAACAGATAGCGCTACCAACTACACTGTAGGCCTACAGTTTTAACGTTGTCAACTAACCATGCTACCTATTCTGACATCACTTCCTTACAAATATAGATAATTAAACATTAGTTAACGTTACTCAGGTACTGTAACATTAGCTTTATTGCTGGCACCCTTATGTTTAGCTAACGTTACTTTCTCACCTCAACCTCATACACTTTCTTTTTCATGGAAGCCTGGACTTTCCCTCTCAGGCTGCCACCTGCGATGACACTAACATTTACAACTCTGTTGAAGTTGTATGAATTTAGTCCTTTTTTCACTGAGTTTGGGTAACTGGCAAAATATGACATCACAGTGAAAAAGGTGACTGCCGAGGCACCCGATTGTGTTCCCTCTTTGGAATTCCTGTTCTCCCTCCAAAAGCCGCATAGAGCGACCCTGTCCTCAGCACAACTGATTCGCTAGCCAAACACCCAGTTGTTTTCGACTTGCATTAGTTTCATGCAGAGTAATGATTACGCACAGCAACTAAGCAAGAAACTTGTTTCTGTCAGCGTAAGGGGAAGCAGGAACTCAAAGGGAACTCGACTGAGTGCCTCACCTGTGGTTTATGTTAGCTTAAACAAGCCAGAGCCCTGCTTGGTCGCGTTGTATTTTGAAGTTCATAGCGTGAGATATGAAAGTACAATCAATTTACTTTAAAATGTGGATGAAACCTCACAGCTTCACCTTTCAAACGATGTTTTCCATGCCTTCATAGCATTACCAGGTGTTTTACAATCCAGTGGTAAAGATAGGCTGCAACCACTGCTGTTTATATTCACAGTCGAAGTTTGGACCCGGAAGTCCAAGATAATGATGAGGATTAGCAACTATACTTTGTAGAAATGGCACCCAGAGTGGTAGTGAATGTTTGAAGTTCAGAGAAAGAATTTGCCCACCAAGAAGTAAACGTATGCCTATCAACAGTGTCCAGACTTTGCATAAAGTGAATGCAGAGAGGGTAAAAGTGGAGCGAGAGGCACAAATGTTTGTTAAGTTCCATGTTCAATTTTTGCAAGGGGGATTGGGGGAAAAAATCCCCCTTTATGCAGACCAGAATCAAACCCTCATATGCTGATGCAGAAGATCATTGAAAAGTTTATATCGTGATATTATGTGATACTCCCACTTATGCAGACCGGAACTATTCATGTTTGCTTCTATCAAAATGTATTATGTTGTTCTATCTTGGTCAGTATTGAATGATCTTGGCCAGGTTGACCAGGCTCCAGTAAATTCTCGCTTTGTGTTTTGATAAAGCAGGCCTCAGAGTGGTCTAAGTCTTAGCTACCACCCAGTACCAAAACTCAACACTCCCCTTATTCTAATTGTACAGGGGTATCTAAAATGGCCGACATTGCCATATATTCTTTGGCTGGAGGTCTTGATCTCACCTGAATAACTTATGGGCTTCTCAGTAGAGACCAGACAGACGTGAGGAGATCCTGTCAATTCTATGAGATGTCCTCTCACAGTTACTGCCCTGGAGAAGACAGGGAGATTATTTGAAAATGCCTGCAATGCAATATGTATGTGCATTAAAATTAAATCAAATTTCATTAAGACTTCTCGAGACAAAGGAAATTTTCTCTGAGCTGTCTTGTCTTCAGACTCCTAGTGTATTAATTATTACTTGCAAGTCTCGTCATATGATAACATTTATATAACAGTGACAGATACAATCACCCTTGAATGCAATGAATGTTTACACTATTTACTTAATTAATTGGTCAGTAAATACATAAATACATACGTGTATTAATTAGGGTTAGTCATTTATTTCATGCATGAAAGGGATCAGAAATTAATAATTTAATTTAATAATTAAAATTAATGCAGGGCCTGTCTATCCATGCAGCCATTTCCTTACAAATATGTCTTACCCAAAGTCCACGTCTGAATACAAGATAATTTCCATATTTTGCTGCTTTCAGTGCCATCTATATTAACCCAGCATCAAAAATGGCCATAGAGAACTTACAAGTATTTCATTTAATTCCCAGTTGCAAAAATAACATGGAGCCATCTCTCACAAATCAGAGTGAGTTTTCTCCACCAAAGGATGTACTTGATTAAATGTCATAAATTGTGTGACAAGGTGGGTAATGGACACTGCAATGTCATTAATCAGTGATTGGACACTGTGTGCCTCATCTTTCTAATGCTGTTGGCCCTCTCAGCCAGCTCAAGGTCATAATGATGAGTATTTAATTGTGGTTACACTTGATTATGTTAAAGATGTTGGCCAGCCAAAATGAGCATTATGCTGTGGATTCTGAGATGCTCTGTGTTCATGGTTGTTGGGATTCAGGATTTGGTACATGCTGCTTAAAAGGTCAGAGATAAGTCCTTAAATATTTAAAGTACTATATTTTGGAGATGTACAAAGGTTACATTGGAGCAAAAAAAACAAACAAACAAACAAAAAAGATATATTCTCCAGCACATCTGGAGTACAAGTGCGATCCATCTTCTCAAAGCCAGCTCCACTTAAGGAAAAATAGAAAGCATTCGAGTATTTGCATGCTTCTTATTTTATATAAAAAGGGTCATAGGAGAGGATAACTCCTCTCTTTTATATCATATCTTCAGTTTCTTATTAAGCTTTTGTGAGAGCTGATGAATGCCCTTTCCAGCTCAAGACCGCAGATTGAAAAAGGGTTGTTGAAAACGGGAGACTGAGAGGGCCTTTACAAAGTATTGATTTTAGGATCAATTAACTATGTACTTGGGGAAGAATACAACCCACCCCTGGCCTTTTTCCAGTCTCTGAGTGAAATTTGTATTTAGTCACTGAACTGACTGTAACTTGGAACTGACTGGAACCTGTGCAATCCAAACTAATTTTCTATATAATACTTTAAAAATCCATAGCTAGAGTACCTATAGTTTAATAGAGGTCAGAGTAATAATGAATGCAGTTGTGTCCTGTGACTCAACCCCAAGGCGTATGTTGACGGGGTTCTGTTTGTGTTGTTTGAATTCCATTTGACCTTAACATCACGTTCCACTCCATGGCATCCAAGTGGCCTTTCGGGTGTTGCACTGTTTGTTTCTCCTCACGAGTTCACAGACCAATGGGATGTTTGTGTTTCTGTCTTGGTCCTCTTAGCGATGACCTTAGTGGTGGCATTCTTACGTGCAGTATTTTTCAAGGGTCGGTACCCAAAGGCTTACCTTTGAGGTGAATGAACTGCATACTTTAAGTGTGAGTTGCCACCTCCATGGAAACAGGTGACAAGATTTGTAACGACCAGAAGATGGTTAAATAATGGAAAAGGCTACCCGTTTCTATGTCTTTAAACAAACTCATATACATGACTGCTACCTGAAATGGAAACATTACTTGTGCATGTTTCTGTGCACTTGCTGAGACAAGCGGATTCTCAAAGGAAATATCTCATAGCAACACTGCATTTCATAATTATTCCCATGCCTTCTTGTTTTGTTGTTTTTACTTTCATTATTGGAATGTGAAGAACAGTTTGACTGATATGTTGTTGCTTTTTATTATCTATGCACAGCACAACTCCAAAGGGAAAACAAAACAAACCTATGAAACTGAGTACTGTCATATGCATAACCACATTTAGACAGATAGGCTAGTGGACAGACAGTAGATGGAAGGTGAAAAGATATTGTATGAAATTGAATTGTGTGCGCTGACAGGGTACACATTGTCAGGTTTGAGCTGGAGTCGTTTGTTTGTTTTGTTTTGTTTATTTGTTAAGGGTGCAACTTTTTTTTTGTTCTTTGAAGAGCTTGAAATGACAGTGATATGAACTTCCATCACATAGCTCGTCAGAGTCGATTCAGACGTGTGCCAATCCAGTGAGAACACAGGAAGGAAAGAGAATCTTGAGCAACAAAGGTAAACCATGTAGCAATGAATGACATGGCTCTGAACCCCTCACAGTAAAGCCCCAAAGATACTCTAACGTCAGGCCTACGCATTAAAATGGGTTACTTTTAGACTTTTGTCATACTTGATCCGATGAGTTCAACACACACAGGACAGTGAATGTGGGAATCAACTTTATTCGAATTCTCTTTGCAACTGTTAGTACAGTATAGTGGCTGTTAAGAAGAGTGACAGTTTGTTACCATTTGTTGCAGTCTACTTTACCTACTCTATGTGTTTAACAATCATACTTCACATATGTGGATGGCATGTTGTGCATGCATTTAGCAAATAATGTGTATCTTTTGTTGAACTTGAACATCAAACATTCTTGGAGCCTGAGTGAGGGAGGCAGGATTAAACTGTGGTTACCATGGAAACACTCATTGTGCTGCGTGTATTTCTCGGGGGAGTGCAGCCTGTGTGGTGTGGAAGCTAGGGAGGGCTGTGGAGGGTCTCCGTGGAATCCGTCTTAATGACACGAAAGAAAATAGGCCTATGTTTCGTCAGTAATTTCAACCCCTTAACCTCAGTCCTGCTCTCGTGGGCTGCACTGAGGAGTCAAAGGGCCCACTACTGAGGCTTTGGAGTCCAGTGGCAGAGTAGAGCTTTCATGTGCCCCCTATCATGTCAGCAAGGGAGCTCCACTGCTAGGCACTGCAGAAAATTTTAAGGACACCGAAATTACTTCACCGTTAAATAGGTCGCAAGACATGTCAAAAGTGCAGTCAGTGAGGCTGGATGGATGACATTGTGTTTATTTATGTTTATGTTTGTTTTCAACACAAAAACACATTAGATCCAAACAAATATCTAAACAAAACACCCACATTTCCTGCAATGCTTCACACAATTATTTTGTTGTAGTTTGAGAGACAGGCGAAGGCTACTCCCACTATGCTCGTTTTCCAGCTTCCAGAGCCAGAACATTGTTAGAAGACTGTTATTTTTTACAGTGTCCTCAGTGACCGGAGAGCTTTGTCTTCTTTATTGTCTGCATATGTCAAAAGAAGAAAAAAAACCCCACTAATGATGACTGCTCGAAATGTACACTTGTCTCCTCATACAGGATCACTGAAGGAATGAAACTAGATAGTGTAACACGATGGACTGAAGTAGGCATATAATGCAGCCATCTTTTTTTAGTCTTCAGCTAATGATTGCAATTTCATCATTTCCCAAGTTGCAATGAATTCTAGAGGCATTTAGTAATCAAACGTGGCATCCAATAGCTGCATGTATTGGATCAGAAATGCTTTCTAATTCTAGGTATGCATGAAAGATAATACTGTGTACACGCAAAATATCCAAACTTGTTGAGTTGCTCTCATCTATAATCCACTGATTTGTATGAGTATGGGCAGCACTTTGTGCCAAGCTTAGGGAGCTTTCAGCAAACTCCTCAGCCTCCAGCCATCACAACTTATTCCCCTGCAACACCTCCTGATTTTCAACACCTCAGCTTCAGAGCTGCTAATCCAGGAAGAGTCTTTCTGGGAAAACCTGGATCAGAACAGGGGAGTGTTATTTTGTACTGTCGAGGGATCGACGTGACACTTTTTTTGTTTGCCACCCAAATGGAACCAGGCAAAGCTTCTGATCTGGTGTACTTCAAGAAGCAAGAAGCCACAAAGTTTGTGCTACAAGTGCATATGGTATTTAACAAGTACAAAAATACTTTAGAGTATGATGCGGGCTACTAGCAATTCCCCAAGTGCCCAGACTGTGCCAGTCTTTAGAGTTGTTTTGCTACTGCTTTTGGGAATTAGCAGAACAAACCAGTGGCTTAGTGGAACATTAAACTGGGCATAGAGTTTTTGTTGGTTTCATAAAAGTGTTCTTTGCCATCCCCATACATTTAACATGCCCAGATGTATTGTAACCTACATCTGGGTTGTTCAGTGGGATAACCTTGAGGAGTGTAATGTTTGAGGAAGGTTAATTCAATAATTTAGTAAGAGGATATAGGGCAGTCAAGGCTGCTTGGCCTGTGTAGAATCATCTCTGTCATAATCAGGAACACAACGTTCCTCTGGGTGATGAATATTCTACACTGTGTAGGGTTTAACCTGGTTAAGCTCATTGAGTCAGCAGTTAAAGCATAAAAAAAGATGTGCTATATCAAGGCTATGACTCCATGGCAGGTCTGAATACAGATTTTTCTAGCCAGTCACTGTCCTACATGCCGGTGGCTAGGTAGCATATATCACACTTGGAAAACCCGCACACAGACAGCTTGCTGAGTGATCCCCATTGTGGCCTACACATTTAGCATCTTCAAATGACACTGTGGTTAACAGCTTCGGTCTGCATTTTGATCCCGTGGCCTACTGCAGCTCAGGCAACCAAATCCCTCTGCCTCTCCCCAATGTTTTACCCGTCCGCCTGTGGACTGAAAGATAGAGTCAAGCCTTCTGTCATCTCTTCTGGGTCCATGCCAGGCATGACGGCCCAGCAACCGGTAGCAGATGTATGAGTCTTTCGCGGCAGGGACTTTTTTTTCAGCTGCTCGCAGCTTTAAGTGTGAAACGCGAGGGCAGGGAAGAGAGGACGCTATGAAAGTGCCTTGGCAACTGTATCTCTGTGCGCCAGTACTTGGGATGCCTCCAAGAGCACATTAAGCCCATCTAACCTTTCCCCCATCCATCATAAGTGTCTCACACTACAGTTGTCGGCATACAGTTCTACTTTTGTTTGCACAGTGTCCTGTTTGAAGCTTCTTTTTTTTTTTTTTTTGTTTAAAGACATTTTCTCACTTACTACATATAATGGAGACAATTGTGTCCCTGTTACTGACACTGCATACACAGAACACCTGGTGGTCTTATGTAGTGTGCAGGACAATGTCCCTTGTTGTTAGTTTTCAGTGCACTGGTTAAGCTATCAGTGTTGTTTTCTGACACATACTCAAATACAGTTACATACGTACTCTAATACATTACATACATACATACATACATGCATACATACATACCAGTCTGATAGAACCCTGTACTTGGAAATGGGCACGTAAGGTGAATCAAGTACTTTGAAAACTGACACCAAAGAATTAAACCTAGTAGTTTTTCTTCCATTTGCTTTAAACAAATCAAATAAAATGCATTATAAATTATACTACGCAAATATAGAATAGGCTAATGAGAAGAATATCAGTGCAAACATTCTTGCATTTATCTACATGAGTCTGCCTTCTACTTAGCGACGTTGGGCTGATGTGTGCTGAGCAAACATATATTATTCATTGTCTTTTCATAGGGACCCCGGTATGTACATCTGCAACACAAACACCAACCTTCGGCAGGCTAGCCATTTTTCATCATGGTTATATAGATTTTTAAATCGATATACAAACTTGCACACAGAGCCTACGGCATCTGAGCCGTGGGACCTGTGCAGAGCTGTGTTGGCTTATCTCTCCATTAGCTTATGTTGGAGAGCTACAGGGCCAGGAAGGAGCACTTCCATTAATAATACAAGGCACACACAGTGATGTTCAGTGGGCCAAAAGAAGATCCAACCAGATGGAAGAGAAGGACACATGCAGTTTAATTAAGTAATGGGACTATAGGATGAGTTTTGTTTGATGGTATCTGCAACAGTATATATACAACATAGATGGATACTGTGAAGACCCTAATGGTTGAGAAGTGTACCTCATCCAGAATTTAAGAGATGTTAAACGCTTTCGTTTTTTGAAGTGAACCAAATCTGACATGTATCCTCTGTATGCAGGGAAATGTTATCTGCAACCCTCTACTCTATTATAGCAGTCATTGGACATAAACATTGCATCACAGATAAAAGAAAATTTTATTTTCTCCATAGTATTTTTTATATATATAATCGAACATGACACTATCATTAATCAAAACAACTGTGATACTATAAAACCTTGACATTGTACAGATTTAATGACTGTTACCCAGATTCAAGACTCACTTACATCACCCATCTCACCCATTTAATACTAATACCTTGTTGTATCATTACAATGCCAGCTGACATTAGAAAAAATGCGTAGCCACAGTCAGATGTAGTCTTAAACCATACACCAAAGCAGGAAACAGCGTAGAGAAAGATGGAGGCCAAACTCTCCAACTGCTTCTGGAGTTTTCCTTGTTCGATTTAACTGCACAACATTCTACCCTAAGAAACAGACCGAATAGAAAGAGCTGAGGTCCATAATGTAACTGTCAATTTGAGAGTGTGTAATTATTCTTTTATATCTACCTGACTAAATGCAGGCATTTTTCTCTCTACATTAGTTTCCCCATCAAAATTAGCATGAAGTCAGTGTTTCACATTCAGCTAAATGGAAATCAACTTGGAGGTTTTCACAGAACTCTCCTGAATGTATTACACTGTAGTGTTTGGCATACAATATGTAAATGCATGTCCTTTGTAGTGGTTTCATATTATAATTGGCTGTAGTTGTTGCCAACTTCATTTTACTTAGTGGTCCTTCTATGTGGAAGGGCATTATGCAAATTTGCCTGAGCAGAGCAGGCTATAAAAAGAATATTTCACAGGGTTTCACAGCTTATGGTTTCCAGATTTTCATATCTGCAATATTCATGAAAACAGCGTTTAAATGCTCAGTAACACTATGTCTGTAGCTTGATGGTGTTAGTCAATATATGCAAGCAAGGGGATGGGGGGGACATTTAAAACCCATGACAAAACCTCCCTCGGAAAAGAAGTGGAGAACTGTGGAAAACTGGCTTTTTCCAAATAAAAAACTTAGCACTGAGCAGCATTCTAGATGCAATGATGTTGTTGACAGGAATGCTCCCAAATGATTCACTGATGTTTTTATTAAAACGCAGGAAATCTACGGTGGTTACAGGACCAACAGGAGTTTTGTGTGTATTTATGAACATACAAGGCAGCAACATTTCCCAATGGCCTAACACAAAACATATGGATATAAAACTACAGAAGTGCATATTTCTTTTTGATATATTTATAATGCAGTATACATTATGACAAAGATTTGTGATAATCTTCAGTACATAAACAGTGAGAAAGAAAACAGCATTCTAAATGTGTTTGTTGTAAGTCAGTCAAGACTAAGAAAGGTGATATATCAATATTGCCCAGTGTATGTCAGTGATCATTGGCCATTATGTTACTTTCTGCAAGGGATTCCAGAGCGTGTATTTGGGACATGTGGAAGGTTTTGTCCATTTCCCTTCACTGTCTCTGAACAGCCTGCTTGCTAAATGAAGCAAAACTTGGATGTGAACCCGCGGCAGCAGCCAGCGTTGACACATCAGATAGGCTCTTCACAGGTAATGCGCATTTGTGTTCTTGACAAGATTTTGAGCTGGTGTGAAGACGAGTGCCGATGTGATAGTCTGAGTAATATGACGACAGCCTGCAATCCATCAGCTGCGAGCGTTGGTACCTGCCACTGCCTTGCTCAGATTAGAAAGCTGTCATTATAGCCCATTTTCTCTGGAGTTATACTCAGACTGACAGTTAAACGGTACCTTTTGTGAAGATTAGCATTTCTCTTTCCCTGCTACTTCCTGATCTCCTGTTATTTGAATAGTGAGGTAACAATCAGAACGAGGATGTTTTTTGTCCTGATTAAGTTTGTTTTCTAGCGTTTCTTTTGATACTCTACCTGTCTTTGTTTTTGTCAACACCCCCCACCCCATCCCAATCCTGTCCACCAACCACCCCCCCCACTTTGTGCTGGAGTTAAACTGTGCTAAGCAACACTCATATCTTTTTACTTTTTGGGAGGGTTGGGTGCTGATCGCTTTCGGAAGAAAAGCACAGGGAGCTCACAGAACCTTTTTGATGGCAAGCATTAACTGGAGGTGTGAAATTGTGGTTAAAAGGAAAACATCTGTTTCGCTTTGGGTGCTTCATGGTTGGGTGTTAAAAATAAACAAACAAAAAAATGCCTCAGCACATAATGACAGTCATTATGATAAACCCCCAAATTTTGAGTTTTTTTGATTTTTGATGCTTTCCATGTAATAACCTTACAAAAATGAACTTCATACACAGGCACAATCTTCCCATTGTAGATACATTGCCAGCATCACTTCAAACACTTCACTTCAAATAAAATCACAATATCTGTATATGCATGTGTATTGTGTATCAAGTGTGCATTATTGTGCATGTGATGCCAAAGAAGAGGACTGTGCGCTTTGAGAAGAGAGGGTAGGGTGAGGGGGAGGGGGGGGGGGGGGGATGTTACAAAGGTATTATAGACATGTACATCTTGAAAGGCTTATTTACAATTTTCCACGCACACACACACCTTAGAAACTCAAGCCACAGAACTGTGCCAAAAAGCTTACCGTACTCATATGTATGTACAAAATTAAAATAGAAAATCATTTATATGGGCAATCTGTTCAAACGTTTCTCTCATGACGTCGCCAACTTTTGACAGTTCCTGCAGGTTTTATGCAAAAATGCTCCATGAATGTTAATGTCTCTAGGCTCTCTGCAAGGCTCATCTTGTGTCCTCAGGTTTTTTTTTTCTCTGGATTAGTCCAACACAAAGGAAGGAGGTGGGGGCAGGAGGGGGGGAGATCATATGAAGTGCTCCCTCTGGTCTTCACTCAGCACGTACTGAGAGTTAGCTTCGTTGTTGAAGGGGAATTCAGGACTGTCCTCCACCTTGCCTCCCTTTGGCTGTTGAGTCTGAAACGTCTCTTTCCGTCTGTACAGACACCTACCCATGACGGCCAGCGCTGACAAGATGACAAATATCACCACAGCGATGACACCTGCCGTCAAACAAACGACATCATTATCCATTATGTAGAGCTGCATTCTGGGCTAAACAAGTTTATAAGAGCTGAAATTATTGTTTTGTTTTAGAGCTGCCATGTTTTTCCTAACCAATGAAACCAACAAGAGCGAGCAAGAAACTGTTACTTTGCAGTTTGTTATTTCTGTTCTCCAGACTTATTTTTTACAATTGAGAGAAGGTATTTTGAGCCTCGAAGGTGTTTTTACACTTTCCAGCGACTGGTGCTGAGTCTTAGGATACAATGACTGACTCTGAAACAATTTCAGACGTGAAGAGGAGGACAGTCACACCAGGATGGCAGAATACGCACTGAGACAGACTGTTTATATCTTCCACCCTTCCACCCTGAGAACTGGCACTTCCTACTATCCCTATTTCATACTGGCTTCTTTAATTTAGTGCCGGCTTTCAGACAGAGAATCACATACGCCATGAAGAAATCTGGAAAAACCAGCCCTTCCAGTGCCTCAATGACGTCTAGTGAGACATCTTTAAATAATCCTATCAATACCATAATGAGCTTTTAAATTGATGCTTTAAGCAGGGTACAACAATTGCTTAACACACAAGCTTCATTTATATCCAAAGTCATAGTCACTTCTCTAATATTTTTCCTCTTTCAAAGACTGCTATGCATGGCACATTTAATTATCGAGGGTAGAGGGAAATGTCTAATTGGAGTGGCAAAATACATCTCCTCTCAATTTAATGCCACATTACTGTGCCTGTTAAAGAGGACAAAGTATTTGGCGATAGTGGTGTAAAAAGTTCCTTAATCAGCAAATAATTTCCCTAAACATTTAATTAGTTTTGGTGTCCTTTGTGTGTTCCATTTGATTCATGAATAAGTTTGGAGAACTTGGTCTCTTCTCTCTCTCTCTCTCTCTCACACACACACAGACACACACACACAACAAAGTGAGAAACTGCAACTCATTTCAATGCGTTGCTTGGATGGTTAATGGAGTCACTGGAATAATTCTGGAAATATTCAGAGTCTGATGCAGAAGCCACAGTAGAGGAACCAATTTCCTCTCCTTGTTTCTGGCCCTTCTTATTCCACTAATCAGCATAAAGAAGAAGTTAGAAAATAGCATAGGAGGCTGCTTGGGAAAGCAAAGGAATTGACAGTAGATTTAAAACATTATTGCAACAGGCCTCTAAGTCAAATTTGTTGTATTCAGCCTCCCAAACCCCTCTTTTTATGAATAATGATATTAAAGAAACACTGACTCAATCCCAGTGCCCCCTAATCCTAAACCCTGAGCCCTTGAAGTGTTAAATAGCTTGAATGAGCTTCATGATTGGGTAATTCTAGCCAGTTTTTGAGGTAACAGGTTTGCGGTTGGGAGTGTGGGGGCATTGGGATTTGGTCACTGTTATAGAAATAAGAAAAGTTCCCATTACCTCCAATCAAGGCAGAATCACTGTTGATTGCATTGACTATTGGCTCCCCAGTGCCTAGAGTACCAAAATGATCTTCAGCAAGCAGTAGGAGAAGAGAACAGGAGAAAAGGAAAAAAAAGAGTGTCAGTACCGAAGACTCAGATAATCACCTTAAAGACATGACTCATTGAGCACACTGTCTCCTGTCCATGAGTCCATTAAAGCTCAGAGCTGGAATTTTTAGGGGGAAAAAAAAGAAAGCATGAAAGAAAGAAAGAAAGAAAGAAAAAAAGGCTAGGCAAGCGAAACGCCTCTCTGAGATTAATAAACTGATCTGCCACATTATAGTTCTAATTTAATTAACAGGGACGGTGGAGGGAGTATTCAATGAGCCACTCCTCACGAATCACACTAGCAGCAGCAGAAGTCACACTTTGGGGGGTAGAGTCAAAGGAGAACAGCTAAACAAACTGAGACAGACACACATTGGCAGAGAGGAGACATGTGGTCGAGTGACCTGCTATTGGGCAAAAGTTTCTGAAGCAAGGACCCACATGCTGAAACCCCCCCAAAACCATTTCAGGGTTTGCTGTCCCACAACCAGCCCATGCTATAAACAGGCCAGGTGCTCACGGGGACCTACATATATATATGGTAACACTTTAGATTAGGGTACACATATTCTCCTAACAGGGTATTAAATAGCGACTTTTAATAGCTAACAGTTTGCTAGTATGTTATTAATATCCATGTTAATAAGCTGCTAAGTAATGGTGAATATGTGCACCCTAATCTAAAGTGTTACCGTATAGATAATACAGTATATAAAAAAACAAAACAAAACTAAAAAATATTTCAGATACTGATGCAGTTTCCTCAGGGACAAAATATTGAATACTAAACTCAACTCAGACTGTTTTTTTCCCTCAAGGGCTAACATCCAGTCCAGAATAAACTGGCACTGCTTGTGTTCCCAAATCATTGATCCACACTGACCTTGGAACTTGTGGAACTGTTTGAAAGAGTGGAGGCTAAAAAAGTGAAAGCGTCCCAAAATAGAGAAACCTGTCTGTCTACCTTCCAGAGTAACAGAGTGGAGTAAAGGGTCATTCACACCTGAAATAATAACCAGGGGTGTAGAGGGCGTTGGACGCGGGGGTAAGGAGTCTCCCTACTTCTTGGAACAGATAATTTATGTAGGCTATTTCTCACATTTATTAAATATTAGGCATTAATTTATAACATTATATCACATACTCCCACTAAAAAAAAATCACTACACCTCTGATGATAACTATAAAGACAACTGTAACCGCAACTGTAACTATAACGATATTTCTGTCCATACTGTGAATAAACTAATGTCTAAAATTCCATGGTTTTTGATTGCCTGACAAAAACCTTTTATCGTGATAAGAATCACTCTGATAGTGATCCCAATGATATTGTTGAATATGTCGGTGTCATTACAGTTTGCGGTGTGGACATTTATATTAATTAAAGCGATAATATACTGTAGTTATCATTCTTGTTGTGAATGGTCCGTACAACACCCAATACCAATGTTACATATGTAACATCCTGCTGGAGTAAGGTCAAAGGTCAGGCAGAGTATTTTTACCACTTGGGAACTGGCATCTACCCACTGAGTATATGATTTTTAGTTAAGAATGATATATTACTGTCTCCTGTTTCTTAATTATGAAGTGTTGATGTGCTTTATGCACAACTTAATTACAGTCAAGCCCACAGAGACCATCAGAAAGTGTGCGGGACTTGATGTGAAGGACTATATTTACTGATTTATTCACCACAAAAACAAAATGTGTGTGCTGAAATAAACTGTGGATGGATGCACTGGGAATGAATAAATCAGACACGTATTGACAGTTGAATTTAGTGTCACAAAAACATTAACTCCAAGTGTGTGACCCTTGTGTTTGGCAATTTAGTTTGTCTTTTGTCAAACCAAATTATGAATTCTTGCTTCTCCCTCGATAGAGAATATGCTTTTCCCTTGATAGAAAAATACGTCCTGTGAGTGAGTGGGTGGTTTGTCACCGAGAGAGTAAGTAGACTACCTGTAAGAGAGCTGGTAGTTTATTTGTGAGGGGGTGAGTAGTTTACCAGTGAGAATGATTACTCTACCTGAGACAGGTAGAGTGGCTAGTTCACCTATGGGACAGTTTGTCAGTGAAGGGGTGGGCAGACTAGTTGTGGGAAAACTGGTAGTTTACTTGTAAGGGGAGTGTGTCTGTGTGTGGTGTGTGTGTGTGTGTGTGCGTGTGTGTGTGTCTGTGTTTGAGTGGGTATAAGTAAGTGTGGGGTTCACATGTGAAAGAGAATGCACCATCTCTGCGTATGTGTATGTGTGTGAGTGTGTGTGTTTGTGTGTCTGTGAGACAGCTGGTAGTGAGAGAGTGTGGGAGTGAGTGTTTGTTTTCAGAAAGTGTGTATGGGTTATCTGTAATAGCGTGTGTGTGTGTATGTGTGTGACCTTTGAAAGAGCTGGTGAGGGTTTGTGAGTGAATGAGTGTTATTACTTGGGAGAGTGTGTGTGTATACCTGCGAGAGAGCTGATGGTGATGAGAGAGTGTGTAAGTGAATGAGTATTATTACCTGAGAGTGTGTTTGTATGTGTGTGTTATCAGTAAGAGTGAATGTGCATTCTTGTAAGAGTGAGTGTTATTACCTCTGAAAGTATGTGTGTGTGTGAGAGAGAGTGTGTGAGAATGAGTGTTATTACCTGTGAGAGAGAGTGTGTGTGTGTGTGTGAGTGTGTTTGTAAGAGTGTGTCTGAAAGTGAGTGTTATTACCTGTGAGAGAGTGTGTAGTCTCTGAAGCGTGCGGGTGACTGGGAGAAGTGGAGCCGCAGCTAGACTCCTCCAGGGGCCCTGTGACGACCACGGGGCTGGTGGCAGGGTAGAGCAGGGCGGCCTTCAGAGGGGCAATGGAGTTAAACTGAACCACAGACAGGCATCCGGTGAAGCCTAGAGCATTCAGCCGTGCTATCTCTGGGTCAAGCTCACCAGAGTCTAAACAGAGGAGAGAGAGGGGAAAGAGAGAGACAGAGAGGGAGAAAGAGAGAAAGAGAGAGGCAGAGAGAGAGAGGGAGAGAGGACAGAGAGCAGATGGTAATAAGAAGTTCATACAATCCAGTTCCACAGTAAGTTAAAAGTGAGATAAAGGAAAGATACAGAGAGAGAGAGAGAGAGAGGGAGAGAGAGGCAGAGAGAAGGTGGAAGCAACACAAAGAAGCAAGAAGACAGATGTGGTGATAAACAAACTGCAAAGCAAACAAGAGCGCGGAAAGGCAGAAAAGAAATTTAGAGAGATAGAGAGAAACATAATGAGAGGTTAAGGAGAGGGGGAGAAGAGAGAGAGGGAGAGAGAGAAAGAGAGAGAGAGAGAGAGAGAGAAAAAGGAAAACACAAGTTGCGGTAGACAGAGGCACACAGCAGGAAGGAGAGAGATAGCAAAAGAGGGATAGAGGGAACGACAGATAAGAGAGGCTGAAGATAAAAGAGAGTGGGAGAGAAATGCAAAGAGAGAGAGAGAGCGAGGGGGAGGGTGAGAAAGAGTGAGAAAGAGTGTCTTCTGAGCACCAAAGCTGCAAACAGATGCACAAACACTCCTTATCGACTCAATCCACAAAGTCCCTCTTTGCTCCAGCTGGTATTATGTTACAGGGCCACGGTAAAATGCACTCAAATCTAAAGCTCTGCTCTTTGACTCCGCAGTGTGTATATCTACCCCAACCCCCCACCCCACCACCACCCCCCATCCCTACCACCACCACCACCACCACTTGTCCACCTCTGTATTCATTACCAGGCTATTTGTCGGACTGATCAATGGTGGGCTCATTCAGGGGGAGCGACAGGAAATCCACTCCTGCTGCAGACTGGCTTGATGCGGGTGTGTCAGACTATCCATGTAACCGGCGCAAATGAAGTGCTGGTCACGCGTGGGCACAAATGAACCTGAGCCATATCTTTCTTCCATTTTTTTTCCCCTGGCGTACAAGAAGGAGATGAGAGGTGTCCAGCACAGCTGCCAACGTATTGCATGTTACCAGAGAAGCACAGCAACAGCTCGCACCATAGGCAAGAGTGAATGAACATGACATGAATTATGCATGTATGAATGAGCATAGTATTCCCTTAAGGATAGTAATGGCACCTCATCAGACTGTCTGCTTTGCTTCCTTCTCCCCTTGTCCATCTCTCTCTCTCTCTTCCCCCCCATCTTGCTCTCTCTCTCTCTCTCTCTCTCGCTCTTTCTCGCTCTCCCTTTTTCTCTCTGCCTCCATCTCTCTCTCTATCCATCTTGGCCTCATTTGCATGCTGATAATGATAGCTTCCATCAAACTTGGGTGATGAGTTTTCATCACACTTCCATTTGGAAAATATTTTTTAAAAGAAAAGTAAAAAAATGACCACGCTATTCATAAACGACTTTCTAAAACTGCCTATATGAATGCTGTCTGAGTATTTCAATTTGAAGTTATGGGGAAGAAATCACACAGAGCAATCAGGGGCCTTCAGATCTGCATTTTACTTTCATTATTAACATCTCTTCATCTTTGTCATCTTCATCCGACATTAAACTGATCCATTTACTGGGCCTTGAGTCCTGAGTTTTTATGTGTTTCGCATTAGAGTGACCTACTTCAGGGCTCCAGTCAAACAAAACATAATGCAAGCATTATCTGAACTAAATGGCAGCAATTCTCCCTTATTAAATGTCGCATCTGAAACTAGCGGCAACCTGACAGCACAAACAACCCCCTCTAATGCACTGCGAAGCATATTGTTATGCTATATGGCCCTGTGGATGCATCTAACTACATGTAATGATCACTTACGAGATCCTCCCCATCTGCCTCTTCCCCTCGGCTTACTTTTATCTTTCACTGAAATGTTTCTGGTTTTGTTTTTTTTTTTTTTTTGTTTTTTAGTTTTTTTTTTAAGCTGTTGTGTGTTGTGTGAAGCCGCTAGGCACACGGCATGTTGTCAAAGAGCACTCCAGTGTGTTAAGGAAGTCGTGGCGGTATGGGATGGTTTGGGCTGCAGGAATTGCCATGTAAATCTGGAGGAGGGCGGGGAGGGATATCTAGTCAGAGCTACAGCATGTCCCTCAGTCCTATACTCACTGTGCACTTTTCCCAACATCACCGACTTGATGGCGTTGAATTCGACATCCGATGTGATGTTGAAGTCCTCCTGTTCGTACTCGTCAACCTGTCAGAGGGCAAACAAATCACATAAACTCAGAGTGTGAGTGTAAGTGTGTGTGTGTGTTTGTGTTTGTGTGCGTGTGTGTGTGTGTGTGTGTATGTGTGTGCACTTCTGGGTGTGTGTGGGAGAGTATGCATAAAAGCTTGTGTGCATGTGTGTGTGTGTGTGTGTGTGTATGTATGTGTGTGTGTGCGCACGTTCATATGTGCGTCTGTGGGTACAGGTGTGTGTGTGTGTGTGTGTACGTCCGTGCGCGCGCAAACACATGTGTGTTAGGGAGGCAAGGAGCGGATGAGAACTGCATGGCTCTCTTCATGATTCAAATTATCGCAGATGTGCTCTACCATGGAGGGCTTTTTAATTAAACCTGCTCTTCAAAAGTGCTTTAAACACATCATTGCCTCAGCTGTTGAGCCTATGCCATTCAATTAATGGGAAGAAGCTGAGGCCCAGACAGATTTTCTAGTTGAGCTTAAATATTCAAAATGTGATTATGGTGAAAGCTAAGACTAATTGCAAAGGTTACCTTCTGTGCAGAGCACTATGCTCCAACTAACTTGTGTTCGAAGATTCATGTTTGTCTGTTGATAATGAGCGGTTGTGTGGTAGGCTAGGAGGGATGACAGTTTTATTTATTTGGTGTTTTTAGGAACCCTCAGCAGGGAATCTTTTGATATCTCAAAACATATTCTCACTTATCTGGCAAGACGCAGTTGTGCCTAACTGAGTGCAATTTTAACACTGTTCAAAAGAACGTTTCCTATGAATACAGTTATTACAGTGATTACAGCCAAAACAGGCCTACTTGAGAGGATAGTTTGACTACCCTCTTTTTAATTTTACCATGTAGTCACCTTTAATCCTAGTTCAATCCTAATCAACAAGCTGACAGAACAAATCAATCTTTTTGAAAAAATCCAAACGCTAATAAATATGTCAGTTGTATGTCCCTCACCTGGATGAAGAGGTTTTCTGCTTGTCTTCTGATGGAAACCGTGTGAAGTTGTCCATTGGCCAAGTTTCTTGTTATTGTCCTGAAGACATCTGCATCCCTGTTACTCTGCAGTTTGTACTTGACATCTAAATGTCCTACAGAGAAAATATAACAAACATCATTCACATCCTGATTATCCATGACTGGGACCTGCTGTACAATAATGCATTCTGTGAGACAAGAGGGACAATTAAAATCCTAAAAATATGTTTACTCCAGCAACAGAGAATCAGATTCATGAAAGCGTAGGCAGCAGCATTCAACACAGTATGAAATAGTCACTCAAGAGGATTTATATTAATCCTCTATCAATAACTGGAACTCTAAAACAAATTAATTTTCATAATTTCTTGTATGAACTAGACATTCATGTTTGTCCTATTGGTCTGGTGTTTATGTGTTCTGACAGCATAAGAGTGTTTACGAAAAGAGAGAAAATGTGGGGTTGGAAAATGAAAACATTTCAAAGAATCACTCCCACAAAGCACAGAATGCCAATTACCTTCACACATAAAGATGAAATCTCTCTTACGATAATGATCTAATTAAATCTGTGAGCACGCTCTCAGTGGTGCAGACAATAATCTTTACCTACATAAAAATAAATAACTGTGCCTCCCAGCCTCAGAACACCACTTTTTTTTTTTTTTTAGAAATTCAGCCAGAGTCTGGTGTAGTGCAAGTTGACTTTTTTTTTTTTGCAAAGGCAAGCACCTGGTGGTACATTTTTTATAAATGCAGAGCACAGTCAACAGTCAGGGGACCATCAACACCCGCTAAATCTACCACGTAGGGTCTGAGCACCCCACAAAAAACTCTTAAATTAGACTTTTCAGACCTTTGAAAAAATCAGCGCAGACAATAACTTGAATTCGTATGGCTCAGCTCAGCGTACTTTGCAGTGCTGATCAGTCAGACAGCTCCTCACTTAAGATCGCATCGTTTTCAAGGGGTCGGTCTGTCTGATTGCATGACCCCTCTCTACTGCACGTATGTACTTCAGAAGTTTTAGAACCACAGAGGCTCATGTCTTATCACTGTTTATTCACACCTAGTGATGAAAAGCACACAGAACCTAACCTGATTAGAGATATTTAGAGCCAGTGTCACATGAGTCAATGTCTCATGCCAAAGGCATTGGAGTTACAAACTAGTTAATAACAGATTGAATTTAAATCCATTAAATTGTTGACTTGGCATGACCATCAGTAAAACTTTTACTAAAAGTGTTTGTTCAGCAATAATCCCCATCCTCCCCTAAACACCCCCCCCCCCCCCCCCAAAAAAAAAATAATTGATGTTTGTTTATAGAATGAATATAAATAAGCCTCAGAGGGGACAAAACAGTGACATCCACAGAAACAGTCCAGAGTTTATGGAGCTATCCATTCTCCATGCGTGCGGTGGTGTCTAATTTATGGCACCTCTCTTTCAGGGCGACCGACCGCTCCTCCAGACTCTTAACGGCCCTTTTTAAGAATGCAGACAATGCGCAGGGGCTAATTTACTGCACACGAATTGAGCGGTAGTGGCTTCTGACAGCCTTGTGTCTTCGGAGACTCAGTAGCTCATGCTAATCCAAATGAAAAAAAAAAAAGAAAAAAAAAAAGGCGTTTGAAAGGCAGCAGTGAAATGAAATGAGGGGTGAGATTAGAGCCACGGCTGCAGCGGCGGAGTTTTCCAGACCATTTCGGTTGAGCAGGACGGCGAGGTACTCGCGGTAGTAGGAGCCCACGTAAAGCAGCAGCGCTGGCGCCTGCGTGGTGCGGAAACCCAACGAGACATTCTCGGCCCGCAGGGTCATGTCGGAGTAGATGGACGAGGCCTGGACGCTGCTGCTGTTCCGGTTCAGCTCGTATGGCTCCTTGAACGTGTACGACACTGACGTGCTGGACTTAAAGTAGGCTGACACCTCTGCAAATTGAGAGTTGAGATGAGTTGAGAGTTGACATGCAGACACATACTGGAACAGCGTGTGATTTTGACTTGTCATATGCTGTGTTTGGGAGTGTAACGACTTTACATTGCACTGAAATGTAAACAATAACTCTTAAGCTTTGATAATGGTAGTCTATGGAAAGCGGTATTAAAGGTCTTTAATGAGCCGTCAAACCATATCAACTACAACTTATTAATTAAAACAGTCTCACACATATGGGTTACTAATGCAAATGTGTTTCAGCTCATCGATTCTGTCAGCATGCATAACTGTGAAGATTGACGCTCATCTGAAGCTCATGTGCATGTCCCATTATATGTATGGGTAACCTGATGACAGACTCTATGATTCTATATTAAGAATACCACAATCAATACAAAAGCAAACATCAGACAACAGTATTAGTGCTTGTAACACTGGTTGGTCAAATTATTGTGATGTGATAATATATTGTGATATTATATATTGTGATAATATACTGTAATATATATTGTGTTTCCAGATAACCGCACAGCTATGAAGAAGTTCCGCTTTTCTGGATGTATTACCTTTGCATATCAATTTGCCCAACTCGATGTGAAGTTTAAATGAACTGTCACGTTAACACAGGGTTACAATTTAGTTACAATCAGTATGCTGTAACTACTGCAGAATAACTTTTGATAGGATCAGAAGTCACTAAGCAATTTCAGGCAGACTTTCTAATTTAGGATTGATAGAAAAAAGGGAAGCTTCTCCTCATCTCCTACAAATAGAAGTTGGTTGAGTGATCAATCAATTCTATGGGCTTCTCCCAAACTATGTTTGAGAAACATCACAAATGTGTTATGGCCAGTGAGGAGAGGTTACCTTTCTGACAGAAAGCTCCAGTGTAGGCAGAGAGGCCGCAGTCACAGGTGAAGCCTGTGTACCTCTCCACACAGCGGCCGTGGTTCTGGCACAGGCCCCCATAGCTGCTGCAGTGTCCTGGGCAGCCGGGTCGCACGCCGGGGGTGATCTTTGCCCGCTCTTCCAGGTCCAGCGTCTTCCCGTTCAGCTGCAGGGATCGGATGCAGCCCAGGAATCCCTTCTGCCTCGATGCCGTCCCCCCTAAAGGAAGATTTATCCCCCATGAACCAAGAGAGGGGAAAAAAGAGATCTCAGGACATATTTCTTTGTCTTTTTGCTGTCCTTGTTCTCTCCACCTTCCCACCAACACCCACTGTCATCGTTTGCCTGCGTGAAAAGAACTACAATGAGGTGCCACTCCCCTCTCCCAGGATCACAGAACTGTCAATACTCTTAGACACTACAAAAGCCGCTTAAACGACAAGGCGATGAAAACAAAGCCGTGGGTGGATAGATGCAAAAAAAAGAAAGAGAAAAAAAAAAGACATGCAGAAAGACTTCTGTCAGGCACCTGCCTTCTCCCCTCACCCTGTGAGTCCAGTCCATCTCTCTTTTCTCCCCACTTCCTCTCTCCATCCCTCTCTTCCTCCCTCCCCCCTCCGTGGCTGCGGGCTTAATCCACCACAGTCGCTCATTGTTTCCTGTATTCAGACACTCCTTTCAAAACCCATGATCAATGGCTCCTTCCATGGTGAGGGGCTGAGCTAAATTTCCTGTCACTTGTGTGCCGGCTGCCTCTGTGCGGCTGTGCCGCTCTACAGACATAATTGAGAGCCACCGAAAAAACGGCTGTCTCTTGTTGATTGTTGGCTTCACACAGGATTACTGTTTTGGCAGGTCCACTCAATACACTTCACACAGAGGATGCTCCTGAATCTGCTCTGGTATAAATGTATTTTAAATGTACCAAGGGCATGTATGCAATTTGTTAGCTCAATTATACTTTATATTTTCCCAAGGACACACTGAGAGAATGACAATAATATTCCAAAGCATTTTTCACATTTCCAGTCAATGATCTGTAACTGAATAATAGCTTAGCTTGAGCTATAGGTTTACGGGGACTGTCTGAGCGTACAGATACTATAGGGACAAATGGCATTTCATGTAATATATGCAATCTATCCATATATACAAAATGAGGGGTAAATCTCTTTAATCAACCAATGCAGCAGATACCACAGACACAGCGGAGAATGAGATCTAGGATAAGAAATTAGTTTGTGCGCCGAGCACGAGGGCAATGATTTATGGGGAATTTCAAATGAGGCTCTAAGTATGCTATAAGCACCACAGTGCAGATAGGCTATCGCAGTAAGACTACATCAGACCATCTGGCTCAGGGTCGTGTGAATTTTCGGTCATATTACTCACATCAGCACTACAGCCCTCCTCAGCACACAACTGGGAGTGGGAACTGGGAATTTTTGGTCATATTACTCACATCAGCCAGCACTACAGCCCTCCTCAGTACACATCTGGGAGCGGGAAGTGGGAAATGTTTGTTTTTTTAGCATCTGGTTCTGAACACACCTTTTGCTTGCACAAGAAGGGTCTGGGAAATGGCTCTTGTAAAGTCTCGCTAATAACAGTCCAGGCCATAAGCCGTAGCAGAGAAGGGAATAACGTGGAGTAGAAAAAAGTATATAAAAAAAAATGACTACAGAGATCCTGAGTTCCTGAGGGGGCCTGTAACACTGAGCGCCATTCCAGCTCAATCCTCTCTGAAGCAGCCCAGCGTTGGGAAGCTCTACTCTGCTCAACGACCGCTGGTGGTCTCTTATTCACTGCCAGTAATGATTAAGGATTATCCACCCAAGCCACCCACTGCATCAGCATTCATTCTGTTTGCTCTTCTATTAAAGAATGGTCAGGATTCGATTCTTTATCATGCTTTTACTCTAAACACACACACACACACATACATACACAAACTTCCTTCCTCACCCAGAAGAACTCATTTAAGCAATGGCATTAACAGATATGAGAAGATATATTTCATATTTGCTTGCAGATTAAGATTTTATTGTACGCCCATCGATCGCCTAAGGCCATGCTAGCTTTTTGTTTATTCAAATGCTAAAGCCGATCTCTCGTTCAGAGAAATTGTGGTGCCACCAAGCCTCTACACAGAAGGAATAATAGATGGCTTCAACAATAGCTGCAGGACAGCGTAATGAAAAGATCAGAGCCTGTCAGATGACAAGGCATGTTGTCTGAAAATGCTGGTTTTAAGTAAAGGATAAGAATCTCTTTCATTAAAGGAATGTAATGGAACATGCATTATATATCCTGTAGCCTCGAGCAAGATCCATGTGCATTTTTCCTTGGCTTGACATCAACCCAAAATGTCTTTTTTCCCCCACACTATTTTTCTCCACACATTCTATTCCATCTACAAGTGTGAATATATCTACCCTAACGTGCTTATTTACATATGTATACCTCACAGATGCACACATACACACGAATGCACACACATAGATATGTACACATACATGCGCGCACACACACACACAGGCACGCACATATGCACACTACATATAGTCATCCTTGATAGTTTTGCCTTTTGCGATCCATCTGAAAGCAACAAGCACTTCAGCTTAAGCACTCCACAAACACAGAAGAAGGCACTCAAAAGAGAGTACGTGTAACGTTTAGCCAATGAGACATGGGTGGCCACACTTGATACAGCACATTGATTACGACTTGTGAGCATGGCCGCCACGTAGCCAATCAGACGCCGTCCCTGAGAGTACAGGTCGAAGAGAGAGCGAGAAGAAAATTTGTCGCAATCAAATTGCACCGGTTATTTCATCCGAGCCCACCTATTTTTAGGAAAACGCAGTGCGACTGTACCATTCTTTTTATTGTCAGGGCCGACCGGCACAAATGACTCCATTTCTTAAAATTGCACTCTCCTCTCTCTCTCTCTCCTTGAGGACTTCTACACAATGAGGCCAGCCTTGTGGTGCTCAAATGTGCCTGAAAATGACATTAATCCAAACCAGACAAACCACCTCCCCACAGAGTTAAGCCAAGGGGAACAGGGGAAGGAACATAAATGAAACACGTGTTTGTGTGTGAGTGTGTCATATGGCTTTGATGCACCTTTGTGTCTCTCTATTTCCTACCTACAAACAATTGGCTGTTGAGCTGCAGGTGCAGGTGACCATCGGGGGGCGCTCTCTGCGTGGACCCGGGCAGCTGGTCCACGTGCAATGAGGCTTCTTTGACATTGCGCTCGGCTCGCACGCTGTGCCAGCGGTCGTCGCTAAGCGGGACGGGTGACTCCACTCGAACCTCCACAGGACCGTTTCCCACGTCATAGGAGAAGACCACCTCAAACGGAGCTGTGGGTGGAGAAGCAATAGACCAGGAGAGAGAGAGAGGGAGAGAAGAAGAGAGAGAAAAATAGAAAGGAAAATGAATATTCTACTGTATAATGTACTTTACATGGCCATGTCCCTAAAATACAACACGGACCAGGATGTTTTCCGTAACTCCTTATTTCGCTACTAGCATGTTCTAGCATTCCGGTGGGTTGCTATGGTAGAAAAACGGTAGCATCTTCCACACCTCATTCAGTTCCAAGGGTTCAAATCCTACATGCAGTCATTTCCTGATCTCACCTCAACTTCCTCTCCCCCATTCCCTTCCTGTCACTCTTCATTGTTCTATCTGTACTAGTTTTAAAAGTGATGTTATGTTTAATACACAACAACGGCAAGCAAATCAAGTCATGGTTAGCCTACAAGAGAGACTAATTACATTTCCCATTACGAAAAGTGAAAGTTTGCGCACACCTGGGAATGAAAGCAATAAATACTAATACCTAACTCAACTCACACACTTTGTCACATCCTGTGTAAATATCTCTGATGCAACCTGAGGCAATGGTGAAGTAATATAATTCAGTACAGCACAGCATGTCAAAACACTTTACATCTCTTATTCTTGCAGTATGAAACCTACAACCACACACATGCTAGTGTGATTCATTTAGTTTACTTTTCTTCAGACTATGCATTGTTCATTCATCCCCTGTGCTGATGATGTGTCTATTCCTGAGGTGTGTTTTGCCATCTGTAAGATCTGGGTGGAGTTTAATAGCTCTTAATGACGCGGACCTCAGCAGTACAGGGACCTGAGCATCGTCTGTCATCCGGCAAGACTTTGGCGGCAGGATCACTGCCGGCGAGAAGGAGAGAAAGAGAGAGAAAAAATGCTGATCATGTGTTCGGCGATCGCTTTAGCATTCTGGTCACGCGGCATCTCGCTGCCTCCGCTGACAGTCAGCCACACACTGGGTGACTCTTACGAGAGACCCGCGCCGCACACTCCAGAGAAGAAAACACCGTGCTAAAATTGTTATAGATTTGCAGTTTACAGCGTATCTTTAATAGGTATTCAGCTGGGAACACAGGCAATAAAAAACTGTGGATTGAAAAGCAACTCTGCCTTGCTCTTTGTTTTTGTATTTGTGGTTATCTCTCTCTCTCTCTTTCTTTCTCTCTGTTTGTTTTGTGTGTGTTCCTCTCACTTTCTGTTTGTGTCCCCCTCTCTCTCCCTCTCTTTGTCTGTTTTTTTTGTGTATGTGTGTCCCTTTCTTTCTCTCTCTCTCTGTGCATTAGTGTGACTGTGGCGGGGTTTCTGAAGTGACCCATACATTTTTCATCAGGCCTTAGTTTGCTCCTTTTCTCAGTATGTAATGGGGGCTCTAATTTGTCTGTAACAGGTCACAGATTCATCATCGCCAGAGAACAGGAAGGCTAACCCTATATGGTCTCCACATACACAGCTCCCATCCATCATTTGTATAGCGGAACGATAAGAGCTCTCCCAGGCTACCAAGCACTAAGCCACTTTTGTTTGCGAAACACGAAAAACCGAGAGGCCGCTTCCACCACGAGGCAACACTGGAATTTCGCCAGAGTAGCAGCCGTGTCGACTCTGTAGAGACTCCGTGGCAACTGGTTGCCTGGAGACCCCCTCTGCTCCTGGTGACAAGTGTGCAACCGGGGCTCGAGACGAATGTGTACATGAGGACTATAAGACCAGAGGAGCTGGGGTCTCACATGGAGAACAGTGCTCAGAATGCAGCCTGTCTCTTTGCGGTGGGTAGTAATGGGAGTCATGGAGCAAGAGGTACGGGGTGCATTGGGGTGCAAGAGGTACATTGGCTCACCACAGCTCTGCATTAGCCTACACTGCTACAAAGACATAGGAGATGGGGTGGATGCTGGGATGGTGACACTGTCAGTGGCAATATATTTATTTACTTACTGTATATATAAATGTTTTGGTTACAGACTACGTATGGTTTTAAACATAAGTGTTGTCATTTGACACACCGCATGTACCAGAGTAAAGAATACGGTTCATCTACTCACAGCTTAATTCGATCCGTATGAAGTCTTTGATACCCAGGTTTTCCAGAAACACACCCGAGGCGGCGCTGGTTTTGAACATGAAGGATATGTCTGCGCTCAGCTCTCCGTGAAAGGTGGGGAAGTGCAGGTATGATGTCTCTTTGTTGAAGTAGGCTGAGTTCCAAAAGTGCACTGGTGAAAGATCACATTTCACGTTCATTGAATTAAAAAAACAAACAAGCAAACATATACTGTCATGTACATATATGTACATACGGGCAATATATACATTCCACGCAAACTATCACGTCCATAACAGCAACAAAATGCCATGGTATTTGTATGATGCAAATGATTATCTGAAACGTTTCATAAATAGTTCTACAACCAAAAATATATAAATAAATAAAAATAAATAAATATATATATAAACCTCCTCCCAAACATTATTTTTGTGTCAGCGCTCTGGGTTTGCCAATTAGCTTTTTCTTGTACTCCCAAGGGAAGCTCGCTGACTCAGCATCACGCCAGAATCAAAGTCATGGCGGGATATTTTACCTCCACGCCTGACCTTTCCTACATCAGTTCGGCACATAGGAGAGGCCTTGATATCTCTGCTTGAGCGGCCTGAAGAGTGCAACCTTGCCTTTGGTTCTGCAGCACCATGCAGTGCAGGTTGTACTTTGGGGAAGTAGGGGTTTCAAGCTGAACAGAAAGGTTATCCCTTTGGTACCGTCACACTGTGGGCTGCATATGATCCCCCCCCACAACACACACACACACACACACACACACCAACCCCTTTCTCTCTCACCACATGGGTGGCCTAAGCACCCATCACCTTCGGTATCCTCACACCATGGGGGGATATGACCCTCCCATCCCTCCCAGCCCCTTCTTTCCTCTTTCTCTTTCACACGATGGGTGGCGTATGCCCCCATCACTTTTGATGCTCTCACACTATGGGTGGCGTATGCCCCATCACTTTTGCTCCACTATGCCCCCATCCTTTTGTGCTCTCACACTATGGGTGGTGTATGCCCCCATCACTTTTGATGCTCTCACACTATGGGTGGCGTATGCCCCCATCACTCTCAGGGCTCTCACACTATGGGTGGTGTATGCCCCCATCACTTTTGATGCTCTCACACTATGGGTGGTGTATGCCCCCATCACTTTTGATGCTCTCACACTATGGGTGGTGTATGCCCCCATCACTTTTGATGCTCTCACACTATGGGTGGCGTATGCCCCCATCACTCTCAGGGCTCTCACACTTTGGATGGTGTTTGCCTCAGTCACTGTGGGGGAGATGGAACTAGTGAGGAACTTCTACCCTGTGTTGTGCCCACCACAGTGGACCCCTCCGTGAGAGATGGCAGGGGGCTTGCAGCCGATAAAGAGAGCACTACAGGGACACAAGGCAGAGCCGCGGGGCCTGCATGGGAGACTCTCTCAGGTACTGCGTGTGTGCTATTTATTTCAGCCATTGGGGAATGGCTTCTCTGTCACAGTGCACTGAGTCTCATCTAGTCTAGTGTGTCTGTCTAGCGTGGGTCTCTGTCATTAGTTTGATTCTTTTTAGGTGGCCCTGGGGCAGAGTCTGCCTTGCGTGTCACTCAGTGGCTGATACTGTCCCAGACAAACGCGCTCTGGGCACGCTCAAAGGAAACTAAGGCTTTGACAAATCCTTTATGCTCAGAGCCGAACGGCAATCAGTGGGGAGATGGAGGCTAAATTAGTTTCCTCTGCTCTAAAACAGCCACCGAGGCAGGCGGGAGACAGCGGCTTTTTCGATTTGTGGCAGATTTTTTTTTTTTTGTGGCTGTGGTGGTGGTGGCAGAGTACTTACAGTCGCCGTAGCACTGCAGGGGTCCCACTTTATATGCGGCCTCTGAGCCTGGTCTGCTCAAGTCCCCAACAGCGATGCCTCGCACAGGTAAATGCTCCTTATGAGAGAGGAATCCTGTATCATTAGCCCTGCGGTTTCAGAATCAGAGTCAGAAGAAAGTGAGAGAAGAAAGAAAGGGAGGGAGAGAGAGAAAGAGAGAAAGAGAGAGAGAGAGAGAGGGAGAGGAAAAAAAAGGAAAATGACTCTTCAATCAGTCTCAGCACCACCTTGTGCCAGAGATGACTGAAAGAATCTTGTTGTTTTTTTCTTCTTTTTCATATAAAGAGTTAGAAGGGAGAAAGTGTCATGCTGAAGAAGCAGATAAGGCCATTCTCTGGGTGCGGTTAAATATTCAGTGGTGAGGCAGATCAGGAGCTGTAAAAATAGATGCCTTATGCGAGGCATGCTTGGGCACAGATCCAGAGGCAAGGGAATTAGAGAGAGAGAGAGAGAGAGAGAGAGAAAGAGTGAGAGAGAGAGAGGGAAGGGAGGGAGAAGGATGAAGAAAGAATTAGGGAGGTAGAGAGGGGCTGGGGGACGGAAGCGATGCTGTAAGGGAGTGTAGAAGAGTTGCAGCGAGGGATGACTGTTGTAGTTACCAATCGACTCCATCTGCGTCACAGTTGCAGGAGTGCTCAGAATCAACACAGGACTGGCGTAAGCCACAGGCACACTGTTGGCTCCCGGGTGTGGCGCCCCCCCAGTAGGTCTGAGCCTCCCCAGCGCTGTCCATCCACCACGCGAATGGAGCACCGACTGAAAACAAAAAATAACTTTTGTTAAAAATAACTTTCCTTTGTTTCTTTTTTCTTTTTTTTTTATAGTGGCCATTACGATTTCATAAAGACTCCAGCTACAGCGAGGCCATATGCTGAAGCAGGTGAGGTGCAAGTTGCATGACTCATTCAAATATGATGAATGTTTGAGAGAGAGAGAGAGAGGGAGAGAGAAAGAGAGAGAGAGAGAGAGAGAGAGAGAGAGAGAGAGAGAGAGAGAGAGAGAGAGAGAGAGAGAACCAGGCAGCACGATGCAACTCACAGCTTGTGACAAGAAACAGATGCGCCCAGCCAGGCACTGAAGCCAGCGTGCACGCAGAAGCCGAGTGCAAAGCTCGGCACGTAGTATAAAATCTGATGGCAGACTGTTCTGGCTAAGCCGCTGCGCCGGAGGTACTTCTCACAGATGAAGGAGAGGGAGATGGGAGAGATTGGCATTGATTTCGCTTGCCCATCGCTTGTCTGCTCACGTTCATCCATCTCAGCTTGTCTGTCTTAAAATTTAGCAGACACAGGCGCCTGCACACTCTGGCTCATTATTCTTCATTTGACATTTGGAGACATTATTTATTTACGTTTGACATTGTTTTCCTCTCTCCTCTTCTGGACCGGCCCTAATGAGACAACTAATGGACAGCAATTATACCACCAAGCTGCATGTCGTTGCCTTGCATGTTTGTTTGAGGAGCCGAGAGAACAATTATCAACGCTAATGAATAGCAAATTGGCGGCATAAGTGAAATCAAACAATTGTAAAAAAAAAAAAGAGATGCTACCTAAACAAAAACAAATTCCCGGAGACATTGCAAAAGTCAGCCAAACAGACACACAAAAAAAAAAAAAAAAAAAGTGAAGTGCACTCCACCTGTGCTGCACAGCATGGAAGAGCAGATTAAGAGAAAGGCTAAATTAGTTTGCAACAAAGAGCATAATAATCAATTTGCACTGTCTGCTGTCTGCTTAAGCTTTTGTGAGGGCAGCAAACTTGCGCTAGATGGAGCGAGGTTTTAATAAGCATGACCTTTACTGAGGAGGGTGGATCAATACTCTTAATAAAAAGGGCTTACCAGGTGTGTTTAGGAGGCGTGACTTTCTGCAGTGGTAGGAAAGTTCCTGCTCGCAGTGTTCAGCCTTGGTAATTATAGCCCGAAGCTGTTCCATGTCGGCGGGATAGTTAAAGTAGGCTAAATGCTGATTTATCCCCGAAGAAGGTTTTAATTTGGTTAGCTCTGTGTTATTGTGTTGGATCACCATCCATGTTTTATCTGTAAAGCGAAGAGCAAGATATTTAGAGGAGGGGGGGTGGGGGGTGGGGGTGGAGGAAGAAAGAGTTGGAGGGAGGGGGGTTGAGAGAGAGAGAGCAGAGAGAGAGAGAGGAAAGGAGGGAAGAGGGTGTAGTGTGAGTGGGAGAGACAAGGAATCATTATACATAATTATGCAAATGATAAACAGTGTGAAGATCATTGAGTGGACGCTTCCGATAAAAGTGCAGCGCTTCCTTCTCGGCATCTGGAGGCGACGCAGTGACCTACACTGCCTGACACAACTCAATCTGGAGTAACTACAAGCTAATAGCATGGATGTCATGATACAGTGTGCATTACTCCTTTGAACAATACAGGCTCGAGCAGGAATATGTGCTTTAATATGTTCTTTAAGAGCTGAGATTAGATCATACTGTAATAATACCATATTGTAATAATGCCCTCAAGTAAGTGATGGTATAACAAAGCATGGAAGTTGCATGGATAGTCTAAATGGTGCAAAATGCCTTTGAAAGTAAGTGTTATTGGAGAAGAAGTGTGAGAGGCACTTGTAGTTCAGCTTAACAAAGTGAAAAAATGCCAAGGTCATAGCTCACAAGGGACATAACAACACACATAGTGATCGAAGAATTCTTTCACTTCAGTGGATTTGTACAAAAAAAAGAGCAATTCCAGTGGATCACATCCATAATGCCAATAAAATGTGAAATGTTCTTATGATGTAAACGATCACGTGAAATTTGAAGCTGACAGAGTCCAAAATGAAAAAATAAATATTCTGTTGTATGTGTCTCTCATATTTTCTTTAAGACAGCACACATCCTGGTTCGGTGCAGTCGCCATAGTGTGCCATTTACCTGTCATATTGCAGTAGACTTTCTGTGGGTTGATAGGGCCGCTTCCATCCACATCGATGTGGTAAAACCCAGATGTGTTTCCCTTGTGCTTGTAAGCCTCACAGGACTGCTCATAAATGGCTGCAGAGGTAAATAGAAATACAATAGCCAAGGTCAAGCACTATTAATTTTACCATTTCAGTAAACCTAGATAGGGGGTGAAAAGTAAACACTCAATTGAACAACAGAGCCAACTCAGAGCCAACTTCAACCTGAGTGGAGTGTATTTATGAATGCTGGCCATAGAAAAACAAATAAATATTTACTATTTCATGGAAGAAGGAATCCTTTTAAAAAAGCCTTTTGAAGTGCCCTGAGAGAATTAATAGTGCTCGTCAAAATTTTAAAGCCTGACTTTACAAGCCCAATCTATCTCATTCAATATAGAGAAGTATTGATTTTCTACTAATGGACCAGAGTGGCCTATGTCAATCTGACTCAGGAGTGAGGTCTTTGGGGCTCCCCGTGTTTCACTAGCTCCACGGGCCTGCAGCAGGGCAACAGCAGCAGCAAAACTCCATGATGTTCAGCATGTGCAGATGGATCAGATGGATGAGAAGCACACGTCTGGCCCACAGGCCAAAGTCCTCTCCCTTGGTGTCGTCCAAAAATAAACAAATAAAAAACAGAAACCATGGCTTGTCAATTGCTTTGATGGCTATTGGTTTTTCCGGCCTCTGCAGAGTTCAAATACAAGAGTCCCCTGGTCCGTGTACAGTAGATAATACTGAACTATTATATACGGAATAATCTGCTTCGTTAGACTGCTAGACTTTAGACTATTATAGCATAGCAGTCATGCATGTGTATATTTTGAATGTAACAAATTGACTATGCTAGACACTCACACGCACACACAACCACACACACACGCACACACACACACGGACAAACACACATACATGCGCACACACACACACACACGCACACACACACACACACACAAACACATGCACACACAGACATACACAAGATATTTACTTTTCTATTCAGAGAAGGTATTGAACTACTGACATGGTTTGCAGTTATCCAATTCCCATAATTTTAAAGGAGACACTGATTCTACCATTATCTAAGGCTATATACTGTGCGCTGTGCCATGGTAATGAACCACAGTGCTTTTAGAGGTGACTTCAATACTTTCTGAATCTAATGTTTAAAAAAAAGAGACACAGAATAGGTGTATACGAATACACAGCAAAACCTGTGAAAGATGAGAGTGTCCGCGTTGTGCTGTGCATAGCAAATTGATTCAGGAACATGACAAAAGATGCACCTCTTCAGCAATCACCGTTCCTTCTGTCATTACAGTGATGACAAAGGTACAGCTGGTCTGACGCTTTCGCGATGAAAACCTTTCTGAAAATGAATTATGTGAAGGGAAATTACATTGTACACGAACAATGCTGTGATGCTTGTTGTTCTTCTCTCTCCCTCTCCCAATAATCATAGACAATTTTACACAATACAATTTGTAAGGTGCCCAAAATATCAGTGAAACTGGCATGACAGGCATAAATTAGACAACATGAAGTGGAATCACCAACCCCTGACAAGACGTCCCTAACAGGCATGGTGCGCCTACCGAACCGTAAGCTCCTTATACTTTCAAAATGGATTCACAGCCTCAGTAAACCACACTCAAAATCCTCTCTCCTCAACGTCCTCCTTCTTCCTGCAAACGGTCTCTGACAAATTTTTGATGGCTGAAGGTCTAAACACGAATCTAATTGCAGAGCACCAAAGAAAAGCACAGGTTGGCTCGGCCCTTTTCTGTTAGTCTCCCCGCTTTCCCTTCACTCGAGCGTGAAAGCGTTAAACGGCCGAGCGATTAGAGTTGACTGGCAAGTCCTTCATTTCGCAAGAATGTGTTCCACACAATTTCTGATGACACTGGACTTGAAGAGGCCTCCTTTTTCACATCATTAAAGGCCCTTTCTTAATCCCCATCAATGCCAGGGCTTTGTCGAAGTCTACTTCGCCTCTGTGGGTATTGCGGCTTCACACAGATAAGCATGTGACCTTGAGTCCCTTTAGCTGCCGGGAAACTGCTTTGTTTAAGGAGATGGGGATGACGCGGGGGGGGGGGGGGGGGGGGGGGGGACAACACACACACTTCCTCTCTCAGTACCATGCCTTCCATGTCTTTTGACTGTCTGTTTATTTTGAGTGATGACCTAACGGCTGGAGATGCAAAATTACTATCAGCAATCATCACAAGGCTGTACAACAAGACCTAACTGTGAATTTGGTTGGTTCAACAAAATAACTTGCGTATACGGTCAACAGATGCCTTTTTAATACAGATGTATTTTAAAGATAGTTTGTGTAAGTTGTGATGATAAGTTCAAAGCAGCGGTTCTTACAGACTTAAAGGGGCTGCAGCAGGTACTACACTACAACACTATGTCCCTTGACCGCTGGAGAACTTGTTATGCTCTTTTTAGATGTCTTGGAAGCATCCTTGGAAGCAACCACTGACTCCCTGCATTATTGCAGCTCTGTGAATATTATTTGTAGGGTGGACAGCAACCTTGTCTGGCAAATGAAGTATTATTCAACATTTTACTCGTTAAGGGCTTTCACCTTTTATTAAGAACTCTGTCAAGGGGTTTAAATTCTACAACAGTGTAGCTCAATAGGAACAGTGGTAGCAAAGGGCAGTGAGCCTGAGGGATCACCAGAGAAAGAGTCTACCCTAAGACCTCAGGCTCTGGCTGTTTCCCAAACGGGTCCCAATGCACTATCCCCTCATCGCACACTGCAGCTCTGCATAGTCACGCTGGCATCTGTGTGCTGGCCTCTCCAGCTCAAGTAATGGAGGGTAAGGAAGGAGGGGAGAATAAACAGGCAAAAAGTGGGTTAGTTGGCTTTCTCCACTGGGTACATAAAACAGATAAAACAACACAGATACTGATGAACGGCTTGCTCACAGCAAGGCGCGTCCAGCTGTTTGGTCATTGTGGAGTGGAGTCAATTTCCATTCAAAGCCAGATGCACAACGTTGTATGTCTCCAGTGCTAGTTCATAAAGAAAGTAAATTTCAGAAGGGAAGTGTATATAGGCTATGAAATTATTCATCTCTATTTATTTTTTTCACTTTTGTGGCACTTTGTGTTGCTCTGCTTTACAGGTGTACTAAATGACAAAAGTGATGCATTTACATTATTACCAGTGATTTATGTACAGCATCCAAGGGCTGAACAAGACAACATGAGTGCTAATGCTAAATCAGAAAGGAGCATTTTCTTGACTATTGGTGATATTTGCCAGACCAGGCAGATGGGATACTCGTGTGACGCCTTCTATATTCTGCTCTGTGTGCAGCACTCCTGTGGAGAAGGCAGCAAAACTGATGCAGGTTGGCTGTCGGAGGATTTTACAGCCCACTTGCCTCCTCCACTAATTGGTTTGGGATGGCCCGTAACGCGTTAAACCTGCCAGACGACACACACACAAACGGCAGCCGTGTGGATTGAGGAGCGGAGTAAAAAAGAGCAGAATGAGATTGGACCAGATTCAGTTGGAGCCATTGTGCTCTCCATTGTTGTCGGTTATGGGCTCCTCATTTGCACACTTGTATAACGTGTATAAAGTATTCACACTCATTTAATCGGTAATTATTAGCATATTTACATATGACATGTGCCTCTGTTGTCTTGCCTAACACAACTTAGCTCAGGTTAATTAACTCAGGTTATGAGCCATATTTGGCATTTCAGTGTAAATAAACTGTATCAAATCTTTAATGTGTTGACTGGAAACAGGGTCTGCTACCGTGGTAGGACAAGTAAAAGGGATCTTACAGCTGTGGCAGGTGGCTCCTTTGTATCCTGTGTGCGAACAGTTGCAGTGGAATGTACTCCAAGACTGGGAGCACTTCCCTCCATGTTCACAATAACTGGGAGAGCACCTGTAAGACAAAATGAGGCAAATAGTGAAAAAAAGAAAAAAGAAGCAAATCAATGTCCATCAATTGGAGTGGATTGTTGTCAAAAAATATATATAAAAAACTTGCGCTTTGCAGTATTTTATTGCTGTTATGACTCCTGCTAGTGACTGCTGTGGGAATAACCCTTTTTTGCTTAATTGTGTTATTCTTGGTTTCCTTTGTGTATAAGTGTATGAGAAGCAGATCTCTGTATATTGTCCTCCAAAGTTTTAAATAAATTCTATCAGTCGGACTGGTCGTCTGAACAAGACTCTCAAGAGTCACAACACATGTTCCAGACTGAAGGCCACATCACAAGTGCAGATTATTTCCCCTGTCTTTCAGAAATCACAAGCTTTATAAATTCTTGGTTGGTACAAAACTTATTTCTTTGCCAGAGGGCAATACTGCATAAACTACACATGAATAAAACCAAACCAAAACAAACCCTCTTTATTCAGTTTTTTGTCTTACCTGCAGCATTTTAGGTTTTTATTGGAACATCCAGCAACAAAAACATCACATTACTTTTAAAATATCCATTCAAGACCGAGGTCTGCCAAGACAATGCGTGTTCATTTATATTGTTGGCAACATGTCTTGATAATTCAGCAGTATGTAAAGCAAACATCATTATTGTCATTGTTGATACTGTAATTATAATTGGCATCATGTAGGCTTTTTAATTTCATTTTTCATGAATCATATTAGTTGCCTTGGACAACATTGTCTGCCAGATACCATTCATAAATGTAAACATATGGCACTGTTCCCATGGTATGCAATTATAATACTAGACTATAAGTCTACAATATTTAGGTTCAGCATCTATGTAGGTTTTAAGGTATTAATACTTTGTGAGGTACTTTGATGTATGGATGGTAAAGGCTGCTTTACTATAGGGTTTCTGCTAATTGGCTTTGTGGACCTTTATGTGTGAATTATTTTATTTGATGTAAACAAATCAATACTTTGGTGGTCCAATGCTACTATATATAACAGCAAAATAGCTCCATTATCCAAGGCCGAACCCTAATACACAATGTGGATGTGGCAGGCTTAGAGCTATTTGTTCAGAACGAGCCCTGTGGCCAATGGCCACCTGATCCGACTGCAGATGAACTTAGATTAGAGGAGAAGAAGTATTGCTGGACGGCAACATTCTATTTGCAATGCTCCTTTCAATTTGCATTTCACATAACTGTCGGCCTTACTAAAAACCCACTTAGCATTAAAAGCACTGAAATACAGCCACCACTGCTCCATTCCCCCCCGGGGCATTCAAACACTGAAAAGTGTAATCATGCCACTGGCTCTGAAATATTTGACTGATTCACTGACTTAAATGGAAAGGAGCAACATTATGTCTTCATGATTTAGGAAAAAAAACACACTGAAATGATTCATATGTTCCACTATACATATTTTTAAAAAATGATTTACCCCTGAAAGTAGAGGAACATTTTACTGTAATATGTATCTGTGTTGCATACATTGACTAGACTATGGTGCCCCCCCCCCCCCATAGTCAAAATTTGAACCACAAATGTGTCATATGCCTTCATACAGTTGACACATGCATACTGAAGTTTAGGTCTCATTAATTTGCATTATTTTCAACTCTTCTGCACCGTGTTCAAACCAGTGGGAATGTACCTCACACTTTCTAAAGCCACCTCCAACACACACACACACACAAACCAATAATGTACCTCACACTTTCTAAAGCCACCTCCAAAACACACACACACACACACACACACACACACACACGCACACAAACCAAACACACACCCCCACCAAAGTTTCATAACATCCTGTTGAAAACCCTGTATCTGCTGTGTATGCATAGTATAGCACTCAAATAAGAACAGCACGCTAAATAGACCATATCAAGTTATGACAAAAGCAAGTGCCCATCCACTCCACTTCATCTGCACCATTTTACGGACCTCATTTCAACATCATCAACTCTAAGTTAGTAATCCATACGTCTGTACTTCATTTGCTGACAATGCCGTGAAGTGAACTAAATCCTTTAAAATTAACTGTCTATATAATTGGAAAAAAAAAACAAAACATTTTTTTCTGATCATTTTGAACTGTCATATTGGCATTTCAGATCGATGAAGTCCTGGAGTAGGTTGATTTTTCATGGAGTGGTCACAGACTGCCATTAAAGGCCAGGCGCAGGAAACTAAATGAGTGTTACATTGCTATTAGATGTTCATTAGTTCCTAATGGTCAGCCTTTCTGTGAGCCAGAGGAAGAGGTCAAATTTAAATAGCACTTTCTCTTGAAGCACATCAAACTTTAAACTGGTGAAACAAGTGTGATGGAAGAAAAATATGGTCTAGTCTACAGTGCAAGGCATTCTTTTTGGTGCTCCATCTGTTTCGAGTATATTCATGTTTTGTTTTCATATATATTTGATGTATTTAACATATGTTCCCGCACCATATCTGTATGTTTATTTCCCTTCGCACAGCTCTAACTGATTTGAATGACCTTCCATTGAGAAACTTAAATAGTACACACAGAATAGAACTCTTACATAAACAGAGCTTATTATAAATATTATTCCAGTAGCCGTTGGTGATCATTACACTGTGATCGATTGCGTATCAACACAGCCAGGAGTCTTCAGTCGAAGACTGAGGCAGAGATATAATCACCTGATCTGCCTGCATGGGAGAGTAAGGAAAAACACGGGGCGGGGGTGAACTTGATCAGGTATGAGTGATATAAATTCATGTTTGTGTGTGTGTGTGTGTGTTTGTGTGTGTGCTGCCCAGGAGCTGCATCGTGCTGTGCTGCTGTCTTGTGTGCTGAGCTGTATGTGTGTGTGTGTGTGTGTGTGTGTGTGTGTGTGTGTGTGTGTGTGTGTGTGTGTGTGTGTGTGTGTGTGTGTGCACAGTCGAGAGAGAGATATGAGTTCCCTGGCTTGGCCACTGTCAGGTGTCTGTTTCACCGCTGGCCAGATTCCCGGCACTGATTCCAGCGCAGTTCTATTGAGTTGCATCATGGGAAGCTGCGGGTGGCGGAGTGTGGAGTAGAGAAGAGTGGAAAGTGGGGGTGAGTTTGGGGGGCATGGGGGTTTGGGGGGCTGAAGGTCCCCTGGCAGAGGGAGCGGAGGCTGGTAGAGCTCCGCACTGAGGGCTAGGTTCAGACGAGGAGAAGGCAACTGTGAAGGCCTACTACTGCAACTTGGAGTGTGTGTATGTGTGTGTGTGTGTGTGTGTGTGTGTGTGTGTGTCACACTCTCATCACACACTCAGTGAGACAGACAAAGACAGAGAGGCAAACACACACAAACACAAAGATACAGTGTAAATGTATAGACAGGTGCATATTCACATGCAGGTCACACCACAAACACGCACACACGCACACATACACGCACACAGAGACATACCCACACGTGCGCACACACAAAGGCACACCATTGTACTGTACTGCAAAGTGTGACTGCCGACACTGCTCGTCATAATACATACGTATACACTCAAAGGCATGTTTGTGACAGCATGCATTGTTGCACTGTGCTGGGGGAAGACTGGTGACAAATGAAGGCTGAGGGCGAAGGCTAATCAGGAGAAGATGAAAGAATGGGGTGAGCAGGTGAGGTGGAGTCTGAAACGCATGTGGACTCAGCCTGCAGACGAGAGCTGAGAGAGCTTCGGTTAAAAGAGAGAGTGAAAGAGAATGACATCTGAACAAGCTGTGATGTCTGCTGCTTCTGCTGCTGCTGGGTTGCTTGCCAAGCACCTGCGTACTACATAATGCAATGCCTCGCCTTAGAAGTGCTGGATGCACACACACACACACACACACACACACGCACGCACACACACACGTACGCACACAGACACACACACATACACACATATGCACACACACACACATTTGCCTCCAACATGTTTTGCATACACACGCAAATACCCTCATACTCATGCAAATCAATGCAATTACCGTGCAAATGTACACAATCCATGCACACATTACAGTGACAACATCCCTCATCTTACAGTAACAGTAAGACACTGATCTATGCCAACCCAGCCAGTGGGTAGTTGAGGCAGTGTTGCACCTGCTATCCCTCTGCCTAAGTGTATTACACTGAGACTGCATGACACTGGTCACTGGTGCCCTCATCCACACACATACACACACACACACACACATGCAGACAGCCACCTTCCCCCTTTCCCCCACCCCCTTGCCAGGTGGAGGTCAGAGCACTGTGGCCCCAATCTTGGAGAGGTGACAGGTCTGGCTGCGAGTTCCCCGCTTGAGAGACAGCCGCAGCAGCAGGGTTCTCCGGCGTCACTGTCCCCGGCCGCGCTGATGCCTGACGCAAGGCCTGCGGGGGACACGTCCTCTCCTCTCTCTGCCCTCCTGCCAGAAGGCTCAAAGGTGGATGGCAGGAAATTAGGGGAGACAGTGCCAACCCCAGAACCCACCACACACACCCTTCACCTCTCTCTCTCTCTTTTTTTCTTTTCTTTCTCTGTTTCTCTTTTTCGCTCTCTGTCTCTCTTTCTCGCTATCTCTCTCTTCCTTGTTGTCTCTCCCCTTTCCTCTCTTTCTCCTCACTAGGTAGTCATTTTCCTGACCTGTGCAGGGTGCCTTGCTTGAGAGGTGCCTTGCTTGAGATAGAGCTGCCTACCAACGGTGGCTGTCTGAAGGGCAGTGGCACGCCTGCTACTTTGGCATTGACCGCTATCCCAGCACATGCTTGGAGCAGTTTCAAGACCCCCCGCACCCGCCACCCGCACCCCACCCCCACCAGAGTTTATTGTGAGCAAAATACAATAAACTGAACACAGGAATCCAGTGGACATACGGGGGACTGAAGCCACAACAAACCTTCCATTACACAAAATAAATAGAGAAGTGAAGGGGTCCTGTGTTATTTGTTTAAAAGCACAGTCTTTTCTGCATAAAGGATGGGTTTTCAGGAGATGACTACGGGGCTGTACACCATGCTGAGAATGTAATAAAGTGCACAGCCAAAAAAGCCTCTGGTTTGAGCAAAAAAGGACCCCATTTCTTCATTAAAAAAAAACTAACAACAACAAAAAAAAAAAAACAACAACAACAGAAACACAACACCACCTCTACAACAGAAGGCCTGATAAACTAGCCTTTCACATCGCACCATTGTGCTATGGAGATAATAGGCTGGAATAGGCAGGAATTAAACAGGGGTATTATTAGAGCTAAAAAATGATCCTGTTCTCTCCCTGGAGTGGTTCAATGCCATTGCCGAGACAGAATCCCTAAGTGTGCTGTGCTCTTTGTGTGTGTGTGTGTGTGTGTGTGTGTGTGTATGTGTGTGTGTGTGTGTGTGTGTGTGTGTGTGTGTGTGTGTGTATGTTTGGGTAATGGAGACAGTGGAGGCAGCACTGGAGGGTTTCAGGGGAGGCATTATTTCATTTTATCCTCAACGCTTGCCATTCGCCCACATTCATCTATCACAGGGAGGCCTGGCGTCTCACTCCAGTGTCTCTCACACCCGACCGGTGCAGTGTGAGAGGAGCTAAAAGCTACCCCCCCCCGCCCCCCACTTCCACCAACCCCCACCACACCCCATGCAGAGACAAACACACGTCCCCCCTGTTGATGATACACACACACACACAGAAAGCATCCTTTTATATATCACTTCCCTCATCTCCTGTGACACGCTCCAAAACTACAGCAAAGCACGGCCGTTTGTATTTATCCTGGGTGAGATTGAAGTTACATAACCACAGGATGGGAGAATGCACAAGTGCAGGGGAATACAATAGGCAGTGAGGAGAGTGTGTGTGTGTGTGTGTGTGTGTGTGTGTGTGTTGGGGGGGGATGTAGACAAGTACACAGGTGTCTGAGATGAAAAGATAAGGAAAAGTGTAGACGAGGCACAATTCACCCCCCCTCTCCCCTCTTCCTCTCTCTTTCTCTTCCGTCTAAACACTCTTAAGCCTGAACAATGTGACACCGTCAGCAGCCCTGTCCACCGTAACTTTTCCATTTCTCTCACATTAGCCCTGCAAGACGCATAAATGCAAGTGCAGTCTGGCTACATGGCTTCTACATTAACCTTGGGCATTAAATGTGACTCTGAGTGCTCTCTCTTTATTTCTCTCTCTCTCCCCTGCCTTTGTCTCTCTCTGCGCCTGCATTTTAACACGGAGTGACCGTATCGCACCCGCACCTGTCTTCTCGGTCCATTTGGTGACGCTTCGAGGCACAGAGGGACAGCCATGGGTGTTGCGTTTCGAGCAACAGACCGCGTCGTCGTGGTGACCAGAGGAGAGTGCTAATTAGTGTGGCTAATGGTGTTACAGTAATAGACTTCTCCTTTCCATGCTTAGGCTGCCGCGGTGGTAGGATGGTGGAGCAGGAGAAAAGCGCCTGTGTCTTACAGGGCTTTGCTCCTCCAGGGTAAATACTGACAAAGACTACACTATCAGGTAAATGGAAAAAATTAGGTCGTAAGCAGATAAAGGGAGGAAGGAGAGAAGGGAGTGATAATGTGTGTGTGTGTGTGTGTGTGTGTGTGTGTGTATATACTATATGTGTCTGCGTGCATGTGCGCATGTGTGTGTGTGGGTGGTTGGGTGTGTATAAGTATGTGTGGTTATGTGTGTGCATGCATGTGTGTGTGTGTGTGGCTGTGAGCATGCGCGTATATGTGTGTGGGGGGGTGGATGGTTGGGTGTGTATACGTGCGTGTGGCTATGTGTGTGTGTGTGGCTATGTGTGTGTGTGTGTGTGTGTGTGTTCATCCTATGCTGCACTTGGCTCCGTTATGAGCGTTATTATTGCTGCTCTGTGTGTAAAACCCTTGCCTGACTTCAAGAGGTAATGACCCCCTGTGGAATCTCTCAGTCTGCTCCCTGCCTCCTCAGGTTTCACTACATCTGTCTCTTTGCCTTCTATCCTCTTTTTCTCCTCCCTCTTTCCTCCACTCGTTTTCATCTTCCCTACTGTCCCCACCTCTCTCTCTCCCTCTCTCTTTCTCTGTGCCTGAGTTCCTTTCATTTCCCGTTTTTCTGCCTCTATACCTGCCTTCTCTACCTTCCTGTTTTTTTTTCTGTCTGACATTTCTTTTTTGGATTAATGACAACTCGTCCTCTCCTCTTCTATGTGACATCCTCACTCTTTCTTTCACACTCCACCCCTATTTGCTTTCTTTTTTTCCCTTTATTACCTGTTATTCTCCTTTCTTTTCCTTTGGCCTTCTTTACAGTATTCCTTTGTCTCTCTGTCTCTCCCCCCTTGTCAGTCCTTCTGTTTACCTTCCATTCCTCTCTTTTCCACCCCCTTCTCCATGCTTCTGTCACTTCCTCTTCTCTTCCTTATTCTATCCTGTCTATTCCATCTTTCCTCTGCTCTCTCTCTCTCCCAGCTCCCCTGCTGTTCTCTCTCTCTCTGTAGTTGTCTGTCTCAGTTTATGCCTCTCTCTTTCTCTCCCTCTCCGCCTTTGCTTCTCTCCTTTTCTCTCTCTCTTTCTCTCACTCTACCCCATCCATCCCCTGTTGCTCTATCTATCTGTCTGTCTGTCTGTCTCTTTTCTCCTTTGCCTCTCTCTCTCTCTTTCCCGCCTGCAGACTCAATATCCTCCCCTCTGCTTTAATGAGCGAGAGGAACTGCTGAGATGATCCAGCCTCAACTTCTTCTTTTTTTCCTGTTCACAGAGAGGCAATAATAACTGTGAGACCAAGAGAGGGAGTTACATTCACAGTGCCTGCCAGCTGTTCTCTCTTTTTATATTTTGAAAAGCCGCATTAACAGGCAAAAAGACAATGGCAAGAGCATTTTTTTTTTTTTGCTTGTCAAAACAACTCCAATAACTATCGTTTACAGAGTGCTACACTGTTGTAAGAGCAACCCCTCTCCACTCCAAACACACACACACACACACACCCCTTTGCCTTCAAAGAAGGGACGTGGCATCTGTGGTGTTGTGGTCAAAAAAAAAAAAAGGGATATGGCACGTTGGTGTTGGTACGGTGGGCGTCAAACCGAAACGAGTAACGCTGATTTGATGAGTTGTTCATTAGCGCGCCGGTGATGTTCGGAAAGCCCTCCATTTCTCTCTTGATTACACAGGCCCAGGCTGCTGAGTGCTGTGTGTGCTGAGCTGAGGCCGCGCTGAGCCAGAAGAAGTTGATAATTGTCATATTAATTGTGGCTCCAGCCGGGTCCACAGTCAGATGGGCAGAAATCAATTTGTTATGCTGTTTCAAGGGCAGGATGGAGAAGGAGATAGAGAGGGAGATAGAGAGAGAGAGAGAGAGAAAAGGGGAGAGGGAGATAGGACCGAAGAGATGAGGGTGAGGGAAATAGAGAGGAAAAGCTGATGCAGAGCTAAACTGACACTTGCGATAGGAGCACTTGCAGTTATCACCGTCATGATGTGATGAGTGCCGATGAGGAGGATAAGAAGGAGGAAGATGTGACGCGGTAAACACGCCTGATCGGGCTCTGGTGGCGCAGGCCGATAAACAACATTCATTAACGTGTCTAATTAGAAAGTTCAGTAAGCAGGGGAGAAACCCACGCCTAGGTTTTGACGAGGCGTAGATCGGTGGAAGATGCACGTTTGGGCAGAGGTGGCAGTGATGGGGGTGTATATTGGAGGGAGGAGATCACACGCTCTATTTCATAATGAGATCAGTCTACTGATATGCTCTCCACAGGGTCAGCAGTCGATCTGACAGCTGCATCAGTCATATGTACAGATATACAACATAACATATCCACCTACCCGGCTACACCTTTTTGCGTTCTCTTTCAGATGCCGCATATGTTGTGTTTGACACTAAAGTAAGGCAGGGTGCATACTAGTGAATGGACAGATCAGGGTGAAGTGTGTGTGTGTGTGTGTGTGTGTGTGTGTGTTTGGTCTGTCTACTGCATTTATATTGACAGAAGATACAAGCAAAAGATCAAATTGAATGCCCAAGGGCTTTGTTTAAGGGCAGAATGAGGAGTGACTGGAAACAGGAGAGCCGCGAGGGCTTCAAATAGAAAAGTGCCTCTGAGACATGTCAGTTCGTCAAAACTACAAGATATTACACTGTCACGATGATTATTTTAAAAAATATGGTCTCTACAGCACAATAAGAGCCCAATTTCATCAGGACATAGAGAGAGTTGTTAAGATTGATTCTTCTTCTGAGTGAAAGGTTTGGACTGTGCAATCTTTCAGTTTTTCACACAAAAGTGCCCAAGGTAAATAAATTCTGCTGTCCAAAAAGTACATCACTCCCACGGAAAACTTTCTTCATAATATAGTTTGAGGACAAACAGCATCTATCAAATGAAGTCATCAGAGAGGTCTTATTTTTATACTGCATTACATTGTACAGCGATGAATGGAAACTCTGGAGAAACAGAAACAAAGTGCACTTCCAGTGAATTAAATTTACAACCCAGCCAGGAAATAGCTTTTTACTGGATGAACAAAGGCAAAAACAAATGTGAGTAATTAGTGGTATCTCTTCCATGTTTTGTCTTCGAGTGGGTCTTTTTGCTGGAGAACGGAGCACATTATCTGCTAGCTGTTCTGAGGAGAGAATCAAGTTCATCTCCAGGAAGCTGACTAATGGGGAAGAGCCAGCAGCTGCAGACACACTCACCGATCAATGATTCCGCAGATGTCCATCTGCAAATCGCTGAAGTTTCCAAGAGACATCTGCTGCACCTTGATCAGGTCCACCTCCTGGTCGCCTGTGTGAATGAGTCTCATGCAGCCTTGGAAGACACTGAATGGGTTTCTGCATCCATGATTGCCGGCTTTCCCTTCTTCTGGGCAACCTGTTTTACAAATAAACAATATCTACAATATCCAAACACATCAACACTAACAAACAAACAAACAATATTTACAGCTTTGAGCATTTTTAGAATGCATTTTCAGTGTATATGGCAGACACTCTGTTTAAAGGACTGATAATACTTACTGACATATGTACACTGAAAGATGCCTAACAAGACAGGATATTATCCATTTTTGTCAGGAAAAAAAAAAAAATTCATTCCCAAACGCCTACAGAGTCACTGAGCCACATGGTCCTGGATGCGGTATAAAATCAGCTCCTACTTAGCAAAATTACCAAAGCAACTGAACCATGTGTACTGTGTAATTAAGTGTGCACGACCGTCACCATTCCAAATCTCTAATAAGGAAATAATGAGTAAAGCCAATGTCGTATTACAAAAAGTCAGCTTGCAGGTGATTTTAATCAAATGGAGATGAAAGAAAATAAAAAAAATATCACACATGATTTATATATCCTTTTAAAACAGGCAACTACATTCATTATCACAAAGAAGAAAACAGAAAATATTATTTTAATTTTTTTAATTAAATTTTTTTAGTCATACTTTTGCATAAAACTTGTTGCAAGTACCATAAACAATAATGCGTGATAAAATAATAATAATTAAAAAAAAAATAAGGCTGTGATTTTCTTTCGTTCAAACACTTCTAAAATGTAATATCTTGGTCTTCTTTTCCTCCTCATGGATAATGGTTTGCTACTTTCTTGCTCATTCACATGCTCTTTCTCTCAACCTCTCTCTCTCTCTCTCCCTCTCTCACACACACACATACACACACACACACACACACACACACGTGCACACACACGTTTAAAATACCTGCCCCAGAGGGACATTGTGTATTTATACGTGCATGTTCAGAAGAACCAGTTGCTGAGTATGATCTACCAGTTGCATCATAATTGAACTTTTCACCTTGCTGTGGGTCATTTACTCTTAGTTTTAATACAAACAAGTAAGGGGTTGAGGAATGGCAGAGAAATCAAGATAAATAGTACAGAAGAGTTGAATGATGCAAACATCCCACACTTGTAGTAGTTTGATCAATTGAAGAACTGTCTTCCAAACTGAGTTGGACTTAAGAGAACTGACAGACTAACCCCTCAAGCTTATTTCACTTAAAAGAAACTGCAACAGGCCATGTTGTCTGAGAGAAAAAAGGCAGTTTTGAATACACACCTGGGCTGGCATTTAGAAAACCAACCACCTCAAAAATGTCTGAAGTCTTACATTTTAAGGCCCGGTTTCCTCTGTTTGTCCTTCTCAATGAATATTGATGCCCCGGGAGACAGGGGGAGACACTAAGTATCAGCCCCAGAGAATGTAGACACTCTCTTGGGTATTAACGGATCAATAGGCTCATGATGAATTTAACTCCATAGGTAACCATCACCGCAAAGTCTTCCTTTGTCATGGGGGTTAAAAAACAAGGGTCGCACAGCTAGAAGACAGCAAGAGAGAACCGTCTGTGGCACCTACCACCGCCTCAGTTTTTGTTTGGAAGGTTTTCAGAGTGAAGGTGATGAGCGGAAAATACAAAGCCGTGTGTACTTGAAAGCTGAATCATCTTTCGGATGTCTGTGATACGATAACAAGCTATGTTCCAGTGTTGATACACTCATCATAAAACAGCAATTTGTTGCTGAGGGTAACAGACTGTTCCAAAGTCAATTCATTTGTTTTCTTTTTTTAAAACATAGTGGTCCAAAAGGCACTTTGTAGTGAAGAAACTGCATTGCACTTTGTCATTTTTCTGCTTCGAGGCATGGTCAATAGGGGGAACAAATACAATGCATTTGCCTTGACACGCCACACTATTGGAGGAGATTAGATACAGCAGTAAAAATAACGTTAACTCTGGGGCAGCCTGGTTATCAGTGGTGTTAAATCTCTGATTCGGAGCAGCTGAACCAAACTGAGACATAATACACAAAACACACCTGGTTAAAGATTAGATAGACCTTAAGGTTAGGGTGATTAAAAATGAGTAATGGAATGACATACATATTATAATCTCCTAAAATCTACTCAAGGACAGGGGTTGGGGGGTTTGTGGGAGGCATTGTTCTACCCACCTCCAAGGAACAGCTGGTTCTCAGTGACGACAGGGAAGGTGGGGTGGGCCTGCGCCATGCTGTTGTCCTCCCTATCCACCGTGACAGAGAGACGACCCCTCCTGCCGTGCAGAGACACAGAGTGCCACTGGCCATCATTCAGGCCCGATCCTGTGAAAGGAGATTACATCCTTGCTCTCAGCTGTCTCATGGCACTTATCCCCCAGTTTTCAACCCTTGCCGTCTTTTCTCCCTATTGCAAAAACGTCAAGTTGTTTTATTTCATTTATTTATTTTATTATTATTTCTGAAGCTCTCAAAACCAGTTATGAATCACATGCGATAAGAGAAACAGATATGAATTCTTCATTCCACATTTGATTTGGTAAGAATATTGTGACACTAGTCTTCAGATGTCAAATGTGCAGTCTATGATTCTTCCATTCCATTATTTTTAATGGTCCTTTGGGTGTCCACTAAGTGCTTGCTCTATAAAAATACAATGGCTTGGCTCAGTAATCGGGAAGACCATACTGGCCTGGACCGAGATATATACAATCCAAGCCAATCAATGCAGTACCTCAGCAGCACAGAGGAGGGACACAATTTGATTTGCCACTGAACTCTGTTAACAACAACAATTTGTTGTTGCCTTTAAGACCTACACCTTGCGAGCAGAGTACTTTACCCTCATAACCACTGAGAGAACAGGGAGGCTTTGCTCATAACAACAGAATGAGCTCTGAGCTGTGGTGGAAACCAAGCCTCACTTTCAGAATATGTCTTTTGCAAAACAATGAAAAAAAACCCACACACACTTTATAACATCTAGTTATGGAGAAATAACCCCTCATAACATTCAGTTATCTTATGGGAACATTACATATTATTCTCAGTATTAGAAGCAGTGATGGCGCACAATATTTCTTGGCTAAATAATATGCGTTCACAGATTCATCCTATGTATGCTTCTTTATATTGATTACTGTCATAGTAGTGAAACTTTAGTGCTGCAGCCAGAGTATCTAGTCATTATCATGCAATTTCTTTGTGGTCCCTCTGGGTTTTAGATTCTGTTTCAGTGACCTTAACCAGTTCTAATTGATTTAGATGTGTAATGAGATTTGGTTTGCTAATCCATTTTGTGTTTCTTTTCTCACTTTTTTTATTAGCTTCTTAAGAATAGTCAACAGAATCTCTCTCTCTCTCATACACAGACACACACACACAGAGAGAAAGAGAGAGAGAAAGAGAAATAAAGAGAGAGAGAGAGAGAGAGTAGGAGCAACAACTGTAACTGCAGGACTTTTCAAAGAAGTCCTTAGAAATACACAGTGGAATTCTGAGGGACCTAACCTGTGGCAATGTCCACCAAGATCCTCCCAGCCTTGTGGATCTGCAACCTGGCTCTTGCCTCGCTCAAATACAGCCAGGCGTTCCCCGCCTGCTGCTGAAGTTCAAATGTCAGAAGAAGGCCAGCCTTGTTCCATGTCCTAAACTCCAGTCCGATGGAGATTTCATCACCAGGCGCACTCAGAGGGAGCTGGAGAAAGCTTCCAGGGCTTGAGAAAGTCACCGGCACGTCTATGAGCTCCGAGCAGGTGAAAGAGACAGCTCCCTGTAGAACGGTGTAGGTATTACAGAGTTCCTTAACTGTACAGAAATCACGACCCCTTTTTCTCACTACCTCAGTGAGAGCCATATTTCTGAATACTTGTGGTATTTCTAAGATTCCATTGAGATTCCAAACATTCCTGCCTTAAGAGATGCCTTAATAATAGACTAAGCTAATGGTGTTAAATGGTCAAGTATGTAGTCTGAATTAGCTCATTTAGCCAGCAGTTTATTTTTTATTTTTTATCTGAAGCCCCTTTTAAAGCACAGGAATGAACTCCTTCAAAATGTGTGCTCATGGTGTCAGTGTCATCAGTACTGGCAGCTAAGCTACAGAGCCACAAAGCAGCGTTAGTGTGTCTCTGATAGAAATCCATGAAGCCCTGGGAAAATTACCTCTTAGTAGGGCATCACTGCATTAATACATGATAAATTAATAAGAAAGGCCAAATATAACATTCCCAAGGAACAACAGGAGCTGAAACTATCTTAATTATCAACTTAATTATTTCCCCAGTGATTAATTCATCTGATCAAATAGCGTTATCTGCACTCCTGATGCACATCCTCGCTTGGCCGTGTTGAAAGTTAGACAAGTATGTAACAACACAAGTGAGGTCAAGTCTGATCATTTGACCTCATTTACAAGATATTTCAAATATCATTCATTGGAGCTCAGCAGAATCTTGAATCTGTGTATGTGGAAAACACCTAAGTCCAGGTATACATGTAATGGGGTAAATATAAACAAACATACCCCTGGCCAAAATAATCCATCCACAATATAATTTTTCACTACAGGTACAGGTACACTCTAGAACACTAAAACGTCATAGGAGGCTGTTGGTGGTGGCGTCTGGAGCACTAACTAATATCAATGTCATAGCAACCACACTTCATTGTATGTGAAACCAAAGACCACTGAATACTGATCAAGATAGAGCAACATATTACGTTACAGTGGGAGCAAATGTGAATAGTTCTGGTCTGCATAAGTGGGAGTGTCATGTAACGTCACAATATAAGCTAGACAATGATCTTCTGTATTAATGTATGAGGGCTCGACTCTGGTCTGCATAAAGGGGGATCCCCCCCCACCACCACCACCACCACCACCACAAAATAGAACACAGAACTTAACTAATGTTTGCACCTCTTGCTCCCCTTTTACTTTCTCTTTCTTGGTAGGCAGCTGGTAGGCAGAAGTGAAATAAAAATATACAACATATACTGTTGGATGGACGGCACATAAAAATGAAAATGCATATACTGGTCTACAATGGACAGAACAACCCACTGGCATGGCACTGGGTTTCTCTCTGTAGTCTCTCAGAGCAGGAGCTATGCCACTAGGTCTGCATCTGCTACTTGAGGCAAAAAAAACAAGAAGCCAAACAGAAGTTTTCCCTACAGAGCCAAGCAAAGCATTTTGTCCTCATCGCACATTCACCCCACTCATTGGTAAACAGCTCAGCATCTAAGCCTATTTGTTTTGTGATGGCTTTGAAAAATCAAAGACAAGAACATCTGCTCCGACTGATGGAGTATACTCCATAGGTAACCCACTAAGTCCCTTATCTTGGCTAGGGTACTGTTGATTTCTTACAAAAAAAACAAAAAACAAAAAACAAAAAAAAAACCCTAGGTTATTTCTGTTGAAATGGAAGTGACTGGCTGCCATTCAATCTTCTCAGAAAAGTTACTCATCGAAAAAAAAAAAAAAAGCACAGCAAAGACATTGGCTTCATGCACAGTCTGCAAAATGCCACTGAGAACATAAATAAGGAATGAGATTAGATCAAATAGCTGCTAAAAGGAAATCAGTCTGACAGAGAATACATTACTAGTAAGTCATGAGGCAAAGTACCTTCCATGCACAGATGACAGTGAAGTTGCTATGACATAGCAGAGACAGAGAAGCTAACGTCAAAGCTGTTGACATTGTTTTCCAGTATCTACACACTGGTTTAAAGGCATACCAGGCAAGACTGCGATTTTTTATCTCCGGAGCTCTGATTTTTAAAAAAAATTGCAACAACATTGTACATTCTCACCAATCCATGAGAATTTCCTTGCAAACCAAAGTGTAGGAACCAGCAATGACCATTTTCGTGTGTTACATTGACTGACAAGCCGGCGTTAAATGCCATTTTGATTGCATTTACTTTCAGTTTTGTTTCCTTGACTTGGTGTTTCAGATCCTGCAAGTGTAGTAACCGCGGAACCTACACTGGAGATGGGCAAGAGAGCCTTCATTCACCCCGTAATGAGCCATTCAATCATCACAGCGACTACAAAGCCCATAAATTCGCCTAAAAACATTGCCTAGTGTGCCTTTAACAACCCCTTGTCTGTGTTGGTGGAAAAGTCTCTTTATATGCCGGGAGTTTGCTTACTGTTATGGAGACATGATGTCCTTCTTGAGCTAGATGGACGATATTCACATCATTGTAGAGAACGTTCTCCATGCATCCCTGGAAGTTCTTCTTGGAGAGAGTTCTCAGTGCTAAAGAACCCGACACTCCACCAAAACTAATCTTGGAAAAGAATTAAAAACGGCTTATTACAATCTCCTAAAATGACTGTAAGAGACTGTCTGCATTTATCCATTTTTGGCCATAGGACAGGCAGGCGGACACACACACACACACACACACACACACACGAACACACAGAGACTCAGTGACCATTATAAATCAATATAATTGGCTGCATTTCCTATCAATAGGTACATAAAACCCAAACAATGAACCCTTTACCCGTATTTCTACCGTTGTTCTAAGAGGCGGTGAACTCTCATCTATTACTGGTGCCCACAAATTAGTCCTTGCACAACCTTCGGTTTAATTAAACCATTAATTCACAAAAGGTAGGATATTGTTTAATTTGTAACCCTGGCAATTTTCCCAATAATAATCCCAAGATGTCAAGGGCTGAAAGAGCAAACTGCCATTTTTACCCTGACCCATTTACTGTACTGTATGAAGAGAGACAGACAGAGACAGGGAAAATAAGAGACTTGGGCAGACAGAGAGAAACAGCTGAAGAGAGAGAGACAGACAGACAGAGAGAGAGAAAGAGAGCAAGGCAAAGAGAGAGAAAAATCAAGGGAGAGAAAGAGCTAGGGCAAGAAAGGACAGAGAGAGAGTGAGAAAGAGAGCAAGGTAGAGAGAGAGGGAGAGAGAGAAAGCGAGAGAGAGATAGAACCAGGGAGAGAGAGCTACAAAGGACACACAAACACGAGGGAGGAGAGAGACGAGGGAGGAGGGAGGTCTGTTTGTGGCTTTGCCGGGCACGTGCAGAATGATTCAGAGACGGGTCATCAACCAACAACACACCTCGCTAATGTCTGACAGACTCAGGTGGCTGGGGACCTGGAGCTGCTGTGTGCTTTTGTCCACTGTGAAGTTGAGGTGCCTGCTAACACGCTCGATCGTGACTGAGTGCCAGTGCTGGTCGTCCAGCAGGCTTCCAAGCGAAACGGAGGCATGGAAGTCAGGAGATGGACGTTTGCCTAGGGTGAGAGTGAGAGAAAAAAACTGAAGTTACAATCAATTCTCCCCCCAAATTGTGATGCATGTCAATGTTCTTCTGACAGAAAGTAAATTCTCTCTCTCTTTCTTTTTCCTCCCTTTCTCTCTTATGCTTTATCACTATTTCTCTCTCCCACACACACTAACACACACACACACACACACACACACAAAAGAGGTAAACAAAGCCATATGCCATTTGGCAATAATGCTTGTTTACTTCCTTCTCAAAAGCACATGACTCAAATGGCATTCAGATTGTGATCTACTATGAAAATGTTAGAATCCATTTACTGTTAAGAAGAAAAGAGTGTGACGATAACAGCTCCTACAATGAAACAGAAAAAAATTGCTCTCCCTTAATGAGCATTGTACAAAATGGACACAATACAGTTTAATGTGGTAAACATGTAGTAAACATGTAGTAATAATGTTCACACTATGTTCAATCTACATTCAACTCTACTTACATAATTGCCATATTTACTGTATTGTAGGTTTCATCACAGATTTCGCCATTCATTTTTACACTTGTCTCAATGCAATGTTTACTTTTTCAAAACTCTTTACAACAACCATAGACTAGGGAGGCCAAACTGTGTTCTCTTTTGCATTGCTTTATCACAAAATGCATTCAGTCACCACTTCATCTGAAATTCATGAATACATCTTCTAGTCAATGTTCACCTCCAACAAAATTATGTACAAAATTATGTATTAGTACTACAGGAAATTTTGCAGAAATTTGCAGAAACAAAACAGTTAACTATGAAGTCAGAACCTAAAATATAATATATTCAATCAGTCTACTTTCAACTCTACTTACATATTTGCACTATTTACTATTTGCTATTTGCCCTATTTACATTTATTACTTTTTGTAGTGAGACATTCATTTTATGAGAACATCTAAATGATGTAATATCTGTGCAATGGCCACTGACCTTTTTGTAGAGCAACACAATGATATGCAAACAGGTGACAAGGCAACATGGTAGACTACTATACACATTGCATTCTCTGTTCCAAATATGCTATAAAACAGAATACTATAAATTACTAATATAGTAAATCCACTGAAATGACATACTGCTGTACTCCTAGATTACAGCATACGACTTATAGAAAGTCAGGTGTGTACCATTGCTAGATTTTTTTTATATCAAAACAATGTGTGAGCATTTTACTACTATACTGGTTTTACATAACAGAGCCATCATAATAGTTAATCAAATCATAAAGTGAACAAGTCAAACACACAAATTCTCCTGATTCAAAGAAGTCTCGCAGTGATACTATGCATGTCTCATGTATTGTTCTAAGGCTCTATACTGCTTAGAATCTAAGCAGTATAGCAGTATGCCATTTAGGAAACAACCACCGTTTGATTGTGATTTTGCATCTGCACATTTCTTCATATACACAGATACAGAGAAATATTCATTTAATCACTGCATGTGCCATTTTTATCTATTGCCAGAGGTACATCAATACATTAAAATGTCACTTAGGTAGTTTGGCATTGCAATATATAAAACATATACTATAGCTGTAGCTGTAGATACTGTAGCTGTGGCAGCATTAGTAATTTCGGGTGAAGTATGAAGAGTTTTGGTGGCTGTAGTACATTTTGCAGCAAAATGTTTACTGTGGTGCTCAGAAAAGGTGGACATTGTATTGAGACAAGTGTGATAAAATGATTGGCAAAAAAAACTGTATTACAATTCAGAAATGTAGATTTATTTGTTTGTACCACGTGTCCAACCCTGGAGCAAAACCAGTTACCCCTGGTATAAAACCAGGGCTTGTTCCATAGCATATAATCAGCGTTTTGAAGTGTTTTGGTATTTCCTTCCTATGGCAGAAATGATTTGGAATGTAAGATATTCAGCATCACCCTGTGCTTCTTCCAAGGTGTGATTATGTCTGTCTCCCTAGGTAGTCTCTCACCACAAGCACGGCGGAAGGTGAAAAAACGACAAAAAAAACACAAGGCAATCGGCTAATTAGCCCTGATGTCTACAGCACTGCCAGAGGGTGATAGGAAACTCATCAAAAAATGGTCCTTCATACAGTAAGTGGTTCTACATCAGTAACAATGCATTCAGTCAAACTACCCAGCAGCTGGGTATACTGTCTGGCTTGCCACTGGTGCTGGTATTGATAGATACACTGTTCGTGTGTGTATCCTAGTGAAAAATGCATGATGTTCAATAGAGAACCCGTCAAGGTTCAAACAGAGGTGTAACAACAGGATGCTGGAGAGAAGAGAGTTTTCACACCTTTCCTCTCCTCTCATCTGCTCTCTCTCTCTGTCTCTCTCTCTCTGCTGGAAGAGTGCTTCTTTCGGTGAGACTCTAATGCAGATTATCTCATTACATCACTTGTAGACAATAATTGGAGCACTCTAGATGGCAGGCCCCAGAAAACATCATCATTTCATAGCATCTTCTGGGCCATGGAGCCATTACTTTTTTTTCTTTGAGACTGCATAAATAACAAGCGAGGCAAGGATAACTGCTTACTCTGCATGGAAACATATTGTTTTGTAAACAATACAAACAAAAAACATTTATGTGTCCTTAAGCTTTCAAAAATGATCTTCATCAAAAGGGAGCTTTTGAGGTCTGAAATAATAACATTTCATTTCCCTAACCAAATACAATGTAATAATGACTTGTTCTAGTAATAATGCATTAATCAATTGATAAACATTCAGGTATTTAACAGTGCCAGAGCTAACTCACTCACTTAATTGTGTTGCAGAGTGCAATGATCACTGTATCAATTACATGCCACTTTATCACAAAGGTCATATTGATCCACCCAGAAGATGGCATCTATATGCCACTTGCATTTTCCAAAGACTTCAAGAAGCATCCTCCATCTATTAGGAGCTTGATACAGATCCAAGCAATTAGGGGATGTAATATTCCCGGGGTCAACACAACCCTGTGGCCATAAATGTATTTGTTGCGGCTCGGAATGACCTCTTGTGTTTCTGTGCCCGATAAATATTACAGTGCCTGTGAAGAATTGAGGCCAAATGGGAGTCACTGAGGCACAATATCAACAGACATTTTGATGAATGTAAACTACAGGAGAAATGAAATGGTTTCGGATACCAGGCATAAATCTTCGTGATGCCATTTATTTAATTCATTTTCTCCTGGGCTGAGGCAAATGCCTGCCAACAATGAGCATCTGTCCGCACTGCACACCAGGAACTCCATTCTCAGGCTGTAGCACTACCAGTAGCAAATCAGTCTGCAAATAGTGTTAGGAGGGAATCAAACTGCACATACACAACAGAAACAGCTGCAGCAGGTATGAAGCAAAGTGCAATGCTCAGACGCTAGTCTGAATAATTAAAACAAAGTTCTGGTTGCTACATAATGTTAAATGTTCATGTGGTAAGAGAAATGCCCTGATCACAGCCTTTGATTGGTCCCATGTGTTTCTACTGTAACCAAGGTCAATCTATGCTGCAAAGCCCAGGGGCTTGAACCCCAACCTCACAGCAGTTTCGGATTGGGGGGTCGAGCAACCTAGGCTAGGCTCACAGGCTAGTGGGGTTTTGAGGTCGCTAAGATACATAAAATTACATTGATCACTATACCACTCCAGTTTTATGTTCGCAGTAGAGGCCTTGCAGGACGCAGCGCAAAAGCATGTGGCGCGGGTCAACATTTGAGAGCTTCTTGCAGGTGCGGGCAGGAATGGAGAGATGTGTTTGCGGGAGAGGGCTCCCGCAAAGTATAAATTTGCATTAAATACATGAAGCCAAGGAGAGGAGGGGAGACAGACAGGATGATGAAAATTAGAATGGGGCAGAGCAAGAAAAACATGATGGGAAAACAAACAGTGAGGAGGGGTGGCAGGTAGAGAGAGTGATAGAGAGAGAGAGAGAGAGAGAGAGAGAGAGGGAGACAGGAAGACCGAGTAAATGCAAGAGAGAGTGAAAGAGAGAGAGAGAAAGAGAGAGAGAGAGAAGAATGCGGCACAGGTCAACATTTGAGAGCTTCTTGCAGATGCGGGCAGGAATGGAGAGATGTGTTTGCGGGAGCGGGACAACGGTATTGTTCTCTGGACTCCCACAAACTATAAACTAAATACATTTTACAAAAAGACTAAAGGTACCAAATGTTGTGTTTTTATGTGGGAAACAACATATGTGGTAGGCAACCTTACCGGCGATGTTTGCGTTGCGCGGGGTGACAGCGCACATGAATATTTGTCCCCTGGCAACAGCATTTTTTTGTTACCTTATCAAAATTATAGGCTAAACTTTGGATTACTTTGTGTTAAAGTTTATTTTTTCCTTTCCTGCTCTTTTCAGTTTGTACCAGAAGGCAGCATTCTATTTTGCCAAATTGTTTTTCTTACTTACTTACGTCATGATCTAATCAAGTTTTGAGAGACGATTAAAATTGCATATTAGAAACAAATTGTTATGCTGTTTGTTTTACTAGTTTTACTTTCTATTAACTCCTTGTGCAATCAGTTCACGCATTGTGATGGAATCTCTGGACCAATGGAAGTGCAATGAGCGCACTGACTAAAGTTGGAATAAATGCGGGATTCAGCAGGCGGGAGCAGGACAAACCATAACAGATGCGGGTGGGAGCAGGGTGAAGTATTATACATTTCTGCGGGTGTGGGCGGGCACGGGACAGAAACTTGTGGAAGCTGGCGTGAGTGGGACGAAAAATCAGTCCCACTCATCAGTACCAACCCCTCTCGTTGCTGAACTAGCAAACGATTGCAAATCCGGCTCCTGTTGCTGATGAGATCCTTACCTTAATGGCCTACTGGGCGCTTTTGAATGCCATTTAGCAGTCACTTTTATCCGAAGCAAGCAAAGACTCGCAACGTGGCATTCACGTTATCACAGCTCCACCTAGAACCAGACAGCGTTCATAGAAAAAAAAAAAAACCTTCCTGTCCATAAAAAAGTTTTTTTTTTTTTTTATCCTTTCCATAATCCCACTGCCATCAACTTTTACCCCATACATCTCCCTTGTGTGCAGAAAAAGGCATGACATTCATCTGTTGGATTCTGAACCATCTGCGGTCAGCAAGGGTTTTGAGGACTGGTGTCCCTGCAGTGCTCTGAATCCATGCCTCACTAACAGTCATGGCAAAAAAAGGACAAAGCAACCATCACTGCTGGAGGAAAGATACCACCTTTTTGTGGAGAGGAAACAAGCTGGCAACATGCATTGCAACACTTGAAGCTGAACGGAACCACAGAGCCATTTTGTGTGCTCCCCTATTGTACAGGCAAACAGACCATAACATATTTCAGCAGAAAATTACACGAATGGACCAGTACAGGGTGACATGGTCACTGTAAGCAGAGCTGCAAGACAGCCTGCTCATTTTGACTGAGTATATTGCTGGTATTGCTATATCACCGGATGCAACTTAAAACAAGAAATCCAACATACAGTACAAGAGAACTGGATAGCAAAAAATCCAACAAAAATGTAAAATGTAAAAATCACTTAAAATAAAACAAATAAAAGAGCACAAGCACTAGTTTGTGAAAATGACATCCTCTTGCATTTCTACGAGGGCTTAGCCCAAAACACTTCGAAAAAGTTCATCTCTGAATGTGTCTGTCTAAACCAACTCACTTCTGAGGAGTGAAAAATGAAAACGTGAGCTTCCAGAGGAGCTGTGTCATCATGCTGACATTTGTGAAAGGGGCAATAATAACAAAACGAAAGTAAAAGGAATTAAATGTCCTTCAGCTGATATGTCATTTGCCCTTGACTTATTTTAATGCACTTCTGTCAGTAGGCTGAGGGTGTCACCTTGAACTCTCACAAATGAGATCATTTGTCTCCACATTAAGGACATAAACAAAGCCATTCCACAAATAAGATGGGCTCATTGAGAACAGAGGGAAAGAAGGAAGCCAAGCATTTGGATGGACATGGGTACATTAGTGGCTCGGAACAGAGGGACATGGGGTATAAAATCTATTTTCTTTTATTAAATGTGAGCACAGATGGAGAAATCAGAGTAATGGTTAATAACACGGCCAATTCATTTCAAAATGGGTGCCAAATCTAACAGGAGACTCATTCGAACAATGAACATGGCTGCTTATTAGACAGGAACGTTGTCAGCTTGACATCACTGAAAGCCCTGTTTTTTTTTTTTTTTAAAAAGCCTTATTCTATATTCTATTCACCAGAATGGTGTACTGCATTGTGTGCTTGTATGAATGTTATATGTACTATGTATAAAAATCACGTGTAAATAATGCAGAAGGGATTCTAGCAGTGAAGTATGATAAATGTATTTTACACTGTATGTATGGATCTCAATATAGGGGAACATTGTGTGTAGGGGACAGCTCTGAGAAGCACAAGTGAAATTGCTGAAGTCAAGGAGAGGAGGGGAGACAGACAGGATGATGAAAATTAGAATGGGGCAGAGCAAGAAAAACATGATGGGAAAACAAACAGTGAGGAGGGGTGGCAGGTAGAGAGAGTGATAGAGAGAGAGAGAGAGAGAGAGAGAGAGAGAGAAGGAGACAGGAGGACCAAGTAAATGCAAGAGAGAGTGAAAGAGAGAGAGAGAGAGAGAGAAGAAGAGATAGGAAGACAGAGTAAATGCAAGAGAAAGTGAAAGAGAGAGCCAGAAGTAGATACCATGTCACCATGATCATGTGATCCTCTTGTCAAGACCAGACCTGTTTAAAATCCAGATACAACCGTTTGAATCCCTGTGTTGTAGGTTGATAAATGGGGTTTAGCTAGTATTTGTCTTATTTGTTCTGTTTGTGCCATCACATATTCCTGTGGTATTTTTGCCAAAATATGTTATAAATGTCAGCTACGGCTATCAGAAGGTCACTAACTGCAGAAAAGAGAATTGTTTCAATTCTTTCAACTAGGCCTACTCTGTAATGCTCATTTTGGCTGTGGGATATTAATCCTAATGTCAGACCTGGTTTAACACAGGGACAGAATTTGACTCTTTGTTGTTAGCCTGGATGCCTGCTTCAATATACCCTAGCCATTAGTAAGTGTGGGAAATTTGGTCTAGAGTCAGTCAGAGATATGCATGGCTAAGATGTGTTCAGGCCAATGTAATAATTTGGATGGACTGTATGTGATGATTAACAGATGAGCAACAGCAATGTCACTTGACCATCTTTATGATTTTGTTGACAACATGTCTGCCGCTGCAGAAGCGAGATGTTTGGATCCTACTACAAGATCTTTTTTTTGCTCTAAGGTGAATTCAGGTAATGTGGGACATTGGGTAATGTTGGGCATTTAAGTTTCAGCGTATAGATCTCATATTCTAACAACCTGTAGTCAAGATTTTTACTATTATCACAGATGTCTTGAAATGTGATTTCATAGGAGAGATATCACAGAAGAGGGGCAAAGGTCAATCACAAGCTCCCCCCAGGAACAGCATGGCAAGCTCTGTGCCATAATATTCTGACCAGATTAATGTTAAGGGTGTAGATTTATCATTAATAAAACAATGTCCCTGATTGTTACTCATTTATGTTTGAAGTATGTTTAGGAAACAATATATGCATTAAAGTGTTGAAAATCTTCCTGCATTTCCACTTTATCAATTTTTATTGATGATGTGGGACAGCTAATTTTGGGTAATATGGGACAATCACTTAAACTTGATAAATAATAATAAATATGCATTTGTGGACTTCCTAAAGTTGCAGTATTATAAATTAGGAAGATGCAGTGTATAAAATTGCAGTTGTCATGCATAGTCTGGCAGCCAGGTACTCTCTGTGTCTGGTTAATGAACAGGCTATCTATCTTGATATCTCCATTGACTAAATGAACATCCCTGCTAACTACCATAAAGATTTTCCATTGAGCAAAATAGAAATTTACTATAGTGTCCCAGATCTGTCTCAGATGATCAAATTCTTACCCTTTTTGTTGTTGGTGCACCAACCACTAATAGGTATATAATTTCTCCTCTGGGTATGATATGTAATTATTTTTCCTCATGATTTGATTAGCAATCCGAAGATAAGCTAAGATAAGAATTGAGATAAGAATTGAGCCTGGCAACACAAAGCTATTTTGTTTCTGTACTACAATACATAGTGGTAGTGGTACATAGTGGACATCAATATTATTTACATCTGGCACCCCAGAGAATTTGTTTTGCTCCCTGTTTTCAACAACAAACACCTTTGTACCTGTTGTCACTATGAAACATTGCAAAAATAACATTATTCTTAAATAAAACTAATAGAGAAATGACTTGCTGCACACATTTCTGAAAATGTTCCTCTTTTGACTTTGGTAAAGTACATATTAGGCAGGAAGTCAGCTGTGAAATAGTCTCAGAATGTATCTTCAAATGTAATCTTTACAGTTTTGTTTAGGGTGTGGGGATATAATTATGCAATTTGTCTCAGTATGAGAAAGCTGTTGTAGAAGGTGTCCATGTGAATTGTAACCACAAAGTAGTATAACATCACAGAAAAAATGATGACTTAGAACCAGGGATACATGTCACAGAATTTAAATATTTGGTTTCAACTTAAAACAGTGCAGATTCTATGTTAGCAATACGCACTCCTTGTTAGTTCATTGTGTTGTAGCTTGAATGTTATCCTCTTTTGTAAGTCGCTTTGGATAAAAGCGTCTGCTAAATGTCTAAATGTAAAAATGTAAATGTAAAAATGGTTGAGGTTATTGTAGGCCTACAGAATTTAGTTTCCATTGCCTAATGTTGTGGGTATTTTGTTCACACTTCACTACTATGCATTCACTGCTACTACACTACAACTTATTTTGTAGCTTAACTATTCACTGTTCCCAGAACTGTTCACTGTTCATGGCCAAGTCACTCAAACCTCCCCTATATGCCTAGCTATGCCAAAGAATAGAAAGGACACTGTGCACATCCATAAGTTATGGTCCAACACTGGTCCTGGCCATCAATTCATTAATGAACTCACATTCATTGTCACACCACACAACAGCTGTGTTGTAGGCCTAATTAAAAGCACCAAGTTTTAAATAAACACAAAGTCGGTTATTCTTACGTCAATCAAACAGACAACAAATAAACTGGTAGGCTGAATGTCACAATGCTTAAACTGTAATTTCTGATTACGAATCAGAATCTAGAATGGCAAAGTAGCAATCAAAAAAAAAAAAAAAGAAATCTTTCTTTCTCCTTCTATCTATTTTAGACATCAATCTTCTGGATCTGGCACTCCAGAGATTTTGCTACCTGTTTGTTTGATGCCATTATGAAACATTCCAAAAATAACATTATATATATATATATATATATATATATATATATATATATATATATATATATATATAAACTAATAGAGTAATGGCTTGCTGCACACATTTCTGAAAATGTTCTTCTTTTGACTCATTAAGGTAAGGTTGAGCAGGAAGTCAGCTGTGAAATATTCTCAGAATGCATCCTAAAGTGTAATCTTAGGTCTTTTGTCATGGTGGTCAATGGTGGTTGGCAGAGAGGGTAAATTTTGTTTTTATTGGCTTGTTGGCATTTAATCAAGCCACCTTGAAGTAGTCTGCGTATTACCAGAGTAATAGTTGCATTTAAGTAAACCACAGAATAAAAAATGCTTAATGCATAATGCTTCAATCCATGCGAGACTTAATGACTGCACAGCCTCTAAGACCACATGTTATTTTCAAATCAAAGGCACCATTTTTAGACGTGCACTCTTTCTCCTTTTGATCTTCTATCAAAACAAAAGCAGCACTCAATCCTGGCTCTGCATTAAGCTGAAGCTCAGCGAGTTATGAGCGCATCTTTTGCCTCCAGCGGAGAGTTTCGCCTGCCTACACAACGCCATTAGTGGCATATCACATTTCCACTGTGCGCTAGTTGCTTGCGATCCGCGATAAGCGCTAAGAGCAGCCCCAGTGGGGACTGGCTGGCAAGCGCTTCCCTGTACCGCATGGACAGATGGCATCGCCGAGAGAATCGGTCAACGGTTCACACAAACGACAGGCCGAGTTTCTGAAAACACCTGAGTTTTCTTTTTCTTTTTTTTTTCTTTAAAAAAAACCTCCCCTCTTGTCTCCCTTCCTGCATCCCCACATACAAGCTTGGCAAGCGCCAACATCCTTGGCACAGCTCTGCATCATTAGTACAGGAGAAAGGATGCGTCTGAGTTTCCTAAAGCATGCATAGCTTTGCTTCTAGCCCAGTGCAACACAGACAGCTTTTACACCCTTGGGCCCCCCTGCAGCTGATCCTTGAGTTTTATCAAAGAGGATAAAGTAAGATAATCAGACCTGCTCTATGAACTATGAGTGTTTGCCTGAATCATTTCATACCATTGTAGTGTACCACGTATGCTTAATTGAAAAGCTGACTACACACAGTCTATCCATAACACTTGAGGACTGTTTGCTTTCTCAACTGTACATCATGAAACTGTCACCCATAGAGGATCACTGACCGACTGCTGGTGTAAATAAATTAAGCAAAACAGAAAGTGCACTTCTAATGAGTGGGGGAACAGAAAAATAACATGTAAATGAGGAGAACGAATAACAATGTGATGAGGGAATGGCACTGAGTTACTAATGGTGATGACACAGCAACCACACAGAGGGTTTTTTTTTTTTAATGGAAAGCACATTTAAATGAGGACAAATATAAATTCATTTCATTTCTCTGCCCATTTTCTACGTCTCCATCATAACCAATCAGGAAACTGTCAAACTGTTGTTGAACATGCATGCACACACACACACACGCACCCACATGCACACACAGACACATACACACGCACACACACACACACACACTACTTGCAACTCCTTTGTTACTTACATACTTGTGTGCAGATTACTTTGTGTACAGCTGCAATCAATTTTCCCCTCAAATCGTGATGGTATCATTGTTCTTCTGACAGAAAGTAAATCTCTCTCTCTCTCCTTTTCCTCCTTTTCTCTTCTGCTTTGTCTCTCTATTTCCCTCTCTCCCACAGTCACGCATACATGCATACACACACACACACACACACATACACACAGGCACACACACTACTTGCAACTCCTTTGTTACTTACATGCTTGTGCGCAGATTACTTTGTGTACAGTAATTCATTATCATGTAATTGATCTGTAGACCACGTTTACTATCCTCCCTATTTACACACACCTACATCATATTGTACATCAATTCTACAGCTTAACACATCTCATGCCATCACCATTCCATACGAGACAACAGCTGATGAGGTGACCAGTTCGATGGAACTAATAGCAAAGTGGCAGAGAGGAATTCTGCGATGCACGAAGTGCAGAGCAGAGTTGCCTCTGCTGAGTCATTAAACCCATCGAACTGGTCAAGTCAAAGGCTGCTATCCCACTTATCTCCCCCTTTGTATTTAGGATATAATTTTTATCTACCGTATATCTTTCTTTATATTTAGGAATCATGTGCATGAACCACAGAAAATAACCTATTATGGTTACCATTTAGGGAGAAAGTACAACATGAAATACTTTAACACAGTTGTTATGGTTGCTATTTATGAGTGCATTGTTATGGAACGGTGATTCAAATTTTTCAGATGTACTTCAAAGGTAGCCTGTTATACAAAGTTAATTCTCACCTCATCAGTCAATCAGAAAAGAGAATCCCATTGTTAAGGGAGATTAAAAAACAAATATGATTTACCTTTCCTGAGGTGAAACAGAAGTTTCCCTTTGGTTAGTTCCACTGTTAGGCTTGGCCCATGCATGCCGTCCATGTGAATGAGAGTGCCCGAGTTGAGCAAAGTTTTAAACTTCAAGGAAAGCTTGTCTTTGGCTGCTTGGCTGGAATTTGGATTGAACCTGTAGAGCAATGAGCTGCTCCCATCAAACTCCATTACGTCCGACTCTACAAACAAAACGAGCAGAAAATGATGATGAGAATCTGTTGTAATCATTACATGGCCTTAGCACTCAAACACCAGTTCTCAGAGAGAAAATCGAGGAAAAGAATTCATAACAGACTATTATTTATTCATAACACATTGTGAAATTTATAATACATTGTAACCTATCCTCTGTACAAAAATGTCCATAGTGAAATAATTATGCTTTCCTGACTATGTGGAATAAAAGAGAACTTGTCATCTGTGTGGGAAATGTTTCTTTCAGCATTTTCCTTAGTTTGGCCAATTGTAACAAGGCAGTCTTTCCTTTCCATCACATGAAATTGCTGCAGTCATAATTCCAGCAAAGTTGTCAGACTTCACTAAAGCTGAAATAACAGCACTTCAAATTCAGAGATTAGCACAGAACTCTCTTTTTATAATAGACAGCTCTTTGGTTTCCATTGTTAAACTGTCAACACAGCTGATCAAGCGTTCACACACTAAGTGCAACACTGAAAGGCAGCCATGTTGGCTCAACCTGGGACACCCTTTATGTGGAGGCTGTACAGTAGCCTAAGTCTTGATTACTCACTGCAGCCTAATTGCTCACTAATGACTCTACGCCTATAACTGGCATAGCAATACAGCGTTAATAACAGACTTGAATGTCAATCTGCTTCTGCTCACAGAAATCCACAAATCTTTATGATTCAGAGCATAGCCTAACACATCACTGCTGTCCAGTTTCATTTATTGTACAATGCATCTCCTATCAGGACTGCCATTAAAAAACAATCATGTATTTATGTAAAGCCAATCATAACTCAGTCGTGCAGATGGCATATTTATTACACAGGGCCAGTCCAAGGGTATTTGTTTATTTGTGTGGAGAAGTTCTTTGATCTGAAGGAGAAATTTCATTTTGAGACCCAGTATTGTGCTAATGTGCATTTGCCTTACTGCCAGCTCAAATCAAGACAATCAAGACAACGATTTTTCAGTATTAGGCTAACTGCATATGAGGAAATGGTTTAGACCACTGAGCAGAAAGACAACTCTCTACAAACTCCTAATCTGATGTAGAGGGCATCTTTACTATCTCATATACTTTAACTGACTAAATGATTGACTGATGACTGATTTTTTTTTAAAGCAAAATTGCACACTTCAGTTCAAGAAAACACACAGGTCATTTGTGATACACACTTAAAGCAGTATAATACTTACTGTACTGGCAACCATATGCTTCCAGCCTTAATCCAATCCTTCCATTTGGGTTCCAGTCCAGAGGGACAACTCTTAGGTAGCGAGCGAACACGGGCTGGTGCAGTTTGAATGGCACTACGCTGTCAGCATTGGTGTTTCCAGAAAATACCTGAAGCAGAGACAGCACAACACATGACTGCATCTAGCTGAAGGATTTCATGCAATATAACAAAGAGCAGCAGAGGGATGCAGTTTGTAATTTACTGTTTCCTGGCTGTTTAACCTGTGACCCTGACCTTGTTCACCACTTGACAGAGCAGCTCAGCTCCTTGTTCAGGCAGTTAATCGTCTGCTCTGTGTCCACACCGATGAACAGAAATAGTTCACATTCATTAAATCTAAGATGACAGCGTGCTCACATGCTATCATTTCCACTTTCGTGACTAAGAAAACACCTTTTTGTATCCTGTCAAAGGGACTCGATAGGCTATTTGGAACCTTTTTAGCGGCTCTCATGGTGTTTACAGTAAGCCCTTTGCTTGGCATCCTGTTTAACACCAAGCATCTGTAAGTAACAGAGATCAAGCTCTGGTGTCTGAGCCCAGAGAAAGAAATAGAGTCTGGTGGTGACCTGGGAGAATCAGCAGTACAATGCAGGAGGCCGTGAATCAATAGGCGGCGTGCTTCTGCTGCTCCGACTCAGCTACTCTCACAGGAGCGCTAGGCCCTGCATAGCCAATCACTGGACCCTTTTAACAGAAATCAATACACACCCCCTTTCACACGCGACAAAAAAAAAGTAGGAGAAAAAAAAAAAAAACATGATGCACACGCACTTACATTACATCACATCTGGTTTTTGGAAAAGGCTGCAACAAGTTAAGTGAGTGAAGAAGTGTGTGTTATAGAATAAAGTAAAACAAAAAAAAAGTAAAACACACTTTTTAAGGTTTATTTCATTCATTTAGAATTTGTACTTGGAGTCTGCCCTGAATATAACTCTCAGCAGTTGTGTAATTCAGGGTTGAGTAGCATCCTCAGTGCCTTTGAAGGGATCAGCCGTTTGGAGAAGCCGAGCATTAAGCCGAACAAATTGCAGTGTTTCCTGCTGAGGAAGCCAGAGAGGCAGGCATCTCATTTGCTTTAAAGTGTCCTTTGAAATATGCCACAAGTCAAGGTGCAAATCCTCAAACAGAGAGCCCTGGCTGGCTAGTCTGGAGAAGGAACACAGGGGACGAAAGGACCGGGGGACATGAAGAAGACATCCATACCCCCAAACCTGGATGAAGAGCTTATGAGTCATCCTACTAACATGTGCCTGTTGGCATTGCTTAGACAGGCAGCAAGAAAAGCGTTACGTGATTGACAGGGCCAATTAACCACCTACAGACAGACATTTACAAGGACTCTCCTATGTTATGTGGTCCATGCCACAGGCTTGTAGAATTCAAAACAAATATCATGGTGAGACTGGGAGAGGCTTAGCGTGTATACTGTGCTACCTGTTTTTTTGTCTTAAATAGTGGAAATGTATGGGGTGCTCAAATAAAGAAAGCCATAAAATGTTAATTATGAGGTTAGTCTAAAAAAACATGTAACCTGGAGCACTTTTTCTCATTCAGTGTTTCTCATTAATTGCTTATTTGCTTCCCATTAAAAAACTCCAAGGTCAGTGAATCTTTTTTTGCATAAATCTCATGTTATTTGTGTCCCCTGAGTAACAAGCTGAGAAACACAAAAGCAAGTGCACTGAAAACTCTGCCCTGTGTTGATTTAACTGCAGGACAACATGCACCCAAATGTGCAGGCGTAGCTCAAAATAATCTTTTCAGACTTCTGCCTACTCACTCCGATGCTGTCCTCCTGTCGATACTGTCTCCAGTTATGTCCCGTGTCACTGAACATGAGCTGGTAGCCAGTGACCCAGTCTGAACTGCCGTACCGACCCTGCGTGGCAATAGCCGTGATTTCTGTTCGCTCCCCGAGGTTGATCTCTAGCCACTGGTATTTGTTGGACTCCACTGGTGACCAGCCTCCAGCACCTAAAGTGGGGAAAGTGAAAATGAATTAAGTATATGGAGCGCCTGAATGATTTGTGATTGATGTGAAGAGAAAAAAAAATACTGAAATATTTTCAGTGATTGCGTTGTTAAATTATTTGTATAGGATTAAAACTGAAATCAGTCTATTCACTTGAAGGAATGTGTTCCTAACTGATCTGCCAAAAGCCATTGTGTGCTGGGGGATGGATTAGTGCAGGTGGCTGCAGCATTTGTACCAAATTTACATTTATGCATCATCAGACTCTTTCATACAAAGCGACTTTCATTTGTCAATTAATAATTAGTTCAGAACCAGTCTCCCCTAGAGCAACTTAGGGGTAGGTGCCTTGCTCAAGGGCACAACGGTGGCAGCTGGAATTCAAACCCACAACTTTCGGGCTACTAGGATGCTAGCCAAGTTTCTCAACCGCTACGCTACCACCGGCCAAAATTCAAGTCTAAAAGCCCCCCTGGGAACTAGGTTCAAAACTGACCTGCGGTCACTTCCTGATCTCACCCTTTTTTCCCCACTCACTTTCTGTCACTTCTCACTGTTCTCTCTCAATACAGGCAAAATGACCAAACATATATTTTCAAAAACAAATGTGTGACTAACACACATGCCTGCAGAGGAACACAACAGAGCCTATGAGAGCAACATCCCCCTTTGTGGTATCAGGTCACAATTTTTCAACCAGCTAGTTGTGCTAATCATTGAATCACCAAAGGCTATGTGCAGAGGCTAAAGAAACAAGGGGCAGTATTTTAGATTCTTCAGCCTTTCTTCATTACAAGCAGGTTAGCTGATATTATGACAGGACACCTACCTTTAGCCCTGAATATTTCAACAATAACACGGTTATGATGTCAGTGGAACAAGCTATTAGACTCAATATGGTGCTTAGTTGCCTTGAAATGGTTTTTTTTGCACCATTCTTCCCCCAGGACTGTCAGACCATTTTCTTCATACCTGTTACAGAGGCAATGTTCTAATTTGTATATTGCTGTCACAAACAGCCAAGCTAAAATGATACCCTGCAGTGAACATAAATGCTTAAAGTGCGTGTTGCCCACATGAAGTCTTGCAGTAGCTCAAAGTGGATCTTAAATGTCGTAATTACATCACCTACAGCTGTCCAATTACTGGGATTTAGGAATCACTTAAAGACGGCCAAATGGTTGACCACAAGTTGTTCAGCCCTGTCAAATTGACACCATTTCCACAACAAAAATAAAAGCCTGTCTCGCTAGCAAACTGTAAGAGGACAAACTGTGCAGGCTGTAGCTAGAATATTCACATTTAGATAGAGTAACCTTGACTACAGTATTTACAGTGTCAACAACATGTTAAGATTTCTTTGCCCTCTTTAGTATCTTAGACATAATGACAAGTGCTATGCACATATTTAGTGTTGTACACATGTTTCAAAAATGTTACATGAGCAGAAGGGCTGGAACTTTCTACCCTTTCCATCCTGACAATGTCATTGGTTAGCTGATACTAAGCCCTTCCGCCTGAATACAGCGCGGCCTGTCTGGAACTGCAGACTCTAATTGCCTAGTGTGTGACTTCTTAAGAGAATTAGATGCGTGAAATAGTGTATTGATTATGTCTTTAGAGTCCATTTTGTATAGTGCTGTTGTAGCAAAAGCAAACCTCTGTGAACGTATTGCACGGATATTTTTCAGTAAAGCCATCTTGACCTGATACGCAAACAGTTTTTTTTCCTTTATTATACTGATATAAACACAAATTATAGCAAGAGGTCAATCTATGTTTGAGAATCATTTTTTATAAAAACATAAAATCTGACATTATCTTATCTTGCAAATTAGACAGAGGGCTAAATGCATCTTCACCTGTACTGGGGTTAGCAGTTACATTATTCAATGTGCACTGTAAATAACAGGCTATTGTTTAGTACATGGTTCTCTAACTTTATTGGACCGTCAGTCAGTATCTCTTTTTTGATGGGCAGGTCTTTAAATATTTACCAGAATGCTCAGTCTGGACTGTACAGTGGGAAAAGAAGTGGAATGCATTTCTTAGGAGAGATCAGCTGGGAGAGGGGATTCTCTAAAAGAAGATGATCAAGTGCATAGTTACCAAGGATTTGGCCAATGCAAGAAAAAAAGAAACTGGGCAGGAAAGGAGAGATTATGTGCATGAGAAACAGGAAGCAGAGAGAGAGAGAGGGAGGGAGAAAGCGAGAGGGAGAGAGAGAGAGAGAAAAAAAAGAGAGAGAGAGGGACAGGGGATGTAAGAGAGAGAATCGTTATTGCATGGCAGAGTGACAATAATGGAAGCGGCCTGACGAATGTGACAGGATGTGGATTGTGTTTGTGAGAGAGGGAGATGCAGACGGCAGGGAACTGGGGAGTCTGAATAAGAAAAAGTGCTGAGCATCCCCATATCTACACGTCTAGCGCCCAAATGCCAGATGGACCTGGCAGAGAAGTCTACATGTGGAGGGTCCATGTTGTGACAGGCAAATATGGAGTAAAATAAAGCCAACTGCTTTTGTGATGAGCGGATTATCATCATCACAATTTATTACAGCAAAACAGGAAGAAGAGAAAGAAAAATAACTAAATGATGTGACTTTTTCACAAATAAATTTTATACAGTTTATACACATACTGTCAACTGTTGATCTTGTTCATCCCCTCAAACACTATGTCTGAAGAAGTTGTTACTACTGAAGAATAAGTGTTTTGCTTTAAAATATAAAAAACTGCATCTTTGAAATTGGGGGCACATATAAGATAGGGTGGTCTCTCTTTTTGAAAATATCAAGGGAGGTAATGTGTTACACAAATGATATACTACTGAATGCATATGTGATAGTTAGCATTTAAATTCTCAGAGGAGTTTCAGCAGTGAACGGTTTGCCATTCTATCCCCTGGAGTCGTTTCAACACTACTTACATACAAGGGAAAGAAAATCATGAATAAACGTGTCCTTGTTCAAATGTGAACCTTCTAACCCCATATGGTTGAGTAGGGGGTGCATGTTGCACAGGTGGCTTGCATTTTAAGAGGGTTGCATATTTCCACTTCTATTTTCATTGTTACAAATAAATAATCTCCATGTTTTGCATAGGCCTTGATAACAGCCTGTGTGGGGGTTGTGAGGGAGTATATGTGTGTGTGTATTTGTGGTGTGTGCGCATGTGTTAATATACACGTGTGTGTGTGTGTGTGTGTGTGTGTGTGTGTGAATACACGTGTGTGAGTGTGTACCTCTGTGTGCTGTGTGTAACTGTGGGCATGTTCATGTATGTGTGTGTATGTATCTGTGTGTGTGTGCGTGTGTGTGTTCACCCACAACACATAGATGAAAGCAACTTGCCCCTTCAGCTTCTCTGTTCTCTTGGTGCCCCCCCTCAGGGTTGCCAGATGTCTGTTGCGAAATCATCTTACCCAATGACTCATACGACATGGAAACACCTCACCCTCATGCCCCAGTGGCATCGACCATCACCTATTTCAGACATCCCAAAATCCACCTGCTCCTTAGATGTAAAATTACACAATGTTTTAAATGGGGAATTTTTTTTTTTCAGTTGGGTGGTGAGGTGGCAGAGTAAGAAGTAAGAGAGTAAGTTCAGAGTAAGAACAAAGGGAGCAAAAATGAAAAACAATACTTTGCCAGTGCCCCATTTTTTGGTGGGGGGGGGGGAAATCACCTTGATTTAAAGATTTACATTAATGCATTTAGCAGACGCTTTTATCCAAAGTGACTCACATTTTGTCAACTATCATTTGTTCAGGGCCAGTCTCCCCTAGAGCAACTTAGGGTTAGGTGCTTTGCTCAAGGGCACAATGGTGGCAGCTGGGATTCAAACCCACAACTTTTCAGGCTACTTGCACACTAGCCAGGTTCCTTAACTGCTACACTACCACCGCCCCAAAGACCATTAAAGCAACACCAAGAAAGAATTGATAGTTATGCCCTTGGCATCCGTAAGCAATGTCATTTAGTGCTAAAAAAATATCCATTTAGTCGATATATGACTAAAAGGGTCATGGTCCTGTTCAATTAGCAATGTTACTTCAACCATTACTTAATGTCAAGTGTCCTAAGCAAGCATTGACAATGACAGAGCGTATCACATGTCAGTGTAGTGTCAGAATGAATTTGAAGCCATTATTTTTAGCTAAAAGAAGTGACAGTGTTATTTAAAAGTCTGTTGAGTCTGTGTGAGAGGCAAGCTACAGCAACGCTATAAATGGACAGTCCCACTGCTCAACATAGATTATGATGCATTATTAGGCTTCATGTCAAAATAAAAGCTAATGAGACTGACCCAAAAACCTTCATAGATGCCAAAGCCCAAAGCAAGCAGTTTTCATGACATCCTGTGTTTCTGGCTCCAGTGTTTCTTTCTCCCACAAATGGAGCTCTAAGCTCTTAGCGTGGAGTCCTCCTGCCACAAGCCTGGCGCACGCGTTCCTCACTCAACTCATCAACGAACCCCTCCAGCTCCTTGATTAGTTGTTAGCTGAATCACATGTGCTATCGCTAGGCAGCTTGGCAGAGTTCCAAGAGTGTGCATTTGTGTATGTGTGTGTGTGTGTGTTTTCCTCCTCACAAATTTTACAACAGCCAGTTATCCGGACTCATTAGTCTCCTCTCCATGAAAGCCCAAAACACCTACACCAGCCTGGGAGGTCAAAGACTGGCAGCGTGTTCTACCATCTGCACCTCGGCATCGGCAATCTATCAAACACCGGCCCAACATATTTTGCGGTTTGAAAAGGGAGGGTTTCCGAGTGACCAGTTCCGCAGCAGTCTTGCAAAACTGCACAACGCACTATTTTCAAACTAGAAATGTCATATGCTGAATCTAAAAGGATGACATACTTTGTTGATCTGGAACAAAAATGAATAGTAGGAAAATGCCATTACTCACCATCATACGCATTGTATGTGAGTGTGCTTGCATTTTTGTTGTGGATTAACGACACTGTTTTGACATTTTGGAGTGTACAAAAGGTTAGGCTTAATGACCACTTCAGTTAGACACTGCCATTGACACTGTGATGGGAGAGAACAAACATGTTGACCTTTTCTCATTACTGCCAGGAAATAAACAGCAACCAAACAACCAAAGTAAACAACATAAAAACACTTAATACACAGTTCAACCTTGAGAGATTGCAGAACATATCCTTAAAAAGAAAAAGCTTCCATTTTTGCCCCTTACACCTAAATGTGTCAACATGTCCCAGACAGTGTCATATCAATGAATGCCATGAGAAAGTAATGTCTTGAAGTGCTAGCTACCCTCATCTATGGTTTCTGTCACTTAAAATGAGATAAATGTCTCGCCTTGCTCTCTCTTGGGCAAAACAGAGACGAACATTCCTACTGGTGAAAGAGGTAAGAGGTTAATGACCGGTCAGCCATAACATGCCAACAGTGTTGAAACTCTACTTTGGATGACAGTATCACCACATTGGATATTCAGGCCAGACTGATTTATCAACAACCTCAGGGTGTTTTCACACTAAGACGGATTGGAGGATTTTTTTCAATATGTACTTGGTTTGCTTGGACAAATGAGACAATACATTCTGGCAAGCGTCCAGCTGTTCCTTTGTAGTGTGCATACAAACTGACTCAACGTACCAAAGCTCACAAACACTATGTAGCCTTTGGCGCTAGAAGAAAAGGCGAAAAGTGTTGATGGAACATGTCACCAGGCTGTCAAGAAATTGGACAGTTCTCAATTTGTATTACTTGACACTTAAAAGAAATTTCAATATATGACTTGTTGTTTTGAGGACAGCTGTTGTTCAGCTAGAATGCACTGCATATTTGATTCATTTTCTGGAAACATGAAAAAGATAGGCAATTCATGTAGTTGATGCTACATTGTAATAATAGCAAATAACTGATATTATACTAGATTCTTTGCACATAAATTATGCACATAAAGATGAGCTTCTCCATCCTAAAGGTTGTTGGTATCAGCGCGTTTCTGTGCTTCTGCAACAATATTATTGCCTGAAGCAAAGTCGCCTGACATACTGGACTCACACTGGTGGGTTTGGGAGTCAAACCCCAAAATTGTCTGTGACATTACTGAGGCTCTAGCATGCCCACCATAATTAGTGCATAAGCACCCTTTAATTAATTGCACATGCTTAAACAGTCTGCTGAAATTGGGTAAACATTTGATTTTTATCTAGCATGCATGTATTCAAGGGCACAATTGATGGACAGTTATGCCACTTGAGTAGATTTTTTTTGCTTATGACGCAAAGTACACTGAGCCTCTTTAATTATAGAGCCTATTAATGTAGCCTATAAATAGTTTTATAAATATTCCAGATTCCTATTCTCCACTGAAAGTGATTTCTGAATGGCAAATCCACCACTCACCACTCTGATAAGCAATAAAACATTTTTGGCTGCACATGGTGCTTAAATGTTTGATCCTTGTAGAAATGTTTGCCACAAGTTAAGAAGTCCAACCACACAGTAAATGCAAAACAACCCATTCATTACCCATTCATAGCATTTTGTCCTTGAAGTTCAGCATTTCTCTACAAAAATAAAATTAAATTAAAAAATCCAAAATCAGGGAATACATAATGTTCATATCTTTTGTGGAGAAGTGCTAAAGACCTGCTCCTGGCATAAGTGGCCTCACCCGACTGTTATATTGGAATAGAGCATATTCTGAAGAGGTTTCTTGAAATGGTTCAAAAAGGAAAATAGTCTAAGGCATATTCTCTGCCCACATAACTTTAAAAAGAATATGAAAAGGCAGAGTGCCCTTCCTCTGAACTAGACCGGGACCTGAACTGCATTTGTGCGTCACTATGGCCTTTTAAAATCTTTTCTTTGAATGTCAGTCTTGGACATGCCATTATTATGAAAAAAGGGCTCTTTAATACTCAGAAGGTGGACTTTGAAACTTTTTTTTCTTGACTTGATGGTGAGAGGATATTAATGAATAATCTTTGTAATGTTGAGCAAGTTATTTTTTTAATAAGAAGGAGAGTTCACTTGGCTTTGAAATTATGTATGGCCTAACCAGCTGCATAGTGTGTTATGATGTAGAAAATACCATGGTAAATTGATCAAACACTTAAAACATATACAAGTACAAGTCCAGTATAAAGACAAAAAAAAATATCACAATTTCACACAGGTTAACATGGGACTAACTGTGGGAAAGAAAATACGTACAGCCTCTAACCAGCCCAGACAGCAGGACAAAACAGTTTGAACATAGGCTTGGCAAGGTGAACAGTATACCTGCACAGACCAGATGCCTGTCTAATGAACTAGGCATTTGCTCATCAATAATGTACGGTTTTTCCACCTGCTAGCAAACAGGATTGAGTGCACACTGTGGCAATAAGTTTTCTCCATTGAAATCAACATGCAGTAAATAGGCAAAGGTTGTGTACTGTATATTTTTGTGCTCGTGGGAAAACACAGAACAGGTAGATGATAATAAAGCCGACAGCACTTTCTCATTGCGTTCATTACCACACTTTCACAATGCATGGCTACAGCTGGACATTAGGCCGGAAGAGGTAAATTGAACGTGCGTTGCGCCTTTATGGGGTGTAATAAACAACAGATCAATGGAAGATAATCTAACCGCTTCCATTCCAAGTGATTATTAAGTTTTTTTTACTATGCAGACTATCTGTTTGATAACCTCATTTTTAGGGTGATTACTACAGTCACTTCAATGTAACTGTGAAGCTCAAATGATAAGGAAGTGCAGAGGCTTCTGTCAAAAAAAAGAATCTCTATTGACAAAATAACCATTAAGAAAGTGTCTTAGTATTCTCAGCCATTAATGTGAGAACGGATTTTCTTCTTTTTTTTCTACTGTTCTTTTCTCATGTTATTATATTTACTGGTGCTAAGAAGTAAGCAACATTGTGTTTTCTAAACACTGCATCGCAGGAACATCCCTAAGGAGGTACTACATTTATGGTTCACAGTGAATTTAGTGCAATTCATTTGACTGGTTTGGGATGTTGGTATTCAAAAAGGGCACAAAGGCCACTTTAAATCTTCAATGAAGAGAATTTATTGCCTCAAAAAATTCCTTTCCATCCAGTGAAAATGCATTCAAGGCTAGGCTTCATGCACTGTTTGTACTATACTCTCAACTATACAATGACAGAGTGTAGCAATGAATAAGGATGGAGTTCTTTGAATAATCTCTTTTACTGAGATGAGAGGCCGAGATTAAAAAAACACAGAACATCAGGATACACAGAAAAGAAACAAAAACTTTGTCAAAGAAGAGTTACAAAAAATCAATTTAGTTGCTAACCTTGTTCATACAATGACATTGTTATGAACTGCAGACCCACACCTTTTTGGCATAAGGTAGGGTCTTTAAATATTACATTAGTCTGGATCACAAGGCATCTTATTTTTCTGAATTATGCATAGAAATAGGTCAGTGTTCATCACTAGGAGAATGATGAGCTGAAACCTCTTTTTCTGAGATATTTGCTGTGGCATTGACAACTCCAAGTAAAATCTAGAGATTTATTTACTTATGTGAAACAAAGATAACAGCACAGGACCAAAACCTGAACATGAAATTCACCCTCAATTTACAAAAATTCACCTTTATTCTTTTATATTCTGCAAATCAAAGCATTTATATTTACATGGGAATGAAAGGTTTGGCCAATTCCAAAGTAATTACCTCTGTGTATGGTGTAAGACTAAAGCATGAAAGATAGATGAACATTTGCTCTCTGAGCCACAGATGTTGCAGTGATACCAATATGCAACAGTATCCCAAGAGAGCACCACATGTTTATCCAGATTAGAACAGCAAGTACTGGACTCCGATTGTTCTGGTTCAGTATACGTAGTGAACAGCAACATGCTCCAGCATTAGACAACCAACACATTCTCATGTTAAGGATTTGTGAAACACTTAATTATAACAGTTAATTAACAGCAAAGTATGCACATGTGTCTTGATCATAATATGCACACTAGTAAATGGGATGCTGTAGGACTACGCTAGTAGAATCAAAGTTACAATAAGGTTATAATAAAAGGCAGTGCTACTGACAGTACTTTTTGCTAAAAGAGAAAAAAACACCATTGCAGATTTGGAGTGTCCACTCAACTGTTTGTAACTTACAATAACTCTAAAATGTCTAATTTCCTCTGGTATGCAATGGAAATCAAATGTCAGTAGTTAACATATTACATAATACTGTTATGAGTGCAGTACAAGCAAGGTATAGTCTAATATTTTTAAGAGGCTGAGTTGGTTTATGCAGCCTATACTCTGTGGGCACGATGCCACTCTGTACAGATGGCAATACAATGCCAGGTCACTTATTTTCGTCGAGCTAGTTCTGTGATAATGGCCTCTTACCCCAAGCTGAGTTCGGTATTTCTAAAGGAGTCCAACCTGCTCTCTCAAAAGGATTTCAAAAAAAGTTCTTTGTCCCTTGTACAAATGGGAAGTATCTACTTATGAAGTTTCAACTTTTTGAAAGTCTTTTCCCTAGAAAAGTAAGATGCCTTCTCTAGCTATAAAGTCTTTTCTATTTGGGCCCCTAAAAAAGCAGATTTCTCTCTATAATGTGTCTCCACTGATTTCTTCTATGTAATCTCTGCAGTAGAAGCTTTCAGTAATTAGAATGCACACTACATACTAGCTCTATAGTCCATGGATATATTCAGAGTCAACAAAAGCCTTTAGCACTGATGGCTCTCTCTGTAGCTTTCTGTAGATTCTGATACAGTAATGCTGTACTTAGGGTAGTAAAGAGACTGAACTGAATGAATTGTTTACTGGTGTGACAGTTAACCATGAATATGCGTTAAAAAATATCCACAATATCCATTCAAGCTTTTATGAAGTCAGTGGCTGTAAATTGGACTTTCACTTGACATGTTCTCCCTCTGTCATATATTTTTTCCGGTAGCAGAACTTAAGGCATAGTAGACAGATAGACTTGGAAACTTAAATTTAAAGGGCTTTTCCGAGAGGTTTCTTTTGCCCGAGCTATTGATGCGAAATCCATTTATTAATCTCTTTAACATAGTTGCTTCTGAGATAAAGCTCAAAGGCTTAACCCATGGCGGATACTGGAGAGGCTTTTTTCTGAGCCTTGTCATCAAAGGTTAGACCAACTGTCTAAGACTTTGAAAATCCAAGTTGTATGAGTTTCAAGAGCAGGCGGTGAGGGTAGGAGCCGCCCTTCACTACCGGAGCAAAGATTCTCTAAAGACTCCCCCGAGAGACAGCCAACCCCGGTGCTGGTAAGCATTTTTTTCATCTAACATTTACCATACGTTTGAAAAACAGGAACTGTTTTTTTTTTTTTTTAAGATTTCTGTCTTGTCTGATACTCTATAGAAGTTAAAAATTCTTCTTGATATTTCAGGATAGGGAAGGCCCTTTCCTCTAGCATGTTTTTTTGTATGCCAGGTGCTGTACAAAGGTTCCACAAGCCTCCGAGTCTGTAGGGAGGCCCAATCAGTACAGTCAGTGATGTAAATAAGGTGTTGACAGCGCCATACTGTGCTGAGATGACAAGCAAGCCAAACAGCCAGACAGCAAGCCAGCCAGCCTTCCAACCAGCCCAGACCATTTAGTAGCATGATATAAAGGGAGACAAACAATGGCCCTGTGTCTCACGGTTCTGATGCCAAGACCGGGCTTTTCTGCATGTGTGAGGTCCAGATAAACTCAATCTGCCTCTCTCCTTTCTCTGGTTGTCTATCAAAACACATGATTAGCTAGCAGGGATCTCCAAGCCAGTTAGCAGGGGTTTTCACATCACAACAGGATTAGGCAAACTCGACGATTTATTTGTTTGTTTGCTAGATTCACTCTGTGTACAAGACTTTAAGGTGTGTATTGCCAGCATTGTTGTTTTCTACCTTTGATTTAATAAAAATATTTTAGTTCCAATGTTTTTCAAGCATAGATATAAAATATGCTGACGTGAAGCACCATCTGTTACTTTCACCATCTGTCATTTTTGCTTGATTGAGGCAGGCAATGGCAGTCAGTCTAAGTCCTTGGAGGCTACAACTTTCATTCTAGGCTGAGGCAAATGTACCTGTAGACAGCAGGTAGTGCTGTGTGCATCGAGCAAACAAACCTCTTGACAGCTTGGGAGATGTGCTAGCAACTGTCACCAGCTAGCAGCAATGAGTTTTTGCCTCTTAGCTCTGGCACCCACCAGTCCAAGCCCAAGGTGTTTTGTTGCAAGTGTGTGGGTTTCTATCCCACATTGAAAGTGTGTGGCTAAATCTCACTTTCAGTACAATGCGGGAGATGGAAGCTATCTAACATAGAGGCCAGCTCCAGCAGTCATCTTTCCAAACTGTCGACTAGTAAGCTGAATGTCTTGCTGATCACACCCTAACACTATTTATACTCCTGCCAGTCAACTTTAATCAAATCCCTGGGGCTTGACCTACAATTGTTTATGACATGCAGAGCATTCGCCTGATCATAAACTCAGCATCACCCCTGTTTTAACCAGACTCGCTGTCTGAATTTTACGATGGTTTGCAAGGGTAGTGGGGGGATTCAACAGGACACAAAGACAGAAAACAAACAAAGTCAAACAGTCTACAGAACAATGACGACTGTAAACACCATAATGCTGCTATATGCTGCCTGAATTGCACTGTGCTTTTCTGTGCTTTCATGCACAGATTTTTAGACTCTTGTCTTGGGCGGCAATTAATTGGAAGCATACCTATTAATAACGGCCACCAAATGCGCGACTGAATCAAATCTGTAATTAAAACTGCATAATGAAGACAAGAGACAACTTCACAAACATTGATGTGCACCCAGTGACATGACAAGTGATGACATAGCAACAGTGCAGACATATCCTTCTCTTTTCATGGATGACTTGTTGGTGACGTGGTGTCAAAACCACATGCCGAATATACAGCATGAACCCTTTGGAGCCTCTGGGCATATTTCTGCCTATACGACCATACCAGGCATCCATGTTTACGTACATGCAGTGTAGGATCTGATAATGCAGGATGGATGTCTATTGTGCTTTCTGCAGTTGTGTGCTTGTTGCATAGATGCACTTCTGTATCTGAGTGAAATCCGCCTCTTCTGAGGGTTCTGCTGTCATTGTTGAAGGTCAAATGTGTGAATCATCAGCTTCACCTACCGACAACCTCTCAGTTTTTTGTACCTAAATGTTGGAGGGATTTAAGCCACAATAATTTATTCCTTTGTTCCCAACTAATGAGAGAATCTGAATAAAAAAAGTAATTTTGTGACAGACAGGCTCTTTCATGTCCACTTAATAAACCCCCCAAGCTAATTTTGATTAGCAATGTTATTTGCCAAGTCATGTCTGAAGGTGCTGTCATCGTGATGAAACTGAGGTGTTCCATTGATCCAGCAGTGATCAAAACACATAGAATGACGCAAAAGCAAAAAAAAAAAAAAAAAAAACACCCCTGTGCAAAACTGACCGTCTCTCCTGTTGAGTTTGGCAAAGCCTGGACCATGGCTGCTGGACAGCTGAGATGAGCTTCTGAAGGCAGACGGAGGGAGGTGAGACACCAGCGACCTATCACACGTCTCTGTCAACAAACAGGAAGGACGGGAAAAAAAGTTAGCAGACCAAGGACACTTGTCAAAGGACTTCTACGCTGTGACTGTGAAACAGATTAACCCAGCACCAAAAAGAAGCATAATTTCTTTTCTTTCTTTAAGGGGGGGAAAAGTGAATGATGTGATCTGTTATCAGTTCAGTGCTATGTGAAATGGAGGCTGGAGAAGAGTTCATTTTAATTGGAGATTAGGAGAGTGCATTGCATGATCAGATAAACATGTGATGGAAAACATGTGCCAAGTGAACTTGTCAGCACAGCACTGGGGAGAGAGAGAGAGAGAGAGGAGAGAGAGAGAGAGAGAGAGAGAGAGAAAGAAAGCAAGATTGAGAGTTCATTAAAAGAAGGCAACTGGATGAATGTATGCCATTGTCAGGCAGACCTGACACATGTGCACTTAAATTAAGTTCAACAAGCTCTCCAAAGCGTTTTGTGGCTTCAGGAGGGCTGATTGGCACGCTGCTAAAAACAGCATTGTGGCGAGTCTGACTGCACTGAGCAGTAGACTGCATAAGTGCCAAGCATCTGTCATCAGCAGCATCCCCGTTCAGAGATTCTCCTGGCACAACATGCCTTTAGGATACAGTGGACTGATACCTGGCGGGCATTGATCGGGCAAGGTAGAATCTTCCAGTCGTTATGGCAATCCAAGGTAATATAAATATAAATATAACAGTTTAGAAAAGCTACAAAGTAACTTTATCCATATTAACATAAGCACCTGAATGTTTTTTTTATTTGTTTGTTTTTTTTCATAAATAGTAAACACAGCCTGTTGTTTGGAGCAGTATGTATGCAGTTCATCTTTTGGCACTGCTAAGAAGCAGAGGACATGTATCTGCAGTTAAGGCCAACCTGGAAATCTCTGAATCTACTGGGGTACTGGTAGGGGCATACTTGGGGACACTGTTAAAGGCTACCAGGGCATTTCAGCATGGCCTCATTAACATGCAGACCAGCAGAGGTAGGAACAAACATAAAGAGAAAGGAAAGGAGATGACCATCAATACACCATAGTAAAGGGAAACTCCATCAACACTGTATATGACAAAAGTAATCCGCACAGAACACAAATGCAATAACTTGTCATTGCTCAAACAGAAGAAATATGAAATATTTATTTTTCTTCCTCTAATGGAGGGAGAATTAAGCACTGTTCATTGAATCTACCAATTGTATTACCAGAAAGAGAAAGGATTTTTTTTAGTTATTCAGTCATCCAGACATCCAGAGATTTTGTTTTTATTCACAGATAATTTTATAATTTAAGCAAAAAATAAAACTTCATTTTCACTATGCTAAGAGGGATGAAATCTTTTTGCCTGTATTGCTTCAAGGATATTTTAATTGTTTACATGGCAAGCAAAAACCGATCCTTGTAAATAATGGTTAGAATAAAATCGACCCCTCATTAATTAGCACTATTTATAAATATTTGGCAATTGCCTTGCAAATGACAAATTAAGTGGATACACAAGAAGTGCCAGAATACAACTGTTAAGAATAGAAAGTTAATATTCAAGATGAAAAGATACCAGAAGTATGATGTATGAAGTATGACGTATATTTATACTTAGGGTATTATCAAAACACACGCAGTTTTTGACAATATGTTATATGTGAACATATGGAAGGACGTTGTATCAAACAAGGTCATAAATAATTTAAAAATGCAAAACACAATATTATAATACCATCATGTCACTTAATGTAACCTCATGTAAAACGCCACCACCTAGACAGCAACGGTGTTTCATGCCGCTATGTTTTATTCATTCGATGGTTGAATACACTTTGTAACATCAATCTCATTCCTTTGGTGGGCCCACGGTGACAATCCCAATTTGTATAATTGGCTTCAAACAATCCAAAGCCATTTTAAATCATTAATTAGTCAAGAAGCACAAATTGAATGACAATGAAAGTTAAAAAGAATATCATCATCACCAGGAAGTCAGGACAGTGTGAAAACATGACATCAAACAACTATGAATTCTACAGCTGCGACAATCCTTTTCAGCAAAGTTATTTGAAGTGTTGCCTCATCTAAAATAAAAAAAAAACAAAAGAGACACTCATGCTTGTGAGCAAAAAAAGACAAAAAACAAAAAAAACAAGTATTATTCCGACACTCCTAAATGTGGCTTTGTCTCTTCACGTGTGTAAACTAATGCAGATCCCAACAATCACAACAGCATTTCATCTCACGATGCCTCATAAAATGAACTCCCAAACCCTCTCTCGTGCTTTTCTTTACTTTCTTAGGAAAAAAAGAAAGGTGCTCATAGTTGATGAGAGCTGAAAGGTCCCAAAGGTTCTTCCATCTGGGGGCAACGATAGAAAGGAAAAAAAAATCTGAGGCTTACATTTATGAAATACTGGCATTCAGTGAAGCATCAAAAGGAACTACAAAAAGCCCATCATCAGAGGGTCCTAAAGCAGCCCATTCCATTCTCATAGGCTTCTGTTCCCTACAACGCTTCCTCAATGTTTCATCATCATAATTCTGCTCTCCGACATCTGTGGCATCTGAGTGTTCAGCCATGTTTTGACATTAAATGCCTTCTCTGATTCCCAGTCCCCAGCAGAATCAGATCTAATCAGTATTATTAGGAGTGAGTTTGGAACACCAGCATAGGCATTTGGCATACTAGCTCAGTTTTCAGTCTGCTGGGATCACAGACAAGCTTAAATCCAAGTGACAGAGCAAGAGAGTGAATACTAATGAACAAGAGTATTGATGCCTACCCCCCACCAAACTCATAATGTTGTCTTTTTCCTCCCTGCAGCCAATGAAGCAGGTCAACCGCAAATGTGGCAAAATCTAAACAAAGGCCTAGGAACTGCCAGAAACCAAGCGTGCTAAGTTTTTTTTTTTTTTTTTAGAGCCTGGCTTGAGCTTTGCACCTCTCACAGCGCTGAGCATTTTTGCAGTGTGCGCCTGCATTGACGGATATTCTTTCTCTGACTGAATGCGCTAATGTGGCAGGAGCTGGGCACTTTCCTGCCTTAATTAGACCCATTCGCCTGGCAGGGGATTAACGGGCCAGACTGGCGGAGCAGATCGCGACTTGGCCAAGACACAGCAGTTAACATTTGAACTGAAGTGTAGGACGTGGTATGACTTCTGTTGAGCGAAGAAGTCTCTCTGATCTCCTTGGGAAAAGGTCCTAATTTCGTCAACAAAAACGTGTGCAGCTGCGCCGCCATCTGAACCTCTGAACCTGACGTCCTGTCTTTCAACAACATTTAATTCGTTGACAAAAGACACAGATGCAGGCAACAGTCGTTAGGAGTAAGAGCAGCATACTTGCTGAATTAGTACACAGGTGTGCTTTAAAATGTCAGCACACTTGATTGCATCTTCCCTTGAGGCTTCCAATGTATACTCAATTAGACACCCTTAGCCAGGAATGCAAAAGGGAGAATGTAGAAAAAGAGTTTTGTACCCTCAAGTTAGGTACCTGCAACATCATTATTTGAGACAGAGATACACAGGGGCTTGCTATGTGAAGTAACTTTCAAGTTACACTAGCTTTAGGGAAAGAATTTTTCTCATTATATAATGACTCAAAGGGGAATGGAATGGGTTGTGCACTATCCACAAGCTGAAGCTAGGAATCAACCATTAATCTACAGAATGTTTGCCCACTTCTACATAAGATGGAAGTAAACTTCCTATTTTTAATACAACACATCCATCTGAAATCTAGCAAGTTATTAAACATACTTTAATAATGTTTGCCAATAATTGCATGGTTTCTGCAGGGCTGTCGGTTCTTATTCATGCAATGTCTTCCTATCTCACATTGCCACAGTATGGTTGCCATTTCCCATGCTATTCCAGCAAACTCATAATTAATCAACTAATCTGTGAGCGTGAGAATGCACGAGCAATCATCCATTTGAAATAAGACTTGCTATCTTGCCTAGACTAATATTTGTCAACTTGACTAATGCAAAAATTTGTCAGATAAATAATGTGAAGGAGAACAACAACTAAACAACAAATTCTGAGGGTTTAGCTGAGAGTTTTTTGGGAGATTTGTTTACATAAGCAAAGGTGTCACAGGGCTATATAAAAATAGCCAAGATTTCTGAATCTCGCAGTCACGGTTTGACTGCAATCGCAGTCGCAGTTTGACTGCAGTCGATTATAAAATAAGCTGCAACAAACAGCAATGACAATAATGCTATAGTAGACAATTTAAAACTTCTTTAGAAGGTTTGTCCTCGGTGAAAGAATCTGAATTTCACAGTGTTCCTGGCACACATTTTGCACTGTGTGCCATGGCCTCTCTTGCCAGATGGGACTGCAGCTGCTATTGAAATGTGCACGGTCGCAAGAGCAGAACATAGTTTGTGTTGTCATCCATAAGAAAAGGTGAATATGGGTGTGTATTTCCATTTATTATTTGAGTCTAAGAAGATGGTGTTGTTGTCAGACACCCAAAATGTGGTGGTATACTCCTGACAATTATTCAGGGTAAAATTATCCATTATTTGAAATGGATGGAATGCAATGTGATGGTTCTTTGACCCAATGCCAGATTTGGCTGTCTTGCCTAAGAGGGTGTGTGCTACGTTAAGGAAACCTTTTCTTTTTCAAAGAAAATACAGGACATCTCTGTAGCGCCAACATTTTCCCACATAATTGCAGCTGGATGAAATCGAACTCAGACAGTCTCCCCACTCTCCCATAAAAGGCAACCTAATAGTAGCATACACGCTTAATTTGCTGCTTATTGTGCTAATTTGTGTGAAACTGGTGAGGTGGCTTTTTATTGGAATTACAAAGACTTCCAAGTTGAGAGTGCTGAAATTATGGGTTGAGACCGGGTGCAAATTCCCAAGTGCTTCTAGCTTAGGTTGGACCAGCCTTATCAGAGAGAGACACTCAGAAGGCAGTCGGTAGCACCTGTTCCTAACCCTTTATAGCAGGCCTTGTGTGCCCTTCCACCAAGTGCCCATTTGCCAAGACATTACAAAAGTAAATTAGTCATGGTTCTTTGCATTAACTTGTTAGTAGAGGGCAAACTTGAAGGAGAATTATGAGGTGTAGGGTTCGATTTTAAGGCACAAATCCTAGTTCTCTGTGTAATTACACGCCAACATAATCTCCATACTCTGGAGTGCATGCACTGTAATGTTTTGTGTGTGTGGTGTGTGTGTGTGTGCGTGTGTGTGTGTGTGGAAGGGTGGGGGACTGGCAGTATTACTAATTTATACTACAATATTGCTGACATACTACATTAACATACAGTCCATCAACCATGCTCTAATGGAATCTAATGCTGGAATAAAGTAACTGCAGTTCAGATTTTGTGTACACTGTAAATTGTTCATTATATTAAGAGGTGTACAAATCTTTCTAATTATGAATGCCTTTATGTCTCACTACAGACCTCAATCCAGACAGGTGATACATTTTGCTACTTGTATGTTATTTATTTATTTATTTATTTATTTATTTTAAAAACATTACATATCAGCAACCCCCCTACCATCTTTTTCTCTCTTCTACCACACACACACACACCAATAGTAAGAGTCGCTGAGTAGAATATGAAGAAAGAAATGCAAATTATACATCTATCATCCCCACCATCTTTTGTCTACATCTCTCTTACACTCGTTACACACACGCACACACACACACACACACACACACACACAAGTTTATAAATGGCAATAGTAAAATCATGATGAAATGATGTGTCCATGCAGAAGTCTAACTAGGTCATGTTGCTCTGACACTTCAAATCAACAAATTTGCAGAGCTGTGTGGCCATGTTGCCAGCCTAAAATATATGCAGTAGCCCAAACTGCTCTATTTTCTCTCACTTCTACAACTATTTCCCACAGTGAAAAACAGCTGAAGAAGCCAAGGTTGACACAGATCTAAATGAATACTGTCACTCAAGCGGCCAAATTGCATTTTTGCCATAGAACACTCAATTTTTACCTATGCTAACCATTCCAATGAGGTGTCATGTATGTAGATGAACATGTCACACCCTCAAAAGCATGACTATCAAAAGAAGTGAACTTTAGAACTATTGGGTGTTTTGTAGGTTACCACCAGCTATTGCCTAACATTTTACTCTAGTGGAAGACTTGGCCTGAAAGCCCGCCCAAGTGCTCTACTGCCAATACATTATTCATCAGAGACCCAGAGGATCATAAGACTGACTGTGGGCAGCTGCCTGAACTTTCCATCCTAAAATGAGGCTGAGATTAGATTTGAGAATAGAAACAAACTATTTTTGAGGACATGCAGCAGCCGCTTAGTCTGGACAAACAACCGTGTGTTTGGGTAGATCCATTCAACATAATATAACAAACATTTACAAACCATACATTACAGTTTAAAAATGACAGCTAATGAAAACCTAGTTATAATTAATATGGTGGACCACACACAAGCATACAGGGATCATAAACAATGACAGTGTGCTTTTTTCTTTGATACAAATGATGGTCTCTGAGGTTTGAAAATATTCTAGATTTGGATGGCATGGATTTCTTTGATCTGATGTTGTGGGGATAAAATTGTGGCAATCAAAGTGGCAATCAAATCAGTATAACGCTTCACAAGACTTTGGTATTCAAAACATGAACCGATGTCATGTCCTGAAACATGGATCGCTTTCAAAGCAAGAAATCTACTCTAGATCAATTACAATTCAACACAACACTGACAGGACACAATGAGCATGCCAGTGAATGTACTGTAGGTTTGGCAGTGTCAGAACAGCATTCATTACACTGGGGGCATTTCCTTAGTGTCTCAGTCTATTCAGACTATATCAAGAGTTTGGTTCCAAAACGCTATAAATCCATTTTTGAGTATATTAGTAATTATTGCTAAAACTTCAATTATGTTGATTTTATTTGCGTAAACATAAATCAAGTAAAAGCAACCCAAATCCGTCAATCCACTGATATATCTGACAAACAAAATGTAAAAAAGTAATTTCTGAAAATTCAACAAAATGTTTTGGAACCAAATCTTCATATTCTGTGGAGGCAATACCTGCAAGTGACTATGAACACTGGCGCAATAGATATTGCATCCACATTTCCAATTAACACATTCTCTCTGAAATACAAGCACTTCTTTCCCCAAAACCTGTAACTATAAGGTGGTCAGGTCATTGAAGGGTGACAGGAAATTGAGTATGTGGGGTCGCAAAATGAAGTTAACAAATGCATACATTTAATGGATGGTAATTTGTCAGAGGCACAGGATCAAAAACATACATCAGTTCACCTCACATACTTGGTGTGCTGTAATAGTTTGATTTAACCAGTAATTAACCTCTGTCTCTGGAAAATGAATGAAGCAAAATTAAATATTAAAAGTGAAAGAGTGATAAAAAAAGTATCACATATTTCTTGCGAGTAACTTTCATAGCATAATCATTCAATTCCAGAAAAAGACTATATTGTAGTTGCAGGCTTGTGTGTTGGTGTATATATTTGGCTTTGGCAGTATAAGCAATAATTCTACAGGCTATACAGCTTATGATCAAAATATACAAATTATGAGATCAGACATTTCACAGTAGTTTCACACACATATGAAGATGCAGTCATCACCTGTTTGAAAACATTTTGATATTAGACACTGTAGACCTAAAGACTCAGTACACGCACTAGATAAAAGCTCTCTTGGCCAATGTTTGAGATTCAGTCAGCATGTCTTGGTCAGTGGTATGTCAAATCAAATACCCATAAAGTTTGTGTCTAGGCCTGTCCTTCATTGCAGGTGTGCTGTGGATCTGTGCTTTATTGCTGAGTCATGTTTTATTTGTTTCTTGTTTGTAAGTAGCCTTGTGGACCAGACTGTTTGCTTCACTTAGTACAAAGAGTCTGGACACTGTGGGTGGGCACTTTGTTTGAACATCAAACCTATTGATTCTGCCTTCAATTCCTGTTCACTGATAGGATGCTAGGAAATTAGCATAAGAAATTAAAGCCTTTGGAGGGTACTCTGACTAGCACTGTTGTGAATTGGAATTCTGAGTGGAGGTACTAGCATTGACACTAGCTTGGCTAGTTGTATGTGTATCAACTAAAATCAATATGAAGTAAATAGAGTAAAGTTGACCGGTATTTAGCAGACACTTTTATGCAAAGCGGCATGGACTCACAACGTGGGGTTCAGGAATCGAACCCGGGTCGCCCAATTGTCAGTCGAGCAACATAACTGCTGCATGCATGTAAATCCTCTCTTATACATCTCAGTCCAGAGAAGAGAGCACTTCTTATCTTTGTAGTCAAACTCTCAAAACTCATGTCCCCTTTCCAGAGTGCATGTCATAAATATTTCAGTTCAGAAAGTGCACTTTAGACAGGTACTCGGAGTCTCACTCTCCGCAGTCAACCACAGCATCAGCACCAAAGGCCAGTCTCTCAACCTACTGCAGTAAGGATGCACATTATACACTTGTGCACTCCATGGTATTTTATCTACTATACTAATTTATGCTAATGATGGGCTTTTCATTGGCTTTTTAATGATAATGATAAAAATTGCAATATGAAAATAACGCTCGTATTACTTCGTTACTGTTATATCACATGGTTGAATCTGTCCCACACCCTCCCAAAAGAGCAATACATTTGTTTTTTACTGTAATCCTGACCAAACTAGCAACTGACTCTTCCTCATGGCTTATGGTCTGAACTCCGTAACTCCACTACAACCGTAATGGTTTTTGCTCTACGTATGAACTAACTACGCTGTAGCATAAATGTAAGCAAGTCATTAATTCAATTGCTAAAAGGAGATGCCATTAGCCTAGAAATCTAGACATACCCTAGTGATGGCAAATAGTTTTGTTCAGCCGGTACGTCTAGCCACCACTGAACCATAGGGCCTCAGTGGGTCTTCTACCAATTTGACCAATCACAACATTCTGTCTTTGTGGAGAGGTGTTGGGCAGGCTATGCACGATGACAACAGTGCTGCGACGGTGCAAAAAAACCCAACTAAGATGGCTGTAATTGGTCGTAGCGCTGTCCTATTGTGTGCAGAAGCAATTTTATAGACTACTGCTGATTTCACTCCAAGGACTGAGCCCAGTCTATTGGTCATGGCCAGACTATACATTCTGATGTTATAGTGTGGCTTGTCAGACTAAGATGGCAAACCCTTATGATGGGAAAAAGTCTAGTAGCATATAATCAATTCTACACATCATATCCCTCATCTCATTACTGCACTATGCAGGAAGTCTAATTCTTCTACTTTAAGTCTGCTACCCTCTGGTGTAAGGTTGTCATGATACTAGGATTTCAAAGTTGATACTGATACAATAAGAAAGGAAGGGGGATGACAAAAAAATGAAGAGGCTTTTTGGACAAAAATCAGTTTGGGAAGGCCTTGAACATTGAACATTCCCTGTTTTCTCTGCTACTCGTGGGGGGAGGGAATGTGTCAAAAAAAACTGCACTGTTTGTATATTGTTAAAAGTGAGCATCTAATGCAGTATTTTACCTGACACTAGTATTGATGTCTGTTGCATAAGTTTTCCTCTAAACATGTGATCCCATCGGTAAGACAGTCTGAAAAGCCTTACTAGGTGTGTTATTTTAGTGGAAGATGACACAGCTCCATAGCATCTTCAAGCAACAGATGAGCAAGTGCTAGCTGTACAGGTTCTAGATGTGCTTGCGACTGCAACAAAATGTTGAAAAATTCAAAACTGTTGTTCTCAGACAAAGCACAGTCAATAGCACCATCATTTTGCATTCACAGACACCACTGAGCCAAGAGAAGTTTTCAGCCTCTCTGCTTGTCATTCAACACCTTACTTCACCATCGCTTCTGAGAGATTTCTTTTTGGAGAAATTAACATTAGTTGACATTTGGCTTGAAATTTACATAGAGAGAGCCAAACAATCTGGCTTACATTTCAAAGTATGGAATCACCAAATATAACCCTAGATCTGCTTTTTTGTCCTTCATGCAACTTACAAACGATGCGGCAATTCTCTTTCGTTTAGGCAGCTTTCCACTTACATAAAGCTGAGCACCTCTGATAATGGATCCAACACTTGTTTACAGCCTTGAGATTGAGGCACTAATTTATCAGATTGGCTAATGCAGGTAGAGGTTAGGTCTATTGCCGATTTTGGCTGGTCTCCACTGCTCTGACACCACTGTGGCCTTGCCAGCGAACTAGCTTGGGGATGCACTGTCCGATCTACTTAGAGATGTCCTGCAGTGGAGAGACACTGGAAAGTTGTCCAAAAATCGAGTTAGTTTTACATGATCAGTCTCTGCTTCTGTCCTTATTACAATTTTGTAGGTGCATGGGCACCATTAATGGGGCCGAAATGACAGGCATAAACCAAAGAAGAGTGGGTTTGTGAAACTGTGAAAGTTTGTAAACTCACACACACACATGCACGAACAAATCTGCACATACTCTCTCTCTCTCTTTTACACACACACACACACACACACACACACACACACAGCGCAAAGTGTGGAGTCTGCCCCCCTCTGTCCCATTTTGCCATTGAGGTCGCACACCATACCTGACCTCCCCTCTGGGGAGCCAGTGAAGAGTGAAATGCAGTACAGGAGCTGAATGCCACGCTGCTTCCACGACCCGTGCTGTGACCACAGGGAGAGATGCACAGTGGGAGTCTTCAAAACCAGCCCATTTTCTCTTTACTCCAAGTAATGGCTGCCTTCTTGTCTGTGAGACACAGGCTGAATCACAATGTCCCACTCAAGTCCAGAACCCTGAACCCTTAAAGGCTTAAAGGGATTATGCTGGTGTAAAAACAATCCAGCCATCCAGCAATATACCTTGGGTTGACTTTATACATATACTGACTTCGCGATTGGCTAATTCTAATAGTTAAGTCTTTGAAGGTATCAGTTTTTAGGGTTAGGAAGGAAATACAAGAGAGGGAACCCAAACTCAGCAAATGTTTACAAAGACCATTAAGCATTTCGCCTAATTGTTACCTGATCTGTATCTAGTGAAGTGTTACAGCATATTATCTGAATCCCAATGCTCCATAAGCCCTTAGCCATGAGCCCTCAAACACTTAACTGATTATTAGGTAACTGATTATTAAGTATTTAAGAGTACAGGGATTAGGCATAGGGGGGACAATGTGATTCAGTCATTGTCTCTCAGAAATTATTTTAGTGAGAATTTAAGTGAAATCATCACCTGAATAAAAGAATTAACAGCAGCCTACCCTAACAACCATGCATGCCAGGCAAGTCTCCGTTTTTTTTAACTACGGAGCACCAACTTTCACCAATTGATGTGGATTTGTTTGCAAACCAAATAATGGGATCCACTGATGATAGGTTTAAAAGAGTTATGTTGGCATGATTTCATAAGGCTCATAAGGAAGACAGTTTTCGTTTCATTTGACAATGGGCCGGCGTTGTCGTTCTGCAAGTGCTGTAGATGCACACAGGAGCCATAGGGAGAGAGAGCCTTCATTCAAAATGAGCCATTTAACCATTGCAGTGACGATGAAGCTGAAAAATTCACCTAAAACAGCATAAAATGTAGTCTAGTTTCCCTTTAAGAGTCACGTTAAACATCAATTGTGTTTCACACTCGCCAAAACCTGTTCAATAAGTCAATAAGTCAATAAGACTACTTACAGTCATTGATTTTAATCTGCCATATGCTCTCATGTTGGCCTGTGGCCACCTGTTTTTGTACTGTATGACTTTGCAGAGGTGTAAAAGCATAAGCCAGAGCATAATGTACTCTACTGCAGTTGGCTTAATGAATGCAAAATTATGCAGTTTAATTACGTCCAAAGTATGATACCATCAACAAGTGACCAAGTGCTTTTGGCCAGTTCAGTGACTGACAACAAAAGTAAATTGAGAGCTCTGCTGGCTTTAATTAAGGACTTCATTCTGCCAAAAATAGATGACCAGTTAATCTGGTGGCGGAGAGAAGGGAAGCTTATGGACAGACGAACACTATAAAATGGCAGCGAGATTTGTCACCAGTGACATCAGAAGAGTAAGAATAAAATTCAGTGTTTCTAATAAAAATGCACTAAACCATAACTGACTACTTAGGCTAACGAAAGTATTGTATGCCAGTTAGCATGCTATCAGCTAAAATCCATCCATTTTATATTACCCACTATGGGCGGCACGAACTCGCAGCGACCCCTTGCTCTCCCCACCACAGGGGAGTGAGAAACGCAATTTCGATTCCTTTGTATGCCTTGTACATGTGAAGAAATTGACAATAAAGTTTCCATACCATACCGCTTTAGCTCAAGGTTATCCAGGTCATGCGTAAGGAGGATCATATAATATGTGTACCATATTTAACAACCAAATACAACTCTTCTCGTCACTGTTTTTATCATAGTAAACAGTCAGATGACAATACATAGACCTCTTACTGTGCTATGGCCTTAGCTAGGGAAGTAGACTTTCAATTTACAAAGTTATTTCATAGATTTGAGAGCTGGGGCCCTGCAACAGCTGTAGGTGGCAGTCACCCGGGCCCACCCTTTTTTCCCTGTGCAGTGAGCCATTTGTTTTCAGTATCAAATGAGTACTGCCAACAAGATTTAATCAGAAGAGGGTTGATAATTTAACACCAGGGGGACACATTAATAAATATGACTGAGCCCATCATCCAGCCTTGCCTCTGTGTGGCAGTTATGAAAATATTTTCACAGTGGCCCGCAGTAGATAATGTGAACGAAGTATCAGGGACCCGGTGATGAATTCTTGTCCCAGTAACACCTATCTTTTGGTGACAGGTTCCACAAGATGAATGAGTCCATTTTTGGGGTGCTGAAGTCTTTTGAAGTACTTGGCCTTGAGCAGACACTCCGTGCTGTCTGAACCCCTGACAGGTGCAGTGTAATTTTCTGTCAATTTGCTGCTTAAATACTGCACTCTGGATTAATAAATCTAGATTCATGACTGCCAGCTTGAAGTTTTGAGAGGAGAGAAAAAAAGAAAGAAAAAAAAATTGTCTGTGATACCTTTTCGGTAACCTTGACTCAGTAAGACCCTGATTCAAGGCTTGACTTCCCCAGTACACATTTTCATAAATGACAGTAAAGAAGATATATGATGGCGATTTATTACCCTCATTCCAATGTCCCTTTTCTCAGTTCTTTGAGATGCCACCCTATCGTGAATCATAATGTCCAGTCAGTTTTTCAGGGCAACACACACACACACACACAGACACAGACACACACGTACACACGCATGTGCACACACACTGCACTCACATCAAAATTGATTTTATGCAGTGGTTTACTTTCTCCGCCATACAAACATCCAGCTCACAGAAAGGAGCCGGTGATAAATTCTGACAGGCTGAGGTTGCTCACAAAGCACTGAACACCTCTGCTATATATTTACATTCACGTTTCATCGTGCCGTGGGATTTCAAACAGAACTCTCACTTTCTTCATCACTGAATTATGAAGTATATTTAGATGTGGAAAAAATAAACAACTAAATGACCCAAAAACATCTCAAAACTCAACATTCTAGTCCAACAAGAGCTCTCCATGGTATCGTTCCTTGGCATAACCCAGTTCATTGCTTGAAGCCAACGGCACACAGAATTGAACCTCAGCCAAACAAGAGAGCTCTCCTGGCATTTGTACGCTGCCTCCCTACACAGTAATTGATTCTTTTGCCGGCTTCATATTTGCAGTGCCAGTAGATATCAATCTCATAACTTAAAGATGCACTGCATAGCATATCTGTTTCACATCACTTCTACCAGTGACACACATACAGCACACATTGTACGCAAAGCACACATAAATACCTAAAGCAAACACACACACACACAGAGAAAGAAAGAGAGAGAGAGAGAGAGAACGCTTTGCCACTAGGGTAGCTCACCATACCTGACCTCCCCTCTGGTCAATAGATGAACAGATAAAAGCATACACATATACAAACAAACAAACACAGAGTTAAAGGGACACATGGCAAGCCTGGGATTTTTTAATGACAGAGCTACCCCCTACATTCTTTGCTTTTGTAACTTCCACCAGCACCTTAAATTCTAACCAATACACATGGATTTGTTTGTAAACCAAACAACAAGAGCCAGTGGTGATCATTTTAGCCGTTATTTTGACTAAACAAGTAATGAACACAATATCATAAGCAGGCATCTTACAAGTGCAATAAATTCACATAGAGGCCGTGGGAGGAGCAGAGGGAGCCTGCATTCACCCCATAATTAGTCATGTCACCATCAAATTGACTATGAAGCTGGTAGATAAAAGAGCATAAAATGTTGCCAAGTGTTCCCACACATTCATGCAAGACCCTGCTCATATAGTACACAGCAACTCCTGCATTATACAGTCATTTCTTTTAGAACTCAGGATATCCTTGAAAGATCCAGCAAAGTTAAATCAACTGCATGCATTTTTATTCATGTGCTTTCTGCAATAATCCATCATCGCTTTTGAGGAACCCCTCACAAAACAATAGCTGGAAAAATGGGTCACCTGACATTAACTCTGAGCCTTAACTCTGAGCCTGAGCGGCAGAGAACTGTATCCAGCTGTGAGCTTCTCCTAAGACACACGGTGGCTCTCAGCACCTTCCATACACACACGTGGCTGCTGGCTGAAAACAGAACTGCTTTAATTCAGCCATGTTTTTGTACTAACCTCCACACACATATACACACACACACACATACACAAACACAATCACACACACACACACAAAGACACACATACACACATATATACAGTAAATAGAACACATACACACACAAACATGCATACACGAGCACACACATGCACATAAATGCATACACACACACAATCACATACACACACCGAGGCACACAGAACACAGCACACAGAACACACATACACACGCACAAACAGTACATCACACACAGAGACACACAAATGCACACCCACACAGACATACAGTATCTCTCTCTCTCTCTCACACACACACACATACAAACATACATACACATGAATTGCTCCCTCTATGGGCCAGTCCTGCACACAAGTAGAATACTCAAGCACAGAGCTTTCAAGTGGATCCCTTCAGATTGGGCTCAGTCAATAGTATATTGTGATGGAGAAGGATGCTGCTGTTTTTGACTGTGCTGGACTGACCTAAACTGTTATGCTGCACAACACAATTTGATTTTAGGTGGGCACGTTGCTGCAATTGGATTTTGTGGTGTTTGGTGTGGTGCGTTGTGCTATATGAGGAAACTCAAATCGCAGTTATTTGGCAGTTAGCTGTGATTTTTCTGTACTGTGCGACAGTGCAGTTCAGTTACACTTTGCAATGCTGTGACTGAGGCTGACTTTGCCATTTCTTCATGGCTGAATTGTGCTGTGCAGCACAGCTTTGATGTCTTCCTTCCCACAAGAACAAAAATGTTGTCTAGAGCCTCCCACGGCCTCTGACATTGTAGAGCCAATCCTGGGTTGTGTATCAGGTATCTTTCTCTCCCGAGCTTCCACATACTCTGCTTACTTTATGTTACAAAAGTGTTCAGCAATGCATGTTGGAATATTTCATTCGCTCAAACTTCTCATCAGCAATTCTGGATGGCATGACGTCCATTGAAAGTTGAACCAAACACCAACAAGACGGCAGAGAGTATCTGAGCTTGCCGATACCCTATGCAAACTTCCCCCACCTTAACTGATTGGCTGTATGTGATGTGTATGTCATGTTAGGGACGCTACAAGAAAAATAAAGTATCTATCTAATTATCTCTCTATGTATCTGGCCATCTTAAGTGTAGTTTAGTGGGTTTGTCCTCATCAATTAAAATGCATTCATGGCAACATCAGGGATTGCCCCAAGCTTGCATGAAAACAGAGTAAAGTAGGGAGCCCTTGAATTTCCCTAAGGGGACTATCACACTGGCTGCACTTAGTTCGGGTTCTGTTCACCATGCTACAGTGTCCTGTGAATTACTTTATGTGCTCTCCTGTGGAACCCTGTGCTTTTTCAACTTGCTTGCATCTACATTTACATTTATGCATTTAGCAGACGCTTTTATCTAAAGCCACTTACATTTTTTGTCAACTATCAATTGTTCAGCCCCAGTCTCCCCTAGAGCAACTTAGGGTAAAGTGCCTTGCTTAGAGGCACAAGGGTGGCAGCTGGGATAAACAGTGAATATGCGAGTCACAATCTCTTTGTGTGTGTTCAACTGTAGGAACTGCAAAGTATCTGTGTTCAGACTAGCCGTGATGTCATTTACAGAGTGATGTAACAGCCTCAGCATAAGCATCCTTCACCTTGTTGTATGATGGGAAACATAACAAGGCAGAGAATGAGAGCTGACAGGTTAAATATGGGTCAATCCCAGTGCTTCAGTGCTTATATATAAAGCTTCCAGTGATCCGAGAATGATTCCATGCTAATATGGAGGACAACATCCTTCAAAGAGAATGATAATAACTGGCAAAACCACTCAGCAATGAAATTATGACCATTCTTTCTCTCTCTCTCTCTCTTTATTTTTTTTGTCGCTGCCATGCATGCCTGCCAGTGGGATACGGGAGTGGGGTAGAGCCTGTATACATTTTAGCAGAGAATGGTAAATATGCAGTTTGTGTTTGTGCAGGAGAAGACTGGGAGCTTGCAAAGTTCACCGCCATCTGCTTCAATTACTCTACAAATGCATCTCCAGTGCCTCTAATCTGTGTGCGCGCAAGCAGGATATATGTGATGTATGCCTGAGAGAAAGTCAGAGAGTGAGAGAGAGACAGAGAGAGTGTGGGTGTCTCTCTCTATGTGTGTGTGTGTGTGTGTGTGAGAGAGAGAGTTATCCTCAAAAAGCTCGCCCATGACCACTACTGGGTGTGCCATGCATTCCAAATCACCTTATTCACTCTAAATGTCATCTTTAAATTGTTTCAGAATCGTCACTCGGAAATAGTCATATCAGTCAGTCGCGATAAGCGCATGAATTTTGGTTTTCATTGATGCCGCATCAAAATGCACAAAAGTGGCTTCCCTCGAGTGCGTAAACATCTGAAATCCTGGTAGGTGTGATTGCTGTTTGTTGATTGTTGTGTGTAATTAACATTAACAACTTCATGAAATTATCGCACAGTCCTTATTATTCACCCTATAGGCAACCATAAGTCTACTACAAAAGACGTAAAACGGAGAAGGTGATTTTTACACGGAAATCACGGTGGCACGTTTTCGTTAAAACAAAGACTTTGGCTTATTTCAAAAACAGCTCCGAAGTGCGGAACACACTGCAGCGTTTTGCAGAGTAGATGCAGATGCAGATAGCCTACACATTTCATTGGGAGCAAACTCGGTGGTGAAAGTATGTATCTCTCTGAACACACTATCCTCAGACAAGACAAACGGTAGACTAAATTCTCATCCCTCTATCCTGCCTTATATCCTATTACTTCAGTGAAGGCTAGTCTGATACCTTGCATGAGAGGGAACATGAGAGGGGACACTACGAAGACGTCGAGTGTAATGTGTTTTTGTATACAAAGACAGGCAGCCCGCATATTGCTCGTAATTTTGGCAAAGACATCTCTCCGGGTAAAAGTTGCCGGTCTGAAGAGGTGAGCTCAATATATTGTGCTCGAGTCACTATTTTACGGTCAGTCAACTGAGTCATGTTTTGTTAACCCTAATATGGCACAAAAGGTTTTCAGTTTTCATGGAATATTTTACGGAATAACACGATCATTCCAGAAGGGAATACCGCTAGCTGTGCATTAGACATGCCCTTTCATTACAGTTAAATTATTTGTAACATACGTATTCGAATATCTACAGTCAACATACACGTTTTTTTTTTAACAACTTTCACAGCAGATTCCCGTGACCATCTACATAGTGCCATATACATAAACCATCTACATAGTAACATATAAGTCATATGAAGTCGGCTAAGTAAATATTAAACAAAACGCGAACATGCTCACCTTTGCTGAATGCTCCACTGATGAAGGAAAGTAAAAGAGAAAGCCATAAGATTGTTCCACTGCGCCTTTTAAAACCTAAATCCATGTTTGAGTGAGCGGGATGCCAAGAGCAGAGTTGTGCCTTCTCCCTCTTCACTAAGGAGTGAATTGCGCGCGTCGGCTCTCTGGTGTGTCCGTTACGCGCGGCTCTTCCACGACATCTCACAGCTGAAAACATTTGAATAGGAATTCGGCATGAAAATCTGAAGGACACGCCAACGCTGGAGCCCGTCTCTGTCCTGATCGTACTCCGTAAAGAAACACGGTTCTGACTGCAACCTCGCCGTGTACTCAGGCTCGCAGTCCTGTCCCAGTACACTCACTGAGGCGCTGTGTATGTGTGTGGAGAGGGACCAACGGCCGCAGGAGATAGCACGCCTCTGTACAAATAAGATTGGACGGCACTGAACCGGGCTGTTCTCACGATATTTTGACGGGCTGATCAAGTGTACGTTCAGCCAAGTCATTATATTATCATTTCAATTACCACTCAACAAAATGTTAAATAGCGGTCTTAGGATATGGGCATTTTGTCTGTCCTGCTTGGGAATAAATGTTTTGAGGACAAAATATCTAAATATCTACGGTTGCTAATTATCTCATAAATTGTGTTTATTTCCAAATGATGTTACCATAACAGACCTCTCGAGGACATTAATTACTCGACCGTAATTAAACTTTGCATACATCAAGTACAAAGCTACTGCAGTTTGGTGCTTTTGCTCTTACTAAAGCCCCAAGGACAAACTCGACCTACTTGGTGTGAGGCTGCTGGCTCTATGGGAAACGTAGGTCATCCATAAAGACTTAGAAACATAATGATTTGACCCCAGTTCCATGATACCTGGCAGGTGTATCCCACCCCTCGTGTGACTCAGAGTGCTTTGGTGATACTCTCTCTTTACTCCCAGGATTGAGAGTAAAGATGTCACCTTCTGCCTAGTGATGTGTGTAAATAAATACTGGATTTGTGTGCAGGCAGCCTGTGGACATGGGTGAGGAAATATCATGACAAATTGATTGTCCAAAGGGTAAAACTACTGGAGAACAGTCTTTACATGTGTTGGTGTGGATTGGATATGCTGCACATCAGCTGTGGAAAACCATATGTTGGTTTTGGATGTGCTTATCATGTGTTTACCCCTACAACCTGAATGCACTTCCTGTGCTTAATTTATGCATGTTTGAAAGGAGTATCACGATAAGCACACTGCAATCTATGTTAACTGCAAACTCATCAGCATTTTTTGTAGAAGCTAGGCTGTACTTTCATTTTGTCACACAAACCATGTAATTTCTGTGAACGTTAATTCGTATGCAGTGGAACAAATTGCTTCTAAAGTATCCTCTGAGCAGACAGATGTGTTTCTCATCTGTGGTCTAATACAAAATCACAAACACACAGGCAGCACATCACAGCCAGACCACGGCGCTGGGGAAAGCAAACCTGTGGGAGAGAGGTACCTTATCTGACATGGACACACATGCGACTCCTCTGTTCTTCCATTTCTCCTTTTCTTCTTCTTCTACTTTTCTCTCTCTCTCTCTCTCTCTCTCTCTCTCTCTCTCTCTATTCAAGGGCTTTTCTTTTCATAGTCTTGTCATTTGGCCACCTCCTCTCACTTATATTCATACAATTGAAAAAAAAAATGGTGGCAGTAGTAAATGCTAAAGAACTGCTAGGACATGGTGGCACCACTGAGCAAATATTAAATTAGTGGAAAATTAAGGAAACTTATCCATCCATGTCCATGTTTCTTTACATAAAACTGCAATTAATAGCAGTGCAGTAGTAATAGTTGTATAGTAGCATATTGTTTGTGTGTGTGTGTGTGTGTGTATATATATATATGCTATACATATGCTATTAATACTGTATATATATATGCGTATATATATATATATGTGTGCGTTGCAGTTCATTAATGGGGTTTCATATGCTATTAATACTGTATGTGTGTGTATATATACAGTTCATTAATGGGGTTTCATATGCTATTAATACTGTGTGTATACACACACACACAGTATTAATAGCATATGAAACCCCATTAATGAACTGCAACGCACACAACTGAAACACGTCCTGTCAAACAATAAGACGTAACAATTTTCACCAGGCCAGAGGGCCAACGCAGATGGGATATTGTTATCCCTTATCTGTTGTCAGCTCTGTTCTAGTGACTGGGATTTCACATGCTTCCATAGTCATCACACTCCAGCGCGCCACTGAAAGACTGCACTTACTGGAGCCACTGGGCTATTAAATGGATGGATCAGATGTCCGCTGAGAGGGAAAAAGAGAAAGAGTCAAACAATAGAAGGGAATTTGAATGGCAGACAGAGACAACATACACGCTTCAGCTGGCCAACCAAGTTTTTTTCATTCTCAAAGGACAGTGATATAATGAGCTAATGAAAATATCGGCGTGCTGAGCACAGCAGAACAAAACTGTAACTGACAAAGTAATATCTCAAAGGCAAGCATTTCATTTCTCGTTAAACTTATGTTCATGCATAAAATAGTGCAGAAGGATACGTGTTTTCCTCACAACCCAAGTTTTAATCCCATCCCAGATCTTATAGGAAAAGTCTGGTGTAAATCAGCCCATATCACTGTGGCTCAAACTCACCCAGCGCTGTCATTAGGAAGAGAAATGAAAAAAGAAAATGGATACAATGTGGACCGAAAGCAAAACAGCAGCTAATGCTAACTAATGGTAGCTAATACTTGACTTTTACTTTATTTTATTACGTTATTTCAACTATTTTTCATTTTATTACTTTCTTTCTACTATTTTTATCATCTATCTCATTTATTACTTAACTTTCACCTCATTTTATTGCTTTTTTTTACTATTTTTATCATTTTATTTGCTATTATTCACTCTTCTTTACCTTTATTTTTGTAAAGCACATTGAACTGCCTCTGTGTATCAAATGCGCTATATAAATAAACTTGCATTGCTTTGCCTAATAAGGGGAAAGAAAACGCGGTCTCCTTCTCGTGCCCCTTTTAGTTAGCATTAGCTGCTGGGTCACAAAAACAGTCTATGTCGTACAGAATTTTCTCATTCCTCTCTCTATCAGCAGTCCTCAGTAAGATCAAGCAACAGGAATATGGCTTGATTTATGCCGGACTCTTCATTTCAGAGCCGACTATACCAGCTTTTAGTGAACCACATGGGTAACAATGTGTAGAACTACATTCTGAAGTTCTCACACTTGTTCTTAAGCTCAGGCTTTTAAAGCATTTGGAAAGTAGCTTGAAAGTCTTTCCCCCTCTCTGCTCACATTGCTGTTGGGCTGACAAGTGGTCTACTTCTGGCTCAGTGAGGAGAAAGTAAATCACTTGTTTCTCTCTTAGTTTTGGGGTGCCGTGTGGGATTCTTTTTTCTACACTGCATCCTGAGTTGGGGCCCATGGCATTCTCGTGGACATCAGAGTATGGTTCATTTACTGTTTCTGTCATTCTATCTCTCTCTCTCTCTGTGTGTGTGTGTGTGTGTGTGTGTGTATTGTTGGCACAGTCATGTTTTTGAAAGCTTAAAGCCCATAGTAAATTGTCAGGCTGAACATTGATCAAGGCTTGTTGAAAGTTATATCATTAGAGAACAGAAGATGACATCCCATTTATATAATTGCCTATCAGCTTAGTTAATGTAATGGGTTCTTGAATGTGACCATATGGTGTGGTGATATCTGCACAAACGTCTTGTTAGGTTCTCTCTGTATTAAAACACAATACTTAGTGACAATGGTTTTGAAATTCCCAGAGACTACCACAGATAGCCGCGCCCAGCCGTGTTTTAGTCAAGTCACTGAACTTCAAGTCCGAGTCCAAGTCCCCAGTGTTCAAGTCTAAGTTGAGTCAAGTTATTACAAAAACTACAGAAAAAAGCTTACTACTGATTCAAGTCCAAGACAATTCCACAGCACATTATCACACATAGGCCATTATATAAAAAAAAACTCATTGTCAAACCATTTTCACTGTTGCTAGGCCAGACATGTTTGGTCAAAAATAATAATTTGCCAAGGAATAACAATTTAATGATCAATGACTTAACAATTTACAGTTGCAGTGCAGTTCAAGAAGCCAACAGTATGTGACAAGAAAGAAAAAAAAGAGAAAAAAGAGACAGAGGACAGAGAGGGTGAAAGCGGAGCAAGAGGCACAAACGTTCATTAATTTCTGTGTTCTGTTTCCAAAAAAGAGAAGAGGGAAAATCCCCCTTTATGCAGACCAGAGACAGGCCCTCATATGCTGATACTGAAGATCACTGAAAAGTTTATATTGTGACGTTCCCACTTAGGCAGACTTTTCACGTTTGCTCCCATTTGGATTTGGATTATAATTAGAACTTCATACCATAACACACTTCATGAAGGCCTGCACAGTTTAACCAACATAGAGCTGAAACAATGCTTGCACACACACACACACACACACACACACACACACACACACACACGTGCGCGGACACACACACACACACATAAAGTCATGGAGTCAGCAGTGGAATTAAGTTTCTCAGGAGTGAGTCCTGTTACGGCAGCTCCCCACTGGGTTGGCCAGCTTTGTTGTGAGGAGCACGCTTGTTGTTTTCGCTTTCAGATGGCTATTTCCCATGGTAACTTTCTATCCCACTAAACACACACACAGAGCTGAAACGATGCTTGCACAACACACACACACACACACACACACACACACACAAAGATGTTGAAAAGACTTCTAAAAAAGAGCAACGTGACGAGCATGTCAATTACCATCACTGCAAATGTAAGGCAAAGCTCAGGCCAAAGGGTTACTTTGCTTCCTAATCCCACATCTGTCTGCAAAATCAAGAGCGCACAATCCAAGACCAGCAGACATTAGGGACACAAGGCTTTCATGTGTGGAATTACATCTCTCACAGAAAAGCAGCAAAAACAAAAACAAGTATTATGGCATTAAAATCAAAGAGAAAACAAGCAGTCTATCTCTTTAGGAGGGGAAAACAAGCACTTGCATATTTATTGGTGGTCTCTGATCTCTATTTTGTGGGTGTACTGTAATCAAGCAAATTTGCATTCCTCTCACGTAAGGAAGAGTGTACTTACAGACTGTCACAGCAAGAAACAAAAACATTTGTCATTATTTCATGTATGGAAATGTAGAAAAATGAAGACGAGTTCCACATTTAATTATCCAAGTGCAGTTTTTCCCCACTTTGACTTATCATTTTATGTAATCTGACAAATTTAAATATGGCCATTATACTCTGATACAGTAATCATTTAATGACTATGTCAGTAAACATTGAGATATGTAGAGTAAATTAAGTGTTTAAAGACCTGGTAAAGCCAAAATAAAAATCCTTTCAAAGTTTCTCACACTAGAGAAATGGTTGTTACTAATCACCTCGTTGATTTTGAGTGAATATGAATATTGCTAAATGTGTAAAAATCGGTGTCAAAGTCGTGCAAATATGGGCAGTGCTATCTGTCCACGGACATTCTAGGCATGTTAGCTGAAATCACTGAGGCACCACCCTGTACAACACAGAGCCCCCCAAACAACTGATTGTGGTCCACCCCCTACCCAGACGTACTGAGTAGCTTCTAACCTAAGCGGCTCAGTCCGGTCCCTAGCAAGTGAACACAGAGGCGTTTTGGTGACATCGTCAGAGGGTGGTTGTTTGTTCACCACAACATGACCTTCTAGAGGTTGCCAGTTGGTTGGTACAGTGACATCAACATTGTGTTATTCATAAGTTTGTGTCTGTTGCTACCATGATACATTGCAGAGACGTCATGCTATTTTCACTTATTCCTGCATCATAGCCTGCATCATTTTTTAGACTCTTTTATATTTTTCTTTTTATTATCCTGTCATTAAACTCTGCCTCTACCTCTGACTTTGGCAACATTTACTTTCCAAGCAGCAGACATTTATGTCTTGCTCACTTGTGTTTACCTGGCCTGGCCTTGCCTTCCTAGAACTTCCACTTGATTGTCATCTCCATACAGTGCTTGTCTGGATTTGATCCTATTGAACTTGCTGTCTCAGGAGGCATTTTAATCTGTCCAATCAGCGAACAGAGGCATCATGAATGCTGAGCTAGAATGCTATCAGTGAAGGCAAGCTATCTGTCAGGGCTGATCCAATCTTTTTAAACTTAAACAAGCAAGCAATCGAATTTTACTACCGAATGTCCAGACCTTCTGTATGAAATGAAAGTGTAGAACGAGGGCCTTGTTTTATATCAGGCTTGTGTTTACCATACCAACAATACATTTCAGTGAGTTGCTGCTGGAAGGACAGCACAGCACAGCTGAACGCAAATGATAGCTATGTCATAAGTCTATCTGCCAGTATCTAGTAGTACCACTTTTATCTGTCTATGGTTTAAGTGACAAAGAGAGTCCAAAAACATCTAATGTGTATTTGAGGTATTTGTTTTAGTTGGCTAACAAGGTTAATGCTAACATTGTTTGCCGTCAAACCTGTCCATCTGGTTATATTAAGGTAATTGTTATTTTGTTATTTTGATAAGTTTACTAACGTCTATAGTCTTACCTGGTAATGTTAACTTGTGATGTTTTATGGTTTCGGGTAACAAGTAACTAGGCAAGGCTACTTCCATTTGTAATAAAGTATTTGCAAATAGAGACAGTGGTGGTGTAGTTCTTAAGGAACCTGGCTAGCATGCTAGTAGCCTGGAAATTGTGGGTTCAAATCCCAGCTGCCATCTTTGTGCCCTTGAGCATGGTGCTTAACCCTAGGTTGCTCTAGGGGAGACTGGCCCTAATGTAGTTGATAGTTGACAAATGTAAGTCACTTTGGATAAAAACATCTGCTAAATGCATAAATGTAAATGCAAATAATCCATAAAGGTGGACTACAACTTGTTTCAAGCCTGAGAATTACATGAATAACATGAGCCTGAAAGGGACACAAATATTACATTGAAAGTCTAGGAATTGAAATTCTGAAGAATGAATGTCAACCTCTCCACATTCCCATGTAACTTTTGGGGATTCACAGAAAAAAATCTCTGACTGAGGCGTTCTTCAGTTCACTTAGGGTACAACGAAGTGCTCTAGAATCTTAAACATAACAGAACATGGGGCGCTGGGCAGGAGGTATGACAAAATCAGTCCTGGGTCTGGACAGGGATATGCTAAACATATCCTCCACAGTTATGTTTTAGTCCGGCCCTACTCAAACCTACCCTGAAAAACAGGTAAACTGGTAACTTTACAAAGCAGTAATACTGACTCCAGAGGTTTCCTACATGTGTTTAGGTAGCCTATAGTTTTCTGGTATATTCCAAGTCACTTGAAAAGCATTGATTCGACTGTACTGAGTCTTGAAGAGCTTTACAAAATAGAGTTGCTCTCATGTGCATATACTTTTGTAAAAGGAAGTTATTTTGGTTGACAAGAAAAAGAGCTCAGTAAATTCCCAAGTTCAAATCAGACAGAAATATAATCCAGTTTATTTGTCCTTGGTTAGATTAATGGCACTGTAAATCTGAGTAACACTGAGTTCACTTCATTCATTTTCATCTAAAGCATCATCGATATTTTATAAATCAAAGAATCACATTATTCTTCACAAGAGCCTCGGAAGCCAAACTTTGGTGTATCACACTTGCAAACACATTTTTTCTGGGTGGGGGCTTTAGTCAAAATTAATTCCCTGTCGCATGATGGCTTCTCCCTACTGTCACAGAACATCAATCACACCACCACCACACTGTGAGTTCAAGTTATTTTAGAAGCTCATTAGAAGCTCCCTGTTGACACACACTCTCTCTCTCTCTCTGGTCCTTACTATCTGGCCTTAGACTAAAGATGTGTTAGCAGAGAAAACTTTTACTATGTTTTCATGATATGCTTGGCTTCACATGGTGGGTACACATATTGGCTTGTCTGTTACGGTAGGCCTATTGAATCCAGGTGGTTGTCACACTATGAAATACAATATGTTAACTGTTTGAAGAAGCTCTGGTATCTGCAGTAACTCCAACTCTCCCATCTCACTAAACATTTTCAGTAGTTTTTAGACAGTGTGCAAAACAGCAGGAAATCAATCAATGGAATTAAATATCTCCTGGGTTTTTAGAGAGCATAGCACAACCCAATCAAAAAATGCACTCTAAATTTCAATATTCTTGTCAACTAATTAATTGTTTTATGATAGAGTCTATTGTCTGCCCGATAGCACAGACATGAGACATGTTTGTCAATAGAAATACAATCTGGGGCCTGTACTACTAAGCGAGGTTACTGGTTAATCTGGGTGGCTTTGGGAGTTACCACTAATCTCTAAAAGAACCTTCCATTGAGCATCAGATATTTCTGAAGTGACATGTTGTTTTTAGATCAGTGGTTACTCCAGAGGATACCAAGTTTAGCCAGTAACCTGGCTTTGTAGTTTACCCCCCTTCAGGGCTCTGTTCTATGAACGGCAAACTCAAGACTGACAAATGCTGATATATGCCTCATACCACATATTTACAACAAACCTCTGGCTTGGGGATTTGCATTTAAAACAGGGCTAGTTGACATTTGTTGTTGACACTGTGAAGGTTACCTCGCCTAGTCTTACCAAAGACCATTGAATACTGACCAATATAGAGCAACAGCATACATTGCAATGGGAGCAAATGTGAATGGTTCCGGTGTGCATAAGTGAGAGTGTCACATAATGTCACAATATAAACTTTTCAATGATATTCTGTATCAGTGTATGAGGACTGGACTCTCATCTGCAAAACCCCCCCCACCCCCCACCCCACACACACACCCCGAAAAACACGGAAATTACCAAACGTTTGTGCCTCTCGCTCCACTTTTACCCTCTCTGGTTTTACTGTAAACAGCCTCACTCACTTGATTGGGGAATGTTTTGACAGATTTGAAATTCAGCTTTGGAATGGGTGCAGACATTGCCTTAACTATGAAATCATTTGTCCATCCAAGCCAATCAACTTCACCATGGATTCCTACCACTACTTCCCTCTTTGCCACTAACATTTTGGAAACTGATAATAAACTGCATTGGCAATAACCCCTGCTGTATAAATGCACCCATTTCCCCTCACTGCAGTTCTTTGATATTTGCAGTCATTTCTCCCACCCCTTTATGGCACCCCTTCTGGTGCCTGTTCTGTTACTGTAGCCGCTTCCATACTAGCCTGGCCTTGCCTTCCTAGCACTTCCGCTTGATTACCATCTCCCTACAGTGGGATCAGGATTTGATCCCACTGAGCTCATTGTCTCAGGAGGCATTTTAACCTGTTCAATCAGCAAACAGAGGGAGGTGTTGTGAATGCAGAGCTAGAATGCTAGCATTTAAGGCAAGCTATCAATCAAGGGCTGATCCAATGTTTTTAAACTTAAACATCTCAAGCAAGCAACTGACTCTCACTACTAAATGTCCAGACCCTCTGTGCAAAACGAAAGTGTAGAATGAGGGTCTAGTTTTATTACCAGACTACTTCCATACTAATGTCTCAGCAAAATGAAAATGAGAGGAGATACTCTGGTTCAAACCAGGCTAAAGGTTACCTGTTGTAATCTCATTGTTTATGTAAATCCACCATATAATGAAAGCTGCCTTCAAAGCAATTTTAAGAACACCACAAAGTTGACAAGTTGATACCTATTTGTATTCAAACAGGTGGTCAACACTGTGTCAATGTCAAAGTGAAATGAGCATAAGCTTTTCATCTTACAGTGGGCCGATGAGTGAATCTTCACTTTAATTAAGGTCAAACAGTTCAAGTCATTCAGCTCAACCTTTCTGACCGCCTGTTGGAAAACTGCAAAGCTTGCAGCATCCTTGCCTCTCGCATATAAAATTTAGCATGTGATGGACGCACAGGTGCTTTACCTAACACCTAGCTGGCCCCTGCCTTTCACTCTGTATCTCTTATCCCCTTTAGAGATGCACTGCTTAGCATGCAGTACGGAGAGGATTCTCAGTTTTTGTTTTAAGAAGGGGTGCAGGGATCAAGGTGTTTTTGTTTTAAATACTCCTGGTGTGTGGGAAACAATGAAAGCTAAATCAGACCTGGAGAGGAGGACTTGGCGATGAGCTGTATATGTGTGTGTGTGCTTGCACGTGTGTGTGTGTGTGTGTGTGTATGAGAGAGAGAGTGAATGTGTGTGCATTGTGTGTGTCTGTTTGTTTTTTGCACACTGCCAGCCTCACTGTAAATCTGTGCCATCTCCATAGCTCAAGGGTCACTGCCAGACGACCCTACAGCCAGTCTCATGAAATGTGAAAGTGCTACAAATTTGTGGACTAAGTTGATGTGGCCTTTCTGAGGCTAAATAAATTCATGGTCCACAATTCACAGTACACATGGCAGGAATCCAGAGTGGAGGCACATAGGCTGTTTGTGTGTTTAATTTATAGCAGTGTTTCACCATTCAAGGATAGAGCAACAAAAGATTACTTACCTGTGGGGGTATTTCACAAAAACCGCCCTTTCAGGGGTGCTGTCAGCTACGTGTAGGAGGGTAGAGGATGGGAAAGTGTGTGTGGGTATCAGGCATTGTTTTATTTTCTATTTTCATGAGCAAAGAGCTATTATTTGATACCCTTTACCATGCAGGGTTTTGAACTAGTTTAATTCCTAAAAACTAGAGAAAAGACTGGAAGCCATCAGAAGGAATTCCTTTGCTGTTGGTTATCTAAGCCGTGAACCCCTCTGACAGTCCAGCTGGAAGGAGATTGAGCTTCAGATAATATAAAATTTGGTACAACGGCTGGCCTTTTAAAACTAATACTCTTTCACGCTTGATTTGGACAAAGCACTTATGGTATTTCTGAACTGATACTGAAATAAGAGTGTGTGAAAAATATCATCACTTCAAGGCTTATCTTTGGCATGTAAAATTGCAGGTTTATCTGACAGGATGTTTTTTTTTTTTGTTATGATATTACCTGAAGAGGTAAGGACGTGCACACTTTCAGCAGTCAACATGAGAACAAAATAGAAGGGGACATTAAGGGGACATTAAGTTGAAAAGATATCAAGGTATATTTGGATATGTTTATATACAAAATATATTTAAAACCACCACCCACCCTCATAACCCACACAGAGACATTTAGATGCTGAATGGCAAACTGAATAATCTGTCTGGATAACGTCACATCTTCATCAAAGTAGCAGAATGCTGAAAACATTTGCTTTGCATTTGCATATGCTTTGCCAGAGTCTATACATGCTGCTCAAACAGCTGTCTGCACATATACAGTACATTTAACCACTGATTTATTTAGTTCATTTTTTCAATGCCTCAGTTGGTATGGGTGGATATAGGGAAGTGACATTCCTATTTATGTCACCAAAAAGATAGCCAAGATAATTGGACGTGTATTTACATTTTGTCTCAGGAAGCCAGGATTTGATCAGACATTTCTTGGCACCTCTACCTCTACCCACCTGTCTCCAACTCAGGGTCCTTTAAAGGAGATTTATAAACAGGTTAATGAGAAGGGAATAAAGCTGGCGTGTTAGAGGCACCATATGCCTGCTTTAATGACTAAAGGCCCTTAAGAAGTGTTGCAAGCTGCAAACAACCTTATGCTGGGTCCTCCTTTACAAGCCTAATTAAAAAGCACTGAGCACGATCATTGCAATGAGACCGCGACGACTCGCGATAATGTCAGTAACCCCGAGATGGCTCAGGCAAGATGGGAGATGTTCCGAATAAGCATTTACAAGACGCTGTCGCCATTGCATTTCAAAGAGAAGCCATCCGGGCCAAAGTTGTACAGTTGCAGTGCCTATCAAGGTACAATTTCAATAATAAAAGCTGACAGTGATGATGTATAGCTGCGGTGCCAGGGTTGCCAATTCGGGTTTGAATTCAAGACGCTTTTTGTGCAGGCTGAGCCAAGTGGGAGGTAGTAGACAATAAATCACATTAAATGCATCCGCACCATCCAGTGGCATAAGGCAGTGGTGTACAGAAACAACACAGCACTCTGTTTTTTGTCTCTCACAGGTCTACCAGCTCAGCCATTTTGTCCACAAGGTGTTTCCATTTTCATAAGCTGCATTTTTCTCAGCTCCTGCATATGTGGTCAAATGCAGAAGAAATGAATAAAAGCCTGGATGGAGTCTTGACCAGAGCTGAAAATGTACTCTATCTGTTAAGATCTGAGGTCACATGTAGCAGAGATGTACAATAAAGTTACACCATACCAGTAGATGTACAGAGCATTTTGAAAAACAAAACAAAACAACACTTTGTATGAGCCCAGTACTTATATAGCATTATAAGCACATTCATAAAGAGTAATAATGCATTCATAAAGTCTTATAACTAATGACATTAGTGCTCATAACTGCTTATACATTCTAATGACTGTACTCATAGACATTATAATGTTATCATGTAAGCCTTTATAATTACCAATACAGACAATGCACAAAGTGGGTATGTTTCCCTAGTATCGAAAGGCCAAAGAAGCCTACTGTATAAGGCTTTGTGACACTTAAAGTTGTAAAGACTTATATGATAATATTATAATGCCTTCATGAGAATTTATAAACAGTTATGAATACTAATATCATTAGTTAGCAAGCAATATAACCCTTTATGAATGCGTTTAAAATACTTATAATAGAGAGTGTTACCCAAAAATGCTTATTACTTACTATGATCTATTACTGTATTGTGAAACAATTACGGACATTTAAATATTTGCCCATTAACCAAAGTGCTGTACAAAATAATTAAAACGAGTCACATAATAATTAAAAACATAAGCCCACCCTCATATACTTTTAGAATATGTGACAAAATGAAAGTTGCAACCTAACTCCTAAAAGAAACACTGACAAAGGGAAATGTTTATATACTCAGTAGAGAGACTCTTAAGATGTAGCATCTCAAAATATAACAATCGGATGCACAGGTAAAAGTATGGAAAGATAAGGACAGAAGAGCTTGTGGCTTCCACATGAAATTTCTTGGGCACACAACAGAGACTTACAAAAATGGTAGATGTCCCTTCAGGCCTTCTGCACAATTGACAAAATCAAATTTACTTTTTTCTTGTAATACTCAGTACATGCTTTAGGAATATCTAATCACAGGCCTAATTAGATTTGCAAGCATGCTATAAATGTGTCTGGTAGGGTGACTGACTTCCATATGCGACCACAGAGATGAAGTAGTATCCATGCAGAAAAAATTAATCTGCCGTGTGATGTGTTGCTTACATTTATGAGTAATATAGCGCCGTTTTTCATCATGTATTGAGTAACCAAACCCTTCATGGTTTTAGTTCTTATAGTGATCAATACTTTCCTGGAAAATGTGTATTTTTAAAAATCTATATCAAAACCTGACTGAAACAGAAATGTAAACCACTCACTAGCACACAAGCACACACACACACACAAACACACACACACACACACTCAAATGGTTGTATTATGCTGAAGGTGGAGAACAGCAAGGAACACGGTTTTATCTTTTGGATCATAATTACCAATAACATTCAAGTGTTGTGTTAGGATTTTTTCCCTCAGACAAAAGATAAAGTGCCACAGGCGATTTGGGGTAATGAGGGCTAAGTTAAGCAAAGTTATCGAATGGATTTAACCTTTGCATTTGTTGTGCTGAAAATAACATATGATTACAGAATCAGACCATTTCCATCAAGTTGAAGGGTTCAGATGTGATTTGTCAGTGGGGTTCATTATACTGAGGCTGTTGCTGCTCTGACATTCATCAACTGCACTGGGGTCTGGCAGACTATTTAGCAAAAAAAAAAACTAAATACACACAGGATGCAGAAACTGAAATAAATTCTCAAGCTCGGTAGGCTATCTTAGTTGCTTGGTTGTTTTCAAACTTTTATTAAGGCTTTGCTAAGCTTTTTTTCACTGGTGATTTTGTTTTGGTTTTCCGACAAAGACATGAAAAAGTTACATGTGTAATCATGCACTGTTCATGAAATGTATTTTAGGTAACACTTTACATGACACTGTTTACATAAGAGTGACATGAGCCTGTCATTAATATGACATGACATGTGTCATGAACATTAATGACACGTTTTAAATGTTCATGACTTGTCATTTAGTGTCATTCGGCTTTTGTAATGTAAAGTTGATACTGTTTTGGGAGCAAACATTACAAAAACCTAAGGATACATGAGGACAAGTGTCATTAATGTTCATGTCAAGTTCTCGACAGGCTCATGTCACTCTTATGTCGACACTTTCAAGTAAAGTGTAACCTAACTCCCTCTATTGCAATACAGTGACAGTTAATTATATTGCACATTTCAAGGGACCCGAAGGGCTTTTGGGGAAGGGCACCTCACTAACCACCATCAATGTGTAGCACCAACCTGGGTGATGCACCGTAGCCATTATTCACCTGAACGCTCACCACACACCAGCTCGAAGTGGAGAGAGAGTGAGTGAGTGAGCCAATTACAACTGACAATTTAACAATGACACTTAACAGACATTACCAGAATTGCCAAGTGTGACAAAGCTCCTTTATCATTGTCAAATCATGTTAATGAGGGCAGGTTTCTTATGTGGATATTGGTCAGTAAAAAAACCCCACATACTGTATATTATGTCAACCAAGGAGATTGTTTTTGATGCAGATTATACCTGTTTGTAAGCAGGATTGCATAAACACTACAGGATCAGTTTTCATGTCTTTTAGTGGAAAGGTGTAGCTTGGGCCAAGAGTGAACTTGTTAAATTTGGGATAATTAGGTTTAGTTTTTCCCTACTATGGCTACTGGCTTTGGCAGAGGTCTACACTCTCTAATGCCCTCCTACTGTTATCATTTTAAATTATACAGGAAAAAGTGAAACAGAAATCTAAACCTCTAGAAACCACAGAGCTAGAAATCCCAAACTCTCTGCTGTGCAAAGAAAATACAACTGATGCTGAAGACTTATCATGGTACTTGACAGGATTTTGGCATTAGGCCATTTTGTGTAAGAGACTGCCATTTCTTGTGATTGCTTCTCTGAATATACTGTCAAGTGTGATCAGTTTTCATTTGTTTTAAAATGTTTGATTTTTCAGACATTTATGTCCCAAGTTAACTACAGGAGCAAACGAGGAGAAGTCCAACTTTAGAGAGTAAAAGTCTTACCACATACCCCTTTCTATTCACTTACCGCAGCTAATTATAATTAGGACAATTGTTTAGCCAGGTAGATCAGCTAATTAGTGGAATCACCTGTGTGATGTTCATAAGAAGAACCAACACATGCCAGGACATGCCATGTATTTTTCCCACTTTTGTAGAGGAGTGAGATCACAGGTGCTGTTTGTACTATTTGAGCGATGCTACATCCACGATCACTGATACTACAGTGATCTCTGTTGGCCTGTGAGCTCAGCATGTCAGTACCTCCAGAGGCAGCTGTGGGTGAGGTGAGGTGGCACTTGGCAATGTGTGACTCTTATTAAGGACAGAGGAAGTCTGACTACACTGCAGTCCTCTTACTCATGTAGTATCATCTATGTAAGCTATGCTGCAGCTATTCTTAAGTCTGGTGTAATTATAGAATAAGCTTGCATCTTGGTTTAGTGTACAGTATAAAAAGCATAGATTAAATAAAGACGCCGGAAATTACCCATGGTGAATTGCAGAAAATGCATTTTGAGAAAATTCTTGCTGTTTTTAATGGCAGCTCCACCCACAGCCAAGCGGACCAATACATTGCTTTTTTCTGTAATAAGCATCCATATTAGGGAGGTGTTAACAATGCAACACATCTATTTAGTTTTGCAAAGTGGGAGGAGGCGTTATCATTTAATGTCATAATTATCCCTGTGATAAAGCCAGCCAAGTCAGACCTCTGGGGACCCCGTAAGTTCGATCCCCACCCCGTTGGGTACAGTATGTGTCTCTTCGTTGTGGAGTCAGAACACAGGGTTGCTCCAAACAAAGTACGAGCAGGTTAAGTCGCACCGGGCGCATTAATATTTAGGATGCGTTAGATGTTTGATCGGACCCATGTGATGTGGAGCGTGACATGAGAAATTGAGATTTGCCGCTGACAGAGTGCCTCTGCCATGATGGCTCGTCATTGTCTCCAGGGGCAACGAGCGTGATTGACAGGAAGACTCAGGCGGAACGGTGTCCGAGCAGGAGGTTCTGGAACACGCTCTGAGGAATAGGGTCTCATTGATGAAACCACAGGGAGACTCAAACTACAATCGATACACAACAACAAATGTCCTCTGAGGAACAGAAGGAAAGAAAGAGTATTACAGAATTAATGGGGTTCTATCACAGTCACTTACAGCTTCAGAATGCCTTCAATAAATAACATTTATCAGAGCAATTTTACTGATTGTATTCCTCTAAAAGTGTGGCCCAATAAGCACTGTTCAAATAGCAACTCCCTAATACCTGCACTAAAAATACTTATCCCACCAGATAAGAACTGAATAGACTTTAATTAGGAAAGTCAAACATAAGCAGAAATTGTTTTTAAAAAAAAAATCAACTGATTTATGTTTCCCGGAAACTTCAGCTCTCAATAGAAGCAGTAAACCACATGGGCATCAGCTAACCAATAAAGTTTAGCCCCATATCCAAGAATCAGGGCTATATATTTGATTTCAACAATTAGTTATGCTGGAGAAGCTACTTCCAACGCTTTAATATGGTGTAATCCCACCTTGGGATTTATTTTCTTGTTTGATTTAATTTCCCCCCTCACACGTAATTTCCTGCTTTCGCTTCAGCTCTGCGCAGGATCATTCCCACTTTGCTTCGACACGCTGTATTGGCCCCTATCCTCACGAATAGACACCCAGACACACATACACACACACACACACACACACACACAACCTTCTCCTGTCAAAAACTGACACCTGTTTCCTTTCAGCAATCTAGCGTCGGTGACAAGAGCTGAGGCGATGTGAGCAAACTATTTATCCTCCCCATGTAAATATCCATTACCCCTGTGAGCATGTCTCCTGCCCCCGTCGTCCCACCGCTGTCTGACAGAGCGCCCTGAGAGCCGGCTCCGTCAGAATGACACACCACAAAAGGCAGCATGCCAGAGACTGGCTGGACTGATCATGCTGTTTCTGCTGTCTCTAATAGGCTGCCACAAGGCACAAGAGAGAAAGACGGATGATGGAATACCTCTACATAAACAGGGGTAAAACACACTGGATAGTCCCTAGTGCATCTATATATAGTATCTATTTATATACATCTCTCCATTTATCTATCTATCTATCTCTCTCTTTCTCTCTCTCTATCTATCTATCTATCTATCTATCTATCTATCTATCTATCTGTCTATCTTTCTATCCATTGTCATCCATTCAAGCTGTGTATGTATGCTTGTAGAAGTTCAAATCTGTTATGATTGGAAAATGTGGGGAGACAGAAACTGATTATTGACTACACAATTTATTTAATGAAACTGCATCGTTTTGTAGTACTTTCATGATTTTCAAGCAATTTGGCAGTCCATAGGCAACATTAGATTTAGAAATGTCATGCTTTTTGGAGCATTATGTGATTTTTGCCTGAACTTATGAATGGCCTCATGTTGGGAAAAAAAACATTACAGATGAATTACATTATTGCACAAGCGTGTGCGCACACACACACACACACACACACACACACACACACACACACACTACAGTCTAGACCCAAGGGAGGTTGACAGGTCCTTAGGAAATGAATGTAATCTATAACAGTAGCAAAGGTCGTTGGCTTGTCAAAACAGAGATGCAGACGAGGCTGCTGGGTGAGATCGGTGAGACATGCACCCATGCCTTTTGTCGTCTCAAATAACCACAAGTCCATTTGCTGACCATAAGTAATCTGAGGCGTAGATCTCAGAGTTGTGATTTGTGATCCTTAGATCCCTTTGATCCTTAGGCTGCTCCTTCCTATCTGAAATACATCCTCAGAAGAAACGCTAAAGCAAACCTTTTATCCCCTAAATGCCTGTGTGCCTCAAGAGAACTTCACCACTAAATGGTTGAATTCTCTGAACTGATTCAGCAGCGGATGAATAATCCTAAACACATGGTGAGCCTCTGACAGGTGAAGTGAGGTGTCCCACCATTTTTCAACAGAATAGTCTCCATTTTTTTCATCCCCACGGTCTGCTGCATTTAGTAATATGAACTTTGTTTCACCAAGGTTTTCTTCTTTCTGTTTATTTGTAACTGCAATTAATGAGTGATTTGTTCAAAGTCATGCTAATTCAAATTCCTCTCGTGGTTGATTACAAATTTAATTTTCATTTTCATTTTAGTTTGTAATGAGTGTTTGGGTTGGGTCGGTCAAACTGCATCAATTTAAATGGTTAAGCAAATGAAATTTGACAGGACAGAAACTTGGTAGGACAACAAAAGCACATTACAGGCCATAACCTCGATCAAGATTATAAACTCTCTTCTTTATGGTAATAAAAAGCTAATTGTGGGGTAGACAGACAATCATATTTCTCTAAGCCTTTTGTTATTGCCAAAACCTAGTTGGATTAGTTTAAAGCTGATTTGCTTTGAATATGAATTTACTTGTAATTATGAAATCTGGATACAAAAATAAAAGATTATAGAGGATCTCAGAGCTATGTCTTGAGCTTTAAATATTACACAGAGTTTCTAATATTAACTGAGAAATTACCTTACCGCAGAGGATTATTTAGACTCAAGTATACAAATGACAACAACAACTTTTATGGGGGATGCTGTGGCACCTCCAACATCCATTCACATCTAACTTTTTCTAGCCAACCAGTGTGAGTTGAAGTGAGCTTTGAGGATGTAGTTGGTGTCAGCTAAGTTCAGAACTGTCTGTCATTTGAGTTGAGTTCTATTAGCTTTAAAAAAAATCCACTCTCTTAAGCTCAGGCAGAGGCCTCTGGTTGTGACAGATCTGGATGCAGATCAGCTCACATCCTCTGAGCTCACTCTCACTTTCGTTCATCTGAAAATCACTCTCTGCTTTCCCATGACTTTACTTTTAATTGGATTTTGACATGAGAGGCCTTTGTCCTCGACGTTTAAATGCATGTGGGTGTTTTTGTTCTCCTTAATAAAAAAGGCCTTTGGGGCAAACGCTTGGATGAGTGTTTGTCTTCCGCTCAGAATTGGTCTTCCTCTGTCTATGCATCCTTTTCCATCTCGGTCACTAAACTGCTGTGTTCTTTCAGGTTGAACTCCCTGGTGTGTAATTTGGAATTTAGTTCATTTCAAACTCCGCACACTTCATCTAGAATGCGAATGAAAGGTACCAAAAAAAAACCAAAAAAAAAAAAAACGGAATGATCATAGCGCCTGCACCTGAAAGCATTATGAATGCTCCGGCTCCCATCAATGTAAGCCCAGCAAGCAGGCCAATTATTTCTGGACACTTACAGTGCCTCCTCTGCATTCAAACTATTCATGCCTCATCTTTGAGAAACAAATCCCTGCCTCTAAATTGTCATCCTTTGTGCTGTTTGCTTCTTGGCTCATTTCAGGGCAAAAAGCCCTGGATGAGCAGCACCTAGTTCAACTCCTTTGCATAAAATCTTTAATCCTCTCCACTAACATGTGTCATAGTGGGTTAATTGCATGAGTAGTTACGTACAACGCCAGGCAAATAAAATCTGAATGAGGTTTACATGCATGGGTGTCCACATTTCAACCTCACAGCCTTGATGCTGTCAGATATGCATACAGCTACTTAATCATCATAAATGCAGTAAATCGATGTTTGTACAAGTATGTAATGCCAAAGTCTCTCTAAGACAAGTCCCTTCACTCGGCAGCCATCTTGAAACACCTTCGGGGCAGCTGTTTGGGATTAAAAAGGGATAAACAGGCCCCATCAAAATTAATGGGGAAATGCGAATTGAACAATGTCAAAATCTACCCGTAGAGCGCTCAAATAAATCTAAAAATGACATCATTTAAAACTGCAATTTGCTCACTACACCTGCAGCAATATTCGCAGCATGGTTATTACCATGGTGACGAAGACAGTAAACAAAAGAATTAACTGTCAATCATACCGCGTCCAACATTGCGATTGGCTACTTTCACTGCAGGGCAGGAATTCCAGTTTATCAACTCCACCATCTTTATGTTACAAATGGCCGCAACACATTTTTGTGGAAAACACACTTTTGAAATATTGTGTCTCCTCCTATTAAACTGTCCCAGATACTGTATAAATAAGCCATATTATCCCTGGAAATGTGTTAGAATGAGGTAGCAACATATTATAATAGCAATAGCAAAGTAAATAGCATTATCTAATAGTTTCGGAACAATACTTGTGTATCCTATTGGGATTAGCCTACTACATAGTCTACCTTTCATTATTTGCATGTACCATATATGTGTAAAACAATGTGTGTTACTAAACTATTTTATCATTAAAAGTGTCTGATAATGTTGCCATGCATAACTTCATTTTAAGCTGTGAAATGTAATCAAATATGCACCAAAATATTACATTTGCATGTCACATGTGTAGGTTCAAATTAATGATAAATAAATATGAATGCTATTTTTAAAACCCCACATGGTATTCTGTTTATGGTCTTGAATGCCACTCTCTATATTTTTGGAGAAATGACAACATGGCATTACAGATAACTTACAAAAGCCTCACCCTATTATACACACAAAAAATAGGATAAATAAAATGAATGTTATGAAAAAAGGGAGATGTCTCCTCCCGTAGCTCCCTAACATCTGATGTTTTAATCTGACAGTGTATAAATCATCTCTCTATCAGTTGGAGTGCAGTAGCAACTCCACAGTAGCACAGTGCTCCTGGGACTTTGTCCCACGTAGAGACAAAAGTCACCGTGGCAACATCCCAGCAAGTAGGCGGCACACAAAGTGAAAGTCAAAGTGCTTCACTTGCTTGGAAATAATCAGAGCTTCGAGTGGCGCGGATTCACTCCTCTGGTGGAATAACGGCTGAATGAAGAAGCTGAAAGAAGTGTGTTCAGATAACTCCACTGATATAACGTCTTACCATGGTCTGGATTGACATTTAAGTCACACATGTACGACTCAATTGTGTCTTAAGGCCTGGATGTTTTGATGTGAGTTTTGTTGGCATGCCATGTCTGCTCTGCTGGCGGTCGGATGGTGGAGGAGGAGCCAAGAGCGAAGCGCCGCAATGAGCACGTCCACATTTTCCACCCGAACACCGCCGTGCCCATACACCACATGTCCTGCGGGTGTCAGGCAGAGAGAAAAGGAGAGAGCCAGTTTCTCATCCTGGCGGGAGGTCAATAAAGCAGGTTCCCGCACTCATGGCATTTATTCACTGCATGAATGGAAGCCTTCAGGGGTTTTCCAGCCACATAATCCAGAGTGACTTCTCCATTCTTCCTCTCTGATAAGCAAAAGGCCAGCTTGAAAATCCCCATTGTGTATGGTCTCAAAGAGCTTGATAGCAGTGGGAATCGGGACCTATATCACAGACGTAGTACACCCCTGGCACAATCTCTACAATCTCTGTGACAAGGTGACTTAGGGCCAGAGTGAATTGTAATTGAGGTAAGCAAGGCTGGAGCATGGACTTCATGTTTTATGCATGTCCGGCAGTCATTTTGGACTGTAGTGAATTGTGTAACTTTTTTCCCCAAAATCATTGATACTCAACAGTGAGACACCTTGTTTTTTAGAAAATAAAACCATAAAGGCCCTCAAGATTAAAATGTACAGTTATTGGATTTGTTTCTGCAAGTTTTGCAGGTAATTTGGACAGTCAGTATTCATGGGTGCGATCAAGAAGCAATCGAGTCACTGGTAGCTTTAGGACATTAAATGAAATCATAATGAACACATGCTGAAAGAACATATTCAATTAATATGTGTGGCTTGGACAAACATTCAGTGAATATTGTTCTGATAGACAAGAAAATTGCCCAGTATTTTAATTGGCAATGGTGTTCACTCAGTAGGGCGGGAGAAGCGGGCAGGATGATTGTAATATTTTGGAGGGAATAAACACCATTTTCGTCTCAACTTTTTTTTGTCTGAACGGGATCCAAATTTGATCAAGTTTCAGTGAAACGAAAACTGTTCTCTGTAGTTGATCATATAGGTCTAAAACTTTTATGTATGCATGACAGAATTATCTTAGCTACAACTTGTGTTGTATGTATGACAGAATTATGTTAACTGTACGGAATATAGAGTTTTCAAGGAACCTGTAAAGGCGCAACATAGCTGTCTGATTGTTTATAAGACAATTTTCTGATTTGTCTGGCTTGAGCCCTCTTTGAGTAGCCTATTGTGTCAATCCATTCTTGTCTTTCAAGAACAAAAAGCAAAAACAACATTGTAAAAAACAGCTCTGTATACCAGCAATCAGAGGCAAAACAAAGCCCACATGCAAGACAAAGAGAGCAGACAAAATACTTTAAATACATCTTTTCATGTGCATTTTATCTTCATCTGTAAAGTGAGTCTGGCCTTCACAACACAAAGGCAAGAGCACATGAAAGAACACAGAAAATCATTTATGTTAACCGGGCGTTAAACGTGTTCCTATCACTTCATGTGTAATGTTTCAGCGTGTGCTTGTGCAGTCTGATAAGAATAACCAAAAAGATGTTTTGGATTTCAGCCCAGTTATGATAACACTCTGCTCTTCTCTGTTTCCATTTCCCCTGCTCTGAGCTTCTCTCTTCAAGGCCACTGTTTTTATGTATATATATTTATTTATTAATTCAGTGGACAGCACAACTACTTTTTGCCTCTCTCTCTTAAATCAAAACCCTGGAAACGCACCTTTGATTATGCTCCAGGTTGAAATTGTTGTTTACCAGATGTACTCACGTCAAGAGTGTTCTGCTTTTCATAAGAAATATATTATTAGATAAGAACATTCACCTCAACTTCGCAATCATCTTCTGGTTATCAGTGTCAATGAATTATGTATCTGGCTCATTCAGAACTGCCCCTCTCACACAACAGGGGAAAGGCAATTAAGCAAAGCTGAATGACAGAAAGACTGACACGTTTAAATTAAAGGTAAGTGCTATATTTGTAATTCACAACCATCTGCATCTCTCATTCATTCAAAATACATCTATTGGTTCCCAGCGGGGATTTGGGATGGTGAACTTTCTAGCTTTTATGTAAGAGACCTCCTTACATACCTGATAATACTGCTTGATGCTATAGGAATTTGCCAGAGGTGTCTCCATTGGTTTGGCATATGTAGCTCTGCTGTTTTCAAATTATGCCTGACTTTTAATTTAGTTTAATGGGTGCTGATCTGGCAAGCACACAGAGTTCAGTCATCCTGTTTAAAAAACAAAACAGAGTTATGCCTGAAGAGAATAGACACTAGATAGAGAGGGAGGGATGTGGAACACTAAGATGCACTACGACAGCCAGACCAATGTCTGAGATAGTGCATAGTGTGGAAAGACAAACAGAAATATTAATGGAACAAAATTCATAATTTACAAAGCATTGATTTTTACCTTATTTTAAAATTCCCTGCATCATACCACGGTAAGTTAGCAGACCATTTTTAGGGTGAGAAAGCAGAACTAGCTGCGACAGTGTTAAACCTTTGCAAATCAGCAATTATGATCTTATTTAGTGCTCACATGTTAAGAGAGGAGCAAATCTGTCATGTCATGATTTCAAACACACGGATCTCCAACCATACCATTCCAGGTTTATTGCGCCTGTCACAACCTCATCATGTAAAACTGTGAAGTGTCTGCTGTGAAAAGGTTTGCTTTGACAGCTGTGGACAATTACTGCTCATTCATGATAACTGTTTTCATATTGTCATTTGTTGTTAAAGTATAACTGTGCCTAAAAATGGCCAAACATGAGGAAATTATGTTTGAGGTGGATATAGAATTATTTTGACAGCCCAAATATGACTTGCCTGTCAAGGCATACTGCTATACTTTTATTTTTATAGATAGGTCTACCGTATCTAACTTTACAATATATAACCCTCCTCATATCTTTTGTTTGTCCTCAGGCAATTTAATTAATTATTACCCCTTACGATCTCTATATAGATCACACAATTGTTCGAATGTCTCCTTTGATTTGGCAGGCACGAGAGTATTAACAGTTGAATCAAACTTAAAATAAGCAGTGCTCTGCACCGCACAGATTTCCTGTGTGGATTGGATAAAACTTGTGAGAAAGCGATGCTGCCTCTGACTCCAGGGGCTGGGAGAAAACAGGCCTAAATCCAATCTGCAGAGGAAACTGGATTATGGTAGACAAACAACGGAGGAGGAGATATAAGGCAGAGAAATGTTTGTGCAAGAATGTTTGGCTCCTAGATGTATTCCAGAGGATAGAGAGAGAGAAAAAAAATGAAAAGCAAAAAAGTATGTTATGATTTTTCTTACTTTTCTCTTCCTCCTTACAGGGAATGATACACAGCAGCCTAGGCTCACCATAAAGCCTTTCTTCTTGAAGATGTGGATAATGAGAGTATGGTGAGGGTGTTGTCTGACTCACAAAAGTTCTCAACAGACATTCTAAAAATGCAAAGAAGCTCGTGCTCACCTCATTGTCTTCAAATGTCAGATCTCCTTGGTGGCTAACCTGGACATTTTCCCTCTCCTCTCTCATCCCTGACTTGTCTGTGCTGTTTGCAGGGGATCAGCATGGGCTCAAAAAAGGTTTGAGTGACTCTGTTGCAGCTGAATTTCCTGTGCAAGATAAGGTGTGTGTTGTACAACCTACTGTGGTGGAAAAGCTAAGTTAAAGATTTTCTGATCATACACACACACACACACACACACACACACACAAATAAAAAGTGTTATCCTGTCTAGACGATGTTGGAACTGTACTGTAAGACTTAACTCGCCTTAATGTTATGCTATTAGCTGGTTATCATTAATGGCAGTTACCACAATATTAGCAGTCATAACATGTTGGACTTAAGATGTGTGGTTACAATTGAGACAGTGATAAGGGGTCTCTTGTCTGAACAGTTTTTCATTTCTTCCTATGAGGTCTTCACCTTGGCAACAGCAGTCTCTACAGATCATCTTGATTTAGCCAGAGAGAAAAAAAATAGAACTTTTCGACAGAAAATCATCCACTAAGGCCACAAATCCAATACATGGTACAATCCATCAATAAACTGTCAAGTATTATGTCATCACACATTTGATTTGATTTATTTAAACTCAAAGAATCAATCATGGTTTCATTCACTCATAATATTACATGTAACACTACAAACAAATGGTATCACACAAGTCCTCTGTTTGCAGTAAATCTGCACAACATATAACAGGGACATTTAAAAGAGGATTCTGTTTTGCAGATGAAACATTTAACAGTATTCCATGGGTTGAATCATTAATGCTACATTATTGAGTACCACTGCACCACATCCATGACTTGTGAGGTGGTCAGGACATAATGAAGGACTTGGACAATTACGACTCCTGATGAATGCTGCAAGACAGTATTAAAAATTTAAACAGTGGTGGGTGTGCTGCCGCTTGAATGGGAAACTGGGTCCTCTGTAGGAAAGAGTAAGAAGATACGAGTAAGGCACTGAAATGCATTAGTCAGAGGAATACTAGATTACACTAGTTAGCGAAATACTAGATTACAGTTTACAGTTCCAGGATTAATACAAGATTACATTCCACCTAGCTTCACTGGACACTGACTGATGGGAGGGAATCATTTGTCTGATGACTAACGACTGCCAGTCGTATGTGAGAAGGAATGTAATGTTTGGCGCAGCACTGAGGGGATGATACTCACCAATTATGTTAGCTAATGATCTGGGAATTTTTTTATGCCACTAATGCCAGTCTTGCTTTGGGTCGACGCCATTGTGACAGATTTATGCCACTCAGGAGATGAATTCCTGAAAAAGCCACTGCTTAATTAGACAGGATGTCTCCTACTTTATGGGTTACATCACACTTAAGGGAGATTACTGTAAATCTTATATAGGCCAAGAGTATACTAATGCTCAAAAGCTCACTTGGAAATTTACTTGTTTTCCATGGAAACGCTCATAAAATTAGTGTGTGTGAATAGAAAACATAACTAGGTAACACTTTCTATGAAGACCATATCTATAGCGCATTATGAGCGCATTCATAACAAACTATAATGCGCATCACAATTACTCAAAATGCATTATGACTACACTCATAATGCCTCATGATGCATTATATCATTATAATATTATATATATTATATTATATATATTATATATTATAATATTATATAAACTACAGGCTGGCTGATGGGGCTTATAATACATTATGACTACTAATAGCCAGCCTGTAGTTTATAACCAGTCATGAACACTCATAACACCTTTGGATTTATAAGGCATTATAGACTAGATTTATAGTTATTTATAACTGTTGATATAATGCATCATGAAGCATTATGAGTGTAGTCATAATGCATTTTGAGTAATTATGATGCGCATTATAGTTTGTTATGAATGCGCTCATAATGCGCTATAGATATGGTCTTCATAGAAAGTGTTACCCATAACTAATTAACGAATGAAGACATGTAGTCCTTGTTAGTCATAGAATTACTGATTTTATTTGAAATGATAAATGTGTTTTTTAAACTTTGCTTTCATTTCTAAAGCCACCTTTTGCAGCAATTACAGTCCGACAGCCCAGGCATTTGGACTACCAGGCATTTTCCCAGTGGGCCGACGTGCTTTGTGGGCCGATACTATCCTATTGTTGTTGTTGTTGTTGTCTTACCGGCCCCTTAGTCATAGATCAGCAGCACTGATATTTCTATATGGCTGGCCCAATAATAAACACATACCCTTCTCTGTGCTTTCTCTGTCATAATGAGATACTTTTAAAAAGTCTGTCTAATTTTTTTTTTCCTGACCAGCCCATGAAACACATAGATAATTTTCTTATTTGACACTGGGCCGGCCCAGTCACATGGGCTTTGTGCCGGTGTGCGATATTGGCATCTATAAAGTTAATCAAGTGAGATATTGAAGAAACGCAAGGGAGGCACCGAGAAATTGCACAAAAAAAGAAACCAGCCCTTCAGGGAGCTGCGAAATGTGGCAAGTTCACGGGCACGTCTGCTACACAGTGCCATCGTATAGTGGTAGTGGTGCCAGCTCTGCAGGCTACAGACAGCAGGATGGAGAGGAGGAGAAAGGTGAGGGACTGAGTGTAGATCACCTGCTTTCAAAACACTTGTTAACCCTTGATAAAACTGATCTAAACAGAAGTGGCGGTGGCTGCAATAATTCTCTAGGTTTGCTTTACATGCACGTTTGTTACATTTATGAGCAGTGGTGTTATTGACCACCACTATGCAATGTCAGTGTTTACCATTGATAAAGCTGATCCCAAAATACTATTGATGGTGGACAAACTAGCTGTTTGCAAAGTTAGCCGAATTTCACCAAACTGCCAAATTCTAACATTTGGTCGAGATGAGTTTATCCAAATGAGCAACGCATGCACATGCAGTTGTCTACCAAATTGGCTACCAAATCTCACTGCATACAGCGATGAACAACTAATATTTGAAAAATGAGAAATAGCCTGCATAAATGATCTATTCCAAGAAGTGGGGGGACTCTGTACCCCTGCGTCCAAAGCCCCCTACACCCCTGCTGTGCTCTCTTGCAGCAGCACAAGCGCAACAGATTAATTGCCACGTGATTTTTTGTTTCACTGACATATTCCCATTATGGTACATTGCCTATACATAAAAAGTAACCTGGATCAGTAGAGCCAAAGAGATTCCCTTGTTGTCTTGGTCGTAAGAGGCTCTTGGGCTGCTGTTCCATACTCTGTTGTGATTGGCTTATTTCATGGATGTTGTATTTCCTCCTTGTCCCACCATTTTTCACAGTTTTGGTTTACACTGTGTCCATAAATACCATTTCCAACTTCACTGAAGTATAGTAGCCTAACTATAGTATTAGTATACTATAGTATAGTATAGTACTATAGTAGTATAGTATAGTAGTAATGGTAGAGATCCATTGGCTCTGTCAGATTTTCTAACAATTGCGAGCCCTTCTGCATTTTGGGCATGTCATTTCAAATTTCAGTTAGCTGCTCCTAGCTGCTCCTGACTGGTTGATCTCTGCTGCACAAGCACGACGCTCTAGTTTCATTGGTAAATGGTGTCAAGTTTGATGCTTTGAATGATGATGCATCATGCTCTATTGAAAATGAACAGAAATCGCAACAGGTGTTGTACTTTGCCTCTACTTTATTCGGTTATTCCAATTGTGTGTCTCTTGTGTTAAATCCAATAGCCTGTTGAGATCTACAGAATTCATAGTATATCCACCAAAAAGATCACATGCACTAGGTATGTGATCTTATGGTGGGCCGGTCCAGGCCAAAATGCCAGGGCCGAATTTTTGTCCCAGTCCATCCCTGATCGTAGCTGTCAATTTTTCCAGGTAATCTGATGAGATTTCAAACCATGATTTCAGGAGCATCTCCCACAAGATAGATTGGCTTGATAGACTCTTCCACCATAGCATACAGTCAGGCTGCTCTTACAAAAGCTCCATAATGTTCAGCTATGGAAACTCCATTTAGAATTCCATCAGCTGTCAGAGTTCCAGCTGCTTACATGATGCTGGCATAGTTTGTAGGTGTGTTTATTGGGTTATTATCCTGTTGTAGGATGCAATTTGGCCAATCAAGTGGCTTTGCAAAATCTTTTGATAGCCTTCCTTCTTCATGATCTGTAGAAATTTCTAATTTGACCACCTTCAAAGCACCCCCAGGTCATCAAACCGCCTTCACCATGCATAACTGATGGCATAAGCACTATTAAAATGATGTAAAATGATTTACTATATCTCAAACATGGACTGCATGTCTTATTCAGATATCCTATTCATGCTCATTTCAGTGTTTCCATAAAACAAGAACATTTCCAAGTGATCCCAAACCTTTGAGTGACAGTGCACATTGTCTTGCAGTATATATTCGACAGAAGGAATTCATTTTTTTAAGTGTGTGTGTGTGTGTGTGCATTTGTGGTAAGAAAAAGGAACACCCATGACGTCAGCATTGCCAGTGATATGCTTTACTGGTCAGTAAAGCCCTTGGAACTTTAATCCCCCCCCCAACACACACACACCCTCACACTCTGCTGTCAATCTGTAGTGCCCTCCACCCAAAATGACATCTCCAGGATTGGCTGTCTAGATTTGTTTTGAGTGCTCAGTGGAGACAGTTTTGGATTATTAGGGCCTACGACTCTGTAATTGACAGATGTCTCCATGGAGACGGAGTATTGAGTGACTGTGAAATCATGAGGAGAAAACCAATTGTTTTCTCGATCTCGCTTGTTTAATTTTTATTTTATTTTGTTTTTATTGTGAAACACACAGTATCACCAGTTGAAATAAATAGCATGGACTGGCTCAGAGTTGCTTGTTGTAAGTCTATTTTCTTTCAGGTAATTGTTTTAAAAATGGCTAAGGGTAGTGGAGAAAAAAAAATACTTTTGTTGTGAGCACCAAGTGATACTCCTTTTAACTAAAGAGCTCCCATATGAAATATTTCGGTCACAGAAAAAAAAACTGGACTAAATCACTGTACTGGTGCAATGGGAGCCTACTGCGTGTTTAAAAATAAAATGCCCAGCATGCACCATTTATGTCTCTCAAAGGAATGATTGTATTTATGCCTTCTTAGTCGGCCTATCAAAAGAGCCAAGTTCTTAGTGATACAAATGATTACACAAACGATGAATGTGGGATTGGAATTTTTAACAAACTAGGTGAACTACGACGCGTGTTTCACACATTTTCATCATCACTGAGACTCTGAGTCTTGATGGCTCTCATGGAAATATCTTTTATCTTAGCATATCTCAGCATTTTATTTTTCCTCTCCTTTTTCCTTCTCCATCTCATATTCTCAAACACAAACACTCATGGGCCATGATAATATATGCCCCAGTTACAAATCAATTGCTCTCTACTCAGTAGAGTCGCTACAGTGTGGAACTGGGTAATTAAAGGCTTCCTCTAAAGGGTTTATGTGATGATGTAGCCTAACATGTGAGAACATCATAGTGCCATACTTAAACCTACAACCTGAATTCAAGTTGAAATGTATATCATGGTAATCAATGGTTGGGACTAAAGTTAGTTGAAAATCCTAAACAGCAAAGCATATAAAACAAATGAATTAGTCTAATAAATCAGCTAAAAATATGAATCTGCAATTCTGACACTACAAAAAAGGCATCCAATCTCGAGTTTGCTCCTAGAGGTCTCAACCTATTTGGGTCAAATAATCCACATTTTGATGTTAAGTTGACTTTTTCATCACAGGGGTTCTATTAATCATCTGGGTGAGGACAGCACTTAATGACTCTTCATAATGATATCTGCCAACCTCATTCGAAATGAACAAAGTTTCACTTTAAAGGTGGATCAATTTCTTGAAGCAGTTTTTTTTTTAATCTGAAGTTTCTTAGCAAGGGGAGGGTGACTGTTGGCATTAATTAGATTTTGGGCTTTAAATTTTACAAGATTTATTGGCAAGAATCAGAGATGATTGCCAAAAATAGGTCTAGATCTAGTCAGTCTTATCTAGTGTGTTAAAAAGCTCAGTGGGGTTTGTAAAGGGTATGACATTTCAGATTATAGATACAGTTCACCCATTTCATGTCTTACAAGGGTAACACTTATAGAATATAGGATTTTGCTGTTGGATGACCACCAAGTATTTCATAGTAATTTGGAGAAAATCTGTTGAATATGCATAAACAATTATCCAGATATATCTTACCAAGGTTTTTTTCTATGTCATAACAGCACACCTTGTTGGCTGTTTTCCCTTATGTATCAACAGACAATATACAAATTAGAATATATCAATATGACGTGTGTAGGTGACATGTTTGCATAGAGATTAAAGAGAGATTAAAAGCAAAGCAAAAGCATTCTATTCTTTCTTCAGTTAAAACAAATGTCCATGCAGAAAAACAATATGGAAGTTGATCCATTATTGCAGCAACTGTAGTTACTTAGAGAGTTCCACAGAGTGTCTATTCCAAATATTTTTTTGAAAGTTCTAGATGGAAGTCTCATCATCTCATTGTTGCACTCGCTTTTTCTTTTCCTTAAACTTACTCGCATCTCATTTTTATAGAGCTGGCTAAATTCTGTGTGCTTATTTTCTCATTTTCATAGGGCCAATTACCTTTTTCTTTCCTTGCTTTTGGTGCCAACCCACTACTTTGGCCCTATTTGACCTTGTCTTTGCAGGTGTCTTCCACCCCTCATCATGGTACAATGGTGGCTTGTAGTGCTGTTTTGATAAAAATCCCTTCGTTTGTTTCCATACTCTCAGGGTTTTTTGGATAATAGTGGCTTGGACGTATTTGCCTTCTTAAAAACATGTCGATATTCTCAGGGAGTCTTGTACAATGGTGGATTGTTCTTACTCTGTCTCTGTTTTTGAAAAACAAGACCTTTCACTTCTCTCACTAACCAGACACTCTACGTTCTTCCCCTTGTACAAAAACAGGTCACACACAGAAAATTACCACGACACAACCATATGCAGATCTTCTGTGGCAGTAAGAGCACAAGTCTTGAGACCAACATGAGACCAACACTTGCACGTACTGCCACAGAAGATCTGCATATGTTGCATTCCATTTAGTGTTTTATTTCATAAGCCAACAGCAAAAATAAATGAATTTCTTTGGGTGCGGTTTCCCGATGACGTTAAGTCTTAGCGCACTAAGAAGACTCTAAAGATATATCTTACCAAAGTTGTTTATTTTTCTATGTGTGTGTTTACCGAACTATCTCTTCAGTCTTTTCTGTACTAAGTTGTTCTTAACTATATCTTAAAGGGATCCCTAGCTAATAAGACACGTTGGCATTATAAGATTGACACTGGCTACATAAACGTTTAGAAAGTCTTTTCACTCGTAAACTGCCATTGTTGTAAAAAGTGACATCACCTGGTTGAATCTATTCAAGGTCCAATAAAGGTGCAACAATCAAGCTGTTAGTGCCCACAGACACCATCAATATCAACCAGGTGATGTCACTTTGTACCCAAATGAATAAAAGAAATGAAATGAATATCAGCAAAAGAGAATAGTAATGTGATACAAATGTATGCCATGTGTAAAACCTTATTCTAAAGGGGTAAGACAACCAACCAAGAAAAATATGCTTAGGAATGTGGGTAACAGAATGTGCTGGTGGCAACCAGATAGATATCTGTCTCCACCTGGAATTTAGAAGAAGTGGACGATGGAACCTAGACAAGATAGAACAACAGAAGGGCAAGAAGACAAATTCCTAAAGAAGGGCAGGGGGTCTGCAAATTGTGTTACAGAATGTTATGTGTATTCTGAGGGGTATAAAAGGGAATCCTAGTCTCCAAGAAGATGGGCTAGTTACTCGGCACACCTTGTGTAGGTTTCATGTGGGTAACTGGTCTCCGGCGTTGTGATTAAGACTGCAGTGATCCACCAAGTTGCCTGCCTCGAATTTTTGACCACACCAGCTTACAAGCTCTGCAAATTGAAAGGATTTTCTAAAAGTTTTAATAAAAAGAAAGCATTTTAAGCGTTTTAAAATCCTGTTAAATATAGCTGAGACCAACATGTCTTACCAGTGAGGGATCCTTTAAGAGACTGAATCCACATTTCTGACATTGATCCTTTTTGAGCATGCGTGAGATATATTTTAGATTCAGCCTTTAAAAATATAGTAAAGAACAACCTAGAAAAGAAGACTCTGAAGAGACAGTTTGGAAACCACACGTAGAAAAATAATAGAAAGATACATCTTCAGAGTCTCCTTAGTGTGCTATGAATGAACACTATCAGGAAAATGGACCCTGTATTATACTTCCAGATGATTACAAGTACAGCTTCTGACAAGCCATGTTTCAGCTGACCATTTCTGTTTCTGAAAGACGACTCAACAATCTCCTCCTGTCCTACTAAGTAGAGTGGGGAAGAATAATTTATTCTCCTCTCCATGGGAGGCATCCGTCAGAAGATGTGGTCGGGTGCGGCGGCCATGGACATCGGCGCTGAAGGGTGAGAGAGAGGGTGCGAGAGAACATCTCACCAGTTCAGACCTGCGTGAGTCATAAAAGTCTGTGAAGCCCCGGGTTGCTTCTCCTGAGTCATTCATCGTGCTTTCATAATTACGGTAACAAACAAGTAAACACAGACAGCAAAATCAACCGCATTATTTTTGTAGCAATCATACCAGACCAGTGCACATGAGTCCACAATCACTTTTGAAGCAACTATAAAAATGTTTCAAGGCCCACATCTCCCAAAGGGCCAGATGGTGTGTGTGCATGTGTATGTGAGTGTGTATTTGTGTGTGTGTGTGCTTTCTTAAGAAAGGTGATATGACTGCTCCTTCTAATGGCTTCATAACACTGCCAAACCCTTGTAAACCCAATCTTACAAACACCTGAAAACCCCATAAACCTGATGAAATCAGACTCTATTATGGTAGCTACTCTAACTGCGTCAGTCTGGCATAAAACACTGCAGGAGGAAACAGAAGCACTGTTTCCATTACCTCACTCCCAGAATTTGGATGATCCCTAGCCACAACAGGGAGACAGAAAATGATACCTTTGATGACACCTACATAATCATTTCCCCTTTTTTTCATTTTTTTCCCATCTTTCTTGGAAGTCAGAGGCTTTCATTTTATCACAATGCCATCTTTATGACAGCAAAAGGTGTCAAACTTCAATGCTTTTGACTGTTATTTTCTGTTTTCTTTTTTTGTCATCCCGAATACAGACCCTATGTACTTGTAGACAGACATATTGTGTCTTGCATAGAAGCAGTATGAAACCTCAACAATCATGCAGTGCAAAAGGTTCTGTGCAGATTTTTCTTTGCCTTAAATTCAAGAACACAAATGAGTATGGGATAAGCATACATAGCTCTAACTCTCTAGTAAGAAGACAGAAATGGCAGCCATTTTTTTAATCACATATTTATTTATTTTCATGGCCCTGAGTCAGATAGCTGCATGCGGAGCAGTCAGGTGAGGCTCTGGGGCAAGGACTGCTGGGATGTTTGGTGAGATTCTCATCACCCGATGATCATCCGAGGGTGAAATAAGAATGTTATGCCACGACTGTTTTCCACATGTTCTGGGGGGCAAGTGATGGCCTATGTAGAGTGGGTGGAAGCCCCAGGGGTGTGCCCACATTGTTTAATCAGCAGAAGGCACTCGGATTCCTTTGGTGTGTAACATTCAAAGGAGTGCTAATACATCGCTTCTGATTCTGTCACAACATCTTTAAAGTCAGGCTGCATGAGCCAAACACTCATGATGTGAAACATTTCATCCCAGCCCAGACACGGATATTCTGCCTTCTCTTATTATATGAGACAGTTTAAGCATTATATAAACAGCAAATCAGTACCAATTTAATAGATAATTTCTGAGCAAAGGAACTGAATTCTGTGTCAGTCTTTCTTTTCATACACATCTTCATTAGAAGATTTATTTGCAGTTACACTGTGGTTATATTTACACATATGTTTAACATTGTTACACCATCTATGGATACATACCTTGTTCATAACAAGTTGTTGGAGCTGTAATCTGACAGATTTTCTGCAGTAATTACTAAAAGGGCAACATATCACATATCAGACCAAGATCCATAGTAATTGTGGAGTATTAGCAAACAATATTTTGAATTGTATGATAATTTCACTCAAACTCGGTCCAGTTTCCAGATAATGCTCACTCTTAGCGTGCTAAGAAAAACTCTAAAGATGTATCTTGCCAAAGTTGTTTTCTTTTCTTTGTGTGTCCCCCAAACTATCTCTTCAGAGCCTTCTTTACTAAGTTGTTCTTATCTTAAAAGGCTTAATTCATGTTTATGAAATCGATTGCTGTCATTTGTGCCTTTTGCCTTTATCTGCATTAAAGTGTAGGTAAAAAAAAAATAAAAAGTTAAAATATAATTAGTGCATCAACATGATGTGTGACATGTTTGTATTTTTGAGGGATTAAAAAGCAAATTAATTTATTTTGGCTTGGCTAAGCTGTAAAACATGCATTAAGCTAAAAACTGTTAGCTTATGATAAAGCATAAAAGTGGTCCAGACCACTCTTACGAAAGGATGACTTACAGAAGAGACTTAAGCTACGACATGTCGGCAATCGTGTCATAAACTTAAGTTATCGTATAACTTTTTATGGTACATAAAGAACAACTTTTACTTAAAAACTGTGGGGCAACCACTAATTTGTGAAGGTATTGACATTAAAATCCATTTCCATGTTCAGAAGGAAAGGTGCTGTATGCCAATATCAGCACTGGGTCTAAACAGGCTTTTTTTCTTTCTGGCCACATACTTTTTGTGTGGATCATACAGAGACTGACTTTAGTGTGAGTCTGTGAATGGACAAACACAGCTGTTCCATGCCTTCATCTCATGACTCAGACTGTTGCTCTGCTGTTTTGTCTCCTTACATAAAACCCTGCAGAAGCCCTTTGAAATATCGTTTTTTTTTTTTCTGGTCGAGTACAATAAAGGACTCAGGGAAAATTTTACCATTTAAAATTGACATATCCAACCACGACTCCTGCAAGCCCGCCCATACACATGGCACAAAGAAGCAAGCACACACTTACACTCATAGTCCACACATAACTACAGCATCAATCAAGTTAAAAATGTTACATACTGGCATCTGCTTCAAATGCTCACCCCATCTAATTACTGTCTTTGCTTCTTGCGCTTTCTCCCTGGCAAGCATTTTAGGACCATCTGCTTAGATTGGCTGCTCGACCTCTCGACTGATTATGCCTTTGCTTTTGGGCCCCTAAGAGCTCCTTTTGCCTACTCATTCTCAAATGTGTCCTCCTCAGACATCAAACGTGTGGAGCAATTACCATAACTCATCATTCAAATGCAATGCAAATAAGCGTTTAAAGTTGCCAGGGTGTCATCTTCCCACATTTGAATACAAGTTAAAGGCAATCTATATGTATTAATGCATATTGAACATGCTGCTGGAGTCTCTCAACAAAATGTGCTTTCAGGTGCCGATTATGTACCGACTCAACCTGCCTTAGGTTTTGTTTATTACACCGATGTTGGTTTTACTTTATCACTCTGTTAATGGCAAGTTATCAGGTAAAGAAAGTTTTAAAAAAACTCCAAGTGCAGGCATGCACTGACTTTCAAAGGCAATATGTACACCAGATTAGTGCAACAGAGTTCTTGCGCATCATCCAGCCCAAAGTGGCTTAAGGGTGAAAATTAGTTTCGTTTGCATCTGGTCAGTTCTGCTCAGCGGGCTATGACAACTTATCACACACATAAACAGATTCTGGTGGGCACGTCAGCCATGTTTCACGGTTTGTCAGCCACAGTGCCGTGGCTGATCAAACCAGACTCTTATTAGGGTGAGGAGACACCTCCCCACAAACAAGGAGCCGCCTGCAGTGATCAGCCCTCACTCCACAGTCCACCCCCTTCTCTCCTCCATCACAAATCACTGCCTCTCCTGGTTACTCTGATCCAGACATGAATTTCGGACTGAAGCCAGTGTCCGCATCAGTGCTCATGCATAAAAAAATCCTTGCTCAGGCTAAAGATGCAGAAGATTACGTTTTCTTTTTTTTGACAGATCGCTTGCAGCCAGTCAGGATGGACGAGTTGCTGCCATTGCCAAGGTCTCTTGTTCAAAAAGATTCTCACTCAAAAAGAATCAAGTGAAGAAAAAAGCAACAGTAAACAGGTGGATGACTGAACAAAAGAGAAAAAGAAAAATTATTTTTCTTCAGCTTCATGAAGATTAACCAAAGATAATGATCTTGAGTGACTGGAGCTGAAAGTGCTGAGAAACACTACTGCCACAGTGACTGAAGTTTGCTAGACAACTCATCAAAAAGAACAAAGTGAGGGATAACAGCCTTGGAGGTGTACTGTTACACGCGATTAATGAACGAGGTGGAGGCGAATAACTTCACAATGCCGTAAGGCGGAGTGAAGTTCCACCGCCAAGTCATTACTTCCATATAACAGCACACCTTGAAGGCCGTTATCCTGCTTATCACCCGGTTACAACTTGTGTGAAGGAAATGGATGTGAGTTTAAAACACAAAACCTCAGTTATAAAGAAAACTGCTCAGTTGCTAAACCTTCTTTCTTTTCAATTGCTAGTAACGGAGGCTGACAAGTTCACTGACAAGGCCGTGACAAGGCTGACAAGGCCGTGTTCTATGGTTGTTATAGTTAGCATTCAAAAGAGCATTGACAAATGACAAAAATGGTGATCAGATTTTTCACCAGATCCTAGGTGTGCATTATTCAGCATTAACATACACCCTGCAAGCCAATCAGAAATCAGTATTCCATTTCTCTGGGTGATAAGACCAGAATAAAGAATGAGCTAACAACGAAAGATTTTGTGGCCTTTAAAACTAAATCTGTCTATAAAGCAATGGTATAGCCTATGGTTTTCCAGATTGAAGCATCACTGCATAAATATAACACTTTATTTAGTTCATCGATTAGTTAGTGACGTTAAAGCTTGATGGAATTGATTGTATCAAGCTTTGACTCTGACTGTGATTTAGTGTAAATATTAACGTGTTTATGTCACCCAGCTATTAACAGTAATCAAGATAGTAGCGGTAAATACTGGAAGCAATTATGTTCACACCAGTTATGTAGCCATAAACAAAAGACATTGTGCATGTATGGTCATGAAAATCAACTTCCCTAAAAATGTTAACCTTTACACATAGATACGCTTGTGATATGCACGTAGTCCCATTGTGGAATGGAAATGTTCTTTTTTGTTTATTTAATTAATCATTTGTCATCTTTAATTAAATCTCTGATTAGACCGCACAAATTCAGTCTCAATCATGTAAAGGTGTGCTGTCTTTCATCTGCTGGCCTGGTTGAAGATGAATCATTTGTATTTGAACTGTGAAAGTTGTTCCTGTGTGATAAATGCTGAATAAAAATGACAGATTATATGTTTACAAGGCCCTCAAGAAACAATTGGCAAGAAAATGTGAATGACTGTCTGGAAGAACAACAGTTTACCAACTATAAGATATGTTAAATGCATGGATGTCTCAAGTGTGGGGTAAGCTAGGGCTTTTTATCAGCCCTTTTACTTCAAAGCAAATTGGATTTGATCTGTAAAACTGACTGTCTTCTAGTAATAATAATAATTACACTAACAGTCTGGTTATGGTGTGACTCATACAGCTTTCAGGAACGGCTTCAAAAAGTAAAAAATAAAATCCCTACATTTTAATTTATGCCGTTATCAAACAAAACCTACGGGTTCCTGCACTGAAGCGTTGTAATGCCAATCAAGAGACAGAATGGCAGAATTTACATCTGGAATGACTTTCCCAGTCTCACCCACACGCTGTAGTTGGCATCTTCGTGCGTAGCGTGGCACGGTAGGCAAACAATTTGACTCTTCAAGTGCAAACTCCCTCCTCGAGCTCTATTCGTGCCATGCCAAGAGCCACCAGTCAAGCAGAGATATCTCACTTTGCCGCCCCTCAACATCTTATGCTAATTCACCTCCTCGCACTTCCGCACGACCACTTTGAATGGCTTGCCAGCGTTTTTTTTTTTTTTTTTTTTTTTTCTTTCTACGGGGAGATGCATAGGAAGTGTACTCCTGGCAAATCCTTTCATAGCAGGGGTTAGTGGAAAGCTTCACAGGCGAGTGACTGCCAATTGAATCAAGTGCCGATTGCTTCTCTACCGGAAGCTTTATCAGTACTAAGCAGCAACCAAGTGACACAATCAAAAAATAAAAAAGGTATGCTTTCAAGATCACAAAGTGGAAATTTCCGTAACTGACAATGTGTGTGACTTTTTTTTTTTTTATTTCTGTCATAGAATGCCAACACTTAGTCATTTGAGGGGGGAAAAAGCAAAGAAAATGAGAAAGAAAAACTCTCTGATGTAATTCCTCTCTCGAAATGTGAGGTGACTTTTTGTAAGACAGGAGAAGAACCCACCTTTTGGCCAAACAAATACCACTGATTTCCTCTGGGAAAGTGAGCCGCGGGATTTGGTGGGAGCCACATGCATGCTATTCACTCTCATTACCCCATGCACCACAGCAATAGAGCCAGAACACTGATTAATATAGCCACTTTCATCACCATAGTGACATGCCGTGGATACTAGATGGAATCTTGTGTCTCAGCAATTCACACATGCCGTTGTGGGCAAATTTCCAAGAGCGTTCTGCCCCTCTGTCAGAGGGGTCCACTCATGGCCCACAGCAAAGGCCTAGTCTGCATAAATATTGGCTCCTGGGGGGAGAGGGAGGGGGGACTCTTAAGAGTGAAGTAGCGATCTAAGTAAGGTTTAACGGCTCGTATGTCTCTGAATGTGTGTATGCTAAGTGGGAGTGGGAACAATGTGGTTTAAATGAGCTTCATTTTCTGTTTAATGCTACCGGCATTGTCATTATACTGGCTGGACGTTGCCATTGCCAAGAACTGAGATTTGATGAAAGACAACCCTGAGGAGTCTCCAGTTTTCAAATCATGAGGCGGGGAAGAGAAAGTGAGTAAATTGCATGTCTCATGGATTACTATCCTCACTTCAGTAGGTCACCCTTAGCCAGGCCAACGCCACCTTGTGCTTTCGCTTGATATCACACCTTGCCTCTAGCACAATCAGGGACATTTCCATTAGCTTCCATTAGGTTTCCTCAGACAAAATTTAAGCTGGGCAATCAGCAAGCCAGGTTCTGACATGCCCAATATTTTGAAAGTTCACAAAAAATATCACCCAACGAGGATGGAAACGTACGTCAATTGAGGGATTCCAGACTCTTAGTACAAAGTGAGATGATGTGAAAGCATTTAGTGCACCAGCCTAGGTCACCCTTGCATCATTCAAATGCCCTAACTGTGCTGGTTTGCTAGATCACCTCTTAGTCAGCAGAGTTGAAATTCGTTTCTTTCATTGCATATCATAATATTTCATATCAGTGCATTTGTGTATGTGCATATTCATGCAAAAAATTATTACTGAAACCATTGCTACCAAGAAACACTTTCGTGCTACTTTCTGTGAATGAATGCCTTGATGCATATGGTATTAAGTAATACGATGCATGCATCCATACACATGCATTTTCCAGCTGCTTATTGCATGCATACCTTTTCTCTCTATACAACAACCTGCCTTTGCCATTGAATGTAAATTTACAATAGAAATCCTTCTTGGATCTCCCGACATAACTACTAGAAAATGCAGAGTTGTTCCACTTACATACACAGGCTAGTGCTGCTGTGGTATATTTGCTCACTATTTTATTTTGCTAGTATGTCAGCGTACCCTCCAAAGGCTTCAGGTTTTGCCACTAGAAATCCTAGCAACCAAGGCAAAACCAATAGGTTTAAATTTCAAACAAAGTGCCTGCCCACTGCAAAGTAAATGTATGCATTAAGATCAGAGAGGGTAAAAGCAGAGTGAGAGGCACAAACATTACAAACAAAACAAAAGTTCAGTGTTCTATTTTTGCAAAAGGGGGGGGGGGGTGTCCTCCTTCATGCAGACCAGAGTTGAGCTCTCATATGCTGATAGAGAAAATCATTGAAAAGTTTATATTGTGACGTTGTGTGACACTCCCACTCATGCAGACCGGAACTGTTCATGTTTGCTCCCCTTGTAACGTATTATATTGCTCTGTCTTGGTCAGTATTCAGTGATCTTCGTCGAGATTGTCCAAACTCTTTGCATTGAGTGAAAGAGCCTAGTCTATCAAGCTATCATTTACATACAGAGCCATTAAACAACACAGTGACAAAAATTCAAAGCTGATGCTGCAACCTCTCCGGATGCACTTAATAAAAGGGGTCTCTCACTAATTTGTGTCCACTTGATGCATGCACTTATGTCTGGGTCTACTGAATGAAAGAAAGACAAAGCTCATTTAAAAGTAGAGAGCAGAGTGAAAGCTTGTTGTCACCTCATTTGATCCCATTCACCTTTTAATTTTCTGCTACTTCACAGAACCTCTCACCTCATATTTTTCACCACAGTTTTACTCTAGAGTTTGTTCTAGCCCAAACTCTGACGCAAACACTTCTGAAATGACTGTTTCATTACAAGTTAATTATTGTTTTTTATGCCCTGTAGTTACACCTGGATGAAATATGCTGTCTAGCTCCTATGTGAGCATACCTTTCATCTCTCAAAAACATTCCACAAATACAGCATTTTTTGCTGATTAAGTCAGCAACGTATGTGTATTCATTTTGATTCTTTGAGCCAGGTCATGTAGGATCAAAATTGAAATATTTCTGTGAAACAGCATGCCAGAATTATTGCTGTGCCACCTTTTTGTGCCAACCTTAGCATTCCCGCTGAGCGAATGTCATCAGATTTTTATTATCAACTGTTCCCTATGATAGGAAGAAGATTGAATGCCAGAGTAAGGGAGAGTGGCAAAAACAAACTTCTATGAGAATCCCCTGTGGGGAGTAGACAAGGCTCCTGGCACCTAGCATTATTATTTATTAATTTATTTATTATTTTTTGTCTTTTTATAAATGTTGGCTGAATTTATGATCTACCCCAACTGCTCCCTTGGCTATGTACTGACATTTCACTCTCTCCTTGCTTGCGGACAGTCTGTGGCTGGCTTTCCTCTCATCATCGCAGTCAGATACATATTCTCACCAACCTCATCTGTCTCAAAAAGGATTCTCTTAAAGGAACAGGGGCTATAAGGGTCAGTGCAGAATCCTCTTGCAGGGCTTCCCAATCACTGGCTGCCCATTAAACAATCAGAAGGGCCCTGCGGCTCTGAGACCAAAGAGACATTATAATTAAACTAACAGAACATTTTCTGATGTACGTGACAGCAATTTTACGGGCATATGCTGACATTCAGCCTTGGTTCTGGAGGCATACTGGAGGTTAAATAAGCACCCAGTGTGAAGCAAATTTATTCTCTGCGTCAAGAACTTAAAAGAAAAAAAATCGACAGCCCTCGGATACTTTCCCCCTACTCCTGATCTCCACTGTGTGGTTCAGGTTTAATAGGTTGTTTTAGGTTATTTGAGACAGGACAACACAAAGAAGACACACAAATTATGAACCATAGTTTATCACCAGGTGAGCAAGGTTGCTACACTAAAGTTATGGATTTTAAAAATCCAATTTTTGTGGAAGGAAATTCCACAGGAGTGATTTCCATGGATTCCTGGTCCTTGAAAAGTCCTGGATAATTTTTTTATTATGTCAGTTGAACTGCCACTTCTGCAATGTCAGTTTTTTGTGACTCGTATTATGCATTGTCATAGTGACAGGAATCCAACTGCAAACTAAAGTTCCAAATGGCCATGCTGGTGCTGCTAGTGTCACGCTACATCATTCCCATGTGGGAGGTTCATTAGTGTCAAGTCAAAGTCATTGTGCTTCTATTTGAGCCATGATGAATCTCAGAGGCTCGGAGGTGAGACCCAAGAATAAAGAGAGCATTATGCTGGAGCATGCCTCAGTGGCTCCTTCAGATTGTACTTCTCTGGGAACATTATCCTGGTTTGACTGTCTGCTGTCTTCTTGTTATTGACAAGAAATCCTCTTCAAACAGGTGCGTGGGATTTCCAAGTGAAGCTCAGGACATGCAAAGAATGAGTAGCATTGGATCTGTTATTCAGAAGGTGTCATTAGAAATTCTGCTTTTTAAAATTTATTTGATAGGACGGTGTTTGAAAAGTCGATACAGGAACATCTCACACATGGTCCGGAATTAGATTTTGCTGCTAAGTGCTGTTGGACTGACAAAAAGTCTGGATCTTAAATGCCATTCATGTAATTATGCTGCTTGCAGAGGTGATTTATTATGTGAGCATGTGAGTCCACAGCCATTATCATTTCTCCTGGGCTGAATGGTTGAATCCAGCTATTCTGCCCTGTTTAATACAGATTTATGTGAAAGGTAAGGCGTAGGACTTTTTATACATACAAAGTAAACCAGTGAACACATTATTAGGTTGAACACAAGACCACAATGAATGAATGAATGAATGAATGTGCAGAAAATGTAAAGGTAGACTTCAAGAACCAAAATAAAACACTTTCATAAAGTTTGACGACACTTGTTAATTAGTTGTGTAAATGTTTAGTAAATGTTGGTTGAATCATTTTTTTTTATCCACGAGGCTATTTCACTCTGTGCCTTACACAAAATGGCATGATGCGCACAATGGCATCCATGTGCACTTTCATTTGGTTAACAGCCACTAAATCATTGGTTTTAAATGCCTCCCATTGACATTGACAAAGTAAAACTGTGGTAAAAAGGCATACATCACCTTAATTGTAAGTCAGCGAGGTTTTAGATTGAGAAGCATTGTACTCATTTGATTATGTTGTAACAATTGGAAGCCAACTGAACATGAGGCTCGTAACCTTGGCATATTACTCATTTGTCACTGTAATTACTGATTCAATTCAAAATGCAAAAAAAACTTTCCCTCAAATATGAAAGATATGAATCACACACAAGTTGTGCAATATTTCAAACAGAATATAAGACCGCTGAAACAAAGGTCCTTAACATAGCATATTCAAGGACAGTTTATCATTTCTGATTGCACACCTAACTGAAATGAGACTTTAAACTAATGTCCTTAATGCTCTCTGTAAAGATGAAACATAAGTAAAGTTGTATAGCCAGGAAAAATGGACTGACTTTGCATACGTTCTACAGAAGCTGCTCTTAAAGCGGTTCTTTAAGTCAGGCGGGGTGGGGGGGCTGTTGAAAAAGTCTTATGGGGTGCTAACATTTAGCCTCTGGAGCAGGTCAACACTCCAGTGCTATTGATCAAACAAAGAGGACAGAAATGTCAGTGGTTTCTTTGTCCTTCAGCAGCACTTGGCCTTTTGTATAAATCCCATTAAGAAGCAGCAGAGCATTTCCTCTGTCTATCATGGCATCAAAATGGCGTCAGAGAAATGGCACATATTCACTGTTATTGGGAATTAGGTTTACTACAACATACCACCAGTGTCATGGCAGCATTCTGGAGGGCCATTCTGATACGAATCACTGATTTTGTTTCATTTTTCTAGATATACACAAAACGTCACATTTGTGGTCATGACAGGATAGTATAGTATGCTTTGATTATGGTTCACATAAATACATGCTCATGTGTTAAAGACTCAAACTGCTGTATTATTCTGTTTTAGTATTTGAATATATACTCAATGATCTCTCTCTCCCCTGGCAATAGCATTTTGATCTTATAGATGATTAATAGTAAAGGTACCTCTACTGTGGCAATTGCAGACCACTCAGTTACATTTACTTACACAGTCTCCATTTCTTGTGCATTTTCAAGGAGTATTTAGCCCTTCTAAACAGAAAGCCCCAAATTAATCATTGTATTATCTTACAAACTCATGTAGCTCGACTTCAAACTAACCAGCTGAGTCACGAACTATCTATACTAACAGTCCTCTACTCTTATTTCTTTAATCTTTCACCTCATGACTGCTGAAATATTATCTGACAGTTTCTATGTGCTTCTAAGCATTTGTATAAACTCAAACTTTATACAAATGAACTTTTATACGTGAATATTTACGCCTTAGAGAGAACCTCTCACCCCTCAGCTCTCCATCCCTTCAAACAATTTCTAAACCATTAAGGTGCCAATCAGTATTAAGATAGCATTGATGTATTTCAGCCATAGCTGTTCACAGTAGAGTTACTTTATTAACACGTGATCAAACAGTAAATTACTTTATTTGTGCTTATGTTTAAAAACTACATTACCCTACTGGCACCTGCCACAGTAGTCAGTATCAGGGAAAAGCACACACAATCCTTTGGCACCTGCAGTCTGCCTCAGCTGCTTTGTTTTCCTCAGGATGCCGTGCCTTCACACTGTCACACATCCATGCTTGGCAGTGCACTGTTCCACACAGACGCCAAAAACCAAAACATTTGCTTTCTCATGCTGACTGACATAATCACTTCTTAATTGTCTTATTGGCTGGGTCCCCTGCTGTTGACCGGAGGCAACACAATTGCACGGTGAGGTCAGTCTTGTCTGATAGAGCACCTTGCTAATCACAGGCCTTGGAAATGTGTAAAATGTGTTACATTAAGTGCTCACTAAAGCAGTTTGCATTGCAACACTGGCAAGCAGTGGCTCAGTTGGGCAATGCCAAGTCTTCTACAGGGAAGAGGAGAAACACTGTTAAGTGGTGTAGAAATGTTACTTTAGTTTGCGTGCAAATTGAACTGAATCAAGAAAATCAATCACTAAATCAAAAATCAAAAAACAATAATTTTTCACATCAAATAATATTCTTATTATTACATGAGGTGTCCACATACTATTTGTTATTGTTCACTTATTATCAGCTTATGAGCACTATACCAGGCAGGGTCAAAGTGTAGCGAGAGGCACAAACACTCGTTAAGTTCGGTGTTCTATTTTCACAAGGGAAAGGGGTGAAAATCCCCCTTTATGCAGACCAGAGTCGAGCCCTCATACACTGATACAGAAAATCTGTGAAAATGTTACATTATGTGACACTCGCACTGCAGACAGGAACCGTTCACGTTTGCTCCCTATCTTTGTCAGTATTCAATGATCTTTGCTAATACTATATTATTCATTAGGGAGCTAAATCAAGGTGTTCAGTTATATGCAACTGGACTTCTTTTTGGAGCTTGAAGATGTTTCACCTTTCATCTAAAAGGCTTCGTCAGTTCTGGCCTGGTGATGGGAAGACCATGGGATTTGTTGAGTTGTGACTTATTGACCACACCTCTCATCATGTGACAATGGGTCACATGAGTCACCCACTGGCATTATTAGCATAAATCAATGTGTGAATTGGAGTTGTGTATAGGTGTCTCATATAACTGAACACCTTGACTACCATGAGCTGGATGAATGAGAATCTTCACAGACATAGAGAGCTAATTGTGTGATTGCATACTGGCTTGTATTTACCTTGATTAACGTTCATCAAAGATAACATTATGTATAAACGTCTTCCATTTACATTTTGTTCATGGCAGAAATGTAGTAATCATAATTAGTATACTAGTATTATTTTAAAGAGAAAACTGGGTATATGTTTGAGGATCATTACACTTTTTACATATCAAATTGTGAATGTTCCTGGCTTTCCAATCTTCCTTAATCTTACAAATCAATAAAACAGGATTTAGAAGTACAATCTCTCTCTTATTTATTACATGGAGGAATGCAAATTAGATTCAAAATTGAGTGGACTGTGGAGACTTCATCCACAGCTTACATGCTTCTCGGTGCAGTCTTAAGAGGATTGGTGTTTCCTGTTTGAAATCCACTCAGAGGGTAAACTGCAAATGGGCTTCCTGACTCAGCACTCCATGGTGTGTAATACACTGCAATATTTGATTGTATTGATCAGTTTCATGTTTTCCCCTGAACTTTTCTCTCATTTATCTCTCTCTCTCTCTCTTCATCTTTTACACACACACACACACACACACACACACACACACACACACACACACACACACACACACACACAGAGTGATACATATACATACTCAAGTTCAGCTATCAAAGTTTACATATCATCTCTGATCCAAGCCTACATACTACACTATTACTAACTGTCCCTAGTAGAAAGGTATGAATGAGAAAAAACATGCACAGACACATAACTGGATGCATGTATGCAAGCTGTGTTTGTCTGCAAATGATTAACAATACCCTCCTTTCCTCTGTGTGAATTGAACAATCAGAGAAAATCCTCATGATGGTGACCAACTGATTGCATCAAAAATGCAGAGGCTTAAGGAATCATCTTTTTTATTTTTGTGAGTCTCTGAGATTTAAACTATTGTTACCCTCTTTGCGAGGGAAATCTGGATGGTTGAGCCTGTGAGTCAGTTTGAGAACTATAATCAGAAAGCTTTGACAATACCTCTAGTTTCTCCTTTTGTGACTCAACACAGTGGTTAACACTGGAAAGCTCTGTTTTATCTGCTGCTTGGCATTTCTTGTCAACTAGCCTATATGCTGTCTTTGAGAAAAAAACAAAACAAGACATTTGTAATGAACATAGTATGCTACACTTGCAAGGCCACACATCTTATGACTACAGGTTAAAATCTGTGAGCGTATTTCTGTCTTGACTGTGATTATAAGATGGAGAAAAACCCTAAGACTGAGTTTTGTGTGTGAGTCATCGCTAGTACTTTAGCCTTGAAATTTGTTACAGACTTTGCTTTAGAGGCTTTATTTCTCACCTCAAAGCAGCCAACCCCACTGATATTTAATGCAATGAGGGTTTGGCGAGGTGCCCAAACTGCACAGGCAAAGTCGTGATTCACTTATTTGGTTTCCCTGGTTAGAAACAAGAGCTAACAGATGCTAATGAATCTCTGAAGGCATTCTTCACAGTTGGAAACTAATAGTGGGAATGGACCTCCCGATATTTAAGCTCGATTTTGAAAGGATGGATCTACCATAACAATCATGGGAAACCAAGGGAGTCAACAATAGTTGCTGGTATTCAGTCATGGCAGGCATCATTATGTGTGCTTTGGTGACAGATTGAAACCCTTTGCAATTTAATCCATTTTTGACATATAAAGATTCATGGAGGTTATGATTAAGAGCAATTTTGACGGCTTGATGGGTCCATTCTACGGTCTCCATGGTTACAATTATGACGTTGCAGGCAGCCCCCGTTACCTCACTGTTAATAGATACATTTCCTATCGGTATACAAGAGACAACCAATATAGACAAGTAGCTACACATAGAAAGCAGACAGCCACCAATATTAATGAAAACTATTTTTTTTCTTGGGATGTTCTATCTAAGGTGTAAATATTCACCTTGAAAATTTATGTTTAAAACTGTCAGGTAATATTTCAGAAGTCATGAGGTGAAAGGTTAGAGGAATAAGAATAGACGATAGGGGATTAGATTGTGACTCTTGTCCTTGACATGGTGACTGTACCTTGACAGGGAGACAGTCTGGTGTGCTGCACCAACCGCACACTGTTATCCACATTCCCTGTGGCCAGTTTGTGGCGTTTCTGCCCAAAGCGCTGTTCTAGGCAACTTTAAATCATCTTCAATCACTTGGCTGACGCCAGACCTGCTCAGCACTTCGCCAAGGTCCACTTCATTCAGGCATATCTTAATTGAGATCTTTACACAGCCACGTTAAAACGTATTGAATGTCATTTTCCTGGACAGTAAATGTCCCCTTTAAAACTATGTGCACTTAAAAGTAGCACAAAAGAAGTTGAGGTAACATGCATGTACTACATGTACTGGTGTATAAAAACAAACAAAAAAGAATTTTAAACATTTTTCAGTCTGTTTCCTCTGACATCAGTGACATTTGTTTGGGGTTTTCATGGCACTCACCAGCCAGATTGGTTGGTCGCAGAGATAAGGGCAGCTTTGTTTGTTGGCACTACAGTGAAGATGTGGAGACAGGGTTTTCAAAAGCAATAACGTTGTCTACAACTGATATAAAGCTGTCATAACTCATGTAAGAAGTAATGACTGGCCGTCCCCCAGGGTTTTTCCAGCTCATTGACCCCGGTTAATACCTGGTGTCTGATTGCCTGTGGTTCGTGTGATCCATGGTGATTGTGTTTAGTCCTAAATGTCTAAGCGTCTCTAATATAAAGCAAACTCGTATTTGTACAAGGAGACTATGTCATTGTGATGACAGAATGCAAATACAGATAAAGCAGACTAAAGCCCTTTTATCTCCTTAATGTGGAATTAACAAAGGCAACACACCCTGTATCCAAATATTGAAGATTTCTCAAGCGGAGGATTAAGTGAAGTCCATGTCGAGGCATTCGAGGGAATGCTGAGACTCGGTAAGAAAGCACAGTGGCTAAATCTCTCCACTCAATCCCTATGGGGTAAAGCCAGCCCGGAGGGCTCAGCCTCTCTCAGCATTGACTGACAGGCTGGGACAACAAGGGGAAGAGTGAGCCTGACGCCTGCAGCTTGGACTCCACCAGGGCTCTGTCCTCACTTCCCCTTTACTTTTACTTTTGTACTTAATCCCACCCTGTTCCATAATCATTCGTCATGTTCTCTCACACACTAATTTGCCATTTGACGGCAACATTTTTCCAGTGAGCGTCAGTGGTGGTGTGCTTGAGAGATGGGAGTCACATTCACGCCTGCATTTTTCCCCATTTGTTTCAGAGCTTGTAGCCGGCGACTAATCCAATATACAATTCTAATGCGCTAAAATCACCAGAGACTTGACTGTCGCTGCCAGAGATACGATGCACTACATCTGCAGTGTTTTTTTGTTAGGAGCAGTGTGTGAGATATACAGATATACAGCACTTCAGATTCAGAATATACTTTTGACAGCTGACCGTGGCATTGCCACAAACTACTTGGTAAATAGCAGGTCCACAAATCTCCTCTGGAAAGTGCTTATTAGTAGAGCCCCATTGCTTGTAAGACCATTGCCCAGAGATTATTACAAAATGATGTAGACTGTGTTGAAAAAATGGCGTATATAGGCCTGTGTGGGCCTGCTGGACACCTTGTGAGCGGCCTCAGTAGCAAATTAAAAGCTAATCTAATTGGCTGCCATTACTCTTCATCCCACACATACAAATGTCTTATGCTATGTATGTTGTTATATTGTGTGATGTGATTATTGTGCTTGGTGCCATCTGGGGTTTCTAAAGATTGCAATGATCTATTTTAATTGCATAAACTCCTTCAGGTTGTCTGACCTCTGCAGCCTATAATGTCATTGTTGTGCACTGCATGTACTGTACCCTAACAGCAGCAACAACAGAAAATAAAATATGTCTGCGAAACTATATCTGTTGACAGCCAAGGCTAAAATGGGTGACCACAATAGCAAAGCTTACTGCCTCAGTCCAGCTTGCTTGGAATTGGAAATAGAAAGGGCTTGCATCTTTGCAACACACTGTGTTCTTCTGTAGTATAGACCAGATTGTGACAGGGGCTGAAATGGTTCAAAGAAATGGGGCTATTAATTCTGTCCATACTGGGCAAAATGTAGTGCAAAGGAAATGATATGGATCATGCAATTCTGTTTTGTAGCTCTTGCCTCTAAATAATTTCTCTCAGAGATTAAAGCTTGAATACAAAGATTATGCATAAAGCATGGTGGAAATTATATTATGATTTAAAAATGTATGTGTGTGTGTGTGTGTGTGTGCGTGTGCATGTACAAACAAATCATTTACACTAACATTGTGTCTGTGTTTGCCTGCCTGTGGTCATTTATACAAACATATATGCATGCAATGGAGTTTTCTCTGCACATTTGGATTCATAGATATTTTCCTATGCGGAACTGTTATCTACTGAGTGTTGTGAGTTGGTGCGGCTCAGAGATGGTTTATATATTTGACAGAGCATGAGTATGTGGATATATAGTATGTGTGTATGTGTGTGCGTGCTTCTCTGTGTGTGTGTGCATACGCATGTGTGTGTGTGTATGTATATGTGTGTGTGTGTGTGTGTGTGTGTGTGTGTGTGTGTGTGTGTCTATGTCTGTGTGCATGTGTGATGCACAGATATGTGTGTGCATGACCCGTGTTGGTTGGCTCTTCCTGTCCTCCTGGGTAAGCAGTTGACTCCTGTGCCCTGCTGTCTGTCTCCGTTGCCTGCTGGTCCATTATTGATGCTCCTTATTTCCCCATCCATCCTTGGGCATGTCTGTCAGGCCGTCTCCCTCCACAGCATTATGAAGCCATTTAATGAAATATGAATGGGCATTAAATATTACACCAGCAGCCCTGACCCCGGCCTTTGTTTTTTAATTCAGATAAGCTCCTTGCAGGGCTATTGTGACCATTATGGTCCATTATGCATAAGCCGTATTGATTGAAAAACCAAAGGAACCTACACAAAGACCCTATGCACAATGAAATATACAGGATTTTCAAAAAAAAACAGATAACAAATATAACATATATAACATACATACCATAGATAACATAGATAACATATATAACATAACATAACATACAGATAACGTACTCACAGATAAAATATACTTAGAAGGTTTTTCACATTTTTCTTTCATTTATAATTAATATGTTATATGTTATATATATATATCAATATGTAATATGTTATATCCGGTCCTTTGGATTTAGTTGTGATTAAAGGCACATTGCAACTTGAAGGTACATAAATAATCAGGTGTAGAAAGGGATGAAGCAGAATGAGCACTGAAGCTCATAACAAAGGTTCTTAATTATTTTTGTTTATGTGCAGCAGACAGTCAAAGGGTAATTGGTCTTTTGAGCCACTGCCTGGTGGTGTTGGGAGTCTCATGGCATGTTACAGACCTTGAGCTAGTCACATCCATCCACACACCACACAAAGGCAGCCATGATGTGTAACAAGTTAGAAGGTGGTGTGAGGTTGTGTGTGTTTCAATGATGATGAGAGAAAGGAAGATGTGTGTGATACAGTGTTCAAACAGAAATCAAATTGTGGCTATACTCAAATTTGTCAGGTGCTGAGGATTCTAAAAAAAATGTGTCCATGCACTTATGCACGTTCCCCTTGATTAATCTTATATAGATTTTCCCATGTTTTTCCCAAAGTTAACACACTTGAAGTATGAATGCTATGGAGTATATAAAACACGTCAGTGAGTATTTTCATAACATTTTCGTAACAATGGTTTTGGCAAGTGGTCTTACTGTCCATAAGACATTCATAAGAGGGACTCTGAATTACTCTCAATGCTTACCGATGGATCAGACTCAAAGATTTGATCTCTCACAATAGGGGTATGTTTACTTCCTGGTGGGCAGGCACTTTGTTTAAAATTTAAAACTTCTGAACCAACTATTGGTTCTGCCTTGAATTTATGTTCACTTATTGGTCTCTAGATTTTCTAGTCAGTAGAATCAGATAGGGGCATTAGCCTGGCTATATAAGGCTTACAATGCTTTTGGGAAATTCACCCTTGATCAGTAGTGCATGGCTATCAGCCTTGTTTTAAACTGGGTTATGAGTCCTAACACATTGTTTCACTCATGAGATATGCTGTAAAGATAATATTATATTTTCAATATTAATGTAATATTTTACGTCAAATAGTTCATGTGATATTTAGTGAATTTGCCAGAGTAAATGCTACGCTATGACCCCACTGAGACAAGGTGACAGGCTAGTGCAGGAGGTCAGACAAGTGCAGGGTAATTTCAGCTGATGCAAAAGCAGCAGAGCAGACATTTTGCGATACCTTTGCCAGAAACATAAAAAAAAAAATGCAATCCTTGTCAGTGTGGCTCGCAGTGTGTTCTCCACAGTGCATTTGTGCGGTCTTATCTGAGGCCTCCACAAAGGCCGACTGAGGAACTGAAGCTAATGGGCAGAGAGGACTGATGAATCCAACAGGAAGAACATGTTAATAACTTTTCTGCTGTTACAACCCAGTGTGCATCACCAATTCCTGAGGTTTCAGCTCAAAGCGGCCATCAGGGCCCAGAAAGTCATAATGGAGCAGTAATTAGAGGCATTTGTGATGGCAAAAAAAGCTTTATTTCCTGCATTATGCAGTCTTGGTCACAGACATGGAGGCCAGATTGCACTTTCTTGGCTTCAGATGTCAGTACTTGGAATTGTGTTTATCAGATCTTTGAAAGAAAAAAAAAATGAAGGCCCTACCATTTCAATCAAGAATCGATCGCTGCCACTGCCTTTATTGCACTGTTAGGAGGAGGACACACTTTAGTTGGTTGTATATGATTTAATAAAGTCAGCAGGAGAACATTCTGTTGTGGCTTCAGTATGTCTTAGGGAAGAGAGACATTCTGAATGTCATTGTTCCAGTTTGTTGTATTGCAGTTCTGTACCCCACACAAGAAGAGATAATCCCTTTTATTGTTTGACGCTGCAGCTTTGAAACTTCCAAGTGCATCTGTATTAGTTTGTTGGGAAAGGTTGACAATCTGCTAAACCAATATTAGCTTTCAAAATGGATTTGGCTCACATGAATAGAGTAAATTAATTGACTTTTATTGTCAGTATCACACACCCTGAGTAAGACTGCATGCTAGTGCTGTATTGCATTAATATAACTGTGGGCCATCATTTTATTTAGAAAGACAACTTTTCCTTTGTTTGCTGTTTCTTGTTAATTAACATCATCTTTTAGAAGTTTTTCCTCATCCATTAAGAGTTCAGCTTGAGGACAGCTTTGGCAAGTTTTTATCAGATCTTTTTTTATATATACTGATCTTCAAGGTCTGTTTTATGCTTGAGTACGGAAGTGTCAGTAATATGATTCCCTCATCTGATTTCAGTTCTCAGTTGAATCAGGGATGAGGAACATGCTTTTATTTACAACATCTCTCTGTGAAGCTTGCTCCAACAACTTGTTTTCTTTAGAGGCATGCCATGCAAGCTTGGGATTTTTTTTTTTTTAATCTCCGGAGCTCCCCCTACAGTCACTGATTCAAAAAAAAGCATCAATGTTGTATTGTACGGTCTTACCAATCCATGTGGATTTTTTTGCAGATGAAAGAATAGGAACCAGCGATGATCATTTTCGTAGAATTATGTTGACAGACAAGGTAGTTACAGTTTCAGTTTCGTTTGACATCGGCTCCGGTATTGAGCGTAATTAGCCATTGAATGGAGAATCTCTCCAAATAAAATGGCATATTTAATGGACCCAGTGTAGACAGGAACAGTCAACCTGAAGCTTGCTTGCAGTTAGGATACGGTGTTACAGTGCCCTTCTTACAGAGTATCATGAATTACAGTGGAGCAAACTGTGTACCACAGTGAAATACCTAATACTTAATGGAATTTTATGGACTTACAAATTCTTAGTACACATGCAACAGAAAAATAAATGTTGACAAAGTATTTTATCAAGTGTCTCATATCACTACCAGTAGCACACAAAATTCCATTATAATGTAGGCTGCATGGTATTACACTTTGGTTTGTTACACTGTAATGCATGGCATAGGTACACTAAATTACAAGGCCATTCTAATAAAAAATGTTACCATCTGTGTGACAGTGAGTGGCAAGTGTGTCTACCATTTATTACACTGCCATCAGAGGAAGTCACACAAGATTAGCATGGATAATGCACACAACACTGATAAATTCAGAGCACAGGCTGATTCAGGTGTCAAACTTTTCAATGTAGTGATGTTTAACATTTTATTGTTAGTGTGTCATTTTAATCATGGCTAAAGTTACATTGTTGCCAGGTTATACACACAGACACAAAAATATATATTTCAGTCTGAATACTACGTGCATTGACAATGAATGCACTGATTTACATCAATAATGACAGCTTGCTAAATAGCCTCTTGTTACCGTTAAGATCTATAAACTGTCCTAATTCTTATATCATCATCATTTTGTGGGAAGGACAGCTGATTTTCTTGCACTGATGATTTGTGATTATGTAGATGTGCAGAAAGATCAGCATCTTAGCCTATCCATAGCATTTGGATATAGAGTTAGCTGATGCATTTGGGTTTAGAGTAAGCTCATGCGTTTGGGTTTAGAGTTAACTGATGCGCTTGGGTTTAGAGTTTAGGGTTTAGAGTTAGCTGATGCATTTGGGTTTAGAGTTTAGGGTTTAGAGTTAGCTGATGCGTTTGGGTTTAGAGTTTAGGGTTTAGAGTTAGCTGATGCGTTTGGTTTAGCGTTTAGGGTTTAGAGTTAGCTGATGCATTTGGGTTTTTAAATGTTTTACCCGTGGACCCAGCAAATAGCCCATTGAGTGCGGAACCACAGACAAGGTATGATGTCAGTGTAATTTGAGAATACCCTCCCTGATAACCACTCATCAATAATCCCACTATAATATCAAATTAACTGATACATAGCAGCAACAACAGTCTTTGATGAGTTATCGAGATGAGTTGTCAACACTATATTGCATCATTCACACAAGCTTATTTCTCCCAAGGGGCATAGTTATGGTAATTGCCTGACTTTTAGCCATGTGTAAACTGTAGTACAGTGTTTTAAGGCAATATAAAAGCAAACACCATTTTTTTTTGTTTTACTGCACTCAAGTACAAGTGCTAAACATTTCTTTATAAAGGATGCGATTATGAATTAAAAGGAAGAATGAAGAAAAGAAGAAGAATTCTACCAGAAAGACTCAGAGAACAATTCAAGCATTTAATAGAAACCATGAATACATACAAAACGAAAAATAAACAGTTATTTTAACAAAGTAAATAATAGTGTTTAGCGTAGGCCCCGTCATTAGCCCAGGCCTTGAGTCAGCTGGCGGGGACTGTCACCCTCGGATAGATAGACAGTGACTAAACTGTTGGTGGTGGGGAGGGAGGAGGATTCATTTCCTGAATCTTACATGAGAATAGTCTGGGAAAAAATGATTGAATTTCAAAAGAAGCTCCAGGGCACAGGCATCGAGGTGACAATACCAGTCAGAGTGTGATGTTGTCCTTCTGGAGACTAAGACATTGTTAAAAAAGATACCACCAATAAAACAAATCAATGTTTAGTTCAGCTGGATATATTCATACCTCTGTTCTTCAAATTTGGCCAGAAGGGTCAGAAATCAGCAGTGACCTTTAACCATGACATTCCCTCAGGGAGCTTGATTCCTGTTTGACTACAACAAGTCACCACAGGAGGTAGGATCCAATGATAAACTGCTGAACAGTTGCTTTGTGAAAATTCTCTTTTTGAAAGGAGGTCTTGTCAGTCCAAGTGAAGAGATGTGGAAGCACTCCCAAATGTATGAAATGACGAATTTGGGAGGGTTGGGCAGTTTGTGCTTCGCTGTCATTTCTCTAATGGTAGCTGGAGCACCTATTATCACCATGGCAAGGGGGACGGTTGTATCTCGCTCCTGTTCATGACTGTCATCTGGAAAACACCTATTAGAGCTGAGGTCTGACAGCACTTTCAGCTGCCAATGCTGGCAACTGTCCAGATGAATGGATGAGAATAGCAGAGCTCAACTGAAGTGAGAGAAACAAAGATAGAGAGATAAAGAGGAGCACAGGAAAGAGGGAGTAGAGAGAGAAAGATTGAAGGAGAAAGGGAAAGTCAGGAGGTCTAAGGAAATGTGTGTGTGTGTGTGTGTGTGAGAGAGAGAGAGAGAGAGACTGAGAAAAGGTTGAATAAGAGGGTTAGAGCAAGAGTGAATGGTCAAAGGAAAAGTAAGCAGACCTAAATTGCATTTTCTTTTACCAAAGGGGAAAAATGAAAAGCATGAATGTATGAGATTAAACATTTATGGAGTTGAGTGAGAGAACGACAATGGGGATGGTTCTCTGAGATGGTTTGTGAGACACCTGGATGCCCTTTTTAGAAAGCTGAATTTGAAGGGGAACAAGGCATAGAATTTTCTATTGCTTTGGATATACAATGAACAAGTACACAGACAGCAGGCGGGGGGGTGTCAACTCACTTAGGGGTTTCTGAGGAAGATCATGAGATCATATAAAGAAGACATATCTGAGATCACATAAAGGCTTCTGACATTGTTTTTCTTTCTTGCAATTTTGCCGTCTTTTCTTTTCTCTCTTGCAGTCTTTTTTTTTCAAACATAATAGATTGATTTGAGCACCAATTTATTACAAGCGATTTAGAAACAACATCACAGAGGGAGAGCAAGAAAGAGATAAACGTCATTGTGTCCAAGTGTGCTACTGAGTTGCAAACTGAGGAAAAGAATGAGAGAGAAAGAGGTAGAGAGAGGGAAAGAGAGGTGGCAGTGGGGTAGTTTGGCCTCCCAGTGCTCTGCTGAAGCAAATCTTCCTGAGGCTGTACAAGTGATTATGTCTAATTACCTGTGGAGAATAGACTGACTGGAGTTTGCTCTATGGAAGCATCAGAGGGAGCACAAACAGCGGGTGATTCGCTCTAGTGGTATATGGGAGAACTCTCTGTGTTCCCTGCACTCATCACATGCATCTCCTTTGGTGTCAATGGCTGCTGTTCCTCACATTTCTGTCATCGCATGTGCAGAACTGCAGAACAGGAAGACGTTCAGAGTACCTCTTTCTGCCATTGATGAATATTTTTCAAATATTTTTTTTTCCAAAAAATTTGAGTCTCTCTCTCTCGAGAGAAGTGTCTAAAATTAATTTTCATGTATGTAGGTGTATGTGCACTCTGGGAATCAAACCTATCCTGTGACCTTGATGTCTGTGTCTTTCTACCAGTCAAGCTACAGGAGTTCTCCCTCTCTCTGTCTCTCTCTCTCTCCCTCTCTCCTTATCTCTTTCTTTACTTTTATCATTCCCATCCTTCTCAAGGTCAAATTCCATTTGATAGTGCACAGCATGATTGGTTTCAAGTAAAGGCTGCGATATTGTCCTTGACTGTGAAGGCAAAGTGCTGTAACATATTGTTACATGATGAGGGCTTTGGTCTATAGATCACAGCTCCTCCACCCTGGTTCTCTACTATCAGATCAGAACTGAAGAAGCCTTTTGGATGAAAGATAGAACATCTTCAAGCACTAAAAAAGAAGTCCAGTTGCATACAACTTAGCACCTTGACTGGAACACTAAACAGTCAACTAGTCAGCGTGGGTTTTGATCCAGTACTCTCTTGTGGTTATTTTTTTAAGGATGTTCCACAGAATAGAACTTCATGTGCACTACACAAATTGAAGTCAAATCATGTGATGTTATCTTTGGCTGTGAAAGGTACCAGACACTTAACTATTACATTTCAGAATCTTAAAATGTATTGGTGAACAGTATGACACATAGTTTGAGCAATGATAACTTAATCTCGACCAAAACATGTCAAAAAGTTTTGGCCAACGGCAAAATGTATCCATATCCATTCATTTGTGAGGTGCCCTCAGTGCTGTGACAGTGTAAGACTACACTAGGCCTTCCTTTGTCCACCCCCCCGGTCACTTCAGTGTGGGATGAGATTCAGAATAATGACCTTGTGCTGTGTCAAATTACCTCCTCAGTTCAGTGGCAGTGTGATCCTATTCTTGCTGACACTTGCATCACCCCCATCTCAGCACATTCGACCAAGAGTTCCCCAATTATCCTGGGCTAGAGCTTCGCTAACATAAGACCATGACCGCACCCACATGCGCTGGCCGCTTGCTCGCTAAAAAGGTCGCATGTGATGTCACTTCTGGTGGAAATATGTCCGGTGGGGATTTTGATTGGGGATGATGGCAGTAGCCACAGCGAGGTCATGGGGTCTATTCTCCATGAGGTTCATGGAATGACAAACACATGTATTGAGTGACTCCAGAGGAGGAAATTGGACGTGGTTGGACAAGCTGCATGATGTGCTTTGTTTCAGCTGTGCAGAGGAAGTCTGTTATAAGGCCAGTTCTTTCCAAATTAATGGACTGAATGTAAGTCTGGGTTGCTGAATGCTCTCCTTTTGTAGAACATACATACAAACTCATTCTACAAATATTATAATGTATTTTCCCCCTTATCAATGGGATGGGTCTTTGCCTTTTGTCCCTTGTTTAAACAGTGAGTGGGTGGGGTGGGGTTGTCACTCAGATATGACACACAAGGACCAAAAGACAACTGCTATGGGGTTAGATGAGACACAGAATGCCTGACACATTAAATCTATAAAGGCATATAAACTGAAAAGACAATTCTAGAGAAAAAAAAAAAAAAAAATTTGATTTTGTGAAATAGTCCCATATGTTTCCCTCATCCCTCATACCTGATCCATGCCATTTTGATCATGTGTCATCATGTTCACTGACATTCAAATAGGAAGGGGTAGTCTTCAAAATACACTGCTTTTTGAAATTCAAAATTGAATGGTGATCATGCCACTGTCTGAAGCCTTTGAACGTAGAAGAGTGAAAGATTCTGTCAAGTAGTATTATATAAGATTTATGATGTGACTGATCCAGTATATTGCTTTTCCACACAAGGGCAAAAGGTGGATGAGTAGATCTGTCTGTCTGAACTTTTCCCTATGAGGAGTGTGGAGTTTTCATAAAGTTTCTCAGCATGCCTATTTTGAGTTGATTTCATTGTGATCATGATAAAGGGTTTAGTCAGTACTTGTGATAAAATGTTTAGCCCCTAAATAGTCTAATCTTCAATCAAGTGTTTTTATGTCTGGGTATTTTTACAAATTAATTTAGTTTACACATGATCGAGTATAGAACTGAGGTTAAATTGACTAGTGGGTAGATTTTCCCTTACAAGAACAGTTCCTCTATCATTCTAGGCATGAGGCTAATAAAGATGAGACAAGCAAATCTTAGAGACCATGTGAGACCTGAGGTTTTATTACCAGGTCCATCAAAGGAATTTCCTTAGGGAGTTCCCTTGTGCTTACAGTCCTGTGCAGCAGAATTTTCTGGGTCGAGTGTACAGGTTTTGCATTCGTTTTTGCAACAGTGATTTACTGCAGAAAGTGTGTCTAAAAATGTATCAAACAAGCATTTAAACTTGGAAACTTGTAAAGCTTGGAAACAAAACCAGAAAAGAATACATCAGAACTTTTAAAATGTCAACGCATCTTCCTAAATCTAAAATCGAAAGTCTAAAAAAATAATAGTGTGTTGTGTGTGGAAGGACTCTCTCACTGCCCTGGGCTGAGTATGAAGGCCCGCTCTTCACAGACATCACTGACAGGTGATAGCCATAAGTGAGCCAGCGCATGGCTCTCGACTTGCACCTGTTCATCGTCCCTGCACACGTGTTAGTTTCATTTCTGCCTATAGCATGCCCTTCAGTGCTATTCCCTGTTGACCTGTCTAAGACGATACAGGCGGGTGCACAGGCTATACCTTACACCAATTTTCCCCTTGTTTATCCTTTTATCTTATGTCACCTGAATGCAGATGCCCCTGAAGCAGAATGAATGAAAACCCCAAAATGTTTTATGTCCAAAGCAGTCCTGTCATAACAAGCACACAGCAAAGGCTGGAACATAGTTTGATAACGTTAAACCACAGTCCACTTTATTGTTTAATTCACAGATACATGCACTTTAGAGCAAGTATGGAAATTTTGAAATTCCCAATATAGAACAGCAGTATTTTCCTCTTAGGGCTGGAATAATCATATAAATGGATATATTTCAGAGGAACTCATATAAAGATCTAATGTTATCACACTAAGGAGCTGCTCATTTTTGTAATGGGAGGCAGGCATTTTGACTGAGATTTGTCATTGTCTGAGGCTATTTTAAAACTGCCTTAAAATGGCAACTTTAATTGGCCCTGCCCCTGTGGAACATTGGTCTTTATCCATATCTGTGAAACAAGCCAACAAGCTTAGGAGGAACTAGGGATATATGCACAGGAAAAACCTGGAGAGAATGTCTGCATATGGAAATAAAATCATTCACCATTTTAGATGGATGGGTGGCTTTGTCCATGCAATGGATAGATAACATCAACAAATTCATGCAAATGTTAGTATGTACATATCAGTGAACGTGTTTGGACTTTTCACTGGAATGATGGTGATGGTTTTTGTTTCTGTTTTTTTTTTCTTCATTTTTTCACGGAGAAGGGGGGAATAGTATGGACGGACGTTTCTCTACAAAATTGTGTGTGCGTGAGTGTGAATTAAACCATATGCCATTTGAAATGATAGCAGTAAACATACAATAACACTGTAGTATATACTGTAGTTTTCCGTTTTCAGACACACCAGTCTAGAATAAGTGTATATCAACAACTATCTTAAGCCCCTTAATATCCCTTGTAATTTCACTTTTTTCAGTTTTAACTAGAACACTTTTTTCAAGTAGAGTACTGAATCAAATACCATTATTATTGCCACATTAACACTAACGGGGATGGAAAGTAACATCTTCAAACAAATGTTTTGCAAAACAACTAATTTGCCCGAAACTTTGGCACAGTGCTGCATTTTACCCCATTTCTCTCAGACATAGAATACTAACTTTTAATGATGTGTAAATCCAAAATATCTCATATGCACAGCAACGGCACTATCTTTTAAAAAAGAAAATGACTGCGCAAGAAGGGAGACAAACCACACTAAGGCAATATATTGACAAATAAACTAATGACTGCCTCTGCAGCCATGATTCTTAGCAAAGCTTTTAAGCCTCTGTCCTACTAGTGCCAAATGAGTGAGGAGCGCGAAGGGGAGAGAAGTCAAGGGATCTGCCCCTCTTAGCGGATAACAGTGGCAGCACTGGCACAACTATCTGAGATCGCTGCAGAATGAAGCGTTGACTCTTCCTGCCAGCGAGCGGGGCTTCTGCCGACTAACCCTCTCGAATGTCACCAACGTGAGCAACGACCTGGCAGCATCTCTATACCCGCTGCCTCCACACGGAACTAATAGAGGCAGACGGAAAAGGAGAAGCAGAGAGAGAGAGAGAGAAAGAGAGAGTGAGGGAGAGAGAGAAAGAGAGAGAATGCATGGTAGATAAGGAGAGGAGCTGTCAACATGGAGCTCATCGCTTTTCAGGGTGCAAAGAGCGGCAAGTAAACAGATTGTCAATCACGGCCACTGCTTTGCACAATGACTACAATGCCCTGAATGGATGCAGCAGAGAGAGTGTGCATTTTTCACTTTGTGCCATCCTCACCCCTAGAGAAGGAAAACATAATATAATTATTGGTTATGATGCTCTGGCCATAGAAGAAAAACAAAGCCCCTAGAGTTATGTTATGAAATGGGGCAGCACTTTTGAAGTAAAAGGCCTTTAGACTGAGAGCACTGAAAGATTCTGAACTTGTCTTTTGAAGGAAGCATTATAGAAATCCCATTGCTTCCATATCTAGCTAATCTGAGCACAGAACTACTTTGGCTCTGCAGATCCAAAGCATGTCATGTTTTTTTTATCATTATTTTTCCCCAGAAGACACTGAAGGGCAGGTACAGTGTGTGACTCACAGAACAGCCTTGCTTTGTTGTTTTGCATTTATACAACAGCCAGAGGCGACATTCAACAAAAGCAGACAGTGAACAAAGGAAGAGATCATGAAACCTGAAAGAGGAGAGGAAAGAAAGCGGCATGGGAATAGACAAAAGCAGAGGTATCTGTGGATTCCCTGTCCTCCCCAATGTCCTCCTGTGAAAGTGTGGTTTGAAGTGATATTCCTTCCCAACGTCCCCCCATTTTGGTGTACGTCATTTCTTTTTTTTCAGTAGACAACCAAACAACAGTTGTAAAATAATAGACTCAGCAAAGCAGTCTGCCCACATTCATCCTCATAAAAATGTGTTGTGGGCACAGAGATAGAGTTTTGGTAAAAATGTATATGAGGGAAAGATAAACTTTTAGGGCTAAAGGAGGATGAAAGGCAGTGCTTCCAAGCAGTGAGGAACTTGAAAAAAGGATTCTTCCTGCCTTGATCTTGCCTTGTAGCTCTGGAACTAGGAAGGGCATCTTTCTGCTCTTCAAAGTTGTGCTGAGTGCTCCTCTTTGGAACATACCCTATAATTGATGTCGCAGACCTTACCCTGATGAAACAATCGGACCATCATTAACTTTGCAACAGCTGGGCTTGGAGCTATGAAGCTATGAAGATATGAAGCTACTTTCCACTGATCTTGTGCAAGTGAGATCTTCCTTCCCTCCCTTGCAGAGAAAAAAAAAACCCTGATGGAAGTAACTCTTGTGATGCTGAATTTTAGTTGATACTTACAGTGCTGCAGAAATGTATCAGAGCTATCACAGATGCAAGAACTCATTGACTATTCGTTCATTTGGTCATGTCTATGTGTGAACAAATAGAAAGATGCTTTGATGATCCACATTAAAGCAAGGCAACATGTATCAAATAGCCTTTTAAGTACTATTGCCTTCACCATCCCAGCATAATGCCTATTATGGGCTATATTTTTTTGTGGTCAGAGTCAAAGCCTCACTGTGCCCTTATCACCCCAGCATCCTCCCTGGAGTCCATCTGCTCTCGAAGGTCTCCCCCAGTCTCTCAGATCTTTCCCTGCCTCACTATCTGTGCAGCTACTTCCACCCGCCACCTCGCGATTTCCTTAAAAGATCTGTCTGCAGATCAGCCACTCTGAACTGTCTTTTTCACTGCTCCCCTCACAGGGGTGATGTCGACGGCGCTAAGCCCCTCCGCAGTAAGAGAACAGATAGTCTGAAGGTGGAGCGCATCCCCCATCTTCCTCCACAGAGAAGAGCAGGCAACGCCAAAGGAGACCAACAATCATAGCCTTTCTTTAGTGATGCAGAAGGACACCTGTTTGTCTGAGATAGGTGGAGGAGCAGTGGGCAGTTCACTCAAGTGACAATTGGGTGACCTGACTTCGATTCCTAAACCTCTGTGTCTAAACCTCACTTTGGACAAAAGCGTCGGGGAAATATCGATTTTATGTTACTTCTTTTGCTTTATATTACATATATACGACATGACACTGGACCCCTATTAAAGAGCACAGTCAATTAGCAGACACTAAATATAAATGTTAGCCTGACAAGTTAGACTTATCTGTTTCTGCTATGGTTCTCCAGTTATTCTGTGTAAACTTGGAATAAATATTCCAGGAGGCCCAGAGTGAGGGCCTCAAATGGATTTAGATGCCCAGGGTTTCAGTGTCTGGGGAGCTGGCGCCAAAAAAAAATCACTAAATAAAAAAAAAAAAAAGGGAAGAAAAAGAATTTGAGCAACACCTTCAATATAAGTGTTGCTTGTGGTAGTCATAATAATAGATTTTTTTTTTGCCAGATCACTAAATCAGAATTGGGTTGTGACAGTTTGTTACTGACTCATGCAAAGAAGAACACTGCATCACACCTATATCCCAAATCCACAGACAGTCATTCTGCAGAGTTTCCACAGCCACACTGCAGCTCACATGTTTTTTTTGTTGGCTTTTTTTTGTTTTTATTTCTGCTTCTGTTTCTGTCTTATGTAAATAAGTCATTCATAAAATGATAATGTAGATATTTCACAGTCTCCAGACCTTGAAAACTGATGCATTTTGCATAAATGCATGTTCCTGAGTTGAAATGTTAGTTGAGGTCCCCTGTTATGTCAAAACAGGAAATTCTCATATGTGCCCATCACAAGGGAAGTTTTTTTGTATTTTCATCCTAGATGCACTTTAAAGCACTTTTCCCTTTACAAACATGTTTGCACTGTCAACAAAAGAACAAGCTGAGGCAGTGCACATGAGAGCATGGTGACAACACTTTGATGATACCCATTTTTTGTTGATATCTGGGTTTGAGGCTGTGTGTGTGTGTGTGTGTGTGTGTCTGTGTGTGTATGGTTGTGTGTGTGTGTGTGTGTATGTGTGTCAGAGAGAAAGAGAAATGTTGAGGGAGGCCTGCATCAGGGAGATCTAACGAGAAAAAAATGTGGGTTACGAACTGCAGTGGGCTCAAGTCTCCCAGGGTAGACTTTTACATCTTTCACATGAAGTCGAAGAGGAGAAAGAAAAACTGCATTAATCATGCAAGGCCTGTCGTTCCATCTTACCTTTCTTTTTGAATTCCCCAATTTAAAAAGTGATTTAAAATTAATGGCAGGTCTTCTAGTGATAGTGTGAACTTTGTGTGAGGAAACAAATGGAGAAATTTACATTTCATGCAGACTGTCTTTTAGTCTTTATTAGGTTCAAGCTCTGTGAGCAAAGCACACTCACACAAAGATATAAAAAGCTGCTCCATTTGTTTGAATCAATTTTTTCCTGGTCTAAATTCAGACGACAACCTAATTGGGAGTGCCCAGTCAAACAGAAAATTAACAGGATATATTATTAATAATAATAATTGCTCCAGTTTGGTAATCTGAACAAAATGCAGCTTACAAACATGCATTCCTGGATTCCCGTGGAAGAAACTGATGCCCCGCAAAATGGTCTTCATCATTCATTGTTATTTCACTCATAACACTCACAGTTTTCATAAAACCTAGGAAAATGGCCACGTGTTCTCATGAATGTATTCATATCTTATACAATGAGGCAATGAGGACAATTATACATGCAACTGATATTCTATCACAGACTATTATTTGCCTTTCATGGATTTTTGTCTGCAATTGCTTTCATATGACACAGAAAGAGAGACTTTGCATCTATAACCTGCCAATTTATATGGGGTGGTGGTAGCGTAGTGGTAAGGAACCTGGCTAGCGTGTAAGTAGCCCTAACCCTGAACAATTGATAGTTGATGAGTTGTAAGTCGCTTTGGATAAAAGCGTCTGCTAAATGCATAAATGTAAATGTAAATGTTATATACAGTGGCTGACTAGTGATTTGATACATATTTCCTTAGCAAACTTGAGTGCATGTTTCCATTAAGTTCTGTAAAAGAGAGTTACATTCTTCCATTTCTTATTCGTTTTTGTAGCTATGCAAGTAATAGCAGAGTGATGAGTGATTTGCTAAATGTCCGTGACATGGACTTGATTTCTCCATGTCCAAACACTTGCCATCCACTTGACCTAAGAAATGCAGCAACAGCAGAGATAATTGAGAAGCTGCACAGAGTGTGAAGAGAAACTCCCAAAAAGTCTCACAAAACAGGCAAACTCTTTTTTTCTTTCTTTCATTTTTTTTTCTTCTTCTGTCTGACCTCCTCAGGGCATACTTATGAATGAAGCCACCCTGATGAAAGGCTGCTGAATGCAAAAAAAAGAAAAGGACACACATCACTTTCCCCGGATACTCATCCTTCTTCTTCTGAACTCTTCCACAGCTTCTAACCACAGGCCATTCCTATCATCTCTCTCGTTTGTGTGCTTGTTTTGCCTTGCTTTCAACTAAACCTCCTATTTCCCTCTCTTGTCTCTGTAATTGGGATGTGCTGGACACGTGCACTACCTCCTCCTGGCTTGTCTCTCATGGCCACACGAGCATGACTGATGAAATCGGACAGGAAGTCAATGAGCTTGTTTGGATGGTGGCATATCAGAATATTTCATCCAAGTCCAGAGTAAGATACAACCAATCTTTTTTAAACATCCCTCATCTAAGGATGCTTTAAACAGTGACTGTTGCCAAGTTACCAGCCATGCTGAATAGGCTATTAAGGTGGTCAGCAACAGTGTGGATCCATTACAACAGCTGTGCAGCAAGGAGCTGCCATGGCTTCCTTTCAGCCCCGTGCCCCCTGAGAGACTTTTAGTTCTTCTGTGAGCAAGTTGCATCCCTGTGTCTCAGTCTGTCATGCTCTCTCTTCCTCCATCACAAATGGAAAAAAGGTGGGAGAAAAAATCAGGGATCACATGGCAGTTCAAAAATTCACAAGGAGGCCTTTCAAAGCTGGAGGATGCTGGAGCATGGTCAGACAGAGAGAAAAATGGAGCTACTCAGATGACTGTGGAACTCTGAATGGCGGTCGGCCTAAAAAGGTATCCCCTTATGTAAGCGATATTCTTGGGCTCAAAGGCATGGGATAAAGGAACAGCCAAAAGAGAGAGAGAGAGAGGAAGACAGAAAGAGAGAAAGAGAGCAGTATGGGTACTCCGTGGCCATGTGCCAGGACCCCTAAGAGGTTGCAGACCACTTGGAGATTAAGCAGTACCTCCTATTGCCTTTTTTCACTGTTGGGAACCACTGATTGGGAAGGGAGTCATGGGGGGATGTAACACAATGAGATCTTATCCTCCCACTTTCATTATTCTCACGCCTCTTGTCAAGAAATCAAAGGGCCAGCATCGGCGACTGTCTTATGCCAAGCGGCATATTATTTCTCTTTGCAACAGTTGGTGTCTGGTTACCATCAGTAAACTTCCTGGGAGAACAAAGCCAGGAGTTCCTTAACTGCTTGTAACCGAAACACAGGAGTGAAAATATCTTTTTTTCGGATTACAGTTACATGAATGTTAAGAAACAATTGCCTGGGAAAGAACTTGTAGGAAGGATAGAGAGCAAATCACCCAACAAAGCGGTTACTGGCGTCGTAGTATCATCTCATCTAACCACATCTTTTATAAAAAGGGATTCATTTGACCACGGCAGCCAAAAAAAAAACAAAGAAACATTGAGCAAATCTGAGAACGTTGAGCAAATCTGGCGACACAATCAGGACATGGCGTACTCCCAGGAAAAATGAGGTTGTGAGAGCTGGCATAGACCGCACATTATGTATACTCTACATGCAACTAATGAAGCATCACTATATTATATATATTATATATGTATAAATATAAATACAAATATGTAGTTCATTGTATTTATTACTGGGTTACAGGTTTTGCCAGAAACCATAGCAATCATGATAATCCCCAGACTCCCTAGATCACCCACTATTTGACAAGTGCTGCTTTTACGGCAGTTTTAAAATTGCAAATCAACAACTTTATAGTTATGTATGCTCACACCACCCACATTGCGCACACACTCACAATTCACTATTCAAGAATACACACACACACACACACACACACACACACACACACTACGCACTGACAAGAAGATACAGAAATACCACAATACAAAGCTGCAGGCATGACACAGAGTAGGTTAAGGTAAACACCCACTTGCATATCTGGAACTGTTTAAAGCCATCAGTATTCACATGACTGACTGGTCCCTTGAAGATACCTGAGAATTTCCAAAGAATCAAAGGGATAAAATTGCAGTGTTCAAGATAAATATGTGGCTGATGTAGAATTCATAAGCCTGTTGCTGTAAAATCGGTCAAGCAAAAGTTTGGCACTTCTAACATCTGCCATGAATATCAATGAGAGAGGGCACCATGTAAAGTCTCCTCAGAATAAACCCACAAAGCTGAGGACAAGTGCAAGGGTGTACAGTAATTTCCTGAATATAAGCTGCACCATGTATAAACCTCAGGTCAGTGTTTTATGCAAACTAAAAAAGCAAAACCATGTATTGACCTCACCCATGTATTAACCCCATTTAACTAAACATTACCTACTGAATCACAATCAGATCAGATAAAGTCGGATGATAAAAAGAAATTTAATCCTGTATATAGCCCTCACTCATGTATTAATCTGTGTGAATGTGTGTGAATGGGTGAATGTGAGGCATACACTGTAAAGCGCTTTGAGTACTCATAGTAGAGTGGAGTAGAAAAGCGCTATATAAATGCAGTCCATTTACAGCTAACATGGTTGTAAGCAGCATCTGCAAGACATAAACATAACTATATCAGTAAAAGCCTTATGTTCGGTGTGGCCAACTGAATGTTTATGGACATATAACAAACATTTCATAAAACTAAACAATAGCGACAAACACTTACCTTGCAGCCTGTTCATGTTTATTTTCTCAAACTGGCAAAGGGCCCAACGGAAAGTCTCAAGGGACATTTGAACTTTGGGCTGGGTGTCGTCAGAATGCAATGGTTAAGCCCATGGTGAGACATGGCTGAAGTTAGTTAGGTCTAAGGTGGGCCAATGTGAGCACAAGTTAATAGACATGTGGTGTCAAATGCCAGGAATTATTCTTTGCTTATGGTTTTTGGCTATTGGAAGCATTTTGCTTTGTCTTGGAAAAGTTGCGTTATTGACTTAAAATTATTATTTGGAGTTTTTTTTTTTATTCTTAGTATTTTTTCCCTCCATGACATTGGTCTGTGCATCTGGTGAATAAATTCTCCATCTTGCCATTTTCAATCGTTACCACTGTCTCCATTCCATCTCCACAATGCCATTCTGGCAACAGAGGGCAAAAATGTTTACCAAAACACCTAAGACACACAGTCTTTGTCAAGTTGTCAGCAATAATTAAATGAAATACACCTACTCAAATGAGAGACTTCTTACACAAGGACTCATCACAGTCATATGAATGTGTGGGTAGCATCTTGTTTAATTCAGAGATGAATTAGCACACATACGCATACACAGAGAGAGAGAGAGAAAGAGAGAGAGAGAGAAAGAAGCCTGACAGTTACTACCTTCAAAGAAAAAAGGTTGGCAGTAGTTCATGGACAGTTGGAGACAAAAGATTATTCAAAATGCAGGGTGTTTTAAAATCTGAAGACAGACACACTGGCACACATTTGAAATGTTTTGGATATTGTATAATATATTTTATGACCTGCTGTGTTGCATATAAACTAATAAGTCAGAATTCAGTCTGAAAAGTAGCCCAATAAGCCATAGCCATACAGTAAATGAAATGGCATTTATGTATTTTAATAAAGCTGACTTCTTATTTATTTATTTATTTATTCATTTCCAGCTGAAGAGACAGATCACTTTTATTAAAGATAATCCCTGGCAGCAACAAGCCCCAGGCGAAAGCGATGGTGGCACCAGCTCCCTTGGGGCAGAGATGAGGGAATGGATGCTTTTGGATGCCTTTGACAAGGGCTGGCATCTTTCAGTGCTTTACAATTCATGTGCTTTCACTTGTCCACAGTGTCATAACATAGCACAAACACAAACACAAACACAAACACAAACACACAAACAAAGGCATATCCTGTCACAACATTATACCAAGACATGTTAGACAAGGTAACATAACAGTAATGTCAGCCACAAGTCACTCAAAACAACAGCTGTATTGACAGTGTAAGGATCCATTGGTAGCGTTTGATGTGACTCTCAATATGTGCATGTGTTTTTACCACTGTATAGTGACAAGGACAAAGGCTTGACACACATATAAAAAGTAACAATAAAGTGTAGTATGATGACACACCACTATGATATCACGATTTTGAGTCTACTGTTATTCTTCTTCACATACTGATGTCAGTTCTCTGGATGTATATTTGTAAATTGTTAATGTTTACATGTTGTTGGTTCCAGTTGTTTATTCTGAGCTGGTATCTCAAATCTACAAAGGTATCATTCGCAATACAGAGAATGCTGTGGAAACTACCAATGAAACATTAATAATGACCATGGCTAATCTCATGAAAGCACAGTATGTGTCTTGAGCCAATTATGGGTTGGAGGATGAGGCGGAGGGGGCCATACAATGTTTGTTTTCTGTATTTCATAGGGAGGTTTGGTTAGAGTGTATCAACTGATGGCCTCATTAGCCTACAGTAATTAGACAAGTGACAACAGTATAAGGTATAACAGAGACCTGTTTGGAGAAACTACTGGTTTATAGAAAACAGGAAAAAGTATTGCCCTCACTGCTCCCTGTTCTGGAAGCCAAAGCCTTTTCGTGCTCAAAGCAAGACTACCTTCACAGACCACAGTGACCACCCACTTTGGGCTGCCAGCATAATCAAACACCACTCTCTCCTTTGTGGTGTTATTACAGGGTGGGTGGGAGAGTGGGGAGAGGTGCTTCAGAACAGTGTCTCATTGAACCAGTGATGCTGTGCTTTCTCTGTCCAAATCAACAGGCTTCTCTGCCCACACAGCCAACGCAGCAGGGAAATCATTGTGCTCTCACATTGCCACAGTGCAAAGGTCTTGTTATTAGGAGGCTATGAATGGAAGGCAGCTAAGTGGTTTAGGGAGAGTCTCTGGAGACAGTGAGTGAATGTGTACAGTGGAGCTAATGCGGTGATCACAGGCATGATGAATGCATGTTTTCATGCTGAAAGAGTGTGATGAGGCATAGTGAAGGATCAAATGAATTATGCTCATCACCACAAAGGGAAAGACATGTACATTTGTCCACTGTGGAGGGTTGAGAAAACCAGTCAGGAGAAGGCATCATTCAACATTAAAGGTCACTCCCTGTATACTGCATGATAGAAGAGAACCGGAGGAATTCTCAGTTTGTTACATGATCACCATTCCATTTACGCACACACCTACTGGCTTTGTCCAAAACGGGAAGGCCTTGCTGACTTCACTGTCTAACAAGTTATCTGTCATAAAAGGCATCAAGGCACTGCTAAAAACCTTGTTTCGGACCACCTAGCTAGATAACTAATTAGAACGTCATCTTTTTGTTTATTTAATTTTTCAGGCACTGTTGCCAAGATACCGACAGCTGACTACATAATTCAATAGGATGTGGCACACTGAAGGCAGCATGCAGGATATATCTATGCTTCCTTCAAAATTGGACAAAACAAAGGTAAATTTGACGGCAGAATTTTATGCATTTATCTGATTCGGACATGCCTTGATGCCTTGCTGCCACCAAACGATCCCTTTGAAGGCAGCATTTTTTTTTGGACACAGTTATAATCCCACACACAAACAGACACACAGAAGTAGACTTACACACACTTACACACAAACACACCAACACAAATGCCCATACAGTACACATACACACACACACACAGTGTGACAAGAATGTGTACAAAAGAGGTGCCACACACCACAGCTCATAACAGCACCCACATGCATATAAAACAGGACATGGGTTAGTGTGGCTACCTGCAGCCTGACATGGCCATTCATCAACCTGCTTCAGTTTGCTTATTACGGCCGGACAGCGCACGCTTCACTGGAGGCCATTGCCTGCCCGGTTCCTCCGCCACACGTCCTCTTGCACTCACCCTTTCCTGTCTTCAGACCTACTCCATAAGCACTCAGGAAAAAAAAACCTCTTCCCTGGATTCAGTCAGAGCAGTCAGGTCACTGAGGACTTTCATCTCCTATCTTGCAGTAGTTGTCAGGGTCACCAACCATTTTCAAGTGTTTTTACCAAAACCGAAACATAACTAAATTAAAAGTAACACAGTTCCAACATTGTTAAAGACTCTGGGAAGTGTTTAGCTAGCCACACTAGCGCTGTCGTAGTACCTCCACTCAACATTGTATTTCCGCGGTACTACATCAGGGTACTCTCTTAAGGCCTCAGTTTCTCCAAAAAAAATTCCTAGTAACCAATCAGTGAACAGAAATTGAAGGTAGAACCAAAAGATTAAACAATCAAACAAAGCCTGTCTGTAATGTAACAAATCAACAGTAGTTCCATTGCAGTTGCCAAAGAAGGACCATTCAACCAAAATTGACCATTTGAGCTTGTTTTTCTGATAAATCAAATTTGAACATATTCTGTACTTCACTCCATAGTTGTACTACACTCCTTCTAAATGTGCAGTACAACAATTTTTTAAATTTTCTTTTAATTTTAAGTTTAAAGATAAGTTTTGGAGGACTTCTCTCAAATGAGGGGTATTCCAAACACAAAAAATAAACCTTATAGTTTTTTGTTTTTTGTTCTTTTTTTAAACTGTGTTAGAGGTCAAATTTAGAGACAGTTGGACAGGTGGTTTCAAAGCAGACACACAGACTAAAAGACAGATGGATATAAAAATCTTCCACCTCCTATCAGATGCAAGGGTAATGAAGGCTTACACGGGTTGGGTTACTACAAACATAAATCCTGTGCTTCCCCTGGCATGTTTGGCAACCTCAGAAGAGGTTCTTTTGACTGTACAATGCAAATTCGCATGCACCTGTACATATCTTGTTATGCCAGTTAGTCTGATGCAAATGCAAATGTTGATGCAAATAAACATTCTGCAGTTTCATTTTAAAAAGCAAAAAAAATAAACAAACAAACAAACAAAAAAACATGTTCTTATGATTGCAGAACATGGCATGAAGTCAAGAATGTAAAATGACACATGCAATCATCAGATGGAGAGTTTGCACTCCTTCTCCATGTCCTTTGAAGTTCCTCTGTGAGGACAGGTCTGCTGGGTGGTTATTCTCTGGGGCTGTCTTGTACGTGTCGTTGTGACAAACAAGAAAATGAGACGTCTGCCGACGGATGCACGACATGACGGGCATCTGATCTACCTTGACTGATCGCTCCGTTGCGCCCTGGCAACTCAAGCAATCAGATGACCATGGCGAAAAGCGGACGCCGGCAGACATCCAAAGTGTGATGTGTGCAGATAGTGATCAGGTTTCTCATGGAAACAACACAACAACAGCCAGGCGTGGATCTGCTGACAGGGATGAAAGAGAGGGGAGGTTATGGAACATTTACAGTATGTTTACAAAATGGAACGTTTACCTATAAGTACCACAGAGTACAAAAGGTAAAGTCATACCATGTCTTTGGTGTTTACTGTACTGTGTACTGCATTAAAATGTGGTCGCTAAACTGAAACACACATACTGTTGAAAGGGAGCCTGCACAGTTGTGATGATTTATGATGATTATCAGTTGCTACAGCCGTGAGTCAGGAGAAAGGAGACTGTGTGCAATTTGTCAAGAGTGATGAGTTCTCACCTCTTAACACCCAATCACATTCTACAAAATATTACCAGAACCTATGAACCCTTACAGAATATTATTAAACTTCTTGGATATTGCCATCACAGTCTAGACAAAGACATTCTACTAACAGCTAAGCTGAAGCAAAGAAAAAAAATGTGCAGTCAATGATGATGTATTATGAATTATTGATGTGCTGTTTAACCGCTTGAGACTTCAGTGACAAACACCTCATGTAAATTGTATTAAAATGCACACAGACCATACTGTGTCGAAATACTCATCGTCACTCAAAGTCTTTTTAAAATAGGATTAGAATTTTACAAGTGATGCTTAGGTTGTCAATCTTACTGAATCCCTGCTTGTACATTTGGCCTTATAAATCCAAACTATAAATCGCTTCTGTTTGTCCTCTTGGGGACTGCAGTCAAAAGCCAAGTCAGAGCTCCACATGCAAGTACCCTGATGGGATAAAAGAAAAATAAAACTGGCCACCACATCATTTACATATTTTTCATCACAACAAAAAAGAAAAAAAAAAAAAACAGGAAACATTCAGCGATGATAACATGCTGATAGGCCAGTATGTGGTCAGGCACATTTAAATGGGCACATGCTGAGTAATGTGCTCTTATGCTAAAACATTTCTTTGTATAAACCTGTAACTTAATGAATGGAAGCATTGTTGTCCAGCAAAAGGACTTCTTTAACTTTAGGGGCATTCTGATGATAGCATTAATTACGTTCACAAATGGAAGGCCTGACATGCACCTCTCCCCAGGATATTTTTATGTGAATTTCTAAAGATCTCCCCAGAGGCTTCATAGGCTGTAGAGGCTTTATAATGACACCGGGGATTCGTTCAATCAATGACAAGATTACTAGACAGCTAGTTAAATCATAACAGGGCTGAAGCGATTAATATAAAATAGAGAAGCAAGCGGTTCCCGATTAGCAGTTTACAGATGTGTGCCACACAGCACACATGATAACAATAGACAATGGCTACCGGATCAGTTGCTGTAATATTTCATTGTATTTTAAAGAGCTGTAAAAGTCATTCAAGTCTTTCAAAAATGCAATTCATGCATTTTTATCTTTCTGTTTTATTCTTTCGATCTTTTCTGCTCTTTCTTTGCTCACTTTTCTTGTTTCTAGGATTTGATCCAATTAAAATGAGTTAATTCAATAAAATGTTTGTTTGCCTGGTAATCTTCACAAGCAGATTGCTGCAGCATAACGTCATGTTGATGCACGGAAAAATAAAGGCTTTCGAGCGGATTGTCCAGAGCCAATACCCTGCCTGCTGTTCTCAACGGCTTCTACAGCCTTGCTGATAACCCATTTGACTACACTTGTGTGTGAGATTGCCAGAAAAGAAAATATCTGTTCTTGGAAGATTGCACACAGCATTTATTTTATGTCTTGGTCCCCCCTCCCTTGGAGATTTAGCAGAAATGTTCTTCAGACTTTACTTGTCGCAGTGCCTACTCAGAGAAAATTCCGATTAGCTCAGTCTTCCAAAAGAAACTCTAAAGAATCTGCAATTTAGTGACTCTTGCCTCAGATGGGTCTCTTTTCACTGAAATCTAATTATTTTGGCTAATAATTAAGGTATGTCCATACATAGTGTTAGTGTATATAGATGATGGACACTTACACTATATAGATTATGGTGGATTATCAACTGTCTGTCCAATCATAAGATCAAAGACATTACCTTACACCATTGTTTGTTGGCTGACACCAAGTATGTGCTCTGTGTCTGTGCAAGATGTGCTCTCACCCAAGTATGCTTTTGTATTTTCTGCCACTGACTGTTACCATCAAATGTAAAAGCTTCACAAACAGAATCATGGGAAGTTGCTACTGCCAAAAAAAATGTTAAACAAGAGCAACAAATCAATTTAAAAAACAGTTTTGTTTACAGTATGATATCAATAAAACACCAAAGCAGAAATGGAATTTAAGATCACAGTGAACAAGCATCTGTTAGAAAGTAAACGGCCCCCTCATCAATATTTTACAGTTCCTGTGTGTTCCCATACTGCTTATTGCTCTTGAGGGCTTCCTCTTCTGTCTTAACTCACCCACTGTTTCCCCAGCATTCGATTGTGTGCAAAGTCATCACTGGTTTTAATCATTACACCTCGGACATGCATGTCGTTTTGGCGCTGGGGAAAGTGCCGCTGTCTGCAGTATTTCCTTCCACGCCTGTGCCTGTGAGCGAGAACGAGAGTGAGAGAGAAAGAGCCACAGAACAGAAAATGCTGTTACTAACAGAATAACTTTCTCCTCGGAATATCCAGAGGTCAGCATTCTGAGGCAAGGGTGGCTGAGAGAGGGCTAACTTCTGAGCTTCAGAAAGAGTTTATGTGAGATTTTAGAGCTGTCACTGTGACTTACATGTGAGGGACTGGACTGAAGCTAAGGGAGGCTGGGGGCCAGTTCATCTTGAAAGGGGGCTTAAGAATAACCACATTGTCATTTTTCTCTATGGGTCCTACCGGTATTAGCTAAGTCTCCCCTGTCTTGAGAGAACAGCTTCTGAGTGTCTTTTAAAAGCAGCTTGGAGAAAGACAGTGACATCTTGTTGACAACAGATTGATGGCATTTGACCTGACCCCACTCAGATAACTGCATTTGTCTTGAATAATATACTGACATCAACAACTATACTCATGACGGCATACAGTCCTATCCTTCAAACAACATAAAGACATAGCAAACAAGTAGTTCAACAAACACAATGTAGTCAATTATTGTCACCCATGTGTAAATTCTCTGACAAGAAACAATTTCCTTTCCATTCTTTGTTTCTGTTATCATATGATTTAAAGACACAGGATGAGAGGATGAGAAAACATTGTCACTGAAAAAGATTTGCAGTCATCAAAACTCTCTGAACTGAGAGAAAGTGCACATATGATTGGAAACAGGTGCCTTTTTTCTTGCCTAAGGAGCAGTAGTCTCTCACATCCTCTTTTGGGGCTTTCAGTGGCCGATATTATCTCTCTGATGGGTGACAGGAGGCCATTTATTCCAACAGAGGAGCCTTGGCCAGCTGGCAAACATCTGCCAGGACAGGCTCATTTGTCACAGGTGAATAATGGGGACCAGAGGTAGGGTTCAGGCTCTAGCAACTCTAGCTATGGGATCCACAATGGACTAATGGACTTCACTTCAGCCACTTCAATATATATTCTCATGTTCAAACCCCATTTTGCTATACTGGTGACAGCAGGGAAGGGACATGTCATATGGGAGGTACATCATTTGGGTATAATCTGCATGGTATCATTTGACTATAATCTACAAGGTATGTAATGAAAATTATGTAATGTATGTAAATATAGCACAACATCACTGAAGTGAATGAAACATTCTGAAGTACAATTAAAAGGCATTTACCATTCATAATTAGTAGTCGACTTTTAAGAAGCTAGTGGTTTATAAACATTGGTATCTAGTAATTTTATCAAAGACACTTCACAGACACTTGAACTGTAATGAAAACAAATGTTTTATTTTCTCAGTGACAGCTCATGTACAGTTTTAGCGAAACATTTGCCCAGGATCAGTATTCATTCTTGGAAATGAATGCATAACCCTGGAATTTGTCCAGGTCTTCTGGTGACTGTACACATTGTCAATGGCAGTTCTTCTTTCTGAAGAAATTCATGAACTTTTTTTAGCACCACTGCACTCAATTCCTGGAAATACAAACATAAAAGTTATAATCATATCCACAGAAAATGTCAATAGTTACTGGAGCTTAAAAATGTTTTGGTTTTTTTTTCCCAAAAGAAGTTTCAATATTTTGGCTCATGTTGCCAGAATCTTTTCAAATACAAACTTCAAAGGAGGCCAAGCATCAATTTCAATCTCTCCATAGTAACATACAAACTAGAAACAAACTTAAAATCTTAGTCATGCCAACCCTTTTGACAAGGAAACCAACAGGCGACATTGTATTATTTTTTTTTTTTGCCCTGAGATACTGTTTCTTTTATGCAGCAGTCAGCACTATTTTCAGATGCATGCCACAGTTTCTCGCACATTTCCTCTTTGCATTTTCAAATAAAATGTCCTGTCACTTCAGTAAAAGCCCCTATAATCCCAGCTGCATTATCTGAATTTTTTGACAGAATAGCATGAAAAGTGACAGCAGCAGTGGATACATTCTGTGAGCCACTTTCACACTGTTTCCTTTCCTCTCAGCTGAGGGATGCACTTAACCCATTTACACCTCTTACTCCGTTTGCATATGAGATGCTAATTTGGTGGAACAGCTTGTGAAAGGTTCTGAAACAGCTATCATTTATTAACCCAAAGAGACAAATGTGGTTTAAGGACTTTATTATTTCCTTCTCAGAGGATACAACACCTCACGTTAAACTTACACACAAGTCACAGTACTTACTGCATGTGTTGTTTCATTTTGTCATCACATCACAGTTTTCTGCATTAAGTGTTGACACAACTATTTGAGGTATCCGCCAGACTATTTGTTTTGGTATCATCCTGAAGCTAACTTGGATAGCATCTACACTTTAGTACAAGGTTTAGTACAACACATTTGCTACTCCCACCAGCATTCCTGGATATGCACTGTACAGTTCTGGATGGAGGGTCGGAAACCACTACAAAATAAATGAAATCCTTGATAGCATGACATGGCTGACTGTACTGCTATCAAACACCATTTAGCATGATCGAGCTGTATGAATAAGGCGCTGGAAAATGACTGGAAAGCGCTGTGTGTCTTTTGGGTAGTTAATGGACTAGTTTTACACCAAAACTCCTTAGTGTTGTTTTAATATCTCTCAGTGCGTATTTGACTGAGGGTAATGCCTCCGGATAATGAATGGACCCTCACTCAATATGTCCATCTAGCCCTCCTGTTGTGTTTGTTTCATGGTTACAACTTTGGTGTTGTGTTTTTAACTTGACATAATACATATGATTATCATCAAATTTTGTGATAGACCCCTTAATCAACATTATGCTTTCTTGAATATTACAAATGTGCACTTTTGTGCACTAATTATGGCCTGTAGGCCTCACTGAACGAAGCCTATGTAATTCAGTGAGGGAGAGATTTTATTGGAAGTGGGTTTTTGGTGGAGGCTGTCACTGGAAGCAAAAATAGGGACTATGTTTATGTTTGTGTAAGTGAACACAAACACACTTACTCTGTCCTTTTGATCTAGAGGTAAGACTCAATGTGCCTGAAAACAATTTTTGTACATTTACTGTGGTTTCACCCATCAATTTTCTCATTCACCCAATATATTATGAAAATGATTAAAATGTGTGTTTTCTGTTCAGAAAGCCTGTATAAACAAAGTCATAGAGCCCCAAGACCATCTAGTTAGATTCAGTACATTTCTGAGAGGGAAAAATTGTGATTTCAGTCCCATTGACCAGAACACAACAGGAGATCCAGTCATACTCTCTTGAGTGAAACAGGTCCAAGATGGGGGAAAGGTTTATACTCCAGTTACCTCACAGCCTGTTTTTATGTCATATAAAAGAGGACTAGGACCAGGACAAATGATTCATTTTACTGGTTAGCAGAGATGCTAATGCCACCAGCCATAACTCATGCTCACAGGGCTAAACCTATCCCATAAGGGCACAGGCATTTGAAGCGTTATTTATGTAGGTAGATAATACAGGGATTGTCATAGGGTTGAACCATTACAACACAAGGTCAGCAGCTCTTTTAAAACCTCCCTCTCTTTGACTGGGGGCTTCTAGAATGTGACAGATTTCATTTATGGCTTCCTTTTGGCAGGTGTAGCCAGGGTAAAAGAACTCTGCAGTCTATCTATTCTGGATCTGACATCTGTGGCAAAGCCATTCACACTTGGCACAAAGACCTCCTGGAGTTTTGTGCAACCTGTGTTCAAGCCAGTCACTCACTTTTTCTCTTTGCGCTTCGCCCAGTAGATTTCCTCAGCCCACACTGGCCTCTTCATCGCCTCCTGATGGACACAGGAGAAAGTGCAAGGAGATGCAGAACTGCTGGTCAGATGTCACAAAATGATTGACGGATGGGCTGGGGCTGGGGCTGGGGGTCTATTTGAAATTCACTAACCCTGACAGAGGCAAACCTTCAATCTGATAAGTTTTGACAAATAGCTTTCAAACACTGTAGGGTTTTTTTTCTATGAAAAATGTTATGTCCGTGTGGCTTCACCAGCAGAGACTGATTTCATTGCTATTTATACGTGCCTGTCAGGTGTCTTCATTTTTCACATAACCTGTGGCGTATTTTTACCCTTGGGATATATGCCTCGCATGTTCTGTCTGCCCCCTTGGCATGTATGTCACATGTTCGGAGCCAGTTCAGTAACTTTAGTCACTTGCTTGCTTGTGTGCATGGCTGTCAACGTGCAACGCACCAAGCCAATGTCCCATTGAGAACATGCCTTGAAAGGAAAGGTGAGAGAAATTAGATGAGGTGATCACTTTCTGTTGAAGAACACCATGTGTTCTTCAAATGTTCTGCTTATAAACTCACTTATATATAATTTACTTACTTAATAATAAATCCTCCCTTCAGTTACAACAAAATAAGTTGCAGCCTCCACAAGTGCAGCCTCCGGTGTTCCATAATGTAACCAAAAAGACCTCAATATGGCACTTACAAATGCTTTCTTTAATGATAACATGAATTAGACATTTCTGTTAAAATAAAGTAAGCAAAAACTAAAAAAAAGTGTGCAAAAACTAAAGTAAGCATCTATGTTGGGAAAAGGGAAACAGCCTTAGCTTACACATACAGTAAATGCTGTCTGTGTTCACACAAGTTTCTACTGGGGTTTAAAGACAAGGGGTGGTATATGAAATGATTCAAATCCATCACAAATTTCAAGTTAAGATCAATAGCTTTTGTGTTGAACACCACATGGCTCATGTGTACGTGGTTGAGTTTATGGCATACAATAGTCCTTCTTTTCTGAGTAACTGCTTCAGAGTCAATATTATGTTGCAATTATAAAATGATGATGGGAGAAAATACATATCATTTTAGAAATAAAGGGTAGGGTAAAGGGTAAAATGATAAAAATATACATGTATTTCTGAAATAGAAAGCAATTGTATGCATTATGCATTACGCATTTATTTTTAATTCTAAAATAGCTCTCCCAAAAATGCAATTTTATTCATTTTTGCTGATAGCAGGTTATCATGAATACACAAGTTGTGATAGTGCTGAACAACAAGACTTCAGGACATATCTTGCATACTTAAGAGCTAATAGGTAATAAACATCACACTAATTTGATAGTACAAATACTAATTCTGAAGCATCTAACATGCACTGAAACACCTTCATCAGTCAGTTATCTACTTGAAAGACTTAATAGATGTCTTCACCGGCCATGTAAAAGATTTAGGACCCAACAGAAATATTTAATTGCAGCAAGTAATGTTTGGATATTTTGCCTGTATTTTATTTGACATCTTTATAATATCTGAAAATCTTCAGAGCTGTAATGCTTCATATTCCCAATTAAGAGGATATGCGACCTTCATAAAAATGTGCTTTTCAATTTGGTTCAACTGCTGAAGCTGATGTTTGTGTATATGGCAGTTGTGCAGTCTTCTCTATTAGACTTCATCTCCTTGCAGCTTGATATTCCCCTCAGTCTTATCCATTAAAACTCTGATGAACTGTTTTATGGTGTTTGGCCTGGGGTTAAAATACAATATTGCTTAGTAACACCAAGCACATCTATTGTTGCTAGCTTTGCTGTGCAATGATTCCTTAGTGATTTCCAATAAGAAATCAAACAATGAATGGTGTTCATATGTCACATTTGTGGAGCTCAAAGACATCAGTCAACTGTTTTAACAACAACAACAACAGAAAACAAATCATTAAATCTACCCACACAACTGTGTAGCACCACCCAGTGCCAAAACAATCCATCTTACTGTTCTATTTCCTTTTGTGTTCACCCTCCTGTTTCAAAAACTTCCATGATTCATTCCATTCTGACATTCTGAACTCAGGGCTAAATACTTTTTTATCTTCCTTCGACAGGAACGAAAGCTGCAGATGGAAGTCGTCAAACTCTCCGGCAAACTCTTGCTCGTTCCAGGCCTCCTTCTTCAGGTAGAGCTGGGGATTCAGCACTCTCCAGCATTCGCCCCACTCCCCATTGTCCTCACGAGGCATGTCAGGTTTCAAAGAGTCAGACTTCAGGTACTTCCATGATTCACCCCATTCTGTGAACTGTGAGTCCACTTTGAAAGGACCATTTATATGCTGCCGCCCATTGCTCCTCTCTCTGTGGGTTCTATTCTCGTGAGGTGCATTGGGATGATTAGGGTTTGAGAACCTCCAAGATTCATTCCATCTTGACAATGACAGTGTGTTAGAGCTGGAGTGCTTGCTTGTAAATTTCCAGGAATCATTCCAATCCAGAAGAGGAAGTTTAAGTAGGTGTGCGTGATCGAGAAGGTGATGTTGGGCTTCAGCAAGCTCTTGCTGGGATTCTGTTTTTGATTTGGCTGGAGGCTTCATGGTTTGCCAGGATTCACTCCATTCACTTGGGGTGATGTAGTCTGTTTCTGACTCCATATATCTGGAGGTCCAGTGTACATTTGACCAATACACAATGTCTTGCTGGGTGTCAGAGGTAGCAGATGGATTTGGGTTTGAGATCTTCCAGGAATTTCTCCACTGGGGCTTGGCCTGCTGTTTATCCCCAGAACTGGGGGCCTTGGAGACACACCAGGACTTGTCCCAACCAGGGAACTGTGTGTTCAACATATGGAACTGGAGATGCAAAGGCACATTGGTAACATCTCTTTCTTCTGCTGAGAACTCTTCCTCTGCTGACTGACTTTCATTTTTTAGGCATTTCCAGGACTCTGTCCACTCAGGTGTCATCTCTTCTTGTAGCCGGCAGCTCTTCAATTTGTTGCACATCAAACGTTTTGACATCAGCAGGGCATGAAGGCAATGGCGGAGGTGTGCAGATTCCTTGCACCAGCTGTGTTCTCTGGAGCATCTCCATGACTCAGCCCAGTCCTTCACATACACCTCTTCAAAAGCCTTAAAGTGATTTTGCAGTTCTGGAACTTTCCATGAGTCGCCCCAACCTGGACAAAACACTCCATGTTTGTAAAAGTCCAAGAATTCCTTATACCAGTATTCCTCAGATTCCAGGTGCTTGCCTTCTTGTTTTGGTTGGGGTTTAAAGGACTTCCAGGATTCCTCCCATTCCTGGGGTATATCTCCCCTGTGTTGAGCATTGCCTGAGCTCCTGTCTCTGGGTTGACGGCAATAGCCAGACCACTCCAGGCCCCAGGCCTCCACTTGTTGTTGAAATTCAAATGGCTGCATCTTCCATGACTGACCCCATTCTGAGTGTTTGAGGTTTTCGGGCTCCTGGAAAGACCTCCAAGGTTTCTGCTCTTTTGGATAATTATTATGCACTTCATTTTTCAATGTTGTGTAGGACTTGCTCCACTCTGACGAAGATGGACTCTTCTCCTCCAGTGGGTGCTGAACAGGGCGGTACTTGTGTACACTAAAATCAAAGGATTCTCTTCCTGCACCCAAAGCTCTTTCCATATTAATCAGGGGTTTCAGCACTTTCCAGGACTCATTCCAGCCAGCCTGAGATAGATTATCCTTGTAAGCAGCTGTGGATGTACCTGGTGCTCTTGCTGGTTGTGGTGCACTTGATGTTCTGGCCAGTTGGGGAGCTGTGGCTTTCTTTTCCTCTGCCTTTGGCCTCTCTTTCCTGTCTGGTGCTGGGGGTCTAGGCTCGCGCTTTTTCTGGACTGGTGGTGGTGGAGGTGGTGGTGCTGGCCTTCTCACAGGAGCCACCACCTTGAACTTTGCTTGCATGGCCTTCTCATCTTGCTGTACAACTGGGGCTGTAACCACAAACTTTCTAAAGTCTGACATATCCGAACCTTTGCCCTTCTTTTCCCCTGAAGTAGGGAGCCCACTTCTGACTGCCAGACGATAATTCCATTCGCTGAACAGCCTGAAAAACAAGTAGAGTGGAAAAAAGTCAGGTGTCAAGTTGACATAAGTTGACACATTTAGTGCTTGAACTATAGCTACATAGCTCAATTAATTCAGAAGGTTAGAGAATTCTGCTTCTTAGTCTACAAATATGAAGTTTTTACACCAGCTATATCCAAATAGTTTAGAATCAAGATGGTCAGAAAGCACAATTGGCTGACAATTCAAATCCATTGATAGTACATGTGCAGTATATCAACAGGTAGGCTATACAAACCACCTTTATGAAGAGAACAGTACCTGAAGATATTATGTCAAACCTTGTTAATTTTTCACAGATATTTCAAGTTTCATCAAAATTAGGCCTCAATAAATAATGCTTTATTTATTATGTAAGCCTATGCATCAATTAATAAGGTGTGGCATGCATTGATCACTGATCACTGATCAAAATGAACCTGTAGATGTTGACTGCCATGTGTGCCTGAAGTGAGAATAATACACACTGGTGCTGTGAGGGCCTACACTTCATTCATCAGTGATAGGTCTGGCCATTGTGTGTAGTGCATGTGTTAAATCCATACCCATTCAGGGCACTCTTCTTCACCCGACTGCGCTCAAGTTCCTCTCTCTTGCTGAACTCATTGGCACGATTCTCCCATTGGTTGCGCAGCTGCTTGTTGTCATAGACTTGCACCTCTGCCCTCTCAGCCATTTCTACTTCCTGGGCTGAAAATTTAATTAATATAATATAATATAATATAATATAATATAATATAATATAATATAATATAATAATATCATATATATCATATGTAACCTTTGTACAGTGTAGCTATTGTAACATGTTAATTTTTAAAAGTTAAGGCTCATTTGTTTTTTCACACACACAAATATGCATTCTGTATGCATCACTGGCATTGACATGGTGGAAAAAGAGGTCCACATGCATTCTCATGTCAACAGTCGAATGACTGGCATGCTGAAACACAATAGCTCCTAAAAACAAAGACATATATTAAACTAGAGACTATAACAAACAACAGTCAGGTTTGCATGATCCAAATCAGTCATTAACAAGAAACTGATGACAGATTATTACCAAGATAATGACACTCATAAACATTACATCAAATTAAGGATGCAGCCAAACACAGATGATTGGTGGCAAAAGTAAGCGATCATATTCATCCAACAAGCTTTTTTGTTGATACTATCATAAATCACAGGTAACCAGGTCATAACATCATTGTGTGATATAATTAACAGTGTGCATAGAAGAAGATTTCAACACTCGCAAATCACATCCCCCACAAAATGTGTTTGTTGCCTCGTGTACATAGATGAAAGGCCTTGTTTGTTCACGTTAACTGTCAGTGAAATTCAAAGAGGGTGAAGTCACTCTGTTAGTTACATTTGGTGCAGAAATAGCTAGATTTTTTTTTCTTTTTTTTCATCCCTGAACACCATACAGTTTGGTTCTTGCAATGAAGCACAATTTATATGTGTACGTTTGACAGTATATATAAGTAACATATAGTGACAAATTTCTACTTGTATCACAAATCAGAGAGTATTGCTAAAGCTTTTAATGCTTTTTCCTCACACAGTAACGATGAAACTGCTTACCGTGGCTGTAGAATCACAGTAAAAATCTCCTTTACCCTCCTCAGTGGACCCTCCACAATGCCTTTACAGGGACAGGGAGCATCTCATATATAACCTGTACATATGACCAGCATCCCTTGAGTGGGCTATTTTTATTTGCTCTGGGTAACGTTACACTGGTTCGTTCACTGGAGTTTCATGACACATCTTATGTAGTGCCATTAATTCACATGCTCTAACATGATTTGCTGTATAAAGATGGATTTTCGGTCCACAATATCTTTCAGTTAATATGCTGCAAAACTGCAAAATTTACAAAGATAATTGTAAATCTATGAAGCATCCAATAATGTAAACTTCATTGGTCACTGTGAAATACTCTTTAAAAAATAAAAAAAATAAATGTATAGGAAACCTTATGCATAAACAGAATCGTTTTCCTGTAGTATTTGACACAGCGTTTAATTAGGCTATTTATTAGGCTTAGCCATCAATATAACTAGCAACTACCTAGTGGAGTTCCTGCTGTAGTTCTGTTATTTATTAGATTCAAGGCTAACAGAGAAAAACAGAACAGAAATTGTCTCTTTACTGCTACTGCTGGTCTGGAGTATATTCCTGGGGAGACAGCTTAAGGATAATGCAAATATTGATAGTGTGTGCCAATACATGCTTTGTTAAAAAAAAATATTTGTCTCATATAGTCAGTCTCTAATTGACAATATTACTGCACATATTATTCCCGTGTCTCTACTCAGATAAACCCAAACAAACAGCAATGTTCAGGCTACATGGCTGAATTTTGCAATCCCAGTGGGAGCACTCCATGCCTACACTGTTCAATCGGTAGTGTTATATACAGAAAAGAAAAACCTCAAAGGCTTACACAATAGACGATTTTGACAGGTATAGTGGTGCCAAATTCATAGCATGTTGTTTGACATGGGCCCACAAACATTAGAGGCAGCAGCTTGAGAAGAATCCAGACCAAGCCCACAGGAAGCCCTCCCACAGTAGCCACAAGTACACTGTATCCTCGTTGGTTCTCTGCGTGACTGTGGAGGACGGCTGGTGCTGACAGTAACCTGCTTAAATTGGCTCCTCTAAAAGCAAGCCAGTCTGCGCCTCCAGCAGTGAGTTTGAGGGATGGCAGAGCCCCCTTCGGAGCGGGTGACACATGAAGGCCTCCTGCTGAGAATTTGAGGTGGAAAGGGAGGGGTGGAAGCTCTAACACCACAGCGACGAGCGCAACGACATGGTTCCATCATTACTGCCATAAACACCTCGCTCTCCCAACAGAGTCTGAGCAAGACAGAATCAAGAGAGTACTTGGTGTGTGCGTATATGTGTGTGTGTGTGTGTGAGAGAGAGAAAAACTGTGTGTGTGTGTGTGTGGGGGGGGGGGGGGGGGGGTGCAGGTGTGAGGTGGTAATTCCCAACAGACCAACCACACACTGCAAATATTACCAGTGCCTCTTACTTAGCACCTCAGTGATACAAACAGGGATCTTACACAGGTTTGTTGCAGTAGCTCTTGGATTCAGCAAGCCTAAATAAAAGCTTATATGTAGGCTGTTATTGAAATTGTGCTTTTGGCTAAATGGCGCCCTCTTTGGCAACCACTACAATTACTTTGTGCTATTTGATATCACTTGTCGGCTTTGTTCTAATTTGTTCATGTTTTTGTGGCTATTTTTAAGTTCAAGATTCCCATATGAAGGAGAGCACAACCATGCCTTATGTTCATGAGTTTATGGGTCATGAACAGCCTCTCCTAATTCATCAAGGCCAAGACAAAAATGGTTTTCCATTCTATGTCTCCTTTAAAGGAAAAATCTGGAATCAAACAGTCCATATCCTTGTTCTTTTAGACTGCCGAGTGCTGACAGTAGGTATAAGAACAACTGCATTTGGTACAATGTGGACCGAATTTCTGAACTGGCAGCTGATGCTAACAGATGCGGTTAGATAGCGTTGGCTGCCATTTTCACCATTTGGTGTTTGTTGTACCAATTTCTGTCGTTCTCATACCTACCGACGGCATTCGGCAACATGAAACAACAGGGCTATGGGTTGTTTGGGTTTGGGTTATGGGTTATAATCCCTTTACATAAATGAATCACTGTACTGTTCTACTGTCACTATGCTGTATTACTATGTCAACTTATATCTTCTCCTTTTTTCCAGTGTGCAACTCTGATGTGCAGGCTTCTGTCTCAACACTATCTAAGACTGCAAGAGGGTTGAATTTCAATTTCAAATGTTTTCAGAAAAGGAGGAAATGCTGAACAGATGAGTGCTCTCACACAAATAGCCCTGTGTCAAGCATACATAGTCAATAAAGGTTTCATCACTTAACCATAAAAAACTTATTCTAAACAAAGCAGACCACAAATAACTTATTCTAAATAAGCGGACAAAATAAAACCAAACTAACTTGGATTTGGTGTGAAATGCATGACATATTGTATGAAGGATGTGTTCTCACCATATTGTGACATGCAGAGTCAATAAAAAGCATGTAATGGTGTGTGCTTTGCAATATGGGTACTAATGAGTCATTTTTTAAATTAATCACAGTCTGAGTTCCTGCTACAGCCAGAAACAGATGGACTCTGTCCTTGAGCGAGGTTGTCATCAAGGATTCTCACTTACAGCGGGGAGTAGACTTCTCACTGCTTATATCACTAGATTTCTGCTGGAGGTCTCAGTTCTGTCTCTTTCAAGAGCAAATGACTTGTGATCAAATGATTTGGCTGCATGAGACAAGCAAAGTCAAGGGCTGTTGATTTTACTTTACAACATTAACCAGCTCTTAATTCATCCAGTCCTAAAGACAATAATGCACAATAGGTTGTGTAGATATGATGGAGGGTGAAGTTAAAGGTCACTGATAATTAGAAGATGCTTTTATCTAAAGTAACACAGATCTGCAATAGCAGGTTTAGGAACTGAATCAAGGCAGACCAACACTACCTCTCCACCAATGCTAAATACATACCATAATTTCCTGATTCTTTTCCTAACTTCTTTTCCTGTCTGATAACATCATGATCTGATTCTGCTTTAATATAAGTATTGCTTAATAAACTGTGGTTAATATACAAGCCTGCAGTTAACACAGTTTTGTTTTTAAAATTCGCTTAAAACAGTATTGTGGTGATGAACTAAACCACTGCTAAAGATGCTGTTGTATTTAAGGCATGGTGCACTTTCTGTGCTCATGACAAACGATAATAGGATTTATGATGATTATGATTTATGTATCAGTGTTATATCATTTTTATTATATGACGACAGTAAAGCTGTACATTTTCAGTAAACTCATTAATTTACACCACATTAATGTGAAAATCCATCAGCTTTTCCGTTTTATCCTTTTATGATGCAATGGATACTAACAGCATCCAGTTAACAAACATTTCCATGAGTTTGTAGACTAACAAGACAGATGGTGTGAGTAAATGATCTGCTGATGGATCTGTTTTAGTTGTTAATGTGTCTGTGTGAACCCTACGGCATTAACATTATCTGTAAAGTGCCCCTAGAGAAAGAAATCTGATACTGTCTGGAGTACGAAGAACACAGATCCACTGCATGCACTTGTAACATATAGTTAGGCCAGTCCTATGGGCAGGTGTGCTCTGTGACTATAACTATAAGAGGAGCTGCATGCAAGCTACGCAGAAAAAATAAAGTTTCCTATTTGCTGTCTGTCTTCACAGACTATAACAGTAAAGGCCAAGGAGTCAATTGCAAAGCTTAGGAGAGGAGTGAACCAGTACAATCTACCATACCAGCTGGCAATCTGCCAAAAAAGAGGTCATGTAATCCATCCAAACAGTAGTAAGTCCCTTACAAAGTGTACATATGTGGGTCCCAGTCTGTATCATGTGTTATTAAGATACTATTTATATCAGGCTTCCAAAAACATATATGGCCAAAGTATGTCAAGGGGTAAACATAGTCTTGCACAAAATGTTCTGTGTCAACTATGGCATGGACTGTACTCGTACGGTGTGATTACCATATGTGCCTCTGGCCAATTATGTTTTCATGACTCAACAACAGTGCGTTTCTGAAGGGCAGAGGAGCATTAGAAAGTCACATATTCTGTTTCACAACGAATTCCACTCTCAATAGCCGAGAATGAAATGAGAATTCTAGCAAGCAATCTTTTTTTTTTTTTTAAGTTGTGCAAAAAGACAGTAACAACAACTATGGCAGCTAATGTGGCCATTAAACAACTAAAGCATTTGCTGAGTGATAACTCTGGACTTTCACTTAATCAAAAGAATGATTAATAATGGCTGCAGATTAATGAAATGAGTTCCAAAATTAAACACTCAAGCTTCTCTCACTTTAGCCTCTCAGGTTTGCCAAAGCACGCTTCAATGAACTTTTAGGGCGCAGTATATGACATGACCCACTTCAGATCAGACTGTGCCCCCTATTGAGAACTTGAGCATAAGACACGACACAAGGAGTGGAAGCCCTAAATCTCTGTGACAGAACTAGGTAAGTAAAATGAAAACATGTTAAACCTCTCTCTAGTTACTCTGATCACAAAAACGGAGAGAAGCAACAGCAAAAGCTAACACACATATTTCACACAGGCCTACTTCCTGGTATCAAGTATAGATCCATTTGCATTAGACATTATATTTTATACCTATATGTCTTGTGTCTAATACAAATGTTGCAACATAATCCATTACAAGCATTTGAAAATGAAAAAACTTAAAAATAGTAGCTTGCTATATGGAGTCTTAATCCATAGCTTTTAAAAAAATAATCTAGTGGACTATCAGACAACACCACAACTAATATCACATTGGTCGTTCACTGTGACACATAAGATTTACACTGACAGTCCACACATAACATGATAACTGTTGGGTAATGTAAAGACAGGTTACCTATGAAGGAATAGATATCACCACAATATCTCCATGCAGTGAACGGCAATGTGTGAGGACAATTATATCCCTACCGCATAATTACAGTGTGTGAGTATGTTCTCACTAAAGTGACGAGGGCAGTGAAAAAAAAGAGAGTGGAATTATAGTATAACAATATGCATCCCAGGCAAACATGCATGTAATCATTCACATGCATGATGTCAAGGAGAGTACTTATTATACAAAAATAAGCCTATAGTTAGATTGCTTGATTGCATAATTCATTATTCCTACTCTTACTATTAAAATGGTGTAGAACAAACCCTTGCCCAGTGTCATGATCATACATTTGCTTTGCTAAATGTGCTCTGTGTGTTTTTACATCTTTTCCTGTGTTTTTATTTCTAAACAAAAGATGGCATACATGCCCCATTCTCTAAACTGTTCATTCATTGTCTGTAATGTAATTGGGAAAATACCAAGTGGATAATTGGCACCACAGCCTGCCTAATTTGGTCACTGATTAATTAGTAATATGCCTGCAAAAATGCATTTTCAATAATATGTGTAAAGACATTTTGATGGATGTGAAAGCACATGACACATGAAAAGCTTTCAAAGATGAAATATAAGTATTAGAATTGCAATACTACAGATAGGTTAGCCACCATAACCACCAGTGGCATTTTCCTTTCACTATTGTTGGTTGACAGAACATGAAAATATATTATGTAATTGTAATTGTGCAAATATTCATTAATTGTTTGACTTTACCATTACTGGATCAATATTGGATCAATACTATTTGTATTATATCAGAGGCCGAGATGCTCTTCATTCTTTTTCATACCTGAACATGTCTTCAGGCGACTGTCACATTATTATTATTATTATTATTATTATTATTAATTATTTATTAATAATTGTTGTTGTTGTTGTTACAATAATAATAATAATAATAATAATAAATGTCATTTGTAGGACCCTACATCACACAATTCTACAGTTAAAACAGGTAGTTTTTATTGAACAGAATTCTGAAGATGATGAAGATAGCCTAGTAATTAAATTTTACCCCACAAAATGAGCTTTTAACTGCATATAGTGAAATGGCTGTGAAAATATTTTTACTAAAAGTATTTTTAACCATCATTTGTGTCTTTTTTTGAAAATAGTCTTAGCAAGTGGTATGATTCTCAGCAGCCTAAAGCTTAGCTAATGAAGAAAAGTTTTGGTGACAAAATGAATTGGTAATCAGAGCACAGAACATCATCAGTCTTCGGTAAAAATGTTGATAGCACTTTCTATGAACCCAGTATCCATAAAGCATTATAAACACATTCATAGAGTCCTATAATGCATTTATAAAGCTGTATACCTAGTGACATTAGTATTCATAATTGTTTATACATTCTCATGACCTTATTCATAAGGCAATATAATGTTATTATATAAGCCTTTACAACTTGAAGTGTTACAAAACCTTACAAGCTTTTTTGGCCTTTTGATACCAGGGAAACATACCACTCTACTTATCATCTGTAACAGTGCCTTACTGATTTTCATGAGTAATTATGTGTCACACTTTACTTTGAGTATGTGTTGGGTGCTTGTAACTTCATTAGTTGGCATGAACAATTGGACATATAAAAGATAACATTACAATGCCTTATATGTGTAGTCATGAGAATGTGTAAACTGGTATGAACACTAATGCCATTAGTTATAAGACTTTATGAATGCATTATAACCCTTTATGAATATGTTTCTAATGCTTTATGAATAACAGGTTCATAGAAAATGTTACAAAATGGTTTTAAGGTTAGATTGTCCCCTGTGAGAATAAATGGATTACTGAAATAGCAAAATAGCTAACTGTAAGTTGTATTTTGAGTTTGGGGAGATGGAGGGTGGATTCTGCTAATGGTGGACTCAAACCTAGGTTGAGCATGGCAGATGATGCCAGTGCTACCACTAAGTTAAAACTGCCCCTGCTAACTTTAACAGGTTTAGCAGGTTCCCACTTCGGACTTCAACGCCTCACTTGTGGCCTTATTTGTTTAGAAATAAATAAACATAAAATACACAGAGCACATTTAGCCAAGCAAATGTATGATCATGACACTAGGCAAGGGTTTGCAAACTTTTTTTTCAGACCACTCATCAAATAGCAGGAAATAAGATCTACCGAGGGATTGGACCGGTGATATGTACTTGACAGACTGAGTGATTAATTAGGGTGGCTTTCATCAATGGTGGCTGTTTGTAAGAGATATATCCTACACTCTCCAGTTTAAAATATACTGTCTGCTTGAAGACCACTGCAGCTGCTTATTTTGGCAAACTTGTAATCAAAGTTGGCAGAATTATGCAATGACATTTCTAACATGGCATCAATATAAGTCACTCGACTGTGTCACAGTGTCAATAATTATGTCATCATAATTTCAAGTCATGGAATGCAAATAAACCTTCATTACATCTACACTACTTATGTTTGCATTGTGAGTGGTACTGAAACTTAAAATAAAATGTATTCTTCTTCTTACCTTAGTTGGGAGTGACCAAGCTTGAGTTGAAAAAGCAGGTGAGCCAGTCATTTTATGGATTAACAGATCTTGTCTGGCCTTGTGATATCTTCTAATTGCAGATGATTTCTGTGTGTTTGGTATCATATTGAATTGCTAGAATTTTGTTGGAGTCGTTAAGTTTAACTAGATAGCCTAGTTAAGGTGGACATTAGCTATGTGTTTAAGTATTGTTCTGTAACATTCTTATTTAGTGACTGCATATTGGATGTCCACAACCTTTAACAATTTAACATTTTCATTGAGACATATGTGACTATATTGAGTCATCTGAAACTATGCTTTAGGATATCCTTAGTCTGTGTCTCTGGAGATGAGTTGCTATGCTACTGCTACTGCATGCTAATAATTATGAACATGTTATTTTTTTGCATTCAGTACTTAATACGCTATTCAGAACACAGGTATAGGCTAAAGTTCAGCGTACACAAATTCAGGGATCCTTTTAATGTTCAGATTTTTATACTACAAGATCTTGATTTTTGTCAAGAAGGCAAATCTTTGATTTTTAAGGAAAGCAAATGAAAACAGCAAAACCCATCTGCATAGTTTCTTTATTATAGTATAGTTTCACTTGATAAATATTTTTTTGGTGTACAGCGTTTCACCATCTGAAGGCTGTGTGAGAGCTTTTATGCCTAGCCAATCACTGTCAGCAGCTTTTGTATATGTGGTATTATAGTACTTCAACAAGCTACTTCCCAGATAGCAAGATGTTAGTATTTTGTTTGTCAGTTCTCTGGCCACTATTTTGCCATATATGGTATTTTTGCTATCTGAGAAGTACCATATAAGTTCTGGTGATATAGAGGCAACCTGTCGGCAGGCTACCAGAGCACCAGTGAACAAAAACACCAGTGGACCACCACCAGACTGCCAGCATTTTGCAATCTTCTGCTAAAAGTATGGTGTTCAGGAAAGTATGGTGTTCAGGAATGAAATTAGGAAAGTGAGATGGTTGACCTGTAGACATAATAATATCAAGGACACATTGCTGGGCAAGTTATATTGTATCTGAACAACACCAAGATGCCAGACATTGTAAAGGGACTTACATGAAAGTTCTTTCTTTTCTGGAGAATAAGAAGCCAACAGGAACCTCCAGGAGTTTACCCAGTCCGACCAAGATACTTTTCCCATTTGGCTATTCAATAAATCATTTGAAACTGTCCAAGATTCTACCCATTTCAAAGATATGTTCCCAGCCTCTACCTTAGATTCAGCCCCACTGGTAGAACCGGCTTTTTCCCGGGGTTGAGTTTTGGCTAATTTTGCAGATTTTGACCATGTGGGAGCAAATGGATTGGTTTTGTCTATTTTGGAAAAAAGGTGCCATTTTGTTTTGTCAGTTTTTGGTGCTATAAGTAAGGATAATTCATGACCCTTCATGAACCTCCAAGATCTGCCCCACAATTTCTCTGAGAGGATCTCTGAGCTAAGAAGAGAATAGTCATAATTACTGCATTGTCTCCTTGACCAGAGCACTTCATCTTTACAATTGAATACCGTTTGAATGTCATCCCATTCCAGGCGCTGTGGGATACAAATTTTCCATGACAAGCTCCATTCTGACAATTCCTCCTCAACTGAATATGAAGGGGGAACATACTCAGGCATTGGAGGCCAAACTTCCACTTCAAAGTTCTCATGATCTCTGTCCCAGAATGGTTTGTACTGCCTTGGAAGAAGATTGATGAACTTCCAAGTTCTGCACCAGGGTGGAACTTCTTCAATGTCAAGAAGTGGGGCAAACAAGTGGGAGTTACCTTTTAAAGGGAATTTATACTCATAATGTACTAAGTTAGAGTCTTTCCACTCAGAAGAGGGCCTGTCAAAACTGGGCTGAAATGAACATTTCCATGACTCCTCCCAATCTATCAGACCTTCCCTCATTGGCCCTGTCGGTAGAGCAGAACTATTTGATTTTTCCCAGTGTTCTTTCTTAGACTTAGATTTGGTAATCTTCCAAGCCTCATGCCACTCACAGTAAAACACATATTCTGAAAGAGGATTCATAAGTTTTTGACGATTTTTAAACTTATCTTTGGGTTTGAGCCTTTTAGGTAATCCATGAGCTTCACTTTCCTTTACCTCCATCTCCTCACTTATATGTATCTCCTCCTTGGGCTCCTCTTTCTTTATGGGCCTCACATTTGCAAGAATATATGGGTTTTTGGCAACCTCCCAAGACTTTTCCCATTCATCCATGGCTGTGTGTCCTTCATGGAACAGGGAACTCCAGAATTTGTGTCTTTGTTTTCTGCATAGAGGTATTATCATATCATGATGATAGAGGTCAAGTGGTTCAAGATCAACTGTATCATCTATGGTTTCTGTAGGCCCATCATGGTACTCTACTGGTTTTGAGATCTTCCAAGCCTCAGACCATACACAACACTCTAAGGATTTTGCCAGACCATTTGAATCAGAATGGTACTGATGATTGAAATATTTCCAAGATTGTGCCCACTTTGCCTCTGATTTTCCTTTGTCGTCCAGTTTGTTTTCTAGGTCTTCGACCATATTTTCTTCATAGGTCCCATTCTCATTTTTGGAAGTTTTTGTGCTCTTCCAAGACTCAATCCACTCAGATGTGCATTTCTCCTCATTTTGATGATGTGATGCATCAAGGTACATTAACCGAGTATGTGGTCCATTGGTTGAACCATCCATCTTCTGACTCAGAATTCTTTATACTACAAGAATGACTCACATTCAGGTGGCAAATGATCAAAATGGTAATGCCACCATAGGCCTATTCTTTTCTTCCCACAACTTCTGCTCACCTATGGGGCTCTTGATATTTGTGACTTTGTCCACTCCGAGTGCTCTGTTTTGTTTGAATCTTCTCCTGGTGACTTAGAGAACTTTCTAGATATTGACCATACTCAGCTACTAGGTTTACAAGGTTTTCAGTAGGGTACTGATAATAAGGAGAATTTATTTTTTCTTCTCTGGAGCCTGATTCTTCTGGTGAATTTGTTCTGCTCACGGAGAGCCTGAGATTTGGAGGTATCCCCTCAAATTGTGGAGCCTTCCTCTTGCTTGTACTTGTCATACCCATATGGCTCCACCATAATCCACTGATCCTGTGTTTGGAACATATCAGAAAATAGGCTATTATGGAATTCTTTAAATATGAATTAGTCTGCAAACATTTCATCTGTGTAACACTTTTTTATTGACTCGGACTGAAAATATTATAGGGTTACACAAAAATTAAACATACACAAAAATGTTTGTAGGCTGACACACTGAATAATTATAGCTAACAGTAAAATAAATAAATAAATAAATAATAATAATAATAATAATAACACAATATTATCACAATCTGCTCAAGACAGAGCAGACATTTGAGCATTCACTATTTGTGTGCTGATGTCTATGCAAATAGATAGCTGACAGCTGCTGCTATCTACAATTTTTCAAAAATTTACCCAGAAATCATCAATAGCTGGACATATTGTTGCTGTGATACCATATGTATTTTTAATAAGTGTTCATGAGATATTTTTACAAGCTGTTTTTTTATGTAAATGTTTCTCTCTAACTGTCTGCCCCACCACCCCACCCCCTCGGCTTCCACGCTTTTATGTTGCCCTCTAGTGGTGTCTAATGGCATTGCTATGACAGCTGACCCACCCCTGTACCCCTCATCCCCCCTTTTAGTTATCACAACCACAAGTGACAATCCAGACACTACCACCAATGTGTGTTGCCAAAAATCCAAAGTGGTCCAACATACCAGTGGGATTTTGCTTTTTGGGTGCACTAAAGTTAGCATTTTTGTTAATTTGGGGGTGAAGTGGACTGCTCCATTTCTGAACTTTAGAGCCTAAATCCATTTTTAGACTAACCTACAGGCTATAGCCTAACATTAATGGGTAGACCATCAGGCAACTCCAAATCCTGAGTGCAAAAAATGAAGACCTGGGTCTGTTTTCCTCTACTACGCTGATGTGACATAAAAGCTATATAAATTGTGTAAATTTAAATATATAGATACAAATATCTGATATTGATAGACCATAGATATATTTCAGTTTAAAAAGTGTTTTTCTGCCAAATGTAGCATAATGTCTCCTAAACCCTATCATTTTTAAATGAACCCAATTTTAAACAGGCAAATATTCAGTTTAGCTGCAAAGGGAGAGAGTGTGTAAATGAAGTACTGAACGTACTGCTTGCGAATTCAGTTTGCTTTGGGTGGGGCAAGTGAACTAAGGTCAGGTTTGCATTCATCTGCTTTATAAATAGTTTCTTGTTTTGTCTTACGGCACAATGTTTACACTTGTATGCACACAAAGCATGTAAGTAAACAGGAAATAAGAAAACTCACCAGCGTAATAGCCCTTGGGGTAAGCTTGAGAGTAGCCTTTTTCCCACAGTGCAGGCAGAAGGAACTTATTTAGCCCAAAGTGTCAACTGTAACTACCAGGTCCCCAGCAATGTCTCCAGGATTCCTTGGCCTAGACTATTTATAGACCAATAAAGGCGTCAACTCCCTCACTCTCGTCATACTGTGGCACGAGCAACAGGCATACTTGTCTTCTGCTGTCTATCCCTATTCTAGACATGGAGAACTTTCTGGTGGCAGTAAGAGTCTTCCAGTTACCCAAGCAACAGGGTCATTCTCTGTGACATGCATGTAGGGGAAAGACAGTTGGAGGAAAGGCCTGTCTCCAATGAAGCATGCTGTTTTTTTATTTCAAGAGGGACTGAGAGGAGGGTTGAGCATAGTCAGGACTGTGATATTGAAACATAAAACTTTCATAAAGTTGATGACTAGTATTACTCTGTGTTGGAACAAAATCTCTCTTTCTCTCTTTCATTTTCTCTCACGCTTTTTTCAATGTCTGTCCACTTCTGTGTATAAATAAATTGACATACATTATTGTCTGTCATTCTACCATCAGTTTAAGTACAATAATTTGGTTTACAAACATCACATCACATCGATGCACTATGCATTATCAATGCTTTGGGAATGTTGGTCATTGGTGTATTAAGTATCTATATAAGATATCAGGTTATTGTAAAGTTGCAACTGATGCATATAATGCTTTGTAAATAGGTGGTTTGGATGGCAAACCAAAATTAACCAAACCAAACCAAATCTCAAGCAATGTTTACAATAGTGATTGGTTAATAAGTGTTTTATAAAGCATCAATACACATTTCCTCATCCCCAAGAAGAGTAATTGGCACACCACTGTTCAATGAAACATATAAACATTTCAATCAATACTAATTTCCATCACTGTACCAGAAAAAAAAATGTTTTGAGAATTAGTAGATAAAATGATCAACACAACTTTGCAGTATCAAGTTTTTTTTATTGCAAAATGATGAGAAGTTAGCTACATCATATATTACAATAAATTATTCTTCCACCCAATCAAAACATAGTAACCGTGTTGTTTGTCATACAGTGTATTCCAAGAATGTATGACAGGTATATTGGGCAGTAAAAACCACTTAGAGAGGCACTGTAACTGTCATCTGTGTTAAGGGTAACTCTTTGGAATGTTTTTGTCATATCCATAATGCCAGTAAATACCAGATATTTGTATGATATGAATTACTATGTAAAGTGTGAGGATACCCGTATTCAGCTGTAGAGGTTGCATGAAAAAAAAAATTGTACAAAAATGTAAATAATACTCACTTGCTTATTAAGTCTGTAAGGTACTATACCAATGAACCAACTAGCACCTACCGAAGATGGTGATTCAACTTCACACAAAAAGTAACACATATAGACTAAATGCTGTTCAATAAATTTGGATGTCATTACTACTATACTGCTGTTAAATGATAATAAAATCCTCCCCCAAACTTCACTTATCCCTTTTCACTTCCCAAGCAAGAGGAAGTCTCAGTCAGGGGTCTTAAAGGAGAAATCCAGTGTGGATCAATGCGTAGCTCTCGTAGCTCTCAAGGTCACAGAGTGCTGTCTGAAGGAAAAAGAACCAAAAAAGGTGATATAGCAAAACAACAGCTAACATTAACTGAATGGGGCATAGGAAAATGAAACTGAAAGTGAGTGCTGTGCCCCATTCTGTTAATGTCAACGCTGTTTGGTCTATATTGTATCAAATTTTCTCATTCCTTTTCCTACTGACAGCTCGGTGGCCTCTAAAAGGGCAATGGATTGATTCACACCAAATTTCTCCTTTAAGGTCACATTCGGCACACAAGTATGGGAACCAAGGGCCTGTTTTGAAATGACCTGATTGTATAAAATTATTTGATAGGTGTAAAACTGTTCATAGAGTTGAATTCTCAACACTGTACTCAGTAATACAACATAGGAATAAATTATGATGGTGATTAGGATAATGATGATGATGATGACAATGACAATGAAGAAGAAGATGATGATGATGATGATGATGATGATGATGACAGAAATAAATTCGTTGTTGTTTGTTACTAGGGATTTATCTTAATTTGTTAAGGTGACCTGTCCTCCTACCTCCAAATCTGTTTATCTGTGAAGCAGTGAGGTATTTTTTTAAATTTTCATCTGTTCCTGTTTATAATATAATATAATATACAACAATTAGGTCCGGTCAAACTATTGAGCGATTTCTAATGGGACAAGAAGCATTCTACATGTCATTAGGAGTAGGGATATTAGCCTTTGGCGTCGTGCCTGTGGCCAAACCACACCTGTGGGGATATCCACGAACACCCCCAGTCGCACTCATGTTATATTGCTAAAATATAATATAATACATGAAAGATTTACTGCCTTCTAAATAAACCAGGAAAATTATTTTATGCATAGGCCTCAATGCATGAATAGATTAAAGGAAACACAACATGAGGGAGTACTTCCAATTTATTACACAATGAGGCAGTGTAGAGTATCTCTGACAAAGATAAAGAGACAGAGAGAAATGAACAATTATATGAACTATCTATACAGGCAACAAAAGTCAGGGCAAATAAATAAAATAATTAAATAGATGACATTGAGTGTCTTTTCATCACAAACCCACAATTAATCACAAACCTAAATTGTTAAAGACTAATGCACAATATTATAAGCACTTGCAGACAAACACTCCGGCACGTTCAGACAGGTGCAGCCACGTTGTCATGTGGTTTGTTTGATGTCTAATTGTGGGCTTAATGAATTTTAATGTTTCAAGCTAGCATCCAAATCTGTCTGACACTTCACATGACACACATTACATCTCCCACTAAAAATTAAGACTGAAAAACAAGGAATATATCCCTTAGACAACATGACGTTCCCCTATACACTATTATAGCTTGGTACAAACATTTGGAGGGTACACATTTGACTACGTAGAGCTGCACATTCACCCTCTGATGACAAAATTTACTCCACATATACCCTGGTAGATCGACGTGTTTAACTGGTGATTATATTGACGCCAAGGAAGAACAATATACTGCTTCACTTTCAAGATACATGTTTCAAGAATTTCATTTTCATTGTGCAAACAAAACAAAGTCTTTATTCCTCCTGTCGCATTTAAGAATTTACATTTAATTTAAATAAATAAGACAACAGTAAGGTAATAATAATACAAAAGATCAATTGTTAAAAAGTACAGAATCAGAATAAGTCAAAGTATACTATTGCACACACTCCATAATAGCAGCACAACAGTCATGTATGATTGTGAGTGTGAGTTCACTACTGCCACTGCCTTTGGGAAGAAGCTTTTTTTCAGTTTGTGCGTGTTTGTGCGTGTAGGGACTCATCTGACTGATCTGCTTGTATGATGGGAAAATCTTAAACAGATTTTGTCCAGATTTCCTGTACCTTACGCTACACTGCTGAGATGCTGTCAACCTTGGAAAGGTTCCAGTGACGGTGACTCCCAGAAACCTGAATCTAGGGACTCTCTCCACTTAGTTTACATGAACAGGACTGTGGTGGACAGTTTTCTCTGTTGCTCTGAAGGCAATGAGAATGTTTGTCCTGGTGCTTAAGACCACATGATTGTTGGTGCACCACATTATGAGTGTGCATAAAGGAAGGGGACTCGGCATACATCCCTGTTGAATGCCAGTGCTCAGAGTGAGGGAGGAGAATGTGTGTTTGCCCAGTTTGACAGCCTGGGGACACTTGATAAGGAAATTTGGCATCCAACTGCACATGGAGAGAGCCTGTGGTTGGTCAACCAGCTTGCTTAGTATGATGCCATTACACCAACCTACAATTGACAAAGAGTATGTTGTCAGAAGTGTTGTATCTTTCTAAGTGAGAGGGGGCAGTGTTCGCAAATGGAATCCACTGGTTCATCTATTGGCGTTGTGGGCAAATTGGTGTTAGTCTAGATAAGTGTCTTTAATAGGGGTAAAAACCCATTGTTTTAATCATTTTCAAATGACGAATGGCAGCAACTGACCATAACTCAGGTAGGTTTTCAGTTAGATATTCTGGTATATCTGTAGAGCAATGAATTAATTGGTCACATTTGTGCACATCTTATTTATGTAAACACAATGTCCACTACCTGATTTCCTAACAAAAGTTATGTTGGCACAATTGAGAGAGATAAACAGTACAGACCTTTGGAATGATTAATACATTGTGTGCATTGCATTGCATATGTTGCAGGCATTAGAACAGGGGCTGTGCAGGTGAGATTACATAAAATTACAAGCTAGATATTGGTGTAAAGGATTCTTCTAAAATAGATTTGTAAGTATCCATGTGCTCTAAATTTGGTTCAGATCCTATTTCTATGCTGTTTTAATGGCATCCACTCAAAGCATTTTTAAGGGGGGTGATTGTAGGGCACATTATCCCATTTTCCCCTATAGGACTTCAATTTGCTTCACCTGTATGGTACAACATAACATTTTTGCCATAGGAGGAACATCCACTTTCCTATATTTCCAGGCATAGAACAACATATTATCCATCAAATTTCATCCTCTTTATCCACTTCCCTTATAGATGCACCCAAATGGACACTTGGACAACATAATTTTTTCACCTTTGTTACACACAATTCCATCCACTTCACTGGAAAGGAAACACTTTGGAAACACTCAATCAAAGGTGGCATAAAATAAGGGTATATCAAGTTTAGAACACTGTAAGCACCCTGGAGACCATGAACACATTTCCTCCACTACAAGTGGAAACTAGCATGACTTTACTAAAACCTGGTTTAATGCATCTTTCCTTGTTTTACACAAGGCTAATGTTTGTTATTGTACACTGTACCTGTTAAAACTATATAAACTAAACAAAACTAAACTACAAGGGCATGTATCGAGAAACTTATGGTGATTCTTTAGGCATGCTTTTTCAGCCATGGTGGTATCAGGGAAGGTCGGCCGGGCACCTGTGAAGAGCAGCTGGGGGAAGGACGGTTGGCTAATAGGGGAGAACGGTTTGACAATAAGGAGGGGCGAATGGGCACTAGTGAAGGACGATCTGGCAGCAGCGGAGTACGTCTGGACAGAAAAGGGGACTGAATACGCTGGGGAGTGCGAGTGGCTCCCTGACAGGGGCGCTTGGGCTCCTGGGAAGGACGGACGGGTAACTGAGCAGAGCATATTCCCCCTGGATTCCGCCAGTATTTTGCTTTGGACAATTTTACACACTTTGCCCACATTGGGGGAAATGGTTTTGTTTCCTCCAATTCAAACTGAATGTCAACTTTGACTTTATCTTTTTTGGCCATTATAATTAAGTTTGGCTTACTAGGTTTGTTCATCTGGGGCACTTGACTCTCAAGCTTCATGAATCTCCAAGATTGTTCCCACAATTCTTGTGAAAGTGTATCTGTTTTGAGAGATAGACAGAAGTCATTGTTGCACTGTTTCCTTGACCACAGAATGTTATCTTCACAGTCAAGTTCTTTTGGAGCATCATCCCAATTCAGGGGTGGTGGGCTGCAAATTTTCCAAGACAAGCTCCATCCTGGTGGTTCTTCCTCTTCTTCCTCTTCCTCTTCCTGTACTGTATATGATGGGGGCACATACTTGGGCACTGGAGGTGGCCATATTTCTACTTCAAAGTTTTCATGATCTCTGTCCCACAATGCCTTTATTTGCCGTGGGAGAAGATTGATAAACTTCCAGGTTCTGCACCAGGGTGGAACTTCTTCTGCAGTAAGGAGAGGAGCAAACAAGTGGGAGTTACTTTTTAAAGTGAATCTGTTGTGGTGTCTCTGAAGTTCTGCTACCTTCCATGATTCCATCCATTCTGATCGAGTAGCCCTCTTCTTAAACACATCAAGGTTCAGTTTTTGAGCCTCACAGAGCCTTTTGTTGGGTAGAATCTCCATAGATTGTTCAGTACAATTTTCTTTTGACGTATTGTGACCAAAACTTTTGAATCCAGTTAATTTAGTTGAATATGACCTCACTGACATAGAAGGTCCATCATGAAGGGTCTGTCTTAATTGAGTGCTTGAAAACCTCCAACAGTCCTCCCATTCTGCTGAAAGTGGGGTTCTCCTATGCTGTTGCTGAGCAGGCTGATAAAAAGGTTGCACTAAAGTTGTGCCCCCTTCACCGTTATGTTTTAAACTGAACCTCCAGGAATCAGTCCATTCTGTGAATCTATTTGAACCATTGTGAAGCTCCTCGTCATTCCGGAATTCGCAATCTTTTAGCCATCTTTCTTCTCTGCATTTTCCAGTAGACGACCAGCCTTGGTCCCAGAGGCTGCTGTCCTGGCTCAGTTCACCATGTTTGTGATTCCATGCCTCAGTCCAGTCAGATTCAGGTGTTTCTTCAATGTTAGCCTCTCTAAATGGCTTTGATTGATTAGGTCTTACTCTGATTACCTCATTTATAATCTCATGCTTTAGAGTGAATGAGTCTTTGCATTTAGGTAGAAATGCACAGTCGCCTAGCAACTCTATTTTTATGCCCCTTTTTGGAAGAGAGAATACTTCATATTTGTCAGATTCATTTTGATATTTCTCAATATCTGCCTCTTTCATCCATTGTTCTCTACCTAATCTGAGCCCATAACCAAGACAGCTTGAATCTTTCCACTCGGTGGCTGATGGCCTGTCAAAACTGAGTTGGAGACTTGAACATTTCCATGATTCATTCCAATCTGACAAGCTTTTTTTCTTTAAATGGGGTTGGAGAATTGTTGGTCCAGTCTCTACAGTGGTATTATTTGGCTCTTCTGAATGGTATTCCACAGGTTGACATTTGGGGGATTTCCAAGCCTCACTCCAGTCACACGAAAAATCACATTCTGATAAATTTTTGAAATGTATTAGTCTATTATTATATTTATTTTTGGGCTTGAGCCTTTTAGGTAATCCATCAAGTTCGCTTTCTTCCTCTTCCGAGTCTTCATCACTTTCCTCCTCTTCCTCTTCATCATCATCATCTTCTTCTTCTTCTTCCTCCTCCTCCTCCTCCTCTTCCTCATCATCTTCTTCAGACTCATCTTCCTCTGTGGGTCTCACAATTTCATAAATGGATGGGTTTTTAGCAACCTCCCAAGATGTTTCCCATTCAGCCAAATAAGTGTTTCCCTCATGAAAATGTGCACCCCAAGATTTGTATTTCTCAATCCTGCATACAGATACTATCACACCATGAACATAGGGGTCTAGTGGATTGTCATCAATTACCTCAGCTTTGATTTCGGGGGGCTCCTCTTCACACTCTAATGTATGTGAGATCTTCCAAGCCTCAGCCCAACCAGGACCATCGGAAGTTTTTGGAGGTGGCCTGAGAGGAGGAGAATGGAACTGATGATGTAAATATTTCCAGGATTCCCCCCACCTAAACTGTGATTGTTCATCATAATGTGCTTGCTTTTCATAACTTTGGACCATATCTTCTTCAGAAGTTTCATCATCTTCCTCAAAGCTTTCGTCATCTTCTTCAGAGGTTTCTTCATCTTCTTCAAAGCTTTCCTCATTTTCATCAAGGCTCTCATCATCTTCCTCAAAGGTGTCATGATCTTCCTCAAGGCCCTTGTCTTGTACGGGACTCTCAATATCCTCAAGGCTCTTAAAGTCATCTTCAAGGCTCTCATCTTTTACAGGACTCGCATAATCCTCAAGACTCTTGAAGTCTTCCTCAAGGCTGTCATCATCTTCTTCACAGCTCTCATCATCTTCCTCAGGGCCCTCATCGTCTTCTTCAGACCCCTGGTCATCTTCCTCAGAGCACTCCTTGTCTTCCTCAGACCCCTCATTGTCTTCCTCAGAGCACTCATCATCTTCCCCAGAACCTTCATCCTCTTCCTCGGAGGACTCATCCTCTTCCTCGGAGCCCTCATCTTCTTCCTCGGAGACATCATCTTCTTCCTCAGAGCCATCTTCACCTTCCTCAAAGCTGTCATCATCTTCCTCAAGACTCACATCCCAGTTTCCAGTGGGTTTTGTGCTCTTCCAAGACTCACTCCATTTAGATGGGCATTTCTTATTTGTTCGGTGGTGTGATACTTCAAGACATCTTACATGAGCATGAGGCCCCAACATGAGTCCAGTGGTTTCACCATAATTTTTCCCTCTCTCAAATGTCCAAGAGTAACTCCATCTTCTCAATCCAGCTGGGCCATCGTGAGGTACTACCTGTTTGTCTTTTCTGTCATTCTCTGTGGAGGAACATCCTTGATCCCAAAGATTGCTCTCCCTTTTCAGAGCAACATTCATAAGTCTCCATGACCTGACCCAGTCCATTTTCTTCCCACAAACTGCAATTTGACATCAAATAAATCAGTTTTTCTCTCTCTCTCTCTCTTTCCTCAAGTTTACCTCTCTATGTTAACCACCAGTTGTCTTCACTCAGCAGATTCCAATGCTTTCAACATCCAATACCATGACCATATTGACTTAGTGGGTTGGGAGGTTATCAGTAATGAAAGCAAGGAGAAGTCTCCAGAGGCTGGGAAACCACCAGATCTGTCGGTGACCTCTGGTGAACTTTGTTGCTCAGTGAGATTATGGGATTTGGTAGTACACCTTCAGATACTGGAACCTTCCTCTGCTTCCTTTTGCTCGTGCTTGGTGCCCATACAGCTCTGCCATTCTTGATCTATTCTGTAGTGAAATCATATCAGAAATCAGTTCACTCTTAGTGCTGTCCTTCTGCAGTCTGCATGTTATATGCAGTAAACTGCAAAAGGTAATTAAAACCTATTGACAAGTTGAAATGTACACAACAACTTGTTTTCAACTTTCTGACAATCTTATCTTTTAAGTGCACACAATGATAAGATAAAAGTGAAACTGGCACTGGAATTTAGAAACATGCTTCAAAATTCACCACTCAGTCAACCTGAAAAAGTCATCCTGCCTGAAAATATAATAATGTGGGTCAAATTTGGAATTTAAATTGGAAGTTACAGATACCATTCCAGAACCAGCAGGTATGTTCATCTTTTACACATTTATTTTGAGTTATGTTCCACATATACAAAACTATAAATTGCAAGTCATATATTGAGCTCTTAGAAAAATGTACAGTACTAAAGGAGGACAGTTTTATCACCTATCAGAACTGTTTATCCAATTAGCAACATTATTTGATTACCAACATTATTTTGATCATCTTATGCTAATGTCGTACACACATGTAACTATTGAAATGAACGGCTGTATACTCAAAAAAATGTGTGGCAAAAATGGCTCTCCTGTTGATTATTCTCTTGCCAATGTTAAACACATGGAAGATCACTGTACAGAGGTTAGGAAGCTGACCAAGTTATCCCTGAATCTCCACATAATAGCCTACTACTTTGTGCATTTGGAGTTACAAGGAAGTGAATCACTGTAGTGAAATTGAGAGGCTAAATTAATGATAATTTAACTGTCTGTCACTTTAAATGTAGGCTATCCTACATTAAATATGTCCTTTGGCTTGTAAACAAATCCACATGAACTAAATTTAACATGTTGTAGTAAGATATAAAAATTTGTCAGCTGTGGGGAATGCTCCATGAAGAAAAAAAATTAAATAGCTTAGGGCCTTTTAGAGGGGCTGAATTTTACATATGGATGCAATAGCTAATATGAAGCCCATTGGTTATAAATAGTGAAGTCTACATGATGTATGAGAATATTTATACAATTGAAAAGTGTTCAGTTAGCGGGTATTCTAACCAGTAATTCTAAAGCAAACAGCTCTGGTCAAGTGTTTTGTTTACTGCAGCAAAAGCACAGGTGTGTAAACATAGTAACACACTACCCCAGCTTGCTTGGGGGAGCATGTGAGATCAGGCCAGGCTTACATGTAGCTGCTCTGTAAAGAGTTTCTGTCTCACTGAACAACTTTAACAACTGCATGTACTGTAGATGAAAGGATTTAAGTAAAGGCAAGTAAGAAAACTTACCAGTTAGAGCTCTTGGGACAAACCTGAAGATAGTCTATTCCCACCGGCAAGCTGAAGCAACTCCTATATATTGCAAATTCCAACTGGACCCGTGTGACCAAGATGCTTTGCTTTCCTTTGCTATTTATAGTTCCTAAGGGTGATACGACTCCCTCACTCTCATCTTACTGTGGCACAAGCAACAAGCAAATTTGTCTTCATGATGTAAGGAATTCTTCTGGCAGAAAGAGTTTTGTAGTTTGTTTTGTAGTGAGTTCTGTTACACACTGACAGGCAAAACAGTTGCAGGAATATACCTTTACCTGTCTCCTACTTGGGTCTTAAAATGGCAGTTGCTGAACCAAGGGAATTGAAAAAAGCAATGTGGAATAATGAATGTCTTTAAAATCCTGATGATGCCAACTTGCCTAAATACAGCAGTACTGCTCTATGATGGAACACATTATCCCCCATTATCCTTACTCTGGGGCCCTAATTTTACAACAGCAGCAACAACAACAACAACAACATCATCTACAACACTTAATATTTATATTAGCACTTAATCTCAAAAGGCTTTGAAAGTGAGGAATTTAATATAAATGTGTCATCAGTGTCATTACTAAACTCACCTGAGTGATGCACAGCAGCCATTTAGCACCAAAACACTAACTATACACCAGCTTGAGGTAGAGAGCACTGGAATCATTCAGTGAATTACACTGTTGAATGATTAGGTGGCCAGATGGGAAGAGACAGGCCAGGAATTCAGCCAAGACGCCATGAATCCCCCTACTCTTTTTCTGATGAGTACCATGGAATCTTCAATGACCTCAGTGTACCAGGGACTCGATTTAACCTCTCATCTGAAGGATGGCATCTCATCCTGTAGAGTGTCCCCATCACTGAAGAGGGAGACTGAGATTGTATTGGCCAGAGGGAAGAATGCCCCCTATTGGTCAACCAAGACAAATTGCAGTTGCACCTGTGTTTCTAAGCTGGTCCTCCACCCATGTACTAAACCAAGCCAACATCTGCACAGCTAAAGTCTCCGAGCTTCGGCAGAGTACATGTTGGAATGGCTGCTGGCCAATGAAAGTCAAGTGCAATAAAAGGAAAGATGCCTCATTGGTTACCCTTAATTTGACTCCATTAAGCTCTGCACTAACATGTGTGACGCACATTGAATCTTGTGCATGAAATAAAGATATCATTAAATGTGTGAGAGCACTGCTTTCTCTTATTCACACTGAATTAGCAAATAGATTTGCTCAGTCAGCTCTAGAATAAATTTTTTATCTGTGTTTACATAAATTTTTAATTCTGTCCACATGCCATTCATTTAACGAGTATTTCCCCACACTACTAGAACACTCCATTTTGCTTGTCCACATCACTCTATGAAAACCAGCGTTTTTGGTAGTCTTCACATTAGCGTTAGCAAGGCATTTTTCTGTTTGGTCTATCTTGTACCATATGTTCTTGTTCTTTTTCCTGGTTAGTTTAGTTAAAATTTTACAATAAATGACAATAAGTTTAATTAAAGTCTCATTTCAAATGGACCATTGTGACAGAGTACCAGTTGAGTATGCGCTCTGACTGCCATACCAATGAGCCTGGCTCTTTGGCATTGCAGTCAATTTGCATGTTTAGCACCCTGGAGACCCACGTTCGAGACTGGGTGGGGTCACTACTCTCTCCTTTTGCTACAATCATAAATTGGCAAATACATCTTAGAGAAAGTTAGGTAAGTGTAGAGCAGTTCTGGTGACAGCACAGAGGGAAGACTGCCTCATACATATGTAATCACAAGAGAAGTAGAACATTAGAAATCTTGGTAATTAAACGTATCAAACATCTCAACCTGTGCTTCGCCTTAGTAGGCAGTCATCTTGCCCCAAGTTGATTTTGAAGAATTTCATTGCATCTTCACACTCATTAGTGGATTGGTTGCATGTCATTTTCTTGTTTTGCATTATAAGTAAGCTATATGCTATGCTAGATGTGGTGCTTCTCATCTGGGCCAAGTGTATAATCTAACTTCACCAATCTCCAAGATGTGTTCTAAGATTTGCCCAATATTTTTTTTTCTGCCAAGGGCTATTAGATGAGTATAGAGGTAAATGTTTCCACAACACTTTATGTTTACAGTGAGGCTGTGGAACACAAACCTTCTATGACATTTTTCATTCTGATTCCGTGACATGCCCCATACTGACTGTTAGCCCAGTGCTGAATCTGAGGAGGAGCGAAGAGAGAAGGGGCATATTCAGATGCTTCAATTAGGTTTTATGATGCTTCAAGGTACACTTGTCAAGTAAGCAGCCCCATAAAAATAGGCCAGTGAGTTTCACCATTTAATCCTTTTCACTCTCCACTGGGGACCCCACTCAGTGTGTGTGTGAATACTTTTGCTAACTCCACACTTTCCCATCAAGATGTGCTTGAAACTTCAGATATTTTAATCACTTTTCCCACTCTGTCAGTTGTCTTATCTGATTAAATCTTCTCCTGGTGGCTTGGAGAACCAAAAAGGCCTGCTGATTCTGTTGGCCTTGCTTTCCTCCCTGAAATTCTAAATAAGAGCTTTCTTCTCCTTCCTTCGAAGCTTGTACTTGTTGCCTAGATTGTTCTGTTTTTCCCAGTTGGTCCTGTGGTAAAAAAAAAAAAAAAAAAACATGAAACAAACCAGCTTTTTGTAAGAACTGCAAATGGGTTTGGTTTGCTGCATTCACTACACTTCCCAGAAGGCTTTGCAGTTGGGAGGTTTGTGGAGACCAGTGTGTGAAAGACTGTGGTATAAAATATGAAAGAAACCACTGGAGAACAAGTAAACAGTCTCAGTTTGAACTTATTTGTCTGTAATTTCATTGAACTTCACAACTACACACCAAGAACCTCCCCAGTATTTATATAACTGAGTATTTTAAATATATTATAGACTGTTTCAACAGTGATTGATCATTAGTATCATAGCTGTTCCCACAGGGTTTCTATTTTAACATTTCATATGGCTGTTTGATGTGACAGAAACATGGCGAAAGTAGTTTGGGAATTAAATTAAATGAACTAGACTGTTCAGGCATTGTTTCTACTTTTACCATTGAAATGGTCTATCATTAACATAAACATAAATAGAAATAATATGAAAATACCACAATATGAGATATAAGTCTGTGAGATAGCTCACAAGCAGTGGGGTGTGGGAGGATTTCCATGCAAGTAACTTCTGCAGTGTATTATGCAGCTGTACTAGTCAACACTTGTTTTATCTATGCACCATGTTTCTAGGACTGCAATCTAAAATGTTCCATATTCATATTTATCTTACATGAAACCGCAAATTTATCTTCATGTGTCATGCAACATACAATATACAGTGCAACAACTGTATTTGAAATACACAATATATAATTTTTGGAGGAAAATAATACATAGTTATTTCAAAATTTCAAAGGTCCTATTTGATATTTATGTCTATGGAATTAAAGCTATCTTTTCATTCACTTTTATCTTCAAGGAACATCCAAACACCATACACATTAAAGATATCAAAGGAAAGATGCCCCAGTGGTCACCTTTCACTTGTGTGAAGCTTGTTGAAGAAAACAATTCTAGCCACTCAAATTGCTTAATATTGACAAATGCATTTATAACACAACATTTCAAAGGTAAATGAGGAAACTCACCAGAGTCCAAGCTCCCTCAACAAACCTGTAGATGTTCCCACAAGCAAGCAGAAGCAATGCCTATATATCGCAGTAAGTGTCAACTGTAATTAACTGTACCCGTGTGACCAAAATGCTTTGGCCCTTGCTATTTATAGACTATCAGAGATGATACGACTCCCTCACTCTCATCTTACCACAGCACAAGCAACAGGCATACTTGTCTTCAGCTGCCTACCCCTTTTCTAAGGATGTGAAGAAATTATGCTGGCATAAAGCACCTTACAACAGTTCTTAGAGGTATTACAGGGGGCTTTAGCAACTTGAATTAAATATAACTTTGAACTATAATGTTATATGGAGTTTTCACCTTTGATGTTGTTGACATGTTGTCTTTTTTTTTAAATGTGTATACTACAATGAGCAACTTTGTATGAAAACTTACTCAAGACCTTCACCTACACATTCAGTCTGGGAACGAAATAAGTTAGTTCCATTTGCTCAGGCAGTCTGTCTGGACCCTGTCCCATTCAAACAGATTTTCACCCTGCAGGGCCTGTTCATTTATGTGTTAGACTGGCCAGCTTTACTCGATGACAGACAGAATATCAGTGAGGCACTTGGAAATTAGCCTACAAATGGCTGCCTGTGACTGTCAGCATAACATGGACAGAGTTTTGTAATTGTTGTTGTTGTTGTTGCTCAATTAGGCCACTATATGCAAAACTTCATTTGACCGTAAATATGTGTTTGCTGCACTCTGACAGAATTCAAAAAAGTTTAATGTATAAACTTAATAAGCGTTGATGTCAGCAATGTAATATTCAGTTACTATCTCATCATCTGCTAGTTCTCTTTCTTTTTAGAATTCCAAAGCTCAAAGAATCACAAGTTTCTCTGACAGCACTGAAATAAACAATAAATTTTTAGCAGCCTAAGTTACAGGGACTCGCAACAGCAGATTCAGGAATCATGCTGAGTAGATTCATTGAGAGGCACTGAGGTTACCACTGCACATTAAGGCTATACTCTGTAGTCGTGTAGGAACATGGCTAATGTCAAAGTAGACTGCTTCTTCAGCTACTAGGCTCAACATAGCATTACATATGTAAGCAAAGATGAACTAACTATGGATCATTATGGAGAGTAATGTAAAGTAAATGTATAGAAACTCTACATAATGAGTGATTATTTAGTGACATACTTTTGTCTTCTTTGAGTCTATACAGTGTTGCAGTCTCACAGGCTTTATAATATCTGCAAAACAACTGTTACTTTGACAGGTTTGTTTTGAGGTCTGTCTCTGGTGAGGGTCTATCTCTGTGGGATCCTGCCCATGTTGTTTATACACTTCATACAGTACACTATGAAATTCCCACAAATAGACTGAAATTATTGTTGTCTGAGTTCTCAGATTGAGCCTGCAGAGGCAAAAGAAAACAGTACAATTTGTCCCCATTGATTCTTTATTATACAGTATAATTTCACTTGGTAGAAAATGTGTTTATGTCCAACATGAACATTTTGCCATGTAATGATTGGTAAGTTTTGTGTCTCTACTGTTGCCTCCTTTGGTAATTTAACCAGCCACTAGTACCTAAGGTTCTTGTGCTTGGTGTTCTTGGATGAACTAACAATATAAGACTTGATGACATAATATCATATACAAATAACTAAAACCAAGATGTCAGATATTCTCAAATGGACTTTCCTTTCTTTTCTGGTGGGTAAGATGCCAAGAGGAACTTCCAGGAGGTGGCCCACTCAGACAAAGATATTTTTTCCACATGGCTACTAATTGAGTCATTTGAAAATTTCCACGACTCAACCCATTCCAAAGAAATGCTCTCAGCTTCTTCCTTCCTTTTGCCTCCTTTGATGGGACCTCTCCTTGACCGGGGTTGGGTTTTGGCTAATTTTGTGGCATCTGACCACCTCTTTGTTGGCGGTGTGCTTTTTTCTATGTCAGAATAAATATGCTTCTTGGCTTCATACATTTTTGACTTAACATGTGAACTATTTGACTGGGTTGATGTTGTGTTGCTAATCTGAGGCATAAGTATGCTCTCAAGCTTCATGAATCTCCAAGATTTACCCCACAATCTCTGTGAGAGTGCGTCTGAGTTGAGGCGAGAATAGAGGTAGTCATTGCACCTTCTCCTTGACCACAGCACTTTATCTTCATGACGGAATACTTTTGGAGTGTCATCCCAATCCTCAGGCTGTGGGCCACAAATTTTCCATGACACGCTCCATTCTGACAGTTTTCCCTGTGCTTTATCTGTGAGAGGAACATATTCAGGCACTGGTGGTCGTTTTTCCAATTCGAAGGTCTCCCAACCTCTGTCCCAGAGTGGCTTGTCCTGATGAGAAAGAAGATTGATGAACTTCCATGTTTTTGCCCATTCTTTAACATCTGGCACCTCATGGAGGGGATGGGATAAGTGAGACTTATTTTTGAGAGTGAATCTGCTGTGGTGTCTCACAAGTTTTGCCACTCTCCATGAATCCATCCATTCTGTGGGAGGAACTCTCTCCTTAAACACCTCAGGATTGAAAGATCTGCTAAACTGACCAACTTTTGGCACACGGCAGAGAGATTTCTTTGGTATGATCTCCATGGACTTTTCAAGCATTTTTTCTGTTGGTGGGCGCTCATACCAGTTGAAGCCAGAGAACTCCCATGAATCTGACCACTCTGTCATAGAGGGTCTGTCATGGAGGGTATGTCTAAACCGGGTGCTTGAAACCCTCCAGGAGTCTTCCCAACCTCCAGAAATCTGAGATCTCCTGTGCTGCTGTTGGTGGGTAGAGGGTTGAGCTGCAGTCGCACCCTCTACACGGTGGTGTCTTCTGGAGCTCCTCCAAGAGTCGCCCCATCCTCTGAATCCAGTCGGGCCATTGTGAGGAACCTCTTCGTTCAAGTTTTCTTGTTCCCTCATCCATCTATCTTGCCTGATGTTTTCAGTGGAGGACCAGCCTTGATCCCAAAGACTGTTGTCCTGTTGTAGTGTAACATTTGTGAGTTTCCATGCTTGGGACCAGTCAGACACAGGTGTCTCTCCTTTCTCCGGATCTCTAAATGGATTAGATCTATTTGAACTGACTCTAGCTACTTCACCCCTAATCTGATGATTTATAGCATGGTGGGACTCTTTCCATTCAGGAGAAAATGTATACTTGTCCTTGGTGTCAATGGAAACCTGGGTCTCTGCTCTTGTGCCCCTTTTTGGTAGAGAGAACACTTCATGTTTGTTAGATTTTCCCTGATATTTATCAATGCCCATCTCTTTCATCCACTGTTCTCTACCTTTTCTGAGCTCATAACCCATTAAGCTTGACTCTTTCCACTCAGTGGATGAGGGCCTGCCAAAACTAGGTCGAGATCTTGAACATCTCCATGATTCCTTCCAATCTGCTAGACATCTTTTCTTCAAATGGGGTTTAAGGACCATTGGCCCATTCAGCACACCAGTATTATCTTGCTTTGCCCAATGGTCTTTCTTAGGCTGAGACCTGGGGAGTTTCCAAGACTCAGTCCACTCATAAGAAAGATCACATGCTGAAAGAGGTTTTGCACGCTTTTCACGAACTTCCAGCCTATCTTTAGGCTTGAGCCTTTTAGGTCGTCCATCAGGTACACTTTCCTTTACCTTCTTTTCTTCATCTTTCTTCTCCTCTCCTTTGGGTTCCACTTTCTTTCTTGGCTTCACATTTGCTAGAATGGACATGTTTTTAGCAGCCTCCCAAGACTTTTCCCATTCAGCCAGTACGGTTTTTTCCTCACGGAACTGTTTACTCCTGTATTTGTACTTGTCAGCCATGGATACAGGCATTATCACACCATGAATATGGGGGTCTAGTGGTTGGTGATCCATTGCATCAAAACCTTTCATTTCTGAGGGCTCATCATGGTACTCCACTGGTTTTGAGATCTTCCAAGCATCAGCCCATCCACAACTCTTTGACTTCTTTGAAGGAGAGTTTGATACAGAATGGAACTGACGATTTAAATATTTCCAAGATTCGCCCCATTTGGACTCACTTTGGTTTTTCTCGCCCTGTTGACTAATTTCTTCGCTTTCAGCCTCAAAGCACACATCCCCATTTTCAGATGGTTTTGTGCTCTTCCATGACTCAATCCATCCAGATGAGGACTCTTCATTTTTGAGCGGTGATGCTTCAAGATTCATTAGTCGGGCTAACTGTCCAAACATGGGCCCATTGGTAGTGCCCTCCATTTTTTTCTCTGAAGATTTTTTATATCTCCAGGATGACTCCCACTCCGACAGCATGTAGTTCTCCAAAGACTGCTCCTTATCAAGTAGCCTATGAGATTTTTCCCACAAGCTCATCTCACCATTGAGGCCACTTTCAGCATTTGTGTAGTCTTGCTCTATCCAAGCTTTCCCATCAAGCTGTGGCTGAAAATTAATGCACTTCCATGCTTTTCCCCATTCTGAGCCTTCTGGTTTGTTTGAACCCTCTCCTGGTGGCTTGGAGAACTTCCAAGAAGATGACCACATTGACCCACTGGGTTGGGAGGTTTTCAGTAATGACAACAAGGCAAGTTTGTCACCCTTCACAGGGGCTTTCTTCTCCGCATGCTGACGACCAAATTGAAGGCCACCTGGCCTGCTGAATTCTGGCGGTGACCTTGTTTTGCTCACAGAGATTCTGATTTTTGGTGGTGCTGCATTGGGTACAGGGACCTTTGTTTCCTTTCTCTTACGAGGCATGTACTTGTCACCCATGCGGCTCTGCCATTCTTGATTGATCCTGCAATAAAAACATAATGCAATCGAGTTTTATTATCATGTAATGCATAACATAAAAACCAAGCAATTTATAAAGCAAAATAGCTTGACTGGATGCATTTCACATGTAATCTAAAAAAGAAAGGACTTTGAACTGGGTGTTTTTGAACTCCTTGCCTCAGAAATGTCAAACTGTTTGCTTTTGTAACCCAAGAGGGTGCATTATTGATCAAGAGACCTTCCTTGAAATAGTAGGAAAAGCTAATCAAGGGTACAATTAAATACAGTGTGACATCACAGGGGTGGTTAGGGCATGTCCCAAAAGGTTTCCTAAGGAGACGCAGGTTGATAGGGTAATGTTCTTTTAGAGGACAACCTATAATGGAAATCAATGTTGATGTAGAACCTGTGAAATTGGAGCAAAGTGTTTCAGTGTCCAGAAGAGCATTAAGAAATCCCTGCTGGCCAACCAGGGGAAATATAAATGAACCCAAGGTCCCGGTCTAGTTCACTCAGTAATGTAAAACTCTGAATAGCTTTGATCCAAAAGTGAGGTGAGTAGTTTTGTGTGCAGTAACAAGGTAAGAAAGACTGAAAGATATATGATTTGAATGTGATTGTTCTCTCTCATGCATGACAGGATTGATTGAATGTGTGAAGAGTGTGAGCATCACTAAATGCCCTGTAGCCTTCTGAAAACTCTACCTCTTGTTTGGCTTTATCCATTTTGTAATAAGTTAATAATTTAATGTTAATGCATTAAATTGACTATAGGCGGCTGAAGTTTAAGTCTGTGTGTGTGTGTGTGTGTGTGTGTGTGTAAGAGAGAGAGAGAGAGCGAGAGAGAGAGAGAAAGAGAGAGTGAGTGTGTGCATGCATGCATGCCTTTCTGTGGTTTTGTTTGCATTGCGGTGTGACAAACCCGAAATAATATCCAAAAACACTGTGCTTCTGCTGTCACAGTGAAGCACGGAAAGGTCATGGGTCCCTTTCTTTGTCATTAATATGTGCTGTCTAATTTTAGTTTGCAACATATGGTAGCTCAACATGACATACTGTATGTCTGCCGGAGTTCCTTGGGCTAATGTAGGTCAACTGATATGGGGAAGGTTTAAGACAAATACAGAAAAAGCTCACAGAGCCAACAAAAAGCTGTCCTCACTACATTCCATCCAAGGGAAGACACTTCATTACAAACTGTTGTAAATGAACTAAATGTCTGTCATTGTACCTATACATTTTACCTCAGATCTTTTATTTACAAGGCAACTTTGTCTAAAAATAATTTTTAAAGTAGATATGTGTTGTTTATAGTTCTTTAGAAATATCTAAATGTCTGTGTGTAATTGTTGAATCCTATTCTTGAGTCTATTACTTACTCCACTCCAGGACACTCTAACTTGCCCACCACACACATGCACTGATAGACTGAACAAACAAAACACACATAACTGCACAGGAATTATGTACTACACATCAAAGTGTGTAGCACTTTAAACCTTTTGTGATATTGTTTTTATGAGATAAGTAAAATTAGGCTGAATCCCATTTTCCCACTGATTATTGTATACTTCGTACTCATAAGACTGAGTATAACACAAGACACCACTACCATCATTATAAAATTTATTATGAATGCCAAATTGAAACTTCTCCTTTGGCTGTCCATCAGCCAAAGTGATCTTTATCTTCCATCTGAAACTTATGTGCGTTGTTCCCCTTTGTCTTGAGTGAGGTCATGGAAATTCTTTGTTTGAAGGGCCAGGTAGCCCTAGCCCTTAGCTCTAGCTCTTACTCCCAAAGAGAATTAGGACACCCCTTCACCTCACGTGAACACCAAAAAACAAGGGGAAGAGGGCAAAAAAGAGGGCTAAGGGGAAGAAATAGGGTTCAGTTCAATTCTCTTGACAGCAACCTGAAAAACTCTGACATAAAACTGATCTCATTCATTGCTCTCAGATCACAGATATACTGTCATACAGTCACACAACATGTACTGTACATTCTCAAAAAGAGCCCTCTGTATGTGGCCTTTATCATGTTCATGCACAATTAAAGATAGCAATAACATCTTACTTTTCCAGTGCACTTTTCTCCACCCGTATTGTTTCATTGTGCTGCTTCTGGAATTGTTCTCGGGCCCTGATTTCCCAAACACTCTTTATGATGATCGCATTGCAGATTACTTTCTCCGTCTCCGACATCCCGTCTATTTCTACAGCCAGTCAAAACAAATCATTTTCAGTGAGGCAAGTCTACTACAATGTGCAAAGTGCAAAGTGTGTAAAATTAAAGGTGCCCTGCCATACATCTATATGGTATTTCAAATTGTTCTCTGAGGTCTCCAAAGATGGCATGTATCTTTACTTGGGCTAAAAATGGTCCAAGGAGACCTTAACAACACTATATGCAACCTATTCAAAAAGCCCTAGAGGAAAGTCCCTCATTTTCCTGCCTATGATAATGAACTGTGCTCTGACTTGCTGCTGTAGCATGTCAGAGTTAATGTCAGAATTACAAAGAACTAAAAGTGTTGCAATGTTAAATTTCAGAGGAAATCAAAGAAGACATACACTATGATAAGCACATCCACCAATAACTTGGACACTGTAAACAGACACTTTGCAAAAGTAAGCTTGTGATGTGTAGGGTTTCACACTAGCCAACATAACCGCTTAACTGCTTTGTTATAGCAAGGTTACTGTTACAACCACAGGTTAAAACTTGCGAAGCCCATATTCGCCAAAGTTGACAATTCATTAATTGGACGCAGAAATAATAAGGGACATCCCCAAAAATTCACTGCAGCAGGTTGTCCCTAACCTCAAGATTGACATACTAAAAACGAGATGTTGCTGTTCTGCCTATTATCTTCATTTCACAGATATTTAGAGATTTCACATAGTTAGGATTTTGTGGGGCCGGCACTAATCAGATACAGGAAAGCATGGATTGGGATCTACCAGTGGCTCAAGCCTGGTCTGTCTTGTATAAACTTGATGAACTTTTCAAATTGGCCTAATTTCCAGATTTATTTCTCTCCATTGGCTACTGCAGACACCGAAGACTTTATTACATTTTCACATGCACTATATAACTCAAACTCGTATAGACCTATCATATTGCAAAAACAGCAGGTTAAAAAAACTGTTTTGTGTGGCAGGACACCTTTAAATATGATATGCTGATTTGTGGGTAAGTCCATGAAAAATTGAACCATGAGTAGGGTGAGGAGTATTTCCCATGCCAATGGCTTCTGTAGTGTTTTTAAATATGCATTAGCCAGCCACTTCAATGTTTTATGTGTGTACCACATTTCTCCTGATTAGGACTGCAACCCAAAACAAATGTTATTTAAGTCAAGCCTCTCGCTGATAAAAATACATGCTCAAGGGTGTATGAGTGCATGTATGAGAGACAATAAGCATCATACTTCATGTTACATTAAACACAAAGGACAATAAAGAAACTCTATCTACCTGCCACATGAATAGCGTGCATATTGAGATAGCAGTGCTTAGAGGAGAAAAGACAATGGATTGTTATTTTTTCATTTTAAAAAGAGCTATATATTATACAAAATATATTTGTCAATTTTTAATTTTACTCTTATCTTTTAAGAACACACAATCATCATATAAACTCAGATATTTAAATGAGAAAGATGTCCCAAGGCGCATCCTTTCCCCAGCCATTATCACTTCATTAAAATGTCAAGGAAAATTTCTAAAATAGTTGTAAATAATCTTGACCTGCATAAGTTGCTTTGTCTTTATGTCAAAACACTGACAAGCGCTTCATTCAATTAAATCTCAGTAAAAGATAAACAAGAAAACTCACCAGATTCACAGCTCTAGGGGCAAACCTGTAGATATCCTGTTCCCACAGGCAGACAGAAGCAACTCCTATATATTGCAAAGTGTCAACTGTAATTAACTGGACCCGTGTGACCAGGGATGCTTGGGCCCTAACTATTTATAGACCATTTAGAATGATGCAGCTCCCTCACTCTTGCATTACTGTGGGACAAGCAACAGGCATGCTTGACTTCAGATGCCATATCCTTCTTCTCAGGGCGTGGTGAAAATTCAGCTGTTAGTATATAAGTATCGCAAGCACCATGACCACTTTCTGTAACACTGGTGGTAAGGGAATGATAGTTGGAAGGAAACGCATGTGTGTGTGTCTGTATGTATGTATATATATATATATAGGCTATAATCTGCCTGTCCCCTACTAAACCTGATGCTACTGAGGACAGCAGCTGAGATAGCACGTCCAAGTGGTCCACCCCTAATTCACAATGGTTATACCAGTCACAACTCCACAATGGGGATTTTGATAAATACCAAGCTACTTGTGTTTACCATAAATTAGAGTCATCCTAAAGAAATTATAAAGCTGAGTTCTGTGACCCATATTTTTTCTCATCCCAGGAAAAGGATCAACTACATAGCTTGTCAGTGCTAAATGTAAGTAAGCGAAGAGCCTGCCAAGAATGAAAAATCTACATGTGACACCATATACAGCTACTTCTAAGGAGTGAATTGAGTCCTAGCGGGCATATAAATAGGGTAGCACAAGTTGTACCTTCATGGTACAGATGGATTGGATCACATGTTCGAAGAGTGCTGAGTGACTATCGCACCCATTAACACAGAGACAACATATGACCCACTCTTATATAAACTCTGGCACTACACTGGCGCAACACTATTTTTAGCCTTTTGTCAGGGGAACATACAGTACATTACACAGAACAAAGCTTGCAATTGTTCTATTTAGTTAACAAGCAGAACTGAATTAAGAGTTATCTTTGTAAAGTGTTACTGTGTGTGTTGTATTTTTGTTGAAAACATCTAAAATTAACGGGATATGCAGCAACAACCGTATTGACTTAATGTCAAAAACATTGAGCTCTGTGTCGAGCGGCTGCTGTTTTAAAATTCTGCGTTCTCTGAACTGCAAGAATTGCATTAAAACACCACATCTGATTGTTGCTCAGAATGCCACAAAGGTAACACACACACCCACTCACACACACACACACACACACTACACCATGCCTTTTCTCACACATGATGCATTCACTTGTCAAGAACAATGATAGCCTACATGACTTCTGTTCCTGGTGTCAGTGGCAGGAGTCAAAGACACATATAGGTCAATTAGTATGCAGGCCATGGAGTTGCTATCTGATGATTCAGGGACTGCACTGCATAATCTGTGTGCATACCCAAACAGTCGGTCAGTCATTGAGCACAAGAATTATCACAGCACAAAATCTAACAGCACTGATTCATAGAAAGAGGTCTCCCCTCTTCATCAGAGATATGAGCAGGTCTATTTTTAACCGGTTATCAAATAATTCCTGCATAGATACCAATATCAGCTCAACATTCACATTTATCAGACACTTTTATCCAAAGCGACTTACATTTTTTGTCAACTATCAATTGTTCAGGGCCAGTCTCCCCTGCAACTTAAGGTTAAGTGCCTTGCCCGGGGCACAACAGCGGCAGCTGGGGTACGAACCCACAACTTTTCAGGCTACTTGCACGCTAGCCAGATTCCTTAACCACTACGCCACCACCACGCAACATTCACCTCACTCAGAGGTGGTGTAGTGTGTGATGTGACCCCTTCTGACACTCACTCTTTTCACACCCCTTCCAAACACACATACACACGTACTCACAAAGTCTTTTTCCTTTTTTGGGATGCTGTGTGAAACGTTAATAAAAACAGGGTGCTATGATTTCCAATACATGTGAATAGTAGTTTAGAATAAAATATAATGTATTCATTTTGTTTGTTTGTTTGTCTTACAAAAAACATTCATTTTTTCATTAATTTCAATGCCAACAAAACATTTAAATGTTGGGATAGGGTCGTGTCTACAACTATGTTGCATCAGGTCTACTTTTAACTGTATGTCTCCAAGCATCTGGGACTGTATGAGACCAGTTGCTGACTGGTGAAATGAAATGTCCCATTCTTATTTGATGATCCAAGGATTTCAGTTGCACAATAGTCTGTGCTGTTATACATGATGCTTTTTTTTCATTCTGTGATGCCTCCAAATGTGACAGATTTGGACTTATCAAACATGAATTGTGTCTATCCATATATGTAAACTGCCCACCATGCCATAAACAAGTTCACCCCCCATGCTATCACAGACACTGAGTTTTAAACAGTTCACAAATAACAGGTTGGACAGCCCCTCTTTCTTTGGCATGGTGGATGCTGAGTTTTGATTGAATCCAGCCTGAGAACTGGTCTCTATTAGGCCAGATAAGATACAGGCATTTCTGCATTATGTCCAAATTATTGTTTGTTCTTGGTAAACTTTTAGTCAGCCTATATATATATAGAGAGAGAGAGAGAGAGAGAGATAGATAGATAGATAGATAAATAGATAGATAGATAGATAGATAGATAGATAGATAGATAGATAGATAGATAGATAGATAGATAAATAGATAGATGCTGACTAAAACAACACATTTGATCCGTGAATCATCTATACTGGCCTAACTCATTTGCTTCCTCTGTTCTCACACACCACAATCATCTCTGCTCAGAGTCATCCCTGCCTCCCACTGGCTGGCTTCCTTGTCATCAACTTCTCCTAATTGAGTTGAATTGAATATCATAAGTTCTCCAGAGTCCATGCAATGATTTTCATTGTTGATAGAGCTCTATTTTAATGAATTGCCATCTGAAGCCTAAAAATCACATACATTTAATTTACTTTTTCAGCACCGTTTCTTACATGCATTTTTACATTTCTCTGGATCCTCAGAATTTTGTGTTTTTTAATTTCTCTGGATTTTTACAGTTCAGTGGTAACCTCCCTTTGTTTTATTTAGCATTAAAGAACTTTTTCAGCACTTTGATTCTTTCTTACCACATTTTTGAGATATGTTACTGGCATCAGAGTCAAAATATGTTTAAGTTTATATATAGGTAGTACAATTAGCCAGCCACTTTGTGTAAGACGCTTATATTTCTTTACACCTGCTGCTTGGAATATGAACTAACAAGAAAAATATTATCTTTAAGAGACAATGTAAAGACTCTACCTAGTTTCAACAGCTGATATGTTCTCTACGTTCTTTTTGCAACTAAGGATGAGCTTATATGCATATTGTAAAATTCTGGTTTCATTTAGAATTTACAGAGCATCCCAACCTTTTTGAAAACAGAGCTATACAATTAGACAATTGGATTGTATTGGATTCAGACTTTTTTAACTGTGTATATTTTAATTAGGATTAGCACTAAGTTTTAAAGACAGCAGGTCATTGTGAAGCTCACAGCTCTGGTTTGTTTGAAGCTGATGACATCTTGATTTTTTTAACCTTTCAAAATGAACCAAAGGGGATCATGGTAGAGGGGGAGAGACAGCTCATTAGGAATAGAACTGTCAACCTTTGAATGTCTGATAAAGATTCATGTGTCAGTTTTGTCAGTTTTTTTTTCCCTCCAAAAATGAATCCAATTGTTAATCAGGTCTGTCTGTGGTATTCTCACAGAGTGAGTTCCTGTGATTTCACTCCCTGGGCAAAATACCAGCCAGCCAAAGTCACAGACAGAAGTCAAAATGAAGGTTAACAAAGCAACTGAGGATTTCCATTACTTTAATATTTAGCATTAATATTTAAGTGTTTCTCCATGAATATTCTTAATATTGTGCCGAAATTAATTTAACTACTTTGTGAGAAGCATGTTTCATTTATAGGACTACTTACACCATTATAAAAAGTTTCAACAGGTTCAGTGCCTTAGGAATTACAAATATCTGAACGCAAACTGTGGTGTGAGGGGAAATAGAGGGATTAGTTAAACGATTGTGTGAATTTAACAGGCGCAGCTCAGCTGGTAGTAAAGCTGTTGACATTTTACTGCCCTTTGGATCAATATAGAGCTTTGCCTTGACTTCTACAGTATCATAAATATTCCTCTCAATTTTCATAACCTGCACCTCTGCCAACAGTGTTGGGCGCTGATTCTGTTTTCACCTTCAGCTTGCAGATATCGCATGTATTTTTTATTCCTGCTGAAACATACGGTACATAATGTAACACGTAACTCTTTCACAAATGCATAAATCCGTCTGTCACTGCACAGGGGCACTGTAATGCCAGTCTGCCAGCCTGCCAGTTTGATGACATGGTGAAAAGTACACACTTGTCACGGTGCCTGCCACCCTGACAGTGGTTCGCATTCAGCTCCATAGCACGGGCACCACATTTGGGAACCTGATGTCTGTCACTTGATACGGCATGACACATCCCCTCCCACACGGACTAAACATAACACTGTGCTTGTGTAGGGTTTCACTGAACTGAACTTAAGGCTTTATGTCCATACCGGTAAAGCATAGAGCAATTGCGTGACAAGAGAGACTGTTAATGTGTCTTGTGTGCTGGCATACAGCATACTACATATCATCATTCTAACACTTGCTGCACCGTGATGGTGTGAATTAGCCTCTATCCAATCTGCTTTGGTGTGTTTAAAAAAAAAAAGAAAAAGCCTTGTTTAACTGCAAGACCATTAGCTATCTGTTGTGACCTGGAAGTAGTCCAACAGGGTGCAGAGTGACAAACATGAGAACTGCTGGCTGCGCTTCAAGAGACTGGCTACTTCCAGTCCCTGCTTTAAGCACACAGGCAGAATAGGGGGCACAGTGGGGGGAAAGTAACCATAATGAATTTATGGAAGTGTGTGTGTGGGAGGGTTGGTCTGAGGAGCTGTACTGATGCATTGTGATGTTTTATTTGTGTGTGTGTGTGTCTATATTTGTTAGACCGATGTGAGGAAGCTACTCAGAAACAACAGAAATTAGTGGTACAGTGGTACCTTAGAGTACCCTTAGTCCACATAAAAACATTTTCCAACAGCAAAACTATCCAAAGCCAGTTGCTACTGCAAGTTGTGCATAGGCATACAAGGATGTTTTATCTGTCTCTTCTCGCCTGCATGATACTCTTGTAAAACCCACCCAGCCAGAATGTACGGATTAATTGGGCACCAGCAGGTGTTGCTTATGAGTAGCAATAAAACTAAGCAACCAACAGGAGGAGCTGTAGGTGATGTAAATCATGTTTACAGAGAGAGGCCACATGGAGACATTAGTTTATAAAAGTCCAAAGGTTTCTGATTTCCTTCTCATATCGTAATCATCTTTTATTAGGCTTACTTTGTGCACGGCACACATATAAAAGATGTTTTAATTTAGTTATAAGTACTTTATGAAGTGGTCAGCCAGGCAAACTTTTGTGTCAGTAAAAGAAGCTGTGAGTGCTAAGCATAATATTTTTGCATGACATACACACCTCCACTGTTTATCAAGACTTTTAATGGCCTCTGTTCCTCAGCAGCTTTCAAATCAGACCCTGCACTGCATGACTCCTTTGCAGTCAGTCGTCTCCTCAGTGAGATACTCTGTGCCGCCTGTTTTACAAATGTTGGTTTCTCAGTGTGGTCGTCTTTGAAAGCACTCACAGGCCAACGATAACATCAAGGTTCACTTTTGTTTTTGTTTTTGCTATTTCCACCACTCTCCTGAACACCAAGCCCCCACCACCCCACCCATCACCCAATCCCTGCGAGTCTGCGCATTCAATTCCCCTTTTCCCTCTTCTGTCATTCTAATTATCGCACATGCACCCCTGACAGAGAACATGACAGGCTGTCAGCTTCTGCAGACTGAGTTGCACCTGGGCACAGAGTCGAGTAAATCACCTTTTGACTTCCCTCTATTTCTGTCACACATACACAGAGCCCCTGAGGCCGTTCTGAGACAGAAACTCCGGAAAGATCCGTGACCTTGGCCGTTCAATAGGTCCTTCTTCTGCTTCATGGTCACTTTAGTGCCCAAGTCTAAACCGGCTTCGATTCATCATTTGAGTGGTCTAATTTTCTCACCGGTAATTAAAGCTCACTGGGAGCACATCACAATCGTGTGAGAGAATTCAATAGCCAATTTCCCTTTCCCTTTCCCTTAAAATGATTGTACCAATCGTTAGGAAAAAAATATATCAAATTTTGTCTTTTCTACTGCACTTGCTGCAATGATCTTTTGGCCACAAAATAGTTCTTTATTGGCCAACTCTTCACTGCTAGAAATCACACACATAAATCTCTCCATTTGACTCCACAGAGAGAGTGATAGATGAGGTTATTTACTTGACAATGACACCAAGGTCAGCCATTTTGTGCTCAGGGGCCAAGCCAGGCCTCAGTGTCTCTTGAGCAGGTCATCTTAGATGGGGCTTGACTCGTCCGTCTTGCCGTCCGGTGGGTGATTTAAGACCGTACTCGGGCCAAGCATCTGCTGGCACACGTGAGACATAATTTCTGTCTAACCCCTGACTTCTTGGGGTCACTATTCACACTCCCTGTGCCTATGTGGCCCAACGATACAGACTCCCACTTTATTTAGTAACCCGTGACAGAACAGTCAGAGGGAGCTCATCAAACGAAAGCAATGGGGTTGGGTGGGGCTGAGTGGGACTGCCGTTAGCCGGGGGGGGGCTCTGTCTGGCTCTTCACCGTCAGTTGGGGGAGGGGGGTAGTGTAGTCTACTGCAATACAACTAGTATAATGGCAACTGTGGTATGTTTACAGGAGACAAAATAAGAATATTTTGCTTATTCTCAAGACAACTAACCACATCACAGAATCTCTACATATAGGCATGTATTTTTACCATTTCAGTTGAATTTTTGTTTACTGACTGCATTCCTAATAAATGTTTGTCAAGACAGTTACAGATTTACAATGAGGAATAATAGCCTAACTGAACTGTTTGTTGTAGAGTCATAGTATGTGATGTTTTGTTTCCAGAGTTCCTGACCTAGGCTACAAGGATTCACTCATTGTACTTTGTTAAAGCGAGGTTTCCTGTTTTAGAGCCTCACATGTATGAAATTCTGGGACTACCATAAATTTCTATTAGACAGGCAAAGATTAGGAGCTGTCCACACTAAACATTTCAATTTGATACTCCCCCCAGTGATTAATGGAGATATCGCCTCTCACAGGGCAGATGATGTGAGTGTACCCACAGGCAGAAGGGCGGTGGTACTGAAACATTTTAATTACATACTATTTTAGTCTATAAAAGATTTAAATAGTTACAGGCGTGCAGTTTAAACTCCACCTGAGAAAGTCAGCATTCTTATCTTTGTCTTACAGAAAAACAATCAGTTAAGTCTATCAAGTATAGTCCTGATTTGGATATGGACAATATACATGACACAACAACAGACTAAGTAGTCTACATGAATCCTTAAAAATACTTTTTATTGCATGTATTTATTTTCAAATGATGTCTAAATCCCAAATAATATGCTATTGGTCAACATCTCTATTAAACATGAACCATGTAGTGCAAGTCATATGATTTCAGTAGCCTATAATATTCCATATTTCACGTCTCTGTCATCTCTCTATTGATTTTTTTCTGCACTGTGCGCTACCAGACCTAAAATGAGCACATTAAGCCAGAAGAGATTTGATAGATTTTATCATGTGCATTTGCAAATATGATAACTTAACACTATATCTATAGATGTTTCAATTTAAATTAGCCAAGCGAATTAAAGTTGTACAATTTGAATTGCAGAACCAGGGAACCGTCCGGTACATTAACATCTGGAAAACCTTTGCAAATGGTTACCTCATGCATGACTATAAACCGGAGGAGGCAGGGTCTCATGGTGTTAATTGTCCTCTGTGGGAGTGGGTTGGGTCGGGCCATCAGGCCTGAGGATTTATCATGATGTCGGTCACTGTGGATAAGAACAATGTCGGATGTGGAGTAACTGTTGCGTTCTGTTTGCGTGCTACTTGGAAGTTACTGTGCCATTTACTCTTTTCTCTTCATAGCTGGGTTAAGAACATAACAGCATGCACTGCCTTGCCATGTAAGTCAATCTTACTTTTCTTGTAGTAGTCTTCATTAACTGTTTTGATTGTCAATTTATCCATTGACTAATAACTTGTTTTCTTTTTTTAGGATGCTACTGGCCGCATTCTGTTCTGGTCGTGTTGCTGGATCAGGTAGGCTATTTTTTCTGGTTAAAGCGACTTAGTAGACTATGGGTTATCTCAAATCCTTCATGCCAAAAAACGTTGTCATTTTCGTTTTGTGAACAGCTTGTGATGGTGTGGACTGTGTGAAGGCTAAATCGCCGGAAAAGCCAACCCAACATGAGGGATATCTAAATCAGTTCAATGAGATGAATTCACTCGCCGACAGCCGAAAAAACAGCAACACTGACGCCGTTCTACCTTTCACCGGCCTTACAGGAAGTAAGTATGCCTACTGTGATGTCGATTCAGGACAACAGAGGATACAGCGCACCACATGAGCTGGAGGCCTCCACTATTAGCCTACTACAGGCTTACCTACACGGGACCCAACTTAACTTAATTCTTAAGTAATATAGTGATTTCGTATGTGAGTCAAAGAGAAGACCTGGCCCGCTTTTAATACATTATGAACCTAAAAAGATATTATATTCATCTTGTCAGCACAGGCTGTTGATATATAACCAGCTCTTTTCTGTATCTTGTATAATTATTTTAAGGTGCTAAACAAAGTCGACACTGTTGCAAAAACGGTGGAACGTGCATCCTGGGAAGTTTTTGCGCTTGTCCACGACACTTCACTGGTCGGACCTGTGAATACGATGAACGCGTGAGGTAAGTTTTCATTTTTTTGTTGATAGCATTCGAGTGTATGAGTGTAGAGATGTAGTTTTATTTCATTAATAATTAATATACTGTACATATTTTGTGCGCAGGTACTGTGGTGTTATCCCTCATGGCGAGTGGGTTCAAAAGGGCTGTTCCTACTGCCGTTGTGGATATGGAGTTCTCCATTGCTTCCCCCAAGTATTCCACAAAGACTGTGGTATGCATATTTAAATTAACATATTTTTCTGTATTGCATATAATGTGACAGAGGCCTAATTGACTTTCTTATGCCGCATATAAATACATGGGCTAAAGTTTAAAATTGCATTTCCATTTATTTGAAGTAGACTCTATGATACATTTCCAGTGAGTTTGTGAGAAACGCTGGTATAGGTAAAGGTCTTTCCAGTCAGGCTGTGAATAGACCGTGAAGGGAACATTCACACCTGAGTAGTTGATAGAATGTGGACCCTCCCATCATCACAGGGTAGCTCTCTTTACCTCAGGAGACCCACAAAAGATTCAGTCACAGACTTTTCAGGTTGGAGTATGTGTTAATGGCTCGTGGTCCCCGTATTCACATTCCTGCTTCATTCATGCAAAACTCTGCTTCTTTTTTCCTCTCCTTTTTGCTTGCAGATGACTCCCAGGAAGTCTTGTGGTTTCACGCCAGTGCCCCCACATTGCTCCAAATCAAGTTCCTCTGGTGTTTGGCTCCTCTGCTTTTGTATCTCATCCTGTGAGGAGAAAAGACATTAGCAGTTTAATCTCAAAAAACTTTTCTTTTTTTTGTATGCTGCTCTTTTCCCATTACATCTTTTTTTAACATATCAACCACCTGTGACTGTGAAAGAAAATCTCAGAAAAGTCGTTAAACTGTTAAAGTGCAGAATACGATAGCACTGAGATGAAATTTGCTTCCAGTGGAAGTTCATGCTGTGAAAATTGAGATGTGCAATTTTAAAGACAGGGAGTCTGTACATAAGATTTTCATTTTGGATTTTTAATGTGAGCTTTGTTAGTTCCAGGTTAACAGAATGAGTTTATACTGATATTATGCACATGAACGCTCTTAGTGTTTGTAAATCCAAAATGTGTGTAGTGTATATGTGTGGTGAGGACTATTTACCTCATTGCTGAATACGTTTGTATATGATGTCACATACTGTAATTAAATACCTTAAACTTGCTGAAGCTAACTGTTTGTATGACTTCTCTTCTCTTATTTGTAACTGAAATGCTTGTTTACTGTTGCTATCAGTGATTTGATAAAACTTCTGTGACCTATCATTGCTGAGGTCTGTGCCACTTTCTCCTTATCTAAAATAAACACATACTTTTGCGAGTTAATCACAGTGGCTAATGTATCTTCCTGTGACATGTGGAATGGCTTGCATTAGGCTCTGTTATCCTTACTGAGTCTATTGTTTTGTGCTGGAAATTTAAAAAAATAATTTGCCTAGTAATTTAATGTTGTATTCTCACTGTCTCTTGAGCAAAGTTATGCTTTCAGAAAGTGCAATGGATACAGAGCATAAGTCATGAAAACCTTGTCTGGTTCAAGATCTTAAAGATTACAGTAGGTGTTACTAGTAGAAGATATGTGGATATTGGATAAAATAGAGTTTGCTGGAAAAAAATGATTGTTTTTCAGACATGGCACACCTGTGGGAATTTAACATTCAAATTAAAAGTTTGCCAATTATATGTTATGCCCATTGTTTTATCTGTAGTATTCAGCAGCAGTTGTCTGAAGAGATTGCAGTGTCAAGCTGTATATATATGTATTGACAGGTGGAGTGTGCCCATTTGCCCATTTGGTTTTCAAATATTTTTTTTCCAAGTGAGTTCAGGGCTCAAGACCCTGCAAGATAGAAACTGGATCAAAGGACTCGTCTGGTTTCAGTTTGTTTGCGGATTGACTGACTCACCTCTGAAAATGGACTGTAGTGTTTCTGTACCCTGATTCATTTACACATCAAAGTTACAATCTGGCGGTGCACCAGGTGTCCAGATACCTGTTTTTTGAATGTTATTGTCAGGCTAATATATGTGAATATGTGTATATCCGATAAAAAAAAGCATTGTGTTAGAAGGGCACTGTGGCACAGGGGGCTACAGCATCTTCAGTTTATGTGCCTGTGGGGACCTGGGTTCAGGTCCGACCAGTGGTCATCTCCTGGTCCCACCCATCTCTCTCTCCACTTTGCTTTCCGTCACAACGTGACTTTTCTATGATTAAATAAAATGTGCTGGCCCAAAAATATACTCATAAAAACACAAAATCGTTTTACTAAGTCCATAGTTTACTAGGACTTTAAGTGTAAGATATGTTTGGAAAAAAAACCTTGGTGATGGATAACCTCAAAACACTTGCGCTCTACAATGTGTTTTGTCTTTCTTCTCCTCAGTCATGTGGCAGTAATAGGGAGCACTGGACCAGTTGGGTTCACATTCACCTCAAAGGGGATTAAAAGGTACAACAGTGTTGTAGGAACCCAGCAGGGTCTGTTCTGAAAGACCCCTACTCAGCATGTGCTCTTTGCCTCAGATGTCCTCCTTGTATAGGTCCACATCCCTGCTCTCCATTTGCAGCTCCCCACTGGTGCATCACAGAGGAATCAATAGCATCACTTCTGATGCCCGAGCCTTTGGAATAGTCTTTGTGGAGCATGCAGGGGCCATCTTGCCTTTATCTCTAAATGCTTTTGGGAAATGGCTCGACATTAGGGATTACACAATCAGTTTGCTGGTAGAAATAAAGCTGTGGAGAGTGAGGGGCTGCTAATGCTTGTATGCTAAATGGTATGGTGGGACATTGTGTTGGGGTTTTTTTGTGTGGCATCTGGCAGCTCAGATTTCAACTGATACTGACACTTGTATTGTTGTTGAAGGATCCTGTTTGAGATTTTTTTGTTGTTGTTGATCAGTCAGTTGTTGAGTGATCCTATGATGTTTTGACCCTTACACTTCATGTGACTGTAAGACAGTGTAACATGCTAAATTAGATCACACAGGCCATATTTTGGATCATAGGTTACTTCAGTGCAGAGCAAGTGTCCTCACATATGCTGTAAATGTACACAATAATGCCTTGATGTTACTGATTTTCTGACTGGGTACTGAAAAGCTTTGAATGAAATAAAAAAAATTTAAGAAGAAAGAGGGCAAGAAATGTATCTGATATAACACTGAAAAGTATGTATCCAACATGACAGGATACAGTGCAACTGGTCTCACGAAGGACACAACGTGTCGTAATGTAATGATATGACACAGGAAACACTTGGTTGAAGGTTTTATGGTTTGCCTACCAAACACAATTACTGGAGGATTCTTAATTAAATAGTATAAGGTAATCACCTAGCTCAAAACCTCAGTTTTTTCTTATCTATACCTTAGTCAGATCTGTGCAAATATATACTGTGTCTGAATGGTAACCTGTTTTTAATTTGAAAGTTCATTTGAAAACATAATTAACTATTTATTCATCTGAATTGTAATAGTTATCTGTTTGCACATAGATTCTGCTCATGCAACAGTAAGGTTACATGAAATTGATGAAAGTGGAAATCCCTTCTTCCCATCTGTGTTCTCTTCACCTCTGGCTGTCTCTCATTTTCATCCCATCTTCCCTCCCACACCCCTCTCTGTCTCTCCATCACTCTTACTTTCTATTCTCTCCCAGGGATTGGAGTGGGCCGTTGGGGTGTGCTGTGTTGTGCCGTCCTGTGTTGTGTGTTCGTTCGTGTGGCAGTAGCAAATGCCTCTCTTGCATGGCAGTAAACAGGCCTGGGAAGGGTAAACAGGAGAAAAGCCATCAGGGGCTTGTCAGCAAGCCCTGTGCTGGGACTGAAGACAGCCAGAGGACCCCACTAGTGTGTATGTCTGTGTGTGTGTGTGTGTGAGAGTTTGGGGGGCCTTAGAGGAGGTGGAAGGGGATGGGGGGGGGGGTTAACAAGAGAGTGCTGTCTGACTTAAACTCACACAACAGACAATGCAATATATCACAGTGGCGGGAGCTTGTGTTTACCCTTAACAAGCCAAAAGGGGGGCTGGAGAGGCTTTGCAGAAATGAGCGACCACTACAACAAGTATGGGTTGTGTAGCACACACCTATGAAGCAAATCTATTTTGGTGGTTATCTGCTATCACTGCCCCCCCTCTCTCATTGCCTTTGCTCATTACCTTATGAGGATCCATGGCTTATCTTGGAGAACTATCTCCACAGACCTCAGCTTCCCAGGGCCATCTGGTTTCCACACAGCTGGGCAAACCTTTGAGGGACTCCACAAGGGTGATAAGGACCCTGACACCAAACTCCTCCAAACCAGATATCCAGTTTTATCTGGCAGACCCAGGATCCCTCTCTATCCCTTCCATCATGCTGAAAAAGAGGAGACTTGAATTCTTAAGCCGACCTAATATATAAAGCCAACCACCTCAGACCGAACTGCTTTTCACAGAGAGGGAGAGGATGTTTGTTCAATGCAACAAGGGCAGGTATTTGTTAATACACTGGGAAAGCAAAAAACATTTACATATACAGTGTGTGAACACACACACACACACACACACACACACACACACACACACACACACAACAAGAGAAAGTTAGAGAAAGAGGGAGAAATCCAAAGATTTTGAGAGGACAACAACGCTTTACAGAAAGTATTTCTTTTTCACAGACTCATGAATAGAAAACTAAAGAAGAGGAATCCAGAGCAAGGAGAGAGAGGACTCAGTGAGCAACAGTATGGAAAATAAGACCCATAGAGAGTAGTGAAAGGCAGGGCAATGCTAGTGAGAAAGGAGAATGCAGAAAATGCCACACTTGAGATTGACAGAGAGAGCTCAAAAAGAAATGAAAGTGAAGAGTGATGTGAGCAGAGGGACTGAATGTGAGTGTGTGTGTTTGTGTGTGGTGTAGGGGAGTGTGTGTGTGTGTGGGGGGGGGGGTGGTATGAAATGATCACTCCAGCAAAGAGAGAGCTGTGAGATTCTGTGACTGATGACTCCTTCAAATTGCTCAGCCTGAATGTCCCGGAAACCTCTGCATCACAGGTTACAAGACCCACCCAAGACCCCTCCTTCTCCCTCACACCAGCTAGTGACCACTGCACACTTATATATACCAATATGGTGGCAGAGGTAATAAAATCTCACTGTATTTACCCAGTGTTTGATGAACACATCAAGAAGCATTCAGATATGCTTTGGGATAGTCAGTTGTGTCAATTATGGGTCTAGAATGGTCTCATAATGGGTTTGTAAAAATGACCTCTGACAGCATCCCAGGCATTTAAAATAAATGTCCTTTATGGTTCTAAGAAATATATTTCACTAAGATATAAGACCACAGATCTAAAATGGAAAAAATACACTGCAACTGACATTGTACCCACATATAAGTTGGCCTTGTGAGATTCTGGCTTTGTAAACATACACTCAAACATTCCAGCCTTCACACTCGTTAAGCCTTACCACAGTTTTTATACTTACTTTCACTGACTTAAATGTGCTCTTCAAAACTATCCTGTATACACAGTATATTTGCACACAACAAAACTATATTGACACAAACAAAACTAATTGACACAAATCAGACAAATGAGGGTGATGCTTTAGCATCACAATTAGCCATTAGTCTGATTTGGGGGAATGATGGGCCGCTATCACCAACACCACAACAAAGCACTAGAGACACCGACTGTTCGCAGTTTAAACGACTTTCGGGATTCTCTGCTAATGCATCTTCACTCACTGTCTGGAGACTTGTGCACACAGGCAGGAAGCCCTGGGTTCAGTCGCATCAGACAAAGAGAGAGAGAAATGGCAGATTTTTATGCCAAATTGCCATTAAAGTGCCTGCACTGGTGTTCTTTGTCTCTTGAAGACGATTTTCCTTGGCATAAACATTTGCTTCGAGGTCTTTGAGTAAACAACTTCAGATATGAGTTGAACATACTGTAAACTGGGCATGAAAATAGGAGAGGGGGCAGACAATCACTTCATCATGTCCAGCGCCTGTCTATAAATGGCAGTAATCGTTCATGCCATTGAAAGATGTGTGTGAGTGGTTGCGGCTTACACAGAGTGATGTACGATGCCTTAGTGAGTGTGTGTGTGTGTGTGTGTGTGTGGTGGGGGGGGATGCTGCCACATGGATTTTTGTTAACACCCTGCTTGCACTGCAGCCGTTATACATGGCTTCCTCTACAGAGCGCTGATGCACTAACACTGCCACCTACTGGCTGGCACACACTTCTTGGAGTGAACTGATTGGCAGTGGTGGCTCTGCCAGCTCAAGTAACTGCGAGTGAGAACTTAGAAGGAAGTTGAAATAAGCATCTATCACAGAAAAATCAAGGACCACGTTCCACTGTTATGTAAAAAGAGAGTTGATGGGCAGCACCTTTTAAAAGATTTTTTGTACTATTGTAATACCAAAGTAAATAATAAAGTGAGTAGAGTATGGGAGTACATGGTACCCAGACAATGGAGGATGCTCTTTCCTTGGTCCTACTTTAACAATGGCAATATTATGAGCAACTTACAGTAGGGGAAGGAGATAGTAGCATAGTAGAGGGAAGCGCAGGGTGGAGCGAGCCAAGTTTGTTAGATGTAAGATGTTCAGTTAGCATTAGCTGCCGGTTCGCTATTTGGTCTGTGGTGTGCCAAATTCTCTCGTTCTCCTTCCTCCTGACAGCACTTGGCAAGCTTGTTCAGCAGGACTATGGTTGGTATTATTCTAAACTATCGCTTTAAATTTGTAATATTCAAGAGACCATACGTTGATCACAAAATTATTGATGATAATCAATGCTAATATATGTATTATCTCAAGTTAAAAATGCTCTGGTCAAAGGTGTAGAGGGATGTCTCTTTTGGACCAACATGGTGTACAAAGACTACGCAGAGAGAATGAGTGGATTACTAAGGAAATAACATGTAGGTGTAAAGTATACTGTTTGGGTTCTGCAGTGTATGGCATAACAAAACACATATTTGGGTGTTTGTAGGCTGACGGGGTTTATATAAAGAACCTCTCAAGATTACAGTTAGGAGCACCAAATGCCCAAACGCTCGCCCATCCACTCAGCCTCTTTCAGATATTTCTGTGAAGCTGTCTGTCAGTCTTTATCCCCAAATTGGAGGAGAGATCCTCACATCTCTTTGTTTGGAATTTTTGAAGTAGAGGGGGAAGATGGCAGAAGACTGGCAGTCCTTTATGTTCAAAACACTTTATAGTTCATCAAAGCGTCGCCTGTCCCCAGGGCCGTCACTGTGATGACAGCAAAATGGTGGGACGTACAGGAAATTCGAGACAGCTTTTTAGTTGGCTGTACAAAATAACCCTGCTCTGAAGGGCTTGTGTGTGTCTTAATGTGTGTGTGTGTGTGTGTGTGTGTGTGTGTGTGTGTGTCTACTGTGGACTCTGTGACACTGAGTGACACTGATCCAGATCAAGGCTTTATATGTGGGTGTTGATACTCTGTGCGTGTGTGTGTGTGCGTGTGTGTGTGTGTGTGTGTGTGTGTGTGTGTGTGAAAGAGAGAGAGACAGTCTGACAGTGATCCTGAAATCTCCTTCCTCTTTGGAGGATAGGGTATTCCCAACATCACCTAGAAAGTACAGACCCGATTAGATCATTCTAGGCCAGACACCCGGCTATTCATAACCTGAGTATGGGATCACGCTTGTCTGAGCGCAGCTGTGCCACACACACACACACATACACACACACACACACAGACACACACACATTCACACTCCCACACACAAACTAAGACACACACACACACACACACACACACACACACACACACACACACACACACACACACACGCACACACACAGACACACACACACAAATTCACACTCCCTCACAAAAACACACACACACACACACACACACACAAACACAAACACACACTCACACACATACGTACAGAGGGAGAGAGAGCCTGCCCTGCCTCTGTACTTTGACATGATAAACAAAGCAGAGAAAAAGCTTCAGCCAGCGAGTGGATCGGCGGAGCAATGTCTCCGCCGTTCACGGTTCATCAGCACGATAAAAGCAGAGCCTCCTGTGAAAGCTGTCTGGATGCTAATGCAGCACAGAGTAAGGGGCACAGGTGCCAGGGCCGGTCTCTTTTGGAGCGCTGGGCTGCCATGGAGCTAAAGAGGGAAGGGGAGGAGAGGCCGAGGCGGAAGGCAGAACGAATGAGAAAAAGAGAAGAAAATAAGGCAGACAGAAAGCAAAAAACAAACAACGAATGAAAGAAAGGAAAGATGTAAGAAATAAAGGAGAAAAAAAATAAAGAAAGGAAGCATGTAAGAAAGAAAAGGGGAAAAAAGAACTTAGAGAAAAGAGAGGAAATAAATGTGAGATGGAGCAACAGTAATCTACAGTGGAGGTGAAAACTGAGGAGAGAGAAGACAAAAATCAAAACGAAGGAGACTGAGAAAAGACAGTAAGCATAGCTGGGCATGGGCCTCAGTGAGACACAAGAGGGCCAAAGCTTCAGGGCTCCCCCTAGTGTCCCACTAGAGTCGCACACCCAGTGAGTGATGCCACAGCAGAAAGATTGTCTGGTCAAGACAGGTCTCTGAGTACGTCTCCTGATTTAGATAGACAAGGCACACAGTGAGGAGGTCTCCACAGTCATTATCATCCAGGTGAGTGACTAGTGTTGTCGTGAACAAAACAAGGATTTGCAGTCAATTGGCATTATTGAAATTCTGCTGATTTAACAGTGTACAGCGAGAGTTATGCAAAAGTGTGCAAAATCTAATAAAAGAAACTGTGGTTAAGTCATGTGTTGCCTCCCTTTGTTTTTGGTTTCTTTTAAGAGCAGAAAACCGAACACATTAAGAATAGTTTCTTTTCCCCTCAAGCCACAGTTTCCTTCTCTGTTTTATTTGAGATTGCCCAATGTTCATCTTTCCATCACACACACACACAAACACAGACATGCACATACGTGCACACACACACACACACACATATATCAACACCCACTAGCCCACAGGCCACCTTAACACATTACGCTCACACTCTGTCCATCTGTCTCAGCAATCTCACATCTCATCATACACACACACACACTCACACACACAGAAGCATATACACAGACACAAGCACATACAGAAACACACACACTCACACGTACGCGCGCGCACTTACACTCTTACACTCACACACTCACACACACACACACTCACACACACACACACTCACACATACACACAGTATAATCAGTGATCCAGAGTAGGGGTGAATGGGGTGGGGAGTAGATGGCACCCAAACAATGGGCCATCAGTGCTGTCTGATTAAAACTATCAGTCCTAACTCTGCAGCCACTCTGGCCTGTCACTGTTACTGAGTTCCTGCTGCCTCCGATGCACTCGCCACTGCCTGCCCCCTCTGTGCACCTCTCTCTCCAATTTTCAGTCTCGCACACACACGCACACACACACACACACACACACATACATACACACAAACACACACAAACTAACTAACACACAACTATACAGTTCACACTGTATGCTCTCCCACTCTCCCACTGTGTTCTCTACCTCTCTCTCTCAACACACACACACACACACACACACACACACACACACACACACACACACACACACACACACAGACATAGACCAAATACACACAGCCCCTAGCATACCCAGCTTCATTCTTTTACCTCTCTGACGTTTATCTTCATTGCTCCCCCTCACTGTATATTCTCTCTCTCTCCCTCCATCCCTCCCTCCCTTCTTCCCTCCCAAACTCTCTGGTCTCTCACTTTGTCATCTCACACTTTTTGCGAAGCCTCCACTGAGGTCTTTTTCAGTTCATCAAGTTAACCTGCTTGCAGTGTAGAAGCCAGTTTGGACACAGCTTCCCCATTTCTTTTTTTCCACATCTTTACATACAGTGCATTCTCTCTTCCCTACCCTTCTGCCACAGCACCATTTCTTCTAGAATCCTCCATTAGCCTTGAGACGCCGGTCATGTGCTTTGGCACTGGCAGTTTCAGTGGACGGCAAGTCGAGTTAAGTGGTTCCTACTGCGGTCGGGGTTCAATCTTGTTATCCAACTCACAGCGGTGATGTAACACGTGATGTGACCCCTTGTAACCTCTGTGGGTCTGCATCACCCCATCTACCACTCCCTCACCCTCTTACACAGACTCTTACACACACATACACACACACACACAGTCACACTCACACACACACCACTTCTCCTCATCCCTGGTAGCCAGGCCATCCCATGGGTAAAGTGGTCGGAGGGCACAGCGCGAGGCCAGCAATGAGGTCATTTCCATTTTATTGCTCCCCGAGCCACTGACATTAAAGGCTCTTATCACTGCAGCTGGCTGTGGGGAAAGGGGGAGGGGTGCGTCACTCAGAGAGGGGAACAAGATGGGGGGTTGGAGGCGTGATGAGGGAGGGGGTCAGACATAGCCGATGGATCCATCACTCATCCCTGAGTGCCACGTGCTACTGATTCGCATTCGCCCTGAGGCGCCAGTTGCCACATGCCACCCAAATACCGTTACACAGCCACCCAAATAACACCACACCACCACGCTGGGACGCAACGGATGCTATTCACAACCAGCCTCTAGTCGTCTCTTGTGTCTAACACAGCTCATGAATGTATAGAGTGCTGGGCTGCTACCGGCAGCTATCTCCGGGTGGTGTCAAGCATCTGGATTTCCTCAGAAGCAAGAATCTTACATCATGAGACAGCTCTAATAAGCGGATACTTTAAAATTGATACGTATGTTCTTATAGGAACAACAAAACTTTGGCAGATTGTGTGTTTTTCCCCTCAAGCTGTTGTCTACCTCTCTGTAGTTCAGTGGTCTGTAGCTCAAGTTCAATGTACAGAGAGACTTGTTAGAGTTTGGGTGCTTCCAGTGTGACTGACATGCTGTGTAAACACAAAGCATGTGCAACAGTGCCCCCTCCAAACTACTAACAAAGTGAGTCATTCTGAGAGTCAGATGTGGTGCAGGGGGCGACTCATTAAGATGTCTCGAAATTGCATTAAAGTATGGGTGATGGAAAAGGGCCTTGTTAAATGATAATGGATAAGAAGCCTGCCACCTGTTTTCAGAGGCTCATAATCATTGTCAGTGTGGGGGACGGCACCCTAGTGGGATCGGATAATCGAGTTTAAAGAAAACAAAGGCTGTAGGTCTTTCTTGAAAAGTGAAGGCTCATCCCAAGTTTGTTATGTAGGCTACTTATGATGATTCAAATAAGTTCCCTATAAACGACAATGGACAGTGTACGCGAGCTCAAAAAAGGAAAATGAGTTATACTTTTGAGGTGGAGGGTGAAAGCATGGCCACTTGTGCAGTCGCTTATAACCAGCTTGTTCCCGCCAGTCACATTCCTGCTGAATTAACGGTAGGACACATTTCAGTCTATTAAGTTTGACTGATAATCCACTTCACGGCTGCTGTCCCCCTGCATTGCTCTCCAGGTGTCAAATGTCAGGCAGGAGAAATATAGGCATCACAGTGGTCAGTGCTGTGGAGGAGATGGACAGGACAGCAACTGGGACAGGAACTCCAGGATCCATTTCACGCATTCCCTAGGAGTTGCTGAGTTGTTTTAATGATGAAATCCACAAGCATCTGTTCCAATGATGAAATCCACATGCATCAGCATTATCAATCCTGCAATAGGTATACTTACCTGAAGGCTGAAGCTCTTATATGGTAGGCTAAATAAACCAGACTGTTTGATTGAGCAAGTCATTGTGGAGATAAAAGCTATGAGAGAATTAGCCATCATTTACATCTGTTACTTAAGTCAAATGTATACACACCCCATCCCCACCCAACCAACCCCATCCCACCCCCCCACCCAACCCACAAGCCCTGAACCCTCAAAGACTTATCTGGCATGAATTTCCCAATCATGATGTAGATTCATATCAGTTATGTCTTTGAGGGTCCGTGGCTTAGGGCTTAGGGCTAAGGGGGGGTGGGCATTGGGATTTTGTCACTGTGTCACACCCAAGTGACTGTTCTTAAATCCAGACAGCAGCTGACGGGGGAGAGGAGAAGCCCATTATACGGCGGTTTTCTCATGCCTTCCGTTTGACTTGCTTGTCCTTCAGTCTCAGATAACGCTGTTAGTTGAAACATGGAAAATAAGACCCCTGCAGAGGACCCAGGGGAGCAAGGCTGTACTAATGCAAAAGTGAGCTTTGACTCGAAAATGTCACAAAGTGGCTGCTGACAGTGTTGACAGTGTCACATGTCTTGAGAGGAGACTTCAAAATGTTCAAACTATTTTGACAATGTTAGGTCTCACAAGGTAGTTTTTTTCAGCCAAAAGGAGAATGTTTTTCCCCTTCTGAGATGGTAATTTGACAAATCCGCCATGAGAATTTGACATGCCTGAAGGCTGTGCTTTGGCGAGAAGTTTTGTGAAGAATTGTGGAAGTCGGTCACCTTGGGTCAGACAGAGGAGACCACTGATGGAGATGTTCATGGTTTGGTACCACCACTTGCAGTGCAATTTTATTTGTGTTCTGTAACCAGAACTATTTTATTCTCAATTTAAAACCACACCGCATCTAGACTCCTTAAAGATCCCATTTGGAGTGACAAATTGGAAAACTGTATTTGAAACAACAGCCTCAAAGTACTTTGTTAATTTTCCCTGTACACCAACCACATTGCAGAGTTATTGAACTGACTCGAAAAGGTTTAAGTGTAATGGCAAATTTGTTACGTAAACTTGCTGAAGCTTAAGCTTAAGCTTAAACGATACATTTTATTTATTTATTAAAAAATTCCAGATGCTGCTGAAGCTAAAATGATAGTGCAAACTGCAGCAATATAATGGCGCCTGGAAAAATTATGAAATCAATCAGAGCTGCACCTCATCAGCAGACAGCAATTATGTAAGATTAAAGAGAGTCATCACAGGAGATGGATTCATCTGTCACTTTGAAACAAGAGGTCAATTAGTCACTACATTTAGTCATTACATTTTTTAATGCTTTTACCAAAGTTTGAGAGTCTACAAAAAATAATTAGGGTAGCAGTACTCAACAAAAGATAATTAGGGTTGTGGTACACAACAATTACTGAAGATAATTGCATATTATTTTCCAAAGACTGCCACTGTTCCTGGAAAACAGCAGTGCAGTGGACTCTAACAAAACATCGTCATCTAGCATAATGATACTGAGCCTGAAAGATTTTTTATCCTCTCTATTGCCTTTACTTCTAGACTGAAGAATGTAAACAAAAACTGAATTTTGTAAACCAACATCTGGTTGATATGAGAACAAGATATCAAATATTTAAACAGTCAAATTTTACCATTTCATTAAAGGAGAAGTCCAGGGCAAATCAACCCATAACTCTGTTGTTCAAAGTCATTGAGTGCCCTTGGAAAGAAGGGGAAAATGTGGTGCAACAGACTGAACAGCAAAACAACAGCTAATGCTAACTGATAAGGGCATGGAAACTCTGTTTTTGTTTCATTTTTTCCTTGCTCCATTTAGTTAGCGTGAGCTGGGGGTTACCAAATACGGTCTATGTTGTACCAAATTTTCTTCCTACTGAGAGGGCTATGGGTTGATGTACCACAGAAGTATCCTTTAAAGATATATTTTAATTTTGATTTTAATGATGGCATCAAAATTGACACCATGGCATGGTATAAAAAGTGCATCCCAGTGCATCTCTCGGAGGTAAAGATGCTGAGGATCTGCAACACCTCAGTATCAGAGAAATATCTGTAAACAGCAGACAGAGCTGAAAATCAGAGTGGATGGCCATGATCCTCGGGCCCTCAGGTGGCACAGTCTCTGTCAAGAAAATGATTGCCTGAATAGCAACTGGTTCTGTTGAGTATTTTCTCAAACTCCAGTCTCAGTGAGGTACACAATAACACACTCCATAGCAAATAACTGACTTTACTTTTGGACAGCCACCAAAACAAAGTCGGCCATACGTCAGTCATACAACCTCTCCTCTCTCCAAAGACACTAAATATCTTAATAAGGTCCACTTTCAAGATGAAATATCTTCTATAGTAGCAGAGCTTAGGGTGAGGAGAGTATTTACCAGATGCATCTGGGAATAATGATTGTGAAGTAACACTGTCAATGTGTCAAAGGAGAAATCTGTTGTAATTCATTTCATAGCCTTGTTGTTTGGGTCACTGCATGCTGTCTGTAGGAAAAAGAAGAGATCATTTGATACAACATTTGATACAACAGAATAGCAATTCAGCTGCTTCCTTAACTCAATGGAGCATAAGAAAATTAAACTAAAAGAGAGTTTCTGTGCCCCATTCAGTTAGTGTTAGCTGCCGGTTCACTGTTCGGTGTTCCGTCTATGCACTCAGATGGGTCTTAGAACACTTCCAGATTTCTTGAAATTCTGATGCATTTTATTTAACCAATAAGCCACAAGAGGCTGTGGGTTTGTGCTGGATTTAGAACAGCTAAGGGGTGTCGTTTGGCGCAATGCAAAGCAGAGTGTCATTAAACTCTCTTAGCTGTTCTAAATCCAGCACAACCCCAAGGACTTGAGTGGCTTATTGTTTTTCTAAAACTGTTACAACAAGTCTTTGATAAGATTTTATTAGATACAGCCACACAAATAAAAAAACAGTGTATTGTAATAACCATTCTTCCACCATGGGCTATGGTATATTACTTTGTAATAGTTTTTTCATTGAAGTTTGCTGCAGAGTAATATAGAAGAGAAGAGGCAAAGCTGTGTATTTGTGCTGTATTTACAACGACTTGGAAGGCCTAATCAGCCAACCAAAATCAAGGAACCAAACAAGCAGTTGTAGAATACACAGTATTATACAATACAGAACTGAAGAATGGATGACCTAGAATATATCCTAGGCGTGTTTCATTTATATGCATGTATATGCTGTATCTTCAAAACATTTTGTCACGTCAAAACAATGTCAGATAGACAGAGACGGGAAAGGTGAATGCATGCAATGACAGAAGAAAGGAGAGTGAGAGAGATCACAGTGTTCTGTGTTTCTGTTGTGATGAAAGGAACGTGTGTGAAATCACTAATCCTGAACTAAGCTGCAGACTGGCCCTGTGTTACCAGATTGGAACTGCAATAAGCTCAGTGTCACCAGACAAGCCCAGAGCCTCGCACCACAGCTCGCTGCCAGCTCTGCTGGGAACGGAGGCGTTTGGGTCGACTCCTCTATCCTTTTTCCAGGGGGAGGAGAGTGTGAAAAAAACACAGAATGAAGGAGACACCCACCTCCACATGCACACAAACACAGACACACACACACACACACAAAGTCTCTCGTACTTCTCTATCAGATATAGAAGTCACTCACAGACACAGATGCAGAGGTAACACGCATAGAGAGGGCAGTGACTGGCCTGACCTTTACATGGCTAAGGATGTCTGTTGATCTCTAACCTCAACCGTGCATCTCTTCATTCACTGGTAAGTCAGTCTTCTCCTGCTGCACTGTCTGCTGCACAATCATATAAATTGATGGCTATTCACATTGCTCATATGTGCTGACACAGCCTAATTATCCTCTTCTAAGTATGTTCGTGTGTGTATGTGTGTGTGTGTGTGTGTGTGCGTGTGTGTGTGTGAGAGAGAGAGAGTGGAAGGGAAAGAGAAAGGAACATTTTTATTGAGTTGATGTAATTTATTCTAAAATTTCTGAAAAATTATACTGAAGTAATGTACCAAAAATGTGCCCCAGTAAGGTAACTTTATGAGTGATTCATCATTCCTATCTCTGGCATATCAAATAAGTTCAATATCTACCATAGAGTGTTAACTGAAAGTGTTAACTTTCACTGATCAGTTGTGAGCTCCACTTGAATTATTCTGACCTGATTAAACTGTACCTTTCATCCACCTAAGTGAAACTCTGCCTCAGCAATTTATCCTCATTGTTCCAGGAAATGAATTTGGCTCGAATCCACGACAAGCACAAGCTGAGAAACTTCTGGGAGCAGAAGATTGAAAGCCACAGTCAGATGACGGGGAATGAGGAACTCAGAATGAAGAGAAGTGCTCTATCAAAGTTGGTATCTTCGTCATCGAGCCAACAGGCTTCACTAATATTATTTTTTTCTCTCTCTCCGTTGTGCAGAAAATGCTCTTTTATCATAGAGGACATTTCTGCCAGGAGGGAATGTGCCTCTTTCAAGTTTATAATAGGATAGAGGACTACAGTAATTGCTAAAAAAGAATCAAGACCATAAAGTAGGACAACACCAACAAAGAGACAGAGAGAGAGAGAGAGAGAGAGTGTTTTGGGTTTGGGTGGGGTCACTGACAATTGCATGAAAAGGTCATTCATTTCAATTGTTGATTCTCTCACTTCACAGAGTGACTTTAACATTATGACACAGTAATATAACAAAAGTACTTCATAAGCTATACTGATGTTTACATATGTCATCTCAACACATAAATATGACAGCTTTAATCCGTAATGTATCTTTTGACAGAGAAGTGTCATAACATATTTTTGAGTCAGTCAGCAATAAAGACCAAGGATCAGCCAAGGATCAGTAGATATTTCTGTTCTTCATCCACTGTCTTTCCAATGAAGAAGAAATATCACTATATATGACTTGCTACCTCTAGCCCTGACTTGCCTACATCACAGGGAAAAGCATTTTTATCTGTTGTTAAATAAACTTTTTGACCTTGTGATCTCCCATCCTCAGCAAGATTGGCAAAGAGTGAAGTGATCACTTTTAAGTCAGTTGTTGTGAATTGTAATCCTACATTTCCAATACTTTAAAAGGTAAATGAGTGTTAATGACTGCCAACGCGTCCGATAAAACTTTATCGGGTTTGTGTTGTGACGCCTAGTTTGATGTCTGGTATTGTCGATGGCGAGCAATGTCTGGCTTTCTCAGACCTGCTGTTTTAATGTCTTGCATTTCTTGCTGTTCTGTAACGCGCTGGTCTGCACTGCCAACAACAGGGAGGGTAAGGTCAACAGGGATTAGAGCTCACTCCGGGGTACAAATGTTTGGTAATCCCCCTGCTCTGGACCTCAGACTAATCAATGGGAATTTGCAGCCTGTGGAACCACTGGATGAGAGACAGCCTGGCTTATAAGCGTGTAATGAATATATAGATTGTTCATACAAGAGGCACTGCAGTGGGCAGCAAGGCAAAAGGGGTACCGGTGTGTGAGTGTGTGTGTGTGTGTGAGTGTGTGTGTGTGTGTGTGTGTGTGTGTGTGTGTGTGTGTGTGTGAGTGCGTGTGTGTGTGTGTGTGTGCATGTGTGTGTGTAACTGGCCTGACACCAAGACAAGCTCCAAAATCCAAGATGGGTGTGTATTCTTATATTTAGCCCGACGTTCACACACTAGAATTTGTGTGTGTGTGTGTGTATTAGACAGTCAGACAGAGTTAATCCTGTAGTTACAAAGTTCAGACAGCTTTGGTTTAATTCCGCCTTTGTTTTTACGGACGATGTGCTACACTCCCTGCAATGCAGCATGGGATTGTGTCCTGGAGGCAAGGAGGATGCCATTGTCCCTAATTAACATTCCCTGTTGGGTGTTGACAGACATACGGGAGGTGTGATTGGGATCATATGTCATAGCCCCAGCAAGCTGATGGGAACAACAAGGGGTCCAGAGTAGGTGACACAATGTTAATCAGTCAACGGACGGGACATTTCTTAATAATTTCTCAGCAAATAAGTTTTGTCCCACATAAATGGAAAAAGTGTAAGGCATTGTGAAGGCATTCTGAGGAGACTTTTGCTAACTGCCTCCACCTGTGTGAGCTATAAAGGTGTGGAACAGCAAAGGCAGCCAAGCCATAGCAAACATCACAACACAGAAACACCTGCCTATTTAAACTAACTGCCTATTTAAACTTCTGTATGCTTACGTTAACATCCATCAGTCATTGTTTACAGCATATACATGGCATAACATAACATAACCATATACACTGTGGAGGTACAAACAATCTCCCACAAAGGGAACCAACAGCAACAATAACTAACACACACATTGGACATAGCAGGAGCTATGTTGTTATCAGGGCTGGACTGGTCATCTAGAATACAGGGCATTTGCCCAGTGCGCCGACAGACCGCGGTTCCTATGGAATAATGATCAGTCAGGTACCCACTGGTTCATCACACTGGGCTGGTCTAATAGTAACTCTCATCAGGCCCCATCCTACACAAAAAGTGGCGATGTTAAGGGAGTAACTTGCAGATTATAAACTCGACGACCACATCTAATCAAGGAGTCCAGTTGTCCATTCACAGTGCTCTGTCCCAACAGGTTACGGGAGGAGTGGATTCAGAGGCTGAAGGTCCGTAACCAGCACCTGGACATTCTCCATGAGGAGCGGGTCAAAAAGGCTCAGAGGATTCACCGTGGGTTAGGGATGTAGACCCACATCCACTTCCTGCCATGACTGTCTCAACTCCAAGTCCGCCTCCAGTCTTCCCACTCTCACACTAAGTATTTTTACACTGTAAGAAAATAAATCACAACTGTGTTTGTGAAAAAGAAGAATGTTGTGGTCAGACTATTCAATGTGACTCATACAAAGGTGAAAAAAAGTTTGAATCTCTGTATCTCAAGGGAATAGAATGGAATGAATGATCTTAAACTCACTCGTGTCATGGTGTGCCATCATGACACTTGGCTCATACCTGTCAGAAGTGCTCCAGTCAAGGTACTGACTCTAATAGGTGTTACTGATGGCATAAATGTCCCTGGTGTTTGATGTAAGAGATGAATTTCGCAAAGGCGCAGCCTTGTAGCTCATGAAAAAGAAGCCCTTGCTCAGCAGTCTTTCCAACACATCACCCACTGACCCTGGTTATTAATTTGTCTGAGCTGGTCTGCAGAAACAGTTATTGCTGGATATTAACTCATTCAACACCACAACAGGTTCACACACATACATGGACAGAGAGAAAGAAGGAAAGAGAGAGAGAGTATGTGTGTATTCTGAGACTATTGTAGTCAGTGTATATTAATGTAAACAATCACATTGTGTTGAAAACAGCTGTCACCACAGCAAATCCCTGATGTAACCATTGTTACTATGGATACCCTGCCAACAGTTCATCAACATCTGAAACAGTGCTGACTGACCCACAGAGATGGGGGTAAAGAAAGCTGAGCAAAAAAAAAGCAAGCATGTTTGGGAGGAGTTCATGGCATACCTCAATGTGAACATATCCGATATGTTTTCATAAAAAGGTTTCAATCAATCAGTCAAATTAAGATAAAATACTAAAGGTTTTCAAATTAGTGTTAGTCAATATCTCAGTTTACATGCTAAAAGAAATCTGATTTCTTTGATTCCACTGATGTGTTTTGAGTATGAGCTTCATGACAGAAATAATCATATTCCAATTGGATACTTCAGTTTAATCACTTTTCTTAAAATCGGATTTCAGTCAGATTTCTCAAGTTACATGATGATTTCTAATCGGAGTAAGGTGAATAATCAGACTGAAATTTTTATAATTTGTTTGCATGTAACTGCACTGACTGAAAACAGGAATTTATCTGATCTAAAAATATGTTGACATTTCCTGAAAAGAAAGCAAAGTCATTTCCCCCTGTGCAATTACAGTGAGGCATCCTTGATAAGAGTCGAATAAACAGCGATGAGATCTGTTCACTGTGATTGGTCACTTGTATGGTCTTATCTCTCACCACAGCCACTGGAATCATATCTGTTGATCTCTCTCCTGGACAAGAGCTTAATCTAATAGTCATGAAAAGGCATACGTGATGGTGGGTAACAAGACAGAGAAAAAAACTATGACAGAGTATGTAAATGTAGTTAAATGTCAGCTGTCTGAGCTATTCCACCTGAATAATTCCTTGGTTACACAATGAAAACCATGTAAATGAACAAACTTAAACTCATCCGTGTGTGTTTTCGGGAACAGTGCTAATTCTAAGCAATCATGCCCGGAAACTGAGAATATTTTGTTGCGCAGTGTATGGCCTCTGGCACACAAAAAATCAGTTTGCTTTCACTACTGAAGTACAGAAAACTGACTCATCATCATTCCTATCTTAGAGGTGCAGGGAGTCATCAAGTTTTCCAAATGCAGTTTCCTTTTTACAGAATTTCTCCCTAAATAACCCCTCTTCTGTAAAATTGGACAGAGTTTACAGTTAGTCATATGTCACTCCACCTCTTAAGTGGCCATCGTCCCTTAAAGAATAGGCGCAGTGGGAAATGATATCAGTTCTACTCCATATCACATTTGACTGTGTGTAAATACCCTACATCCATTTTTAATTTGATTGATGATAGTAATTAAGAAGCCTGACACTAAGTTGTGAATTAATGTGTCTTTGTGTGTGTAAGTTAATGCATTCATTCACACAAGTAACTCCTTCCTACTCTGGCTCCATCTAGTGGCAACACACAGTAAGCTCTAGAAATATTCCATTTAATAGTGATATACTGTACAGTAAACAACCGTGTCAAATTGCTTATCAGACACCAAGATATACAACAGCAACAATAATACTAACACTAATATTTTTGAAAAATGACAGTTGCTTCAGAAAAAAAACATTATTTCTACTACTAGGACTGTCAAAATGATTAAACTGAAAAGGCATGAGGTAAAGTGACATGTCTCAGTTTTACTCCTGACTTGATAAGGTACTGTCTAAGTGACTGTTTAGAGCTTCCTTCCTGTCCACCCATGTAATTAGATCAAGCTAAGCAATAGCTTCCGGTTCAAAGTGGGCCAAACAACAGTAACTGCACATGCTTCTCACTTTGGTAACACCCTCTCCTCCACTCCAACCTCTACCTCATTTTTGGTATACTACAGTCAGTTCAATCATGTCTACTATAACCTCTAAAATGCACAGAAAGCACACACTGCAAATTCCTTAAGTGAGTCCTCTTTGAAAGCCGGTTAAACGGCTGCCTCTGTGGAGGTGTGGGTGATGCGTGATGTGGCCTTGGAGGGAATATAGGAGTGGGTAGTGTCCTCGCTGAACACATTCTCCATGATCCGCTTCAGCGACAGGCGCACCTTTTCCTTAAAGTCCTGTCCCATGAACACATACAGGACCGGGTTGAGGCAGCTGTTTACGTAAGCAAGAGCAATGCTCAGCTGGTCCAAGAGCATCACAAGGTCCTCCTCCTTACCAAACTCCCTAGCAAGTCCCAAGGCATGATAGGGCAGCCAGCACACAAAGAAGGCCAGAATGACAGCCACAATGATCTTGAAGGCCTTTTTGGAACGGAAACTACTGCTTTTCACTCTCACGATGATGAGGATATAGGAGATGAGGATGAGGAGGAGAGGGATGAAGAAACCCAGTAAGAAACGAATCATCTGCATGCTGCCCATGAGGGACTCTGAGAGACCGCCATCATGAGGGATGACATAAGTACAGTGGATTAAGTTTGTGTACGCAGTTACTGTCTCAGTATCAGTTACTGTTGTTCTGAAAATCATTGATGGCAAGCTGAGTAGGAGAGCCAGAATCCACGCCAGTCCACAGAGGGCCCATGCCAACACCAGGCTCCGGTGATTTTGGGCCCAGACAGGTCGGACCACCAGCACCAGGCGATCCAGGCTAATCAATGCCAGGGTGAAGACACTGGCAAACATGTTTAGAACAACAAACGGGGGGAAGATCTTGCACATGATGTTCCCGTACGGCCAGTGGTTCTCCAGAAGAGTGTCCGAGATGGAGAAGGGGACAGTGAGGCAGCAGAGAAAGTCTGCGATAGCCAAATTGAGGAACCACACGACATTTACAGTCCTCTTCATTTTCAAGCCCGCAATCCACAGAACAAAAGCATTACCAGGAACACCGAGGAGGAAGGTTAGGCTGTAGATGATGACTGAGATAATCTTCACAGCATTATGAGCCACCGTGTCTTTGATGACATTTTCATAGTCATAATATTCGTCTTCATGTGACCAGTTGTAAGTGGTTTGATTTTCGTTGTCATAATGTGACTCATTAAAGGTGTAGATTGAATTGTCATAATCCATGTTTGTTGCTGAAAGTAAACAAGTGAACATAATATGTCAACAAAGTATTCAGAGATATGTATTCTTCCCTCCAGACTTATAGCAGAAGCCTATTTTATGTCTTTCTATAGTGTCTGAGAGAATAATAAAAATGACATGACAAATAAATTGAAGGGAATCAATTATAAATTACATTTACCAACACTTCATAAAAAACAGTGAAACTAGCCAGTAAACAAGAATGGTCACTCACTCATGAGGTCATTTAACAATGAGATTCGTTAATTGTCTGAGAATGTCAAAAACAAAACATCCAGAGACCTTCTTGCATTAAAATCTTGTAGGCTTTGTAAATTACGAACTTACCTCATCCGACTCGCAATGTGTTGTGCCTCATGTCACCAGCTCGCCACCCAAGAAAAGCCAGCTGAGCTGACGAGGGAAATGAGAATGACAGGAAATCCTCATTTACGCTCCATTTCATGTACTTTGTTTTGATGACTAAGACCTTAAGAATGCTACAGAAATACAGAAACTAAAGGCTTTGAAGTAATGTTTTCTGATCATTCTTATTTTTAAGTCACTGCAAGAATGGCGGTCCTCTGAGTATATTGGACAAAAAATGATAATTATTAGGCTATATTTGAGAGCACAAATAGTTTATTTAGTGGTAATTAGCCATTACAATTACCAGGTTGAGTATTTACAGGTAGTTTTTTAGTGTCTTGAGTTGATGTATATAATAAATGGCTTAAATATTAGGCACATTGTTGGCTTATATTGTTACTGTAATTGTTAAGATATTGGCTTACACAGAATATATATTTATGTCTCAGTTATATTTCTGTTTAGCACTTTGTCAGCAGTTACTGCCTGTAAAAACTACATGTGGAGCCTCTGTGCTTGTTACTGTGTGCTTAGGTCAGTGCATACACCCCACCTCTTTGTACAAAAATACAATAACCAGATCCTTTAACTCATGGGCTAGTAGGTCAGACATCAAAGTTAAATCCCCTTATGATTATACAGTACGTTTTAAAAACCACTTTAGTCTTTAGTCTAGTATAGTGTGTTGTAGAAAAAAAAGAAACTTCACCACTTCATCACCACAGCCTGGGCTACTTGGGCAGATCAAGTCAAGTCAAGCCTAGTCAGTTTTATGGTCAATTTCTCGACAAATTGAGGAAATGAAAGTATGGTTTCTCACTATCCCACGGTAAAGTACAGATGCACATTTCATAAGACTAAAAAAAGTGCATAGCAGATAAGGATATTTTAACGCTAATCAAGATCACAAGACAAAAAGACAAGAATGTTAGAAAAAAATTGAGAAAATTCCTGTATGATGTGTTGTGATAGTGCAGGATGATGTTCAAAAACGTAATTGTGCAAAAGGATGTGTTGTATTAGTGTAAAAAAAAATTCTATATACAAAACCAGCAGCAACTTCAGAGTTTTGCAAATAAATAGCCTACATATAAGTAATAGTGCAAAAATGTAATTGTGCAATAGATGTGTAGTAGTAGTGCAAAAAAAAAATTGTGCAATAGATGTGTTGTAGTAGTGCAAAATCCTGTATACTAAAACAAAAGCAGCAGCAAGTTCAGAGCCCAGAGTTTTTTGGGGGGCAGAGAGGAGGGGGTGTGAGAGAGGGGAGCGAGTTCAGTCAGAGACACTTAGTTCAGTTTCATGATAGCCTGATGGATAAAGCTGTTTGCTAGTCTGGTGGAGAGGGAACAGATGCTCCTATATCTCCTCCCAGAAGGCAGGAGGCTGGAGAAATTGTGTGCGGGGTGACTGGCATCGCTCACAATCATGGTCGCTTTGCGGGTGAGGCAGGTGATGTGTCTAGCAGGGAGGGGAGTGGTGCACCAATGATCTTGCCAGTTGTGTGTTGCAGGGTTTTGCTGTTGTAGTCAGTGATACAGCTGGTGAGGGTGCTGTCAAAAGCGCCCCTGTAGAAGGTGCCCAGGATGGGTGAGGTGGCTCTTGCTCACTTGAGTTTGTGTGGAAGTAGAGGCGCCGCTGCTTTCCTCACCAGATGCAGTGTTGGTGGTCCAGGAGAGGTCTTCACTGATGTGCATTCCCAGAAATTTGGTGCTGCTCACTCTCTCCACAGCAGCACCATCATCAGTGGTGGATGTTGGGTATGACCTCTCCAGAAGTCAACAATCTTCTTGGTCTTGCTGACATTATGCAGGAGGTTGCTGTCTCTGAACCATGTGGTCATCAAGTGGACCTCCATCCTGTAGTGGGTCTTGTCGTTCTTGGCGATAAGACCCACCAGAGTATTGTGGTGAGCTTTTAAGAGGGTGTGGTGCTCAAACAGTGTCCTACTTGTTACTGAGGGTGGAGTAGGAAAACTTGACTGTGACTGTCTAGAATGCTGTTGTACAAATACATGAACATACCATAAAGATTATTTAGTAGGATAATATTAACTGCCTGGCCTCAATCTATGAAAATTCATCCAATGAATCCCCTAATCAACAACCAGTATACTTTTGCTTGTTCATAAACTACTCTTTTCATTTGTGCAAATGGATACACAAGCCATCACTGCTATAGTTGTGCAGAACTCACAACTACATAGAAATGAAATATTCTACTGTTTGGAGCAGACGGACATCTCACAGTATAGTCAAACAGATCAAGTTAGTGGAATGTGAAACTAGGCTGACACAGATTACCAATAATAACAATACTGTGCAACAAGTGTACAAGTGTAAGTGTGCATGCAAGATTTAGAACTTGTTTTACTGCACTCTTCCTATGGGCGTATATGTGTGTAAACCAATGGACAAACCTGAGACATTAATGCACCAAATGTTAACGTTTATTATGTGGGTTTACAATTTGTAAATTTAAATGCTTCATTTTAAATACCCATCAACCAACTTTATTGCATAAGGGAAAAAAAACATGATCATTCACACAGTTTATTTTTTGTTTTTCAACAGAAAATTTTATCCAGCTGTGTGCTTATGCAAATACTGTCTTAAGGGGTGATGTTGAAGTAAAATTGTTTTAAGAAACAGAACCAACACCGAAACCTACAGGAATTGTTTAATTTTGAAATGTAATCATTTAGAGATGGTCTGAAATTATAAAACAAAAATAAAAATACACCCAAGTCACCTGGCAACATTTTACAATAAACAGCAGAGTAATGGATCTACCTACACTTGATACCATCTATGATCCACGTAAACATCCTCATTCAAAACATCACAATAAAGTCCTTGCTTTCAGAGCAAAAGAGTAAAAGTGTAAAATTGTTACACTACAGCTACCAATACGTGTCAAAGTGACCACAGAAATGCTCATCTTCAGAAAAAAATACACCATCAGGTCGCTTCATGCAAGGAGGGGGCTGAGAAGGTGGTCATATATTTGAAGCTGCAATAAGGAAATGCTTTTGACTTTATACAGGCCTTTACAGGTTTAAAGTTTGGAAAATCAAAAGCAATATTACTCAAGTCCATCGCAAGTGTCCCAAATATGCAACTTTAAGTGATTATCTTAGTCAGGCAAATACATAATCTCGATAGGGGTTTAAATTAAATATATACATAATTAAAATCTGTACAGTATAAATTCACATAGAGTTTTTGTTCGACAAAGTCTCTGAGTTTCTTGGTTTATTAACCAAGTGTGCCAGTCACAATTCTACCAATGAAGAACACCAAGCCTTCAGTTTGGCCTACAAACAACTACACAACAGCTTAATTTTTCCACTCTCAAGTCAAGAACAGTGCTTTGTCTGTTTCCAGATGTCAAGAGCATATGGGTTTCCCCAAGGTACCCCCTTCCCTTACTCCCACACCCCCAGTCCCCAGTATCCAGTCTCTACGCAACAGGTATTCAGACGGAGGTGACAATATAAGAGCCACTCTCTGTAGTGTCCCCTTTCGAGTCTCTCTTCTTCACACCGCTGGTCACAGGGGTGGGTATTTGAGAGGGCCGGGGCGTGGTGCTGTCTGCGCTGCTCTTCCTGGGGCTGGGGGTGTAGTTAAAAGGGCTGACTCTGGCCGCCACTGCACCACTAGGGGAGCTGTGCTTGCTGGAATTACAGGAACTGAAGGGGGTTCGTTCAGTGGCAACTGGGACTTCGTAGCTCTCGTTGGCAATGTTGGGGTTGCTTGGAGCAGGTTTGATGATGTCGGCGCCTTTCCTGTCTAGACTCTCACTGCTCCTGAGCAGGTTGAGGTTTGTCTCAGACCCGAGTCGACGGGCATTGACATTGTCACCAACACTGGGAGGTTTAGGATGAATTTCACTCGGGTCAGAGGGTGGCATTTTGGGAGGAACAGAGTCGATAACTGGAGGCGTGTTAGCTGTGGGTGACTTTGCAGACCTGGGATTGTTTATGGGACAGTCTTCAATTCGCACCCAGACATCTTCACTCTTGGATGCACCGGCTGCAGCAGTGGTTCCTGAATCTGCCCCCTGATCCGAGAGATCTAACGTCATGGCGTGAGTTGCATCACTCTCCTTCATCTTCCGCCATGTTCCTTTTAACGGGGCACTCTCCTTTCCCTGTGCTGTTCTTTGGGCTGGGCTTGTGGGCTGCCTCTCATCTTCGCTTCGACCCTTCTCACTTGACTCTGACGAAGCAGAAAGGATGGAGGAGGAACTGCCGGTTCTTTTCCACGTACCGACCCTGGGGAGGGACGAGGAATGTTTGCTAGAGTGCTCCCTTTTCCAGGTTCCTGTCCTGTTTATGGGCAGTCTAGAAGGGCTCTCAGAGTGAGACCGAGCAATGTCTTGTCTCTTGAGAGATTTCCCGTCTCCGTTTTCAGAGGAGTTCTGGCTGTGTGGGGACTTCCTCCACCCACTACCTTGATAGGGCAGAGTTAGAGACATATCAGGTAAAGAGGGGCTGGACACAGGAGTTTGCGACTGAGACACACTTGGAGAAGAGGGGGACAGGGACTCAAATGAGGCAGACTCCTCCAGTTTTCTTTTTAGTGTTGGACTAGGGGTTTCTTTGATGAAGGTGGACTGGCGGACAAGGCCAGGTTTCTCTGATCTATCAGACTCGCTACCACTAGACTTAGTAGAGGACATTCTGGAAAGCTCTACCTTTTTCGAGGTTCCAGAAGCTCCGCATTGGTTGAGGCTTTTAGAGGCAGACTCACTCCGAGGGATTCCACTGGCAGTCCTTGACATTCCTATTTGCTTGCCTTGAACCTGCTGGCCCATCTGGCGGCCAGGGGATGTGTATGCCATGCGGCCTGTGCCCGACTTAGCGGAGGCAGTATTAGGAGATGCAGTGCGTGGTAACTGGGATAACTTGTTCGGTGGGGTCAGACCATTCCTTCCCGGGGAGACTGAAACAGATGTTCGACCTGGTGATTGCATGGGTCTAGTCAAAGCCTGTGGAGGGGGTCTGGACGGTGTGGAATCTCTAGATCCGGATCGAGATGAGCCTTTACTTGAACCGCCTTGAGATCCTGGTGGCTCCCTGGCAGGACTTGGATCGGACTTGGCTGGGGGTTTGATACCCCTTGGCGAGTTCCCAGAGTTTGGACCTTGGGAGAGGGACTTTGACACTTGCCCTCGAGGAGGGGGCTTTTTTGGCACAGGACTGGTGCTCGGAGAGCTGCTCCTGACACCAGGTATGTGAGTCATTGTCCTTCCTCTGGACATCACAGGAACTGGAGCAGGTCTCTGAGAGGACACTGTGTCATGACTAGGGCGAGGCTTGCCTGTGATGAGACTTTTATAGACCTTCTTGCCTCCTTTAAGGCCTTTAGCTTCCTCTTCTTTCTTTTTAGATTCAATGGAGCTTTTCTCACCAGGTTTTAATATTCTCGGCCCTCCTTTGCTTGGGGCGGGCTTGCTTTCATCCGAATTGGAGGGAAGGTGGAAAGGAGATCCAATGGAAATGCCAGATTTTAGTGACAGGATTGAATCAGAGTCAGAGGAGCCTTGTCTTGACAGACTTGCAGCTGCCTGGTGCAGACTGCTCACGATTGAATTAGCCCCCTCTTGGATAGCTTTCCAGTCAAATGACTCTGAGTCTGGAGATAGGGCTTGCTCTGATATTGGGCTGTGTGTGTCTGTAAGGTCTAAAATGAGATCAGGCTCTTCGGCCATGATGCCCTCTGCAACTACTGTCTTCTCTTCACTGACACTCTGATCTTCTCCCTTGTTTCTTGGTGGCTGTTTCTTCTTTTTTGGCATTGCAGAGCTGATGCATTCTTGAAGGAGGTCATCCTCTGAATCAATGCTAAGGGAACTAAGAGAGCTATTTCTTGAAAAACATACAGGGGTGTCTTCTACATGGAAAGCTTTTGGTGCATAACCAGAGGCCTGCGGTCTGGGGACTTCAACCTGAGTGGTTTCTTCTTTCGGTTGCAGGTCTTTGTTGTTGTTTTCTTGGTCAATATCGCTCAGAGAACTGAGAGAAGAATTCCTGGAAAAACACACAGGTGTGTCCTCGATGGAAAATTTCTGCTTCTCATCAGGGACAGGTCCAGCATTTTCTTTGGATGCTTGTGGGAAAACCGATGGTTTCTGTATGGGCTTTGCTGGGGGAGCCTGGAATGCTGCTCCCCTGTTTGGGTTTACAGGTTGTTGCTGTTGCTGCTGTTTTTGCTGCTGCTGCTGCTGTTCTACATTGCTTCTAGCTGGAACTTTCCTTTGCTCTTTGTCTTTTCGGAGTTCAGCCTTTTCTTTAGACAGGTCAAGATCATCATCCTCAAAGTCAAGAGAGCTCAAGGAATCATTGCGTGAGAAGCAGTAGGGCGTGCCTTCTATTGGTGTGTAATGGTGTGGTGAATCAAATGTGTAACCAGGACGGGTTCTCTCCTCTCTGTGTGATTCTGCTGTAGCCCCTTTGGGTTCTAATTTTTTGGTTTCCTTTGTTTTGTCAGCGTACGGTGAGGCTTCTGAAAAACCACTGGATGCTTCTGGCCTTTTCAGCATCCGGGCTCTATATTCACTACTTTGTGGCATTGGCTTTACTGGAGAGGTTGGTTTCTTTTTCTCAAAATCCTGCTGAACAAGACTACTGGGAGCAGTCACAGGATGTTGAGGAGGGTCAGAAATTTTCTGAACCCTGAAAGGCTTGTGAGTTTTCCCTTTGGGCATGGCAGAATTTATGCACTCGGCAAGGATATCGTCTCCTTCATTCTCAATGGAAGCAGCTGGTGGTGCGGATGGTGCCCCAGTGTCTTTGCTCTCAGCGCTTTTCCCTTCTGGGATGGTGTCTCGTCTTTGAGAGGATGGCTCCACACGAGCCGCAGGAGGTTCACTGCTGACCAGCTCATTTGGAGGGGAGTCAATAGTGAGGTCACTCAGGGATGTGGCTGTTGAGAAATTAATGGGAGTTCCCTCTACACAGTAGACACGTGGCATGTCCTCTCCATGTGCCATGGCCACATGTTTCTGTTGCTGTGCTCGGTTTTGTGTGGGAAGCAATTTGTAGACTGGGAGCTGGCTTGGTTTGCGGGCGACGGGTGGGGGAATTCTTGAAGTGCCTGAAGGGGACTGTTTCTTATGCTTGCCTGATGACTTTGTTGGCATGGCTGAGTTTATACAGGCTTCTAGAATTTCTATATCATCATCATCAGAATCATCCAGTATATCTTTATCTACTTCACACGATGGAGCAGGTTTTTCATGGCTTTGTGGTTCCTTGGGTTCTTCTTTCTCGTGGTCTGCTTCAGCACCATGGTCATCTTCATGGACGGGAGGCATTATCTTGAGTTCAACATCTTTCTGAATGTAGGGCTCATCCAAGCTCAATGCACTGAGGCTTGAGGCACAAGAGAATCCATCTGGAGTGCTTTCAGTAGCAAAGTGCAGCAGTGTGTCGTTGTCAGGGAGCACCTGAACCTTCTGAACAGCAGCGTTTACAGCAGCATGTTTTGGTGCGAGCTCCCGCTTGTCTGCATGAGGAGCAACTTTCATTTTCTGTTTCATTTGCACAGGGTGCGGCTGGGGAGGTGGCGGTGTCTTGCTGCGGCTGGGTGGCATGGTTTGGCCAGGACTGTCCGGCAGGTCACTGGGGCTGATGATCCCGCTGACCATTCCGCTGCATGGCTCACTCTGCACAGAGCTGGCAATGGAGTGACTTTCGAAACTGTCAAGGGAACTCACAGAAGTGCAACGGCTAAACATTAGGGGAGTCTCCTGCATGTAGTGTTCTGGGGGACTCTTGGGAGTCTGAGCTCCACTCTTGGAGGGTGACTTTGCTCCAGAGGAGAACTCAACTGCTTTGTGATGTCTGGATCCTTCCCCATGCCCGACGTGAGACTGGTGCCTAGGTGGTTTCATTCTGGCATACTGGACAGTTGGCTGGCTTTCTGTTGTACGCTGGTCAGAGGCCAGGTTTATGGCTGGTTCCTTCTCCGTGATGGGCAGGGTGGGGTAATTGCTACTTACATTTCCCTTACAGCCATTCATTTCATCCTCCTCAGAAGACAAAGATGACAACGAACTTCCCCTGGAGAAGCAAATTGGGGTGTCCTCCACACAGTAGGTCTGTAGTGTTTCCTGGTTGATTGTGGGAGCCTTGCACGTGGTGCTCTTCTGGATCACACGTGTTGGTCCAGATCGTGTTTGAGCAGACGAAGGGTGAGGCTGCTTTTGTCTTCCTGCATTCTTAATGGATGTCACAGATGATGAGCTGTCCTGACTGAGGTGGTCTTTGACAGAACTCTGTGCAGAGGAGGGCTTTGAGTGTCTAAACATGGGTTTCTTGGAGGTATTCTCAGAGCATTTAAGACTATAATCAATTGGCTGCTCTACGTGGTGGTCTTCTGAAAATTTCATGCTGTAATTAGTTGGTTGCTCATCAGACTGCTCCTCCTCTGAATATCTTTCACTGTAATTGGTTGGCTTGTCATCACCATAGTCATCGACAGAGCACAACTGAGGGTTAATTTTCTTATTCAAGCCGTGAGATGAGCCACCACTATTTTGATCAGTGCTACTGGGGCCTCTAGACCTGAAGCCGGCACCCATCTCCGACTGGACAAATCTTGGTTGGTACTTCAGTTTCTCCTCCCCATCACTGCTGGCCTCAGTGTACAAAGGGTATCCTGGGCTCTGGGATCGAGCCGGCTTTTGATCGGCTCTCTTCATGTCCTCCTCCACGTGCTTGGGTCGAGCCCACCGTTCATTCTGGCTCGGGCTCTGCCTCCCAGAGTTCAGCTGTTCGTCAGAGTACTTCAGGCTGTAGTTAATGGGTGTGTCGAGATCTCCGTCATTGTCCTCCATGTGGTTGGCATTGTGGATCTTGTGGGCAAGGTCAGCTGGGTATTTCCTATAAACACAGCATTTGCTGTCATCCTCCGAGTAAGAGTCTACTACAGATGGCTTCATTTGACCCCTTTTGCCATAACCGTCTGTGCTGTTGACACTGTTTAGACTGTCATTGGAGGCCCGATATTCAAGCTTCGGCATTGGACAGGGTCTAGCAGTGTGGTCTGCCTTGGTGTAGTAGACACTGGAGAGACCGTGCACACCTGCAGTGCGTCTGACACCACTCATATCATCTTGAACGCAGTGGGGGTCAGGGGTTGACCCTACATTCCGGTCATCCATGCTCAAGTGCATGGCCTGTACTTCTTCCATCACCATGGCAATCTGGGCGGTGGTGGTGGGGATCTGCACCCCCATTCGTTTAGCAGCATCGGGGTCGGAGAGGAATCCCCCAGCCACCCCTCTCCGCTCCCTGTCCAGGCTCCTGTCCCTCTCTGCACGAATGCCTTCGCCATTTCCCCTGTTGTCACGTGACGAAGGGCTGGACAGTACTGGGGTGTTCATGTATGGGGATCGCATGCCCACTCCATTGGGGCTGTACCCATCAGACCGGCAGACACCATCATAGTCTCCATAAACAGCGTGTTTGTGGCGGGGCTTGTTCCTGTGAGATGCTTTGGGGCTCAGGTTATCAATGTTGTCAAATGTCTCAGAGAGATGCTGTGCATCAAGCTCCTCGATGAGAGCTTTCTGTTTCCGAACATGCAAAGAAGGCAGGCTGGAGCCAGGAGACATGATGTTTGCATCCTTGTACTTTGCTGGTCTGTTGGCCATGAGGTTCCTCAGGGCAGCAGCACTTCCCATGGCAATCATTTTGTGCTTGGAATGGATGAGGTTCTTCAGCATGCTAACAGCACCCATGTCCCACAGCGTCTCCTGATCCTTGGCGTTCCGAGCAGACAGGTTCCACAGTGTTCCGCATGCGTTGCTGACGATGGTCAAGCTGTGAGACTTCAGGTGCTGAAGGAGGGTTTGCAAACAGCTGTTTTCCCGTAAGATTTGTCTGAAAAATAAAATTAATAAAACGAATGTGAAGAAATGAGACACCAAATATATGTATACATGACACACATATATATAATAAATACCTCTTCTTTATATCACTGTGACTGTGTAACTAACAAGACTTACAGTACATCAATGGCATAATGAAACTCTTTTTATAATTTCTATGAATAAATATAGTGCTCTTTTTATAATCAGCAGTCTATTACCTGTGATCTTCATTTGTAGCAATGAGACTGGAGACATTTCTCAATATGCCTCCTCCACTCTCAATGATGGCAAGGGTGTTGGTTTGACTTCGGTGTGTCAGTGTGCCAACTAGAAATGCTAGCGCCCCATCGACTGCGCAGATGTCCGCCTTGTTCTCGGTACAATGGGCCGACAGATTCCAAAGGGCACTCAAGACGCTCTTCAGAGTGGACTCCTAAAAGGAATGAAAGATGACGTTAAAGGACGAGAGCAATGGGAAAAATACAGTACAGGACAAAATCTGGGCCTGTTCTCCAGAAAGAAAAACTGAATGAGTGACTGAGTGAATGAATGAATGAATGAATGAATGAAAGAAACACTGGCTTTTATTACAATAAATGTATTGGACATATTTATAACAAATGCAGCTGATTGGTTTTCAACATTTTGTAGCCAGTGACAACACATCATTTGGTCACAAAGGTTCAAACTGTTGGTTTTGAAGCAGACATATCAGATCTGCCTTTAGAGCATCAGAACCAACTTCGGGCCTACAGTGTGTATAGCCATAATTAAATGCCTTAAGGGAATAAAATCAGTCAAAGGTTTTAAAGATGGTGCAATACAGCCTTACATGCTGTATTGCAGACACAGCAATACGGATCTAGAGGGGAAATGAAAAGCAGAAGTTACTTTTCTGTTTTCCTGACTTATGCAGCAGCATAATTTTCGTCTGCAATGGTTAGCAGATACTGGTTTCAGTTGGCAACAATTAGATAATAATAGCTTGTTGAGTTTCACTGTTTCAAGTGTGTTTGTGGTAAAAGAAAACCAGGTGTAGACAAAAATATGTGTAAGGGCACATCACATGTCAAAATGGTTTAAAAGTGTTCATCAGTGCGCTTTAGCGGATGAGCGAGTGAGTAGAGGAGGGCACCCATGAATTTGAGTCATTTTTGCTGCATTCTACTGAACCAGGGGATGTGGAGGTGGGTCTCACCTTGTGGACCTCCAGGGCACATTCCATCAGAGCCCTCACACTGCCCACCTCACGAAGAGTCTTCTTACTGTTCACATCAGCACGCCATGACAGATTACGCAACACACTGGCGATTACCTGAGAAAGGGAAAGCAACAGATATTGGAGAATTTGGCAGAACTTATAATGCCATTATAACTTAATACAGCATGTTTAATGTTAATGTTCCATAATTCTATTAAACACTGTCACAGTGGAATATACCTTTTGGCCTGTGCAGATACTGCAACACCAACCTAGAGCTTACATTCAGAACTCAATTCAATTTCATTCAATTCAACTCAATTTAGTCTTAAAACAATTTCCTGTTATCAGTGCATGGTGGTGTTCTACAGATGTTCATGCCAAAACTGAATGTGATTATACGGTGTTACATCAGGTACCTGCTGAAGATCTTCACTGTCAGACTTCAACTGAGCCACCATGGCTCTCATGCAGCCCTTCATGGAGCAGAGTGTGGCCTGAGAGGAGGAGACAAAAACAGAGAGGCTGAAGTTGATCTTTGACAGTAACCGCATCAGGAAGTACTTGTGTGAAAGTTCTCTTCATATGAGCAGGGACATAAGATATAAGCAATGATATGAGTAGCAAATATGAATCTGAAAATGTACTACTCCAAATAAACAAACACCACTTACAAACACACACACACACACACACAATAACGTGGATACATTTTTTTAAACAGAACCTTCAGTTTGTGTGTGCATATAGAAAGATATTCATAGAACAAGCATGCACACACATACACACACAATCAGACACAAACACAGGCACGTACACTCTTAAATACAGGTTACAAGTGTACCTTATTCGCTACATCTCCAAATGTGAGATTAGTCAGGGCCATTCCTGCATATCTCCTTAATGTCACACTGTAGTGGTCACTGGTTAACCCATAGATTTCACAGTCCACCTGCAGCAGCTCTGCTATGGCTTGAAGTCCACCTGTTCACATAAAGAAAGAAAGAAAGAAATATATTGCTTATTTGGATTTCATGATAAGAACAGACATAGTATGTGCCACATAAAAGCCACACTAGATCATTCGATAAGAGCTATATCCATACCAAGTTCATTCATAGCATGTCTGTGCTCCTCATCAAAGGACAGCTTCATAAGGACACAGACTGCAGGGCAAATCTGGTGTTCCACTGGAGAAGGCACTAGAATAAATTTGAGAGTTTAACATTTTAAATACAGATAAATACAGATGTTCAAGGGGTTGAACAAGAGCTGGACAAAGAAGTAGAATAGAGAGGATAAATACAATACTAAACTAAAGCCAGTGTGCTGGTCCTTACAGACTTGCTCTAAGGCGGACCTTGCACAATAACTTAATCCTAGTGGCCTTGAACACTCATTGGCATAAATTCATTTCATGATGAGCCAACTCATGCCAGTGAAGTCTTTGAGAGTTTGAGGGTTCAGGGCCAAAAGGTCAAAAGGTCATAGTGCAATGCCCTGGAGAACTCACTGGGGTTCTTGTCCTGGTCGACGCCACGCTCGTGGCTCTCCTGCCACTCCCAGCAGGTCTCGCAGTAGGCCCGGATCTGCTCCAGCAGGTGCAGCACGCGGATCTCGCGTCGGCCGCGCTTGTCGTCCGGTTGCGAGTGGATGATGTTGTGCAGCGCTGCGCTGGCCCGCGCCCGCGCCTCCTTGCTGCCCCGGGAGTTGCCCAGCAACACAGAATCCTTGTCGTTGCCGTGGAGGAGCTGGATGAGCAATGGTAGGCAGCCTGATTGGCGCATTGCGATACAGCTGTCCTGGGAGCTGGACATGGCAAGGAGGGTCCGCGACATGTCATCCTTATCGTGTGTGCCCAACATGGAAAGCAGTGAATACACCATCTCCACCTGACCCAGGAACAAAAACATTTCAGAAGTTATGGTTGTAATATTATGTGGCATTAAATTGATGTGCTTGTTTAGTGTCTAGGTAATCTTTACTTCTTTTTTCTGGGTTAGGGTTAGGGTTAACCCTTAGGGGTTTTTTTAAATTATGATTATTTTAATATTTAATAATATTTAATATTAATTTCAAATGTAGTCCATTCCCTTCTGTCACACAAATACACAGTGAACATGGTGGCCAACAGTCACGCCAAGGCCATTTCAACAGCAGGCCAGCGCATAACCACCAGTGAATTAGTGGATGCACCCACATGTGATTAAACTCTTTAAAGGGATCAGTCTGGATTCAGCGCAGTCAACTGACAGCGAGAGGAGGCTTTACCTTGGTGCCCAGATGGCTCGTTAGGCGGCGAGGGACGGAGTAGCTGCCCCCACAGCTCATTTCACTGCCCGACTCGTGGTCCAGACGAGAACTGGAGGCCTTTGAGCAGAGTAACAAACAAACAAAACAAACAAATAAATAAAAACCATGACCTGGAATGAACTTCACTGTTACGCAACACCACAGGAGCTTACTAAAAGGTAAAAACATATTTGGGACATTAGGGCATGGTGCTATAAATACGTTGTTTTATGGACTACGTTCCTGGCAAACGCTCATCAGGATTAACTGACAACGTAGATAAATACAGCATCAGTGTTGGGCATTTGCCAAGCCAGTGGCCACTGACAATGACACCACAACTGACTCATTGTACCACAGAAAATGGCACCATAACAAAAAGAGGCCTGTTTGTATTGAAAGCAACAGAAGAACATTACCTCAGGATTTGAAGCACAGTAGTACTTCATTAAAACTCGAATCGAATGAAATACAACATGCAAAATAACAAAACAAAAATAGTACAACTAAAAGCGTAAAATACAAAATACAAAAAATAAAAAAATAAAAACATACGAAACACGAAATAAATGCAAGTTGCAAACTGACAGCATTTTTCAACCTTATTACCTTAAAGATACATCTTATCTCTGTATAAAACCATACAAACATACAATGTGCAGTATTTACCTGAGCACAGCCTACATTTCCAACTGCAGAATCAGCTGATGTTTGCACCGCTTCTACAGGACCGACCGTCTCATGCTTGACCTGAGGAGGAGAAAGGCACACACGTCAGGAGGAACGAGGGAAAGAGGCAGGGCGAGAGAGGAAAAAAAAGGGGAGGGAAAGAGAGAGAGAGTGAGAGTGACATGTGACAGACAAAGTTAGATAGAGCACCTCAGAGGATCATCACGGGGGAGAGGACATGGTCAGAATGAAGCAGAGAGGCTGAGAGACAGATTCATGTTCGGGGAGATGGAGGGGAAAAAAAAGAGAGAGAGGACAGAGAGAGAGAGAGAGAGAAAGCAAGAGAGAGGACATGGTCAGAATGAAACAGAGGGGCAGACAGAGACAGATTCATGTTGGGGGAGATGGAGGGGGAAAAAAAGAGAGAGAGGACAGAGACACAGAGAGACACAGAGAGACACAGAGAGAGAGAGAGAGAGAGAGAGAGAGAGAGAGAGGGGGGGGGGGGAGGGGGGGGCATAGATTGTGAGGAAGGGAGAGTTAGTCACCTGGAAGGATGAGCGGAGATGGAAAGAGGCAAGGAATAAGGACAGGGTTTGTGAGAGCGCCTGAAGAGGAGCTATTCAGACGCTCCAAAGGGCTCTGTCTGTGTGTCTGTGTGTGTGTGTGTGTGTGTGTGTGTGTGTGTGCGTGTGTGTGAGTGTGTGGAGGAGAATCGGAGCGAAGTGAAAGAGTGAGCAATGAAAAAAAGAGTGAGTGAAGAGTGCCAAACGGATGAAGACTGAGGAATAGCACGTGTGCAATGAAAACGGAATGAGGAGGGGAGAACAGTGATGGCTTAAAGAGAGAAGGAACAGAGTCAGAGGCAAAAATAACATATAGAGACAGAAACACACACAAAAAGACACAAGCAGATTGAAAATAATAATAATTAAAAAAAAAATACAAGAGAGACCAAGATAGAGACTCAGTAGCTGAAGCATCACTCCAGTCCTGACCTACATAAACCTCTCTCTTCTGATGCCTGCAGGATTAGGGGTCGAGAGGGTGGGAGGGCTGAATTAAATATGTCCGATGAGAATTCAACTCATATGCACCATGCAAGTGCATTCCAACAGTGCTCTGAGGGGAACGTGTGTGTGTGTTTGTTTCATTTGGTGGTGGCAGTGGTGGGTGGGGGTGGGGGGGTGAGAGCTTGCACTCTCTTACACAAGCAAATGCACACACACATATGCAGTCACTGCACTGGCATTAATCGCATATATCCATAATCCTGTCCTCAAATGTATATCCAATAAACCTCATGGACGGACACACACACACACACACACACACACACACACACACACACACACACACACACACACACACACACACACACACACACACACACACACACACACACACACACACACACAGCACCATGTGAAGTCCACACACCAGGCCTTATGGTGTGGCCAGAAGGTAGGTCACATGTTTGGTACTCTCACTATGTCACATGTTAGACAGCAACAGATTTCAGTCTTTCACTATAAAAATTTGATAATGCAGAAGCTATAGTCATTTATATCAGATGATGCTGTGGTGGGTATGAAAGTGGATTTGTGTCAATCTCGCATTAGCATGCCTGGGCTACAGCCACCATGATAAGTGCAGATATACAGCTATGATATAACATTACAAAATAGGTAATCATCTGGCGACCTTTCCCAAAAATCATCACAAATCTCTTCACAGCTGTGCACAGAGGATTTTTAGCGTGTGTGTGTGAGAGTGTGTGTGAGAGTGTGTGTGTGGGGGGGGTTTAGTAGGTTAAAACGAGAAGACACAGTGATGAGGGGAGAGACGCACTGTTCTCTGAAATCAAAAGCGGAGTGTGCTGGATTAAAGTTAAGAAGAACAAACAAAACAGCAGAAAAGCCGAATACTTGGGACTAAGCAGCTTAGGGCCGAGTAAGAGGACTTAAATGCCTCCCCACCACCGCTGCTGCTAAACATTCAACTAGTCCTCTGGCTCGGCTGCACACACATTTTGAGATGGACGTAGATAAAGAGATGGGGGCTTGGAGTTTCTTTTTCTACCGACATGACGAGGTTCCGTATAAGGAGTTTTGCTCTTTGCTCAAACTTGATGGACCAAAAAAAAAAAAAAAACCCTCCATAGAGCTTTTGGTTTTCCCCGAAATTACCGACCCCCCCCTTCCTTTGCAACAGAAAATTGGCTTCCTCTGTGGAATATCTGGACTGATTCATATTCCTGTTCAATTCCCTCAATAGTGAGCTCTCTGCGCTTATCTAGAACACTGCATACTTTCCATATGACTAATTGACATCCTTCTCCACAATCAAACAGCAAAAATGGTCTTGAATTAACAAACCTTTTGTCTCATTATCTTGAATCATTGTTCAGCACAAACTTTGTTTTTTGAGACGCAAAATGCTCATTTCCGGTCTCATCATAAAAGATTAGCAGGAATCTAATCACAGTTTAAGAAGATTCTCAGCACACATAATATGTGTGCCAGACAATCTCTATATATGTGCAGAGAGAGTGTGACAGACGCTTGGTGTGTCTGTGCCCGAGAGAGAGAGAGAGAAAGAAAGAGGAAACGAGCATATGTGCAAGAGGACGTACCTCAGGCTCGGCTGGCTGAGACTGCAGGTGCTGGCGAATCCTCAACATGTCTTTCTCGATCTGCTGGATGCGCGCCACCCGACCCTATGACACACAAACACACACACACACACACACACACACACACACACACACACACACACACACACACACACACACAATTACACACAAACACAATTACACACGGAGCCAAATGCTCAATGTTCCACCATGGTTATGTCAGATATTTGCCTATGACTCTGTTTACAAATTACATTATTTCTCTATAGAGATACCCAGTCCCACTGCCTCAAGGTTCAGGACGTATGAATCTCAATCATTTTCACTACTGAGAACTAGATTATGACCCATGCTATTTGAACCACACAGTGTACATTTCCAACGGACTACGGCAGGACAAAACGATTGTCTGTGGTCATAAAAACGCCACAGGTTCATTAGGCATCAATTTTGTTTTAATAATAAGGTGCTTTGTTCGCGATTTCAAGGGGAAATACTACAATACCCAACATCCTGAAGTGCAAGGGAAACTTCTCCATGCTGGGAGGGCTGGGATTTTTTGACAACCCAAGCAAAGATCATTGAATACTCACCAGACAGAGCAACATAATACGCTACAATGGGAGCAAATGTGAATAGTTCCGCTCTGCATAAGTGGAAGTGTCACATAATATCACAATATAAACTTTTCAGTGACCTTCTGTATCGGCGCACGGGGGCTCAGAGGGAGATTTTCGCCCTTACACTTGTGAAAATAGAACACGGAACTAAATGAACATTTGTGTCTCTCGCTCCCCTTCTACCCTCTTTAACCCTAGAGGTCCCTCACCTGTGCTCTCTTCTCCATGTCCTGACACGTGCCCAGCTGTTGCTCCATGGCAGCGCGGATCTGCCGGGCCTCGTACTCCAGCTGCCGCCGGGTCATGTCTGTCTGCAGAGAGAACTGCACCAGCAAGGAGAAACACCAGTTAGACGACTGGACCCAGACCAAAACAGGCCAGCTTACAGCCATTGCAGCTGCTGGGACAAGTGCATTAAGTCAATACACATTTCATGACGATGTTACATTTTTGCAAGACAGCTGTACTTTATGAATAGGACACTCAACGGCTGAGGTACTGCTTAAGCCGTTGACTGCTTAAGTGCATAAACTGCATTACAGGCATGTAGTCCCCATAATTTATTTATATTAATTAATTTACACAAAGTGCTTACATTCTCAGTCAAGGGCAAGCTGTCGATTCTTTTGGTGAGGTTTTGTAACTGGGCGTAATACCAGTCCTTTTCCTTCTCCTCCTTCTCCAGCTCGGCCATCAGCAATGACCTGTGAGGGGGCACAATGAACGATGACAGTGACCCTTTACCTTCAGTTTTAGAGTAACACCACATAAATGTAAACTGTTGTAGTTGGTGGTTGATGTAACTAAATCTTCCAATTCAATATTACTACTCATACAACTCACCCACCCGGTCACCACTACCACTTGTGCTTCTACTACTACAACCACCACCACAGTCCCCCTATTCAATATTCAACTCACCAACTCTGCAGCTGAGCATTCAAATTATAAACTCAAAAGTCAACAACTCCATTGCATCTACCTCTCTTTCTCCAGCTCCTCCAGGTAGCCAGCGCTGTCTCTGCCCACAGAGGGAGCCCCTCTCCTAGAGAATGAGCCCATGGGACTGGGGCTTGGGCTGCTGTCAGCCGAGCGGCCCGATCCAGAGCCCTGCATGCCAGGCTTGGGGCGCAGCTTCACCCCAGGAAAGCTGGAGCTTGAGTCCAGGCTCATCTCTGCACAGCGGGACAGGTGTGAAGGGTCAAAACCTGTCAATCATGTGAGTTTTGGGATATGAAAGTTGTATCCAAATGTCTCCCCAAACTGTAAGCCTCTTCAAATCTTCAAATTCTTAAAAGGGACATTCCAGAGTATTCCATTCCATTTCATTCCAGAGTATTCCATTCCATAACTGCCAGCTAACGCTAAGTGAATGGGGCACAGAAACCTCGAGTTTAATTTTCCTGTGCCTTACTCCTGTTCTGTTCACTATTTGGTCTGTGTTATACCAGTTTTTACTGTTCTGTTTCATTTACTTCACATTTATGCATTCAGACACTTTTATCCAAAGCGACTTACATTTTGTCAATTATCAATGGTTCAGGGCCAGTCTCCCCTTAACTTAGGGTTCAGTGCCTTGCTCAAGGGTGGCAGCTGGGATTCGAACTCACAACTTTTCAGGCTACTAGCACGTTTCCTACCAACAGCACACCTTGACCTTGAACAACTATGGGTTGAAAAGCTCTGGAATGAGGTAGGACATTATTATTCAGTCACCAAATGTATTGCTACTGGTTAATGCTTCAACTTGGAATGATAGCAGCAGCCATACGGTAGAATGATAAATGAATGCACCCCTCCCTCCCACAAAAATCGGCAAGCACTGACATCGTACCTTTGAGTCTCTCTAGAATATCGATCTGTCCTTGGGAATCTGTGGAGTCTTCGTCGATGCTTCCCTGGAGCTGCTTCAGCACCTCCTGAACGACACGGACACAACAGAGAAGAGACGAGACAAAAAGAAGTACTTTATTTAAATCCACTTCATACACAACTACAAAAATAGGCATACGACAGCACAAATATGCTTCACACATCCCTAAAACACACATACATAAAAGGAAATAACATTTGGATAGGTAACGTAAGAAACAGAGAAGGAAAAACACAAACACAAAAACACTTGGCTATGGGCTGGTGTCACAGATCTGGAGATGAGACATTTTCAGCCTTTTAGCCTGTCAGCCTTTGTAACCAAACATGTTTCAACTGCTTCAACACAAGCCAGGAGAGATTCATATTTCTGGTTCAAGCTCCCTGACGAGGCGCGGGCTTTGCGTGTGTGGCGGATGAGGGCTGTTCGAGAGAGCAAGCGAGGAGCATCTAGGCCATCGGCGGGGGTCTTTGAAGTCCCATCAAAAAAAAAAAACAAAAAAAAACAACACAGCCTCGCGCTGACAAAAGCATAAGTGCCTCTGAAGCCCGAGATAGACGCCTTCCTGTTTTCCCCCACTTTAATCTCCCCAGTCTGTGTTTGATCCAGCTCGGGATGTGGACCTAGTCTCTCACGCCGTGCCGTACCACACCACACCGTCTTCTCCAGCTCTTTCTCCATGTCCCTTCACATGTTGTGAGGGCGTACTTCAAGCACAGATCAACATCCATCTATTCTTAATATAGCCCTCACCTACCTACACTTGTATTCTTATATATGCAAACACACATTTACACAATCGCTGTTCAGAACTCACATAGCTTTTTTTTTTGTTCTTGTGGCTATTCAACAAATGACTGATAACAGTGATGATACAGATCCATAAAGCTCTCAAAAACTCCTGAGCTACCTGGTATCACCACAAATCATATCCTGTACCTTACTGATCTTTTCCCCTCATATCAAGGGGATAGGTAGCTTAAGGATAGATATGATTTGAAATGCAGAGTCCAGAGTATCCACATCGCTTCATGTAAAGCCTATAATAGATCGGCTCGACTGCTGTACCATTGACACCACAAGCTTAACTTTATTAGTCAATTTGTCAACAAAACATTCTTCTTGTAATTCATTATACAGCCTAGAGTTTTTTCTTAGCTCCTACATGTAAGCCTACTCTATTTGCTTTTTATGTTAGAGATGTAAGTATTTCATGAGATGCAGCTACTGTAGGCTACTGGACATTCTACTGTGAAAGCAGTCTGGCTGCGTCTCTCCATCTCGTGGCACAGTCCTTCAACGAAAGCCGGACACAGAAAAGGTCCTGTGAAAATAAACAAGAGAAGCCAATATTGGCCTCCACCAATCAAACCACCCAGACAGCAGAGTCACCATTAACAAGATAACTGGAAGGGAAAGCCAACAGCGGGCAATGACATCACTACTAATTCCTAATGGCGATTCCAGTTCTCACCTCACACATCTACTTATGTGCAATATTAGAATGTGTAAGTGGTGCATCATGGGAGTTGGTGCATTTGGGAGTGTTCAAAATGACGTCACAGAAGCATTGTGTTTTCCCTGCATTATCAGCTTGTAAAGGGGAAGAGAGTCAGTTTCCTTAACAGCTGGAAATTCTATAAATGTGTGGGTTAGGGGACTCATTTTCCAAGCACTGCAGCAGAAGCACTGCAGCAGTACTGTCATGATATTTGGACAATGACACTGCATATTTTATGATAATAAATACTTTACATAATGTGATTAGAGGAATCTGATTCAGTGATACATTCTGCCCATATGTTATGCTGTGTGTACAAGAGTCTTTGCAGTCTAAACTTGTTCTCCATTGTTTGTAAACATGGCGTCGTTGTCAACAAGGCATTTTTCAAATGCCTCTGTGTCCAGACAACTAGGCCTTGTGCCTTGTGACAATAGGTACACAAATGCTTGTACCAAAATAAAGTAAAATCACAAAAATCAAACATTTATTCTAACCCATCAAGAATCACTTCTACAATCACACCAACATGAAGACACCAACATTACCCCAACATTTTCTACACATTATCGACTACACACCGGTATTTAAAAATAGATCAATATAACTGCTGATAAGGGAACCTTATCTAGGTGTGCACGTGAGAGCTAGCCTGCCTCTAAGGATCTAATCAGAGAGCTCCGCTCACCTAGATGATTCCGGAAAACCCAGATAGCCACTGAATGTGTGCTGAAGTCCAGGAATCCATTTTAACCATCGCCCACGAAGAAGCTTAATCAAATCCGACACTCAAACCCGACAGGAATCCATGTACACTGACTGCAAACACATGAACACACAGTGATGACTGTGCTGGAGAGAGGAACAGGATCAACGTGGATCACTCTCGTCTGCAGGGAGGAAACACCAGCTTCCTGTCAACACAGCTGCGTGATTCATGGGCCAACATGCTGCCCCTTTCCATTGGTCATCAGTATATACATAAAAACAATCTGTCTCTCTGTCTAATACAGACATGTGTGCACACATACACACACGATCATCTGCTCTCCATTTTATACACACACACACACACACACACACACACACACAATTCCCATACACACAGACATGTACACGTGCGCGCACAGGCTACACAGACACAGACTCCCCACAACAACAACAACAACCCACACACACCACACACACCACCCACCCACCCACCCACCCACCCCACCCCACCCACACACACACACACACACACACACACACACACACCACACACACACACACACACACACACACACACACACACACACACACACACACTCTTGTGTAACACTCTCTCTCTCCTGTGCTCTTCCTCTCTGACCTTTGGTCCATTCACCCTCAGCTGACCCTGGCCAGACAAGATGGCAGGACATCACTCCTACTTTGGGAGATGACTCCTTCGCCCATTCCCCACACTCATACCCATCCAAGAACCCCCCCCCCCCCTCCACCACACACCACACACACACACAAACTCATACTCCACCGAACAATAGCACTGTTAATGAAGATTTGGGGGGGGGGGGGGGGGGTTCACCCCACAAGCCTACTGAGTCACAGCTGTATAATAAGGCTGAGTAGTCATCAGTTATTCATCATTTACTGGCAGTGTGTCAATGATACCATTTTGGTTAATGATGCTGACGCCACCTCTGCTGTCACTATGCAGCCACTGGGGGACAAGAATAAATAGCTTGCAAACAGGTTTAATGATGTGCTATTTCACTGGTTCTCAAAATGTGGGTCCGGGGACCATCTAGCATTTAACAGAACAAAAGAATATAAGCCTGTATAGTTTAATTTGTGTTTATTATGTGATTATGAGGAATTGTTTCTGCTCCATGGGGGTCCAGTAAAGTTCGAGAACCACTGCATCACTTAAAGTCCTAAATTACCTAAATGTTTAAATATATAACCTAACCTAATATCTAATCTAGCTTGGTAAACAAATATATTTTATAAGCATCTCCAAGCTCCTCTGAAGATATGAAATTAACAGTGACTCCACTGGCGCTGGTGTCGAGTGGGTCGTGTGCGGGCGTGGATCGATGAGAGGCTCTTATCGGTCGGGTGCTGCTCAGGTTGCAACCAGTGCGGCGAGCAGCAGCTCTACTCTGCTCTGTTTGCACCCGTCCACAGACCTTCAGCAGAGCTGGGAGGGCATCCAGTTACGTTTCGCTCTCGGGAGACTGCAGCAGAGCATCAACTTCCCCGGACTCTCTCATATACACTAACACACACACTTCCAAACACACACACACACACACACACTGACCTCTACAACTACGCACCAACAGACACCATCACTTACACTCTCATTCTGTCTCACTTAGACTCGCCATCACTTTGTCTGACTCACTCTGTGCACAGCCTCTAGGTCATCCCTCTTCACCTCACACACACACACACACACACACACACACACACACACACACACACACACACACTTAACCATTAACACAGACACAATGTCGTTGATGTGACCCAGTTACCTTCCTGAATATACAGAGCTCTATAACATACATTACACGCGTACATAATACGTTGTCAAATCAAACTTAAAGCGCTCACAACCCCTCAAACGCAAACGCACACATTAACTATTGTCACTTTTGAGATATGCTGGCACTGACATTCAAGCACAATCGCAAACACACACGCAAGCACACACACGCACCACACACACACACACGCACACACACGCACACCTTTTGAAATGTCATATAATCCAGCCTGCGGTGGAAATCAATGCCTTAAAAGTCCCGTGCCTTGTCCAGGCGTAGGACTCACTGCGGGATTCTCATGCTCATCCAGTGAGAGTTTCATCTGACCACGAGCTACATCAGACCCCCCATCAAGTCTTCGGTTCTCTGTGTGTGTGTGTGTGTGTGTGTCCTGCTTTTGTGCCCTCTCGGCTATTTGCAGGTGCTTAGAATGTTAGAATGTCCTTGTGTGTGGTGAAGAGAAAAAAAGAAAAAAAAACATCATCACATGACATACATGTGGAACACACAGGGAAAAACAAGCACAGCACCATGGGATAGCATTAAGAGCAGAGGTTTAAAGCCCTCAGGACCACTCTTAAAGAGCACGAGGATCTAACCCATTTTGTTTGACAGAAAGCGGCTAACAATAGGCATTTCTTTGCATTTCAATGATATCCAATTAAAGAAAATAACAACAATGAATGAAATTAACTAAGTGAATTAATAGTCTTTGTTTTAGTTTTTACCCAAATTGGACTGAATGTCACAGTCCCCTGAACCCTGCAATATTTTGGTGATCGCCATGGAGACAGAAAACAGCTTAGGTAACCGTGTCAAATGTTTCTAAGAGGGCAGAATTCTTCTGAGACTTATGTCTATGCGTCAGAGGGGAATGTGGTGTTGGTTATCGAACCGATCGCTTACAGCACGATGCCATCAATGGTGTCGCTTGTTTTCGCATGGAAGAAAAATGCCACAGGACACAGGACACGCATACAATGGGACCCTTTCCCCGGCCTCATGGATGTAGAAGCTCAATACGCGTTACATACAGCCCACTATCTCATCAGACCCCGAGGAGCCATGTGAGTTAGCCAATGCGCTCACTAAATCAGTCAATTAGCCTGGTGCGCCTCACCCCAAGCCTCTCAAGCAGCATTTTAAAAACATGGGCTTGTACATAGTCACTAAGGCTCCAAGTGATGATTAATTTCAGAATCTATTAAAGGGACAATTATTTCCCCTTTTAACAAATTAGTTGTTTGAGTGACGAAATGTCTGAAAAGGTGAAAAATTGTGCTACGTAAAAGTACAAAAAGATTTTTTACTGAGTACTTTTCTTAAAAAAAAAAAAAATGCAAATAAATATTTACATAAAATGGTTGGTTATTAATCTAATAATTGACAATTAACTGTCTAATTGTTGCAGCTACAACAGTCACTTACAAAGTCAACAAGCAGTACAGTTTTGACACCTGGGCCTATTCTCTCATTCTAGATATGATGTCTTGCATATCAGCATTTAAACCAGCTATTCTAAACACTACAAGACTGTATCAGTATTACAAGTGTGGAAAGCAGTGGTTGTAGACCAGCCAACACCACTAAGCGGACTTTTCAGTTTTGACCCCATCTGAAGAGAAACCCCTCAATTAAGTGGGAAGGGGAATGCCTACGCAAAGACGTGTTTGTGCTGTTGACATCCTGTCTGCAGCTGTTTGTGTGTGTGTGTGTGTGTGTGTGTGTGTGTGTGTGCTGGGGGCGGGCAAGAGAAAGAACAGGAGAAGGGGTGAGTGAGTGAGTGAGTGAGTGAGTGAGTGAGTGAGAGAGAGAGAGAGTTTTGTGTTTGTGTGTATATGTACATATTTACTAAGTGTGCGTGCCTGCGCTGGGGAGAGGTGGGTAAGTGTTCAGGAAATGGCAGCAGGATGGAAGTCAGCCACAGTCATCAGGCACAAAGGGAGGAAGGAAGCGTCTCAAAAATGCACACCGCCATTCCCCAGGGGAGAAAAATCAGAGAGGGGGCGTCCCAAAACTCGGTTAGCCACAAAGAAAAAAAAAAGAAAAGAAAAGAAAAAAAAATACCACCACCCCAGCACTGCATAATGCTAATCTCCACCACAAGGCTACATCCACTACATGTACCTGGTTTATCTTGCCAAATAAACACCTAATTATTGTTCAATCAGGGACAAAATAAAATAAATATTTGAATTTTGAAATATATGAATTGAGCAAATTGACAGATCTGGCCCATAAATGGCTGCATAGATGACACTGAATGCCACTGCAGCCGCCTCCACCAATCAGCAAGAGAGAACTGGCAACCAGCAGGGGGCAGCAGAGCTCCCCAGTAACACGACCCCCATATCTGCCCAGTGATGGAGAAGAAAAGAGAGGAGAGGAGAACAGAGGAGAGAAAAGGAGAAAAGGAAGGGGGAGGGAAAAAAGAGTGCCCAACAAAATGGTTGCTGCCGTGCCAGGTACCACCATCCATCCAAACAAAACCACAAACAGAGTGATAAATACTGCAGTACACTTCACGTTAGAACATAACTAATATATTATTCACCTTACCCGTCACATTCATTATAAGAAGTTATAAACATGCATGCTAAATAAAAAATAAAAAGCAAAAATTGGTGAGTGGAGGGGAAAAAAAAATCAAAAGCTGCTGCATTTGTGTTGCACCATGAAGGGGATTCTGCAGCAAGCATCAGGGTTGGCTTTAGCCTTTAGCCACATCACCACATCTCTGTCTGCTGATTGAATGCTGCTCTGTTGTGACAGTGATGTGGAGCTGACCACCAGCGTTAGCATCATCTGGGTCACTTGGGATTAGCCCACTTATGAAGAAAGCCTCCCTGCAGCTAGTGTCCTCGCTAAACTAAACATAGCAGTGATGGCAATGCCGACATTCTCACTCTCACACACACACACAAGCTCGCTGTGTTTACAATGAAACTGCAGTGATAAATGCACAGAAATGTATGCGAGAGTCAAACAACAGGAAATGCTGGCGAAGGCACTGTAACGCACACGCACACATGAACCCAACACACAACTCACAAATGCCCTAATGCTGATTTCTGTTCTCACTGCTCACTGTCATGCCCCTGGTCCCCCCAGATGGCCCCTCAGCACATTAGCAGGCAGAAGGAGCCCTGTGGCTCCCAGGAGACGAGGCAGAAGCCTTGGTCAATGCAGCAGCAGTAGCCACTGCCAGGGTCTGGGCTACAGCCCATACGACTCATGGACCTGCCCCAAGAGAAAAAGAGAGGCTGAATCCTAATGTCTCCCCCAAACTCTAAGCCCTGCGCCCTCGAAAACTAAACTGGTATACATGAGCCAATTATGAATGTCCTTGTGGGTTCAAGGCGGAGACGTTGGCTGCTTTCGGATTCTTTTTTTCAATTAGGACATTTCCTTTCCCAACTAAATGACATGGAAATGTTTGGTTGTAAGGACCTTTCAGATTCTCCAAATGTTTAGAAAGATGCTTTGATGCTTCCTTTCAAGCCCCTTTAGCATAGTGTACACTGATGCTTCCTTTCAAGTCCCTTTAGCATAGTGTACACTGATGCTTCCTTTCAGCCTTTAGCATAGTGTCCTAGCTCCTTTAGCTTAGCATAGTGTACACTGATGCTTCCTTTCAGTCTTTAGCATAGTGTACACTGATGCTTCCTTTCAAGCCTCCTTTAGCATAGTGTACACTGATGCTTCCTTTCAAGCCTCCTTTAGCATAGTGTACACTGATGCTTCCTTTCAAGCCTACTTAGCATAGTGTACACTGATGCTGCCGTTCAAGCCTCCTTTAGCATAGTGTACACTGATGCTTCCTTTCAAGCCTACTTTAGCATAGTGTGCACCGGTTGTTCCTATGAAACGAAAGGTGGCATGAAAAGCCCCATAATTCCTTGCGCTAGGAAACATAAATAAGTCCTAAATAATTAGTTTTATCTTTCCTTGACCCTGTGACATTTTCCAATGAGGTCAAAGCACAGTGGATAGTGCAAGAAGATAGGAAAGAGCCACTGAGATTCAGCCAGAGACTGGCTCTGGATCCCCCACCCCCCACCCCTGAGTGTGCCCTCACACTCACACTCTTCCCAACTCTGTGTCACTCCCACAGCACATCTGCTCAACTGCCATCTCACCCTATACTAATCACCGTCTGTCACCCAAATTATCCCCCTCCTACACTACACTACACTATACTATATAATCAACACCTCTGCCTGGGTAGTTTTTTCCATCTGTTACACATTTACTATGTGTTTTTTTTTTTCCTCCTGCTCTCTCTGGGGTTGTCAACTCATACTTCCTTACCGCCTCCATTTGAACTCTTGAATTGTCCAGCATCTTCACCACCAATGACCTTATGGGTATATTAACCCTCCATCTCACTCAAGACTGCCAGACAGTACCCAGTCTTCTTCTGCCTTTCCTGCTCCACTGTGTCTTTCATCATTACCTGTCTCTCTCCTAATCCTCTGGGAGTGTGTGTGAGTGTGAGGGAGAGTGTGTGTGTGTTAGACACAGGAGTGAAATGTGTGTGTGTTTTAGACACAGGGGTGGAGTGAAGTGTGTGTGTGTGTGTGTGTGAGAGAGCGTGAGAGTGTGTGTGAGTGTGTGTGTTCCTCCATTCGTTAGTCTAATGAGTCAAAGGGAGAGGCGCAGTGCTCAATGGTACCCTCTATAGAGCTGCTCTTGGGTGAATCCCATTGCGGGAGGGTAAAATCAGCCATTAATGATTCATGAAGGAGGATGGGGGTGGTGTGGTGGGGGCGGGGAACGCACAGCAGGCGGTCAGTCGGTCCGCTGCTTCGGAGCGGTGCAACCGCGGTCATTTCAGGTTTCTGAAGCAGACAGGCGGCATCGGGCGCCCGGGCCAGCCTTGAGCGAAATGCTATGCTGTCTGAGCATCTTAAAGCAAGAGGGCAGCCAAACCGCCCACTTCAGCAGTCACATCCAAACCAGAGTGGTAATTAAAAAACATTATGTTCTAGTCACTGATTACTGATCAAGAGCTCTCAGTCGACACAAAACTGTACAGTAAATCTCCTGCATAATGCTCTTCTATAGAATCATTTCTGTTAAACTAAACAATCTAATATTACAACTGCTCTTAGTGCATAGCTGTTTGTTTTAACAGACCTTGTTACCAATATGGGCTGTTCAACCTCAAAAATCAGTTGCCATATGTGATATGAGATTTATTTTTTGTAAATTTGCTCAAAGATCATTCTGATGCCATTTTAGGTAAAATAAAAAGCTCTGTCCTGATCCTGACTGCCATCTCCGAGCCATGATTGGTTGCCGAGTGAACAGGCATCGCATGCATGCGCTTCCGCTTCAAAGCCTCGCCCCTAGCAACACCAATCCCACATCTCGACAACAGAGTGAGTCGAGCAATCCTCCACCTCACGAAAAGAAATGTGTGGGGGTTGAAATAAAAAAATAAATAAATAAAATTAAAGAAAGCCTCTCAACTTCACCGAAGGAGCTGGAAAAAATGTCATTCTGGTGCCGCCAGCGAGAACAAGGAGGCTGTGCCAGGCCACTGCTGCCCTCCTCCTCCTCCTCCGAAAATCCCTTGTCACCCTCCTATAAAGGTTTCTCTGGCACCTCGGAGGGTTGGGCTGACATCCCCGCTTTCATTTGAGGTGGCAGCACTGCCTACCGCAGAGCATCATGGGATTTCTTAAAAAAAAAAAAAAAAAAAAAAAAAAAAAAACCTTCAGCTGAACCCAATGTGCCCCTTTGCCTCACTCTGTCGGAGACAAAATCCCAAAGACTACACACACACACACACACACACACACCACACACACACACCACACACACACACACACACACACACACACACACACACACACACACACACACACAGGCTAAACTCAGTGCCACATCAAACACGCCACTCTGAAAGATGACAGAGAACAGGAGTCAGGCAGAACAAAGATGGATGAGGAAGGGACAGGGAAACAGACTGTGCTTGTGTGTTTGCTCTGTGTGTGTGTGTGTGTGTGTGTGTGTGTGTGTGTGTGCGTGTGTGTGTGCGCAGTCAAGATAGTGAGCAAAACAAATCAATTACAAATCAAATTTAAAGTAAAGTTGAAACTAAACCCCCAGACAAGAGAGGGGTAACAGAGGGAGACTGTGCGTCAGAGCAATGGAGGACCTGGAAGACAGGGAGCAGACAGGGATGGAGACAGGGGAGGAGGGGAGAGGGAGACAGGAGCATAGCTGAATAGAGAGTGACTGGTGTGAGCAAGAGGATGCCTGGAGCCATGAGTGTGATTTTGTGTGTGTGTGAGCGTGTGTATTTTGTGCTTGCGTGACAGGAGAGGGTGGAGGTACTGGATATGCCATCTAGTGTAGCCGGCGTGGCTGGCGGTTATTTGAACATCCCAGAGAGGACTAGGAGAGGCAGAGAGTATTTCAGTCCCAGGCAGATGCTAATGGTTCCCTACTCTTCCCTAATCCCTGTTACATCAGCGCTCCCCTCCTAATTTAGGTGAGGACCCACTCACAGTCACAGAACAGCAAACTACAAACTAGCAACATCCCCAAGCATGCCAAGTCTCACTACAGCTGAACAGGAAACAACTCGAATTACACAGCACAGCAGCATGTGCTCAAGTGACTTTCATAAAATATAGTCCATTTCCATGACTGTTGGACACTTAAGTGCTTATTATTTGGTCATTTATAACCCCAAAAAACAACTTAAAAGTGAGGGACCATTCAAGATTCCCCATCACAAAAGAAGAGCAGACACAAACACTGAAGGAGCCTGCTTTCATTCCCACTTCAAATATTCTGATCCTGCTACACCGAAAAGAGGAGTAAGTGAGAACCTTACTACTCTCAGTCACACTATGGAAGTGACCCTACAGTCACACTATGCACCTTCTGCCAGGACTTTCCAACTTACTTTCATATTAGATGCCTCAGTCTCCAGTTTGGTGAGATGGTTGGAGTTGTCTTCGAGCTCCTGACGCAGGTTGGAGTTTTCCATCTTCAAGGCCTCCACTTGCTTCAGCAGCTGATCGTAAGACGCAGCAGCCATCTTGCACTACCTCTTGACCTGGGGAAAATAAATCACAGACAGAATCTTCATTAGAAATACGACCTCAGTTAGTACCCTAGTAGCTTCCTACGAATGTTATAGCCTCGAAACAATTCACAAACTAGGCTAATAAACCCCAACATAATAACACATTAAAAACACACATAATGACTAGCAATTCCTTCAATACACTGCTTGTGCATTCAAAGAAGCCAAGGAGCAGATCGATAAACATTCACATTTGCATCCTTGCAGCAACCAAATTTAGAGCCCACAGATTTAGCCCTCATAAAGCTAACTGATCGCTGGGTTTCATGGGGGTGTGCTGACAGCCGGAAGGCTTCATGCGAAGAGAAACTACAGGAGTCAAATGACTGTCACATGTAGTGGGGCACCACACAGGATGGACAAACACTTCAACCTTCCATGGCTCTAATAACCCAAAGATCTGGGTTATAAGCATGACACGCTTTGCCTCTCCACCACACTGTGGCCCATTCAGTCATTTCAAATGGCCTTGCACATAAATAATTAATGGTGGATAATGCATAATTTATGTTGCAGCAGATTCACAGACAACCTCAGTTTGTGTTGGTTAAAGTGAAACTGTTGTTTTTTCTTCCCCCCCCCCCACTACCAACCTAAGTCTAATTTGACAGAACACAAAAAGAACGTCTAGAGCAGAGGGAGATGTACTCTAATGGTGTTCTGTCTATTCACACAGCCGCCAGCTATTCAGCTCCCCGTTCCAACAGTGAAAGTGGCTTTTTCTCTCTGCTACTTTCTGTCCTCGAGGAGTGTGCGAGAGTCATATTTCATTAGGCGGCACGGCCACTCAAACGCGGGATAGGCCGTGCCATTGCCATTGTGGGCCCTTGTGACTCACGTGTTCCCCAGTTTTTATTCCTTTCTCTTTCACGCCATCTCCTCTACATGGGCCCTAACAGATCCAACCCAGAGCTCGGAGAGGTAAGGGACCGCAAGAGGAAAACTCAGAGTGACAGAGGAGCACGGGACGTTGAATCCGCACGAGTGAAGAAGGAGCGTTTATTTTTAGATTCGTTAACAGGCAGCGCGGGGCAGGGATTTCGCAGGGCCAGAAAACCTCTCTCACCCAGTTGTCAAGAAATCACCAGTGACAGGAGACCAGAGGCTACTTGATGGTGCTCTCTCTTCCCACATCCTTTTTGAAGCACTGAATTCAACCCATTACCATTATTAACCATCGACATTAACTGAAAGCACAAAAGCGCTTTAACGGCACCGAGGCCTAAATTATCCATGACGGCTTGAAATCAATAATCAGGAAACTAAATCTCAGCTTTTCACTGGGGACAGGGACAGGGGGCACCTAACATAACCTGGTTCACAAGGAGAGTGGGAGGGTGGGCAACAGCATCTTAAAATCAGCCTAATAGTTTGTGCATTTTGGCACCATTTATCAGGAGGTCTTAGACCTTAGTTTGGGCTGACAAAAAGAATGATTGACCTGGGGTTAGTCAGTCAAAAAAAAAGAAAGAAAAAAACTCAATTTGGCACAGCTGATTTGACAGCGTGACCCCAATCAATAATCCCCACACCCAATCTGGGTTATTGTTCAGGGGTCCGGATCCAGGCCAGTCGGTGCAGTGGCATACCAGTGCTATTGTACACAACTGTAAAAGCCACGCCACTAGACACACACACACGCACGCACGCACGCGCACACGCACACGCACACGCACACGCACACACACACGCACACACACACACACACACACACACACAGCTGCAATGAGGAAGCGAGAGGGGAAGGAAGAGTGCTGGAAAGATTTGGAAAGGAATTGCAAAAATCTGATTAAACTGCCCTGGAGTGCCTCCCTTCCTCCTCCTCCTCCACAGCCTGGTCTCTCACTCTTCCCCCCCACACAGACGGATGGCTACTGCTAATGTTCACCATTATGCACCAGTGCTCAATAAGGGCCCGCCATTTTCATGGTCATCTTGAAATGTTTGGGCTCTGAGCGAAATCTTCAGTTCCATGTTGTCAGTGACAGCCCAGAGATAGTGTGTGCTGTGCATAAAATGTAGGGTAATGTTACGGGAAGTGTGCCACAGCACGGCGCAGAGACTACAACGACGGACTCTGCCATGTTTTGCGAGCCTGTGTGCTAAATTTAGGCATCTGTAACATCATTACGGCTTCTTCCAGTGATCAGATGTGCCAGGTTCGACCTAACTGGATTTAAAATGACACCAATCCATGCATATCAGATTATCAATTATGTCAGTATGCAATATAATTTCATTGCAGCTGCATTCAAAATCACACTCCATACAGGAGCCAGTTCCTTCCTGACAAATCAATACCTTTTCAACGACCAACCACACTCACTCTCACACACATACACCACTCAGTTTTTAGCTTTGATCTCAGGCTGTTGAAAGAGCTGTATAAACACATCATAGGCATTAATGCTGGTAAATTTTTAACCTGACCAGTGCATAAAACGTGACGGACTTCTAGATAACGATGAGGCACCACGAGCGATGATGGCACCACCATTATGGCATACAGCCATCAATTAAAATGCTCTACATTTAAGGCTAGCCTTGGGCAAAATAAGGCTAGGAGGTGGAGGGCCAAATAAGGAATGAAAGACAGTCTGGGAGAGAGTAGGGGTGCAGGGCTGCCTTATGAATATTACATTAAGGTTCCCTTGAAATGGAAACAACAACAGAAAGAATTATCCTCGTTCTTTCTTCCTTCCTTCCAAAACCTGGCATCACGTCACCATTACACAATGGCTTTATGCCATTTTCTACTTTAGCAAATGCTAATACTTCTTCCAACCTTCCATCACCAAAACCACCCAATCATCTCCATCTCACCTTTTTTTTTCACAAGGAAGCAGTGAGCTTTTGTGTGGTCATGACTTTGCCAGTGCGGCAGTGTGCGTGTGTGCGCGTGTGTGGTGGAGTGGGTGTGTGTGTGCATGTATTTTACCTCACCCAGTTTTTTGAGGCTAAAAAGCCCTGCAGTCAGCTGCTTGTGGGTAGCACCAGTGACCTTCCCAACTCTACAACAGCACAGTGGGCATCTTTTTTTCCCCTCAATTTAGCCCCCCACTGGCTGAGTCCCCCGTAACACTCCACCTTACACTCTGGCGACTAACGATCTCGTTCACCAGCCGACACAAAAGCACTGCCCCACCCCCCCAACAACCACCACCACCACCTCCTCCACACCGTTGCCCTCGGAGACGCTCCCTCGGTCACCGTGGCCACCACCACACATCTGCTTTTGTCTGAGCATCACCGGTGGAAAAACCACGACAGCATCAGTCCGGGAGACCAGACTCTCTCCTCCCTCCATCTTTAATGAGGACGCCAACGCTCAAACACACAGTTGCATCCTGCCCCTGCTTGAGTCGCGCTACCATTTGCTTTACCCTCACATCCTTTGCATGGCAGCTTTGCCTTCGTCTTGCCCTTCCACAGCTCCTATGCAGCAACAATGCAGCCCTTTTTTGTGTGTGCAGCCTTCACAAGGCTCACGAATGATGAAGCAAAAGAAACAGGGGAAGCCATCGGACCGATGCACATCCCCCTCTTCTAACGCACACACGCACAGGCACAGCACAGGCACAGACAAACACACACAAACCCTCCCCATCTCTCTCTCTCTACTCGCCTCTCTACACTCGTCTCACCAGCCAGCCATCAAAACAAAAGGCTTATCTGCAGCGCCTCTCCTTTCACACAAACACACCATTATTCCTCCCTTTCCCCAGACCAGCAGCCTAATCCACACCCAGGGACAAAGCACAAAAAAAAAAAACTTCTCGCCTCGGTTTTTGTGCCTCTTTCTTTGACATGCAGCTAGAGGGAAAAAAAGAAAGAGGAGAAGAAGAGAGAAAACACATAGCCTACCCCATGACGGTACCAGTGACAGCCTCCATCCCATCTCCCCCTCAACTGTGTCATTCGCAACAGCACATCCCTGCTTGCCTGGTCACATGACTGAGACAGTGTCCAATCAGAGAGGGGGGAAGTCGGGCCGGTGGTGCAGTGGCTGACGCTGGCTGGCTTGCTTCCAAACCGGTACCCAGCTGCTTCCCCAGGCTCATTACAGCTCTAAGGGGTGGGGGGGTTGGGGCGTTAATGGGAGACAGAGGGCCAGGCAGGAGCCCCCAACCCACCCCCATTCCCCATCCCCTTCCTCTTTTCTCCTACACAGCATATAGATTAGGGAAGGGAGGCGGTGGCCGAGGGAGGTCAGATTGCCGGAAGGTCAGACCACCAACTGAGAAAGCTCAGAGATCACATCAATGCCAGAGTGCCAGAATTTCATATTCAAACTTAACAAGGACCCTGCCCACACAGACACAGAGACAGACATACACACACACACACACATCACACACATGCCCAAAGGGGTGGGGGGAATAAAATAACCTCACCCATAAAGTATAAAAACACAGGGAGAAACTGCCCCACCCTCTTTACAGATGCCGAGCCTGTTAATCTTCACATGACCCACAGTACCACAGGCAAAACAAAGAAGAACATGCTTTCCCCTCAGAGTCCTTTGCCAGCTTGACAAGACACAGGCACATAACCTTGTGACGAGAGGCAGGAAGTGACTCTAGGCTTTCAGGCAATGCGGTCCCTTCCAGTCATCTGTGAGCGTCAGAATGGGTGTGATAATCAGCTGATTCACAAATACCAACCAATTGACAATTCTGTCAAATATGTCGGTCTGTTACCTCATTCTGTCACTGTATGCAGTACTGTTTAGTAACTGTTGTTATTGTTTTGTTAGTGTCTCTGTTCTGTGTCATGTCCGTATGTTGTTTTGATGCATTTTGTCCCTGTAACTTTCTACTTGCCAGCTAAGCAAAACATAAGTGCACATGCTTGAAATACGTCATGTGTCTGTGTATGAATGACACACACTGTTCTTCTATTTCACTAGTCAAACACGGCTACTGCTACTACTTGAATTGACTGAAAAACGTGTCTAACATTGAAACTTTCACAGCGGCTGGCATTCATTTCTCATTATTTGCTGCCTCACTGCATAATGCCTGTTGTGCTTTCTTGTGGTTATGGCTAAAGTTGTTTTTGTCACTGCGGTAAGGTCATGCACAAACGCACAGGCCTGCAGCACCTTCATCAATCAGCAGCTAGAGGAACAATGGTGACGCAGATGAAAACACCACCTCATGGCATCGAGCCCTCATGATTCGGCAGAAACAGAGCAGAGGATACTCAAAAGCTTTCTCAAAGCTAAAGCAATATTTCAACACACTGACACTGAAAACCTCCTTGTAACATAAACACGACCTAGTCCGAAATTGTGAAAACAAACACAGATAAGCAGACAGACTGATAGATAGACAGATACAGAGATAGATATATAGAGATATAAACAGATAGATAGATTGATAGAGATAGATAGATAGACAGATACAGAGATAGACAGACAGAGAAAGAGATATACAAATAGAGAGAGATAGAGAGGAAGCTAGAGATCATGAATTGGAGACCACTCATTGCTCCATGCAGTTCTCAATCGGCTCATAGTGACAGATCTCATCAATATGAATGTGCTGCTATGAAGTTAGCTTGAATAAAAAAAACATGGCTCTAAACAAAAAATAAATAAATTAAATAATAATAATAATGCTTCTGACTAGCCTAGCCCATTTTCATCATAGACGAGTCAGTGCTATTCAAGGTGCCAGACGGCACACAAGACAGCGGGGCTGTTTACGATGAATAAAATCAGATATCAGGCCTAATTAAATTCATTCCTCTTCACTCCTTAACTCCTCTCCTCTTTGAGCAAGAGAACGGAGGAAGTCCCACCAATTCGTCCCTCTCCCAGCAACTCGTTAAAAGACCCACAGAATTCTCTAACTTGATTAAGCATAAAGCAGAGTTATGTGAAAGACTTCTTGTTGAGGCTAAGCCTGGACCTATATCATACACAGTCCCACTGCTGGGGAGTCCAGAAAAGACTGGGAGAGGAAGAGAGTTGAATGCTCAGCCTGTATCCGGGATGTTTAAACAGCAATTCTGAATGTTGTTTTTTAATGCAAATGAGCTGAGGGTGAAAGGCATTGGCAGGGAATCTTGTTGGCCAGTTCTGTGTCCTTTAGTCCTGAGTCCTGTACCTCTTCTCACACAATCTCCTTGCTGGTGGGAAAGCTGTGGACTCCACGGAGACCCAAAGAGAACAGCAAAACTGGCCAAAATAGTTTGAAAAAAATACATTAGATATAATTTAGATTTAAAACTCTTGCTGTTGGAGAATACAGTATTACTGGATGAAGTAAAGGTTCCAAGACTACAGCTACACAGCTTACCACAAAGAGAGTCATACAGGCAGTATGATGGACACTGACAATACTATGCGACATGACTGAAAATATGGCTATGCAGGAAAAATGGCAGGACACTGAAAAAAAACACATTTGGGTGTTCCGAGTTCTGCTTTTAACTTCATCCATCCACAAAGGTTAATCACCATGACGATTTATGTAGGATAGCAAACATACGATTCAACCAAACATTTACACATACACATACCAGCATTTCTGAAACTGTGGGGTATGGACACATGACAGGTGGGGCGCAAGACTAAACTTGAGACCGCGCCGTGCCCCCTAAATTTGCATCTATCCTTTTTTTGTCACACAATGCACTAAATGAAATTACACAACCAGAGCTTTCCGCCAGTGTTACTAGCTAGTTGCTATGACCGTTTGCAAAAAAAATTAGCTTTGAAATGACACAGAATAGTGCTTAACACAGCTCTGTGTCCATCTCATACCCATTCATCTCTGTGAAATATCTCATGACCTCTCATGAACTCAAATATGGCAAATCACATATCAAAATAAACAGTGGAACCTATCGATCACAATGCTTTGCATCATTCCTCTTTATGATTAGTGGCGCCCGAACAATCTGGTCTTGAAATCACTTAAAATAAAATTTCTGCATTGTCTCCCACCCCCAACACAAAACAATTTATTTCCTTTCCAAATCAAAAGTTTCACTCAGATTTTGCCAAACAGTATACCAGAAAACCCACCCTATTGAAATGTAAAAAGATATTTCTCCTAGCATGCTATCCTTCCTTATAGCTTAAAAGTAAAGGTAGTGAAAATACTTAGGACCCAAAAAGTTAAATGCTTCATTATAAAAAACAAACATCAGAAATCTAAAATTGGACCTATTTTGCTACCATTTTGGCACGCTAGTGGGCAGGTGGGGCATAAAAATTCACTCCTTTCCAAAGTGGGGAAAGACAGAACAAGTTTGAGATGCACTGCCCTACTGTAAAGCTGTGTAAAGCATAATTCACTTGCAACATGGACTTACTTTCTTCTTTCATGGACATTCTGCTATATGACAGCACTGCCTAAAAGCCCCTTTTGATACTAAAAAAAAAACTGTCTACACTGTCTTCTTAACAACATTATTTTACAGTAGAATGACGAGCCAAACAGTAGATGATGGGTTATGAGACGTTACATTTAATTTAAATGCATAACGAACGTAGTGTTCATGTTCACAGTGAACCGATTCTTTAACAATCAATAAAAAAAAAAGCGTGTCTATCAAAACTTACCAGAGGTGTGTGGTTCTCATGTTGTAACCTGCTCAAACAAATTGCCATAATTTGTGACATAAATATGACTCAGTCAGCTGTTGAGTTAACAGCCGACTTCAGGACTTCCTGACTAGCAGGTAACTTAGCAAGCTAAGCAACAAAATGAACAAGCTTGAAGTCAAGTCAACAACAGCACATCAGAATACTGCACTTATGTCAAATCAGAACCAACATAGTCAAAAATACCAAATTTCAAAAACAACAACAACAAAAAAAAAAACTATCCAAACATTGGTTGGGAGGAATGTATGCCAATCTACAGGGTAAGCACATGGTTTCTGATATTTTTGCCCAAAAAGTTCACTCCCTTCTCACAGCCTTTAATTATTCCAACTCCAGAACCAAAATGCAACCTGAGCATGCCAAGTCTATTCCGCAAACACCTTTGAGTCTGTTCTGTCCATCATCTAATGCAGTCACTCATTCCATGACCTACTTAAACAGATGCAATTCACTGGCCTTTTCTCCTAACTCCACAATTTACATGCAGGTGAACTTGTCTTTAACTAAGACGGCTGAAAAGGGTGTCTGCATGAGTCCTGTTAACCTCACTTACTTGAGGTTAGATACTGAACTACTAACAGATTAAGTAGGTGAGCTCCTTCTGTGCCCTAACAGCTGTTAGTCGGTGAATCAGAGTATCATCACTTCCAAATCCAGAAAGCTTAGTCTGTCTCTGCAAAGGTTAGATTCTGTGTGCCCAGTAGGGAAAAACAAAATAATTCAAAGAATTAGGCCACAACATGGGAAAAGGTAGGTGCTTATCCATTTTGTTAAATCCAAATGGTACACGTCACTCAAGAGTTCTGCAAGTTTTCAACAAACCGTAGGCTACATCTCAATCCAAGTAAGGCCAAAAGGCAGATTTCCTGGAGCAGTGAGCCTGAAGTTTCCCAGTGGGACACAACAAAGTATGCAGAAGACAGCATTTGAGTCTCTTAAAAAACATTTGTCTACTATCTGCATGAAACGCACACCAAACTCTAAACAGACACAGTTTAGTTTAATTATTGTGCAGACACTAGGCTACAATCTCGACCTCGAATTATATTACAACTTTACAACTCTATTACAACAGTTTTGATAGAGTTAGGACAGGCAACCGTTTCAATGAAGCCAGTGACACATCTCAACAGTAACAACAGAGATCCATTTAATGTTATTCGTATTTACAGAAGTTGAGAATATTGATACATACCTTGCTACATACCGAGCAAACGGTGACGGTAGATTTTTACATTGTTGCAACAGATTCTCTGCTCAATTTGTGCGTCCACAACGTTACGACCAAGGAGATGGTCCGCTGAGAACAATATCAACTGACTCCAGAACTTATAACAGGCCTATTATTCCCACAACCATCGACCCTATTGTTTGGATAAGAAAGGGGGCATGGTGGTACTATGTAGACTTATTTTCAATGACAACACTGGCTTTCTTGCTTGCTAGTTAGCCAGCTAGCTAACGTTAATGTTTAAGTTTCCAAAACCAGAAACACAAACAAACACGGGGAAGCTGGCCCGAGTGGTGTCGGCAGAACTGTCTGCGATCCAGATATAGCTGCCGCTGGATGCTAACTTAACTTAGTTGCTTTGCTAGATAACTCTGCGCCAGCTCACTCTTCCAAAAATAGTTTATCGGGGCTTGTAATTATACAACAAGTGCTCATTTTTGGTTTTAGACACGAGTAACGTTAGGCTATGTCATCCCAAATTCTTGTAAACAAGGGGGTAACCAAGTGCTGCGTTAGCTTGCAATGGGACCATCCTTGTGATAGCTTTGCTCGATCGCTTAACACTGCAACATTAGGTAAATTCTTACCTGCACTAAACATTCGCCTTCCCCTTCAAGTTGATCAGTTGTCTTTTTCTCAGAGGGTCGCTGACCAGTGGTAAACTTTACTGATCGTAAGGACTAAAGAGGCATTTATCTCCTTAAAAACTTAATCAGCTCCTGGAGATGGCAACAAACTTTTTCTTTTGTGTCTCCCACCGATTTTTTTCTCCCTCGGACGGCGTCTACCTCCCCTGTTACGCCATGTTGTGTGTTCAGTCGGCTCGCGCGCATGCTTGGTGCTCATATGCGGAAGCTGCGTCCAGAAGCCCAGGTCGCGCGCGCACAGCTAGGAGCAGTGTGCCCAGATTGTGCCATTATTATGCCTTATATCACTTCATAATTACTAGACTACGCACAATATATGAAATAATAATAATATTAATATCAACAACAATAATGATATTAACAGCAACAATGCTACTATTAATGTTACTACTACTAGGGCTACCACTAGGCTACTCTTAGGCCTACTACCTACTACTACTATGCATATAATAATAATAATAATAATAATAATAATAATACATTCTCGTTTCATTACGACATACTTGTAAACCACATTTTCACGTTTATTTTGAGGTTTGAGTTGGCTAGCAAAAAAGAACGGAATTTCAAACGGCCCTTCAACGCACTTGTTTTCAGAAATCCAAATGATTCAAAAGGGCATCTTGAAATGTTAGTTCTTACACATCTAGAACGATGTCATTCGCCCCTAGTCTAAAACAAATCGCTTCTATGACGAAGTCATATACGAGTCTGAACACCAGAGGTCAGCACAAAACCAGAAAGGGAAGTCTGTACAGGCGGTTGTATTGTCTGGGTGTGAAGATGCTGAGGTAACTTTACACAGATGCACTCGTCATCAGTATGAGAGCAATTTTACAGAAATAACAGAAATCAGTTTCGGGTAAGTTGTGGAGAACGTGGATAGCTGTATTTATAGTTGAAGAGAGCGCTTAGTGCCGAGCGCAATTAAAAGATCTAATTCTAGACCTATCTATTCTTCCGACAGGTGGCAGGAACGTTGCGTGGTGCTACTGGTCCGGACTGGAGAGATGGTGAGGGAGGAGTCTCTGGGCTGAAGGCAACTGTGGTGGAGACACCGACACACCGAGCCAGCTCCCTAGCAACGCACAGTGCACAACCGGATAGAAAGGACCTACTCCGCTGTGCTCGGGCCGACAGGTTTTTTGGTACAGAGATGTTTGACTTTTTCTCTGTTCGGAGGACACCTTAAATACAGAAGATACGACATATTTCTGGAACAGTATCTCTGAGGGATTTGATGGTGTTCGGAAAGCGTGAAGGATAAAAGTTTCCTTCGGAAAGTGGAGAAAAAAGCACAGTCAATGTGCCAACTTAACGCATACCTATAACAAAAGCAAAAGTAATCAGAATCTTCTGACGCAGTGTAGCATGTGCGGTATTAGTGTCTTAAGTGAAATAACATGTGTCGGACACTTGTTTCCAATATTAGCTAGACACCTCCATCCCAAATGAAGACGTCTTGGCTGAAGAACGGTGACAAAGACGACTCTTACTTCGACCACAATTAAGGTACCTTGATTATGGTGAATCTGGGCTAATTTTTTAGCTTCCTGGTTTTTATTACATTGATAAACATCCCACTGCTCTTGTTTAAGTGTGAGTGTGGTCCCAGTGATCCTGTTATGCACGTAAAATAATTGAATGAATATAAGTCAATCTGTATGCAGTCTTTTAACCCGTAACATCCGTTTTGCAGCACTGACACATCTACAACTTGCGTGGCTCGCTTGTCAAAGCTGGAGAGATGAGTTGCTTCTGTGCAGTCCAAGAGGAGTTTTATTGCGAAGTGCTACTCTTGGATGAAACGAAACTTGCACTGACCACTCAACATCAAGGAATCAAGGTAAGACACCGGCACTGATTTTCCTTCTGCGTGCATGTTTTGAAATGTGTTTTCAGTCAATGTATTCGAATCACAGGACGTGCTTTGTATTGTCTTGATATCCATATTGTGTGAGAAGCGTTTGTGGGAAAATTGAATGAGATTGTCTATTGTAAATAACTAACAGGAATGTTGTCAATCCGATTATCCGATTAATGAAATTACAAAGACATTTAGTTTTTTCCGATATACACTCAAGAAGAATTAAACCTTGTGGTCATATCTGGGCTTACATGGGGAGTACAGAAAATACATTTTGTCGTTACTTAGTCAACTTCTCCCAAATATGCCCCTGACTAGAAAGTATTACAGCAACTCCTCAAATGATCTCCCCTCAGAGGCATAGAATACGTGTTTAGAATTCTTCCTCGTGTGTGTAACAAAGACTAAATGTATCGATATCAGAAGTGTCTCCTCTCGTTTCTCCACCTCGGGGCGCATGGAATCCTGTCAGCATGACGCATACTTGACATACAATAGACTACTGATTGGACTGAGGCGAAGTTCAACTAAGGGATATTTAGTTGTTTTGTTTGTATATAGGATATTTCGTGAAATGTTCATAAATGTAATGACTTAATAATAGTGAAAGAGACAGTGGACTACCGTAGATGCTGTGGATTGTGATGAAAAAAAGAGTAAAAGAGAATGGAGTCCCCTGAATCTTTTAGGGGTCATGTACCTATCACTCTTCAAAGTCAAAGGCAACAGTAACAACACTCCACTCACACACTCACACAGACACACACACACACACACACACATACATACATACATACACACACACAAACGGGCACTATACAGACATTTATTAAGCATACCCTCATGAAATAGGTAGATACATAAATACACATAAACATGCATGTAAGCACACACACACACACCACATTACAAAGGGGAGAAACCTCAGAGATTCTTGGATGTGCGCTTAGAACTGGAGGCAAGAGAGATCGAGTTGCTCATCCGTTTTTAATGGCTACAGAGGAGTCAGTGTCAGTGCAGGTGGGCCACTGGGCAACTTCTCCAAGCTTAGCGCAGTGCCATGGAAATGGAGTGTCTGTGTGTGTGTGTGTGTGTGTGTGTGATTGTTAGGTTGTGAATATCAAGACAATGTGCCTAAATTGTTCTTTTTAGTGTTTTCTTTACAGTAAAGGGGTCAAAGATGAGCTAAAGTTGATGTAAGCATAACTGGGTTCATTTTTCAGAGATGTAGTGTACCTACTGGGGGAATGTACAGGACCCAAGTAGGACCCAACCTAACATGGTTTTGATCACAACATCTGCAGAACAGCAGAACAATTATTTTAAAATCCAGGCCTGGCCAGGACATGCAGATGTAGATATGCAATGATGTTCTTTCCTGTCTGGTTGTCACTATGTTGGTTTCTTAGGGACAGAACCTAGAACAAGATAGAAATTTTGTTTTTTTTTGTGGGATTTCACTATGTCAACAGTGCAATCAGTGATTTCATGTGTCATTTAGAGAAACAAACAAGAATGGAATTCAGTTCTTACAGTAGGAAGGATTTTTCAGAGGGCATGAAAATTTTCCCAGGACTTCTTACAGTTGTCGGGTGACGCTGAATAAACAAGTCAGAATTAATCCTACTTGTGATCCTATTTACATCACCCTCTCCAGTACTGATTAGATAAGATTTACTGTTTTCATGGTGCCGCATGTTTTCGGGGCACGTTATCGGAGAACTACTGCAATCTCAGCCAAAACCTTAGTCATATGGAAGAAGAAAAAAGAGAGATGAAAAGGACATTAAATTTGTCCATTAGTATTCTTTTATCCAGTAGCAAAGCAGAGGTTTAGGCTAAAAATGTGTACGTTGTGCATGTAGATGTATACGTTGTGCTTGTAGATGTCCCAAGGGAAACACTTTTTAAATTCCGCTTTTTTGTTTGTTGCCGTTTTTAAGACAGGAAGTGACACAAAACGTGGGGCATAGCACAGGGTGTAACCTTGGTGACAGCTGCCCTTCTCCACACACACACACACACACACACACACACACACACACACACACACACACAGAAAGAGAGAGAGAGCTGCTTTTACACACCCACCCTCACACCCACTCTTCTTGTTCTGTTTAATTCCAGCTCTGACATTTCTTTCATCAGTTGGTTCAGATATAGAAGGTCAGAGGAAATGGCCTCCAGTTTCCCTATTGTGCTCTCAGTCATCTGATGGACATTAGTGAGTGTTTATCATTGTACAAACTGTGATGAGCAGTGGGGGATTTGGGAATATGTGCTCATAGACTCTGTCTGGGCACAAGTAACAGAAGAGGAAGGCTATCTCACACAAACACACACACACACACACACTTGTCTAGTTGTACAAACACACTCCCACACATGCACACACACACACACAAAGGCTCCATTGAGTTTGCCCACAGGGCTGTGTGGGACTTTGCATGATTGAACAGAAATGCTCTCGTGTTTGGATAGTCCCAAAAAGACGACCCAAAAAAAGTGGCATTGACTTGGAGTGTGTGTGTGTGGTGTTTGTGTGTGTGTGCATATATTGGTGCGAGAGTGTACTTGTGGACCGCGTTTTAGGTAGATCTACAGAGACTCTGGCCTCTTGACTTGCTAATAATTGACAAAAACAATTCTGTGAATATTTGCTCTGTGTGTGTGTGTGTCTGCGCGTGCATGTGGGTAGATTTGACAGCCCGTGCTCCCGCAGTGTGATTTGTTTTTGCGTTAGTTCTCAGGTCTCTCTCACTGCCATAACTCAGTCTCTCCAACAGGCTGGTTGTCCCCAGAGATTGGATAAAAAGCACAGAGAATGGGTATGGAATTCAGCCCAGTGCTCAGATCTTCCTGCCCGAGGCTCTCACCGCATAGCGGAGGGAAAGGAATGGGGAGAGGTGACAGGTAGAGAGGGAGAGAGCTCTCAGTTCAGGGTCAGAGTCACTCATAAAATAGACAAAGTTAATGTGTTAGCCAGCAGCTTTACTCTGGGCACCTGGAATCAGATCAACAAGTAAGACAAGTTGTCCTCTCATCTTGCATGTTTTATTGAATACAAAAGGACCAGAAACACAAGATACCCCAAACTGCAAATAGGACCACAGGCCACCAATAGCCAATTTATTGCAGATTTAAGAGAAGACCCTAAATAGAGTTTCTATATTCTTATATTTTAGGGGATGTATTTGCTACAGTACCGTTACTTGTAGCAGCTGTTATTCCATAAACAGCTGCTTAACCTCGGTCCACTGCGGGGTCAGTGGGAGTTAGATGCTTATCAAGGAGACAAAGAAATAAAAATAGACTGTCAACTGCCGTGTTGATGTTGGGAGGCACGGAATCCCCAAAGTTAGCCAGAGTTCAAGCATTCTTTTCTGAAGCACTTCCATCAGTCTGCAATGGTCATAATTTGCCAATAAACAGGTGTGCAGGTATGTGAGGTATGCTTTTGAAAGGTCAACTGTCGTGTCAAGGAAAGACAGTCTTTTTATGTCAGCTGGTGACCAGCTGCAGATGCTTGTGTAGTTGTCCAAACTAGTTGGTCTCAATCAGATACAAGGCAGTGCAACCAAATATGTTCCTTTAGATGTTGCTGATTAAATACTCAGTCAAATCACTGGCTTGAGCAAGAACAGTAAAAAAAAGTTGTTTTATTTAGAAAAAAGGGCCCTTAAGAAAGAGAGGCATCTGTAAAAAAAGAGTCAGTGTTATTTTACAGGCTTGTGGTTCAGTAGCCTCTGCCTCTCTTGTGTTGACGTTCGGGTGTGGTGAAGATGAGTGTAATGAGAAGGTGAGAGTTAGAAGATGAGGGGATTAAAAATTGCTGTTCAGCCCAGATCTCTCTCCCTCTCTCTCTTTCTCTTTCCTTCTCTTTCTCACTCCTCCCACACACTCTCAACCTCTTTCTCCCTCTCATTTTCCTGAATCCTCAGACTTTTTTGCAGCTCCCATCCCCTCCCAACCCCTCACATCTCTCTCTCTCTGTCTCTCTCTCTATCCGTCTCTCCGCCTCCTCTGCTTGTGTCTCTCTCCCACGCTCATCTAAAGACCTTTTTCTCTTCTTTTGCTCTTCTCCTGAGCCCACTCCCCTCTCTTTCTTTCTTTCTTTCTTTCTTTCTTTCTTTCTTTCTTTCTTTCTTTCTCTCTCTCTTTCTCTCTCTCTCTCTTTCTGTCTCTTTGCCCCCACCCCACTTCTTTTCTTGAGTAGTTGCTGAGGGCAGTGTTGGGTTTGGGTGTGTGCCTATGGCTGGCTGCCCGCAAGCGCCTGCCGGCCGACTGGTCAGTTATCCACACACACATACACACACAATGGCCCTGGAATCTCTCTGTAGTCAGGGTGTGATGGGGTGGAAGGGATTGGCCGTGACGGCCTGTTAAAGGAACCAGCGCAATGCTGCATCAGCTTCATGGCCATCACTTTGCTCTCACATATCTGTGGTCTTTCCTCCGTCCATTCATTTATCATTTATTAGACAACCTTCAGTCTTACTACATATATGACTGTTTCAGCGATAAAAAAAAATGCTTGAACGTTGTGTTTAGTTTCCAAACTAGTTCCGCTACGTTGAGAACGTATGGAATGTGAATACGGAAACTCAGTGGGATTGGCTATAATGCCAATAATCAAACCGTCTTGAAGCGGCCTATATAAGAATGGACAGTTAGTTGGCTTCCATCAATTTGTGATGATTTATTTTATATTTGTATTGTTGTGTGTGTGTATTGAATGTGTGTGTGTGTGTGTGTGTGTGTGTGCGTGTGTGTGTGTGTGTGTGTGTGTGTTTGCTTGCCATCATGAACCACTAGTCTTTTTTTGCTGAGAGTTATGCTCAGTGCTATGTTTTGACCCTGTCATAAACCTAGAGGCAAAAAGGTCACCAGACTTTGTCTTGCAGTGTATGCTGGTGTCCATTCATGAGTGAGTGAGTGAGTGTGTGTGTAGTGTGTAAGGGAGGAAAAAGGAGAGGGGAAGAGTGCTTGTGTGTGTATGTGTGTGTGTGTGTATGTGTGTGAGAGAGAGAGAGCAAAGGGGTGGGGGTGTTATGAGTTTGGTTTGAAGGTCCTGCTGGAGACAGGCACAGGCATTCCCCAGACCTGCCTTGTGTACTCCCTCCCTCAGAATACCACAGGTCTCATACCATTGGAAATACCAACTACCTGCCATCATGCAAACAAACACCACTTCCATCTAAATTGTCTCTGCCTTTACTCTGTTTACCTATTTACTTTGAGAGAAAGAGAGAGAGCGAGAGAGAGAGAGAGAGAGAGAGAGAGAGAGAAAGAAAGGTGGGTGAAGCAAACAAACAGAGAGCATTAATTGTCCGCCCACATGTAAAACATGAAAATGTTGAATTAACCTACAATATCCCCATACGGTATTCGTCCATTAAAATGTTATTAAGCACAATTCACACCATTAGCTCTTTGAAGTAGTCAGACCACACATGTACCAGAACCAAAGATCAAAACACATCAGGCAATTATTACTTCAGTTCATTATTCACTAATGCACATTTTTTACACCTCTTTTATTATTCTCATACCATGGTTTTTCAGTCCTCTCTTGTAATGCATTGTAATGCAAGTCCTATTTATCTGCCAAAACGAAGGTATTTATAGGTCCTCTCACTTTCCCTAATTAACAATGTGTTGACACTGCTCCACCAACTTTATGAAAATCCAATGGCAAATTACTGCCATGCACAATCATATCGCCCTCAGATGATCATTAATTTTCTTCACGCGGGATTCGTTCATAAAAAGTTATTGATGTTGGGGGCTGCGGAGAGGTGTGTGTGTGTGTGTGTATGTGTGTGTGTGTGTGTAGTGTTAGTCACTCCCTTCGGGGCTTGAACTGGATGGAGAGGTGCTTTAATGGGGCACGATAGGGGGATGGGACAGAGACAACCGCAGTAATCTCTGCATGGCTGGCTGTCTTTAGCCTCACGGAGGGATGTAATCTTCCCTTTCAAAGGCTGGCATTAACATTGATTACACTGTTGTGATACAAGGCACATACTTTAAATGCACACGCATGGCGCAACTTAACCAACACCAAATTCCACTCTAATTTCTGCCCTGAGTATCTTGCCTTGTTTTTTTGTTGTTGTTGTTGTTTTTTTGGCTTTTTTTTCCTTTTGCCCACAGGACTGCGGCTTTTGTTTCGAACATCTGAATGACATGAATGAAACCCCAAGCCACAGTTTTATCAACAAATCTTTCAAGTTCAGGAAGAAATCTCTCAATAGAGTTTATGTGACCGACTTCCTCATTAGGGCTCAATTAACAGCCAGACAGCTTGATTGAACACTCCAATTTAGTACTCACCACTTTGAAACCACTGGATCCATATGCATGTATTATGTATGGATGCTTGCTGTGACTATCAAGGAGACCTTGCAAGCCACTGAAGTTGCTCTTTTGTCTGAATACTGATGTGTTGTTGTGAGCAGAATTTAGACCTCTCACTGGTACAGCAGCGGAACCCCAGCAGACAGTCAAGCACAGCATTTTAAGCATGACACAATAACACCTCATAAAGTCTGCATTAACATCAGCCTGACTGCAGCTGATATAGTCTTATGAAATGTATTGTTTACCTAGCCACCCTTCCAGTATGTTTGTTAGTGCTTTTGTAGTTGTATACCACCAGCTTCAGGAATATCACCACACTTCCCTGTAGATCTTATAGAAAGCAGAAAGCCTAAGGGTAATTGTAATGTTTTCAAATTGATCTTTTATGTTCATCAAAATCAGCCAGTCATGTCTGACATGCCTAGATGCCCTGATTTGTACATATTTTATAGAGACACTGATGAAGATGCTTGTTCTGACAGTAGGGACAGACTGGGTTTTGTTTTGTATGAAGTCTCATCTCATCTCCGCCTTATCGTTGGTGATGTCATCACTAATGGCCTTTGTAATGGCTACTCTTGTCAAAGACATGTCCACTTTCCCTCTGACTGGCACTTAGAGCAAGAGATATCAGAGGCGCCCTTCATTAGGACATTAGTAAATGCCCATTAAATATTAATTTTCAAGTGCAATTTTCCAGTCCGAGCCACAGCCGGTGCATAGCACAGTGGTTTCAGCACGTGGTAGATTTCAACCGATAAGATATTTGCGCAAGGTCACTTTCTATTAAAATGTATCTGGGAGAGATGTTGTTTCTTTGTTTTGGCCCAAAGTCAGTGTGCTGCTTCTATTTAAGTCAATTCCTCCAGGCTTCAGGTTGATGTATTTTCCCAGCATGGGAGTGTGCATTTTTTTTTTTGTTATCTGTGAAATGTGTGTACCCAGGGCTCAGAGTAGATTTGTATTGCAGTCCGCCTCTCTCTTTGATTCGGCATCTATGGAGCACATCTTTCTCCTCTGAACCATAAAGCTGAGTTGTTTTTATATAAATTACAGCTAGGCCCCCACGGCTGGTTTTGATTCAGTTCTGTGAATGAAGCGTCTTCTGGAAGGACATTCATACAGCCCTTTGTGCATTCTTCCCTGTGGCCTATGAGGAGGCAATGTGGCCAGGCTTACATCTGATGGTTCTGAGTGGAACTCTTGTCATTTATTTATTTATTTATTTATTTATTTATTTAAAACATGGTTGCACCTTTCTTCTTTTAGGGAAAGCGTAAGTGAAGTAGTGACTGCACCCAGCTGTATTTCCCAAAGATTCTGAAAAGTTTTGCTAAAATAGTACTGTCATCTCAGTCATCATGGAAACTCTCTTGTACAATTTTAATCCTCAAATTTTGCCGTTCACGAGAACGGTAGGGGGTTATAGCCTCAATTATTATTTTTCTCTTCTCTTCCAAATCAAATCTGGGCATGCATGAAGAAATCAATAATCAACAAAGCAGTGAGTGAGTAGTCGTTTGTTTTAATAATCGGTTTAATTGTTCTCACAGCACTGTCGTTGTGATGTCGCGTTGCACACGGCAGCTTTGATGGGAGAAAGGGAGAGTGCATATGGCTCAGCAGACAGCACCACCAGACAGATGGGCTCTGCCAGAAAACCATCATCAAACCCCATCCCTGTGTCCCTGCATACGGGTTTACTTCATTATAGGGGGACCCCAGTAAACCTAAGGCTCACTTAGTTGGAGGGTGTGTGTGTGTGTGTGTGTGTGTAAGGGGTGTGTGGGGGAGACAGCTAGAGTTTATCACTGCGTAACTATAGCAACCGGAAGCATCTGGGTAGGGAGCTTGATGGGCGACGGGAGCATCTGGATGCGTCTCGTCTCTGGTGCCGTGGAGAGGCTAAAAAATGGAGAGTGAGAGACAGAGGGAAGTAAGCAAGGAATAAGGCCAACATGAAATATAACCTGCTCTCCACCTCCTCCTCTTCCTCCTCTTCCTCCTCCTCCTCCTCCTCCTCTCGAGAGGGGGAGGCAGTGCTACTGAAGAGGAGATACACCAGGGCTGCTTTGTGTGTGTTCTGCTATCTGTTTTACAGACGCATGCCGTGCCTCGTCCTTCAAGCCCATTGTTTCAAAACAAAACGGGATGAGAAGGAGAAAAAAGGTTTCCGTGGTGATGATGTGAAGGTTTCATCTGGGACGAGGGGGGTCGGCGACTGATATGGACCCCCCCCATACACACACACACACACATACACACACACACACCACCACCAGCACCTCACCCCATCTCACCCCTCCTTTCTGACCCCCAGATGGCTGATGTGCTTTGGCCGAATAGAGCCTCTGGCTTTTATCCAGCTCATCAGATCGTCCCACCCATATGCACGCAACACACAGGCATGCACTGTGAGTCATATAAAACCATGTCCTCTTCCCTGACCACACACACACACACATGCACATACACAGACACACACACACACACACACACACACACACACACACACACACACACACACACACACACACACACACACACACACACAGCAGCCTCAGCAACAGCAGCAGCAGCAGCCATCATCAGGCTAGAAAACTCAGAGAACAGCAGATGGCCAGCTCATCATGTGATGACCCTGTTGCCATGGGGACAAAGAGGGCATGTCAGGGGGAGTGATATGTCTCAAAGAACAGCACTTTCCCTCCACAACCCCCCAAAAATCCACACCCAGATATACACACACACACACACACAAACATACACTCAACACACACACACACACATACACACACATGTGTGTGTATACACAAGCAAAGAATAAATACATGTGTTCATACAAATGCAGAGTTGTAATTACGCACAGGTGCACACACAGAAGCATGTTTATACACTCACACTGAAATTAAAATTCTCAGTCTATTATTTGCACACACACACACATACACACACACAAACACACACACACATACACACAAACATACACATACGCACACATACACGGACACACACACACAAACACCCCCACACACAAATAGAGGAATGTTACAAACTGTGTCCTTCCCTTTCTCCTCAGTGTCTCTCTGGGTGTAATCCCTCAAGTCTTTATTGCAGTCCTCCTTATTGCAGATCACCCATTAGTCTGCAGGGGCGCGGTTTATTGGCCTGAAGGCCACAGACTATAAATCAATAGGCATCCATCTTATTTCCCTCTTGTCAATATTGATAGAGTGTGCAGGTCAACAGTAAAAAGTGTAATTGTACGAATAGGAAGTGGGATGTGAACAGTGTCATAAACTAAGGACCACACTAGGCAGACAGGCTCTGATGCATTTGATCAGTTTGTCTCATAACTGACAAAATCTGTAGCCTGTTAAATGATGAGAGTCAATTGTCTATTTGATTTTAACATTTTTGTTTCACTACATGCCAAGTCTGATGCATGTACTGTATCTTTTTAGCCTAAACCTCTTGCTAGAATACTGTTGACTCTATTGTCTGTGTTTCTGTGTTATGAATAACAGTGTCTAATTGTTATAGAATGAACTGTGATTATTGTGATTATTTATGAAAGAAATAGTAAATCTAAGCAAACTCATATGTACTCTAAGTATCCTTGTTTGTTTTTTGTTAAATAACATAATGAGATAACCTATAATAACTATATGCCGAGCATCTTTATCAGAGTAGCTTTACGGTGAAATATGTCTGAGTTGGTAGAGATGAGAGATGTCAAGAGGTTAGTAGAACACTGGGGCCCGTTAGGAGAGAGGTTTCCTCTCCGTGTTGTGTTTTCCTGGTGTTATTCATGCAAACCCACCCTGACCAGCACAGAAGCCTTATCAGGGGGCTTGATACGAGAGGAATGTAGAGGGCAAGCTCTGCAGAGTAGTAGCCCTCCCTTCAAGGGAACACGTAGAGACCCACCGCTGGCTAGACCCAAAGGTGCTCACATTCTCTGTATTGTGCATTTGTGTGTGTGTGTGCGCGTGTGTGTGTGTGTGTGTGTGTGTTTGGGTGTGTGTCTGAGTGTACAGTGTGTGTAGAGTGTGTATGTGTGCATGTGTGTCTGCCTGTGCATGTGTCCGGTGTGTGTGTGAATGTGTGTCTCCACATGTGTGTGTGTGTGTGTGTGTGTGTGTGTGTGCATACCAGCATCCTGACGTAGGCGGGGGTTCTGCATATCCTACACCACAGGAGACACTCAGGCTGAGAGCCACCTGAGGGGATTTTTCTGTAAGGCAAGCTCGTCACAGAGAAAAGTATACTACCTCTCAGGAAGAACAGAGAGATTCATTTGTCTATTCCCAAATCTTCCTGTATCTGTTGGCAAAGCCATGGCAATAACCTTGAATTGAATTGGAAACAAAAGAAAGGGAGAAGGTTGGGAGTTTTGCATAGATAGCTCAGAAGCAACTTCACAAGATTTAACTTTTAAGTATTTTTTTTTCTCTCTTCTTTAGCTATCGCAAAATTCATCTTTTATTGTGACATATTTACAATTTAAGAGCAGCCCCCCCCCCCCCAACCCCCCCTCTCTCACTCACTCACTTCCTTCGCTCTCATACTCCAGCTGCTCACAGTCTCCTGGGGGTCTGGACAGACACCTGACCTGATTAGTTGATGGTGTTTTTCAGAGGACACTGTGTATGTGTGCATGTGTGTGTGTGTGTGTGTGTGTGTGTGTGTTTGTGTGTTTAGCCCTTTGAGTCCTCGTTTGTCAGGACACCATCAGCTGAGATTGTGTCACCCAATCCCAGACAGACAATCTCCACCCCATTAAACACCATGCAACACATGAATTGTGTCATGCCTGTCCCTAATATTAATGATTCTCTAATGAGTGGGAGCTTTTTAGTGTATTTTTAGCACCAGCTTACAGAGGTTGAAGGACAATATATTCAAAGCCAGTGCTAGCCAGAAAGCAGTAGCTTAGACTGAATCTTTCTCACTAGTATTTGGAAATACAAAACCAGAATATTAAACCTTTTCCAAGGTACAGCATAAATGGCTAATGCATGAAATTACACACATAACATTTTATTCAGATACATTTATGGAGGCTCAATGGATAACTTAGCTTAGTGATATGCATGAAGGGAAAAAGTATTAGCTCCAGGTTACACTCTGTCGACAGTACAGTACTTTAAAATAGTAGCCCCTCCAGATACTTCTGCACTGTCCCAGGGTGTAACCTGAACCTCGCTGACTCTTATGACCCCACTGTTTGTTCGCTTTCGGGCAAACCTGGTGCGTGTGAACCTGTGTGGGGAAAACAAGCCCCTTCAGGGCAGCTGCCAGCTCAGCAAGAGGTCAGGTTTCTGGCTGAGGCGTTTTGGGATGGGGACTTGTTGTCACGCTCTCAGTCACGCCAATGTCGTGAGATGTCAGTGCTCATAGCACCTCTTCAGCATGATTGTGTCACTCTCCCTGGAGCCACAGAATTTTTATGGGGGTGGAGTGGGGTGGAGATTGATAGGGAGAGCTTATTTTGTTGTCAGTAGTATTAGTAATATTTAGGCATGTGAGGAAATTTGCTAGCCTGAGGCTTTGTACCTTCTACAGTGAATGAATTTGAAGTGCTGTACAATATACAGAAGGCAACTATTATTGCGAGAAGGCAACACAACAAGAAGTCCAAGATGGCTAAAACTTTTGCTCAAGATATGAGTGAAGGACTTTTTTATTCCAATGTCTGACCTGTTTAAGCAGACACATTCTGGAGCTGAAGAATCCTAGGGTTCACTTGACAGCTCCTACATCCTCTTCTCCCTAAAATCTGACACTGGAGGTATATTGCCTGACAGCAAAGCTCATCCTTGCCTATCATCATGCACTCACACTCGCCTACTCACTGTGGGTGGCCTATGGAGATTGCGACGGGAACTCATCTGAAAAGGATCTCAGCCTCTCACCTATCTGCTTCACTCCAATGACATGTGCGGCTCCTGGTGTGGATGGGAGCTGTGGTTGGCAGCCCCAAATTAGAGCAAATGTGCCAGTTCGCTCTGCCCTGCTAGCCTAGTTAGATGTGGGCACAGTGCTCTCAGAGACACAGACGGAGAGAGGGAATACCATGGGCACCATCGACTGACAGCTCCAGGGATGTGGGCAGGCATGAGGGAAGTGATGGGGTTGACTCCAGCTGGCACGGCTACGTATGAGTCAAAGAAAACGTTGCATTTTAGAAGCACGTTTTCAACACCATTGCGTGTCACGTGCAGGTGAAAAGGTCAAGTCACGCGGCCAAGTGAAAAAGAAACTGTCAAACGGCGTCAACCATCAAGAGCACGCTTCGGGTCACATTGCTCAGTCGACCGTCCTTGCGATTCAACCCGATATAGCTGCTGCCTTCACCATAGCTAAGACAGATCAGAAACAACAGTAGTGGGCTGTTCATACGAGATGTATGAGTGTTCACTCAAGCTTAACTGAAAATAAGTTTTTTTTTTTTTTTTAACTTTTAAAAAATGGTCGTACATGTAGACCATATGTTTTACTGCGCACTCCATTCATCTCTTGTTCTTAATGAGTTGTGAAGACTCTAAGGGGTTCATCCAAAGGAAAGCATTTTAATGTTGTCAGCAAGACAATGTACTTCAATAGCACAGTCTCCTCAAGTCTATTGGACTCATGCCTCACCTGTTTCATTACTCTGTAGCTTACAATTCAGGTGAATAGTGTCTGCCATAATTGCCATTCTAGTATTCTGCCCAAAAGCAGAATAACATTTTGTGTTTTGACATTTCCCGGGCTATTTTTAAAGATGGGCGGCTCTCTGTGACATGATTAATGAGGTGCAGAAAGATGAGTCAAGTACACTGCAAGGTAAATGAAGACGTTTCAACATGGCACCCTTTCCCTTTCTGCTGGTGTTATGATAAGGATCAGATGAGCTTATATTCACTGAACAGAGTTTCCCTCTTCTACTGACCTGTAAACTGTCTTATTGTTGGAACACTTGACATCAACAAGGATTGAAAGAAACTGCAATTAGAGGTAGTATTGCATAATCCATGGAAAAGTAGGCCTATGCATGATGTATCTTATTGTGAAAAGTATTGAGTATTGTGATACTTTGACATCCGAAAAGATAGATATGTAAAGAATAGTATTTTAGATCAGGTTTTAAAAACACCTCAGTTATTAATTTCTGTTCATGTTGAATTTATGTTCATGTTAATTTTCATGTTCTATCTCTAGGGGTGTTTTACTGCTTCTGTTAACAATGTTTAAGGTTTTCGTCAGGTTTTCGTAATGTCAGTATTTGTATCGAGATCAATAAAAGCGGGGTATTATATCAGTCCTAATTTTAGTGTCATGACAACCAGCTGTCACAAGTGAAGGAAGGAAAGTGTGAAAGTTGCCCCTCTCTGACGTGTAGATCCATCATCCTCTTTAATCAAGCACTGGGGTGAAGGATCCCTACAGTCCAGATGAAAACTGCAGCGACTGGAATCACTTAGCAGGCCAAAGTGGGAATGAAAGTGTTATCACTGACAGAGCAGTTTTCAGTGTTCCCAGTCTGCCTTTCAACCTACATGGGAGCAATTCTGAGGAAGCGAGCCTCTAATGTCTCTCAAAGTTTATGCACTCTCATTAGGCTGAGTAGTTGTTTGTTATTTAATTATTTATTATCATTTATTTATAGGTTATTTATCGTCTCAGTTTGATCTGACTTGTTTTCAGCAGCGTCATGTTTTGAACTATGTTTAGCATTTTTATTTCACGGCCACAAACTATTATTTGTATGAAAAGGTTTTAGTAGAGAGCCATTGGGTGCTATATTGTGCTCATTTGTCAGCGTGGTTCCACATAAAACCTGCCCCTGGTGGAAATAGTTTAAGCTCACCTCAGTGCTGAAAGCCAGAAGGGTATGAAGAGTTCTTTCTCAGCACAGTTTACCGTAAGTCCAATATTACAGATATTCATCACTGGTTTCTAAGATCAAGATGTCTTCCTCTGGGGATAAATAGCAGATTGTTTTTCAACAATGTGTGTAATATCCTGTAAGTGAAAGTGAGGTGTGTTCTGTACATGTATGCTCGTGCCACAGCAGGTAAAAATCATAGGGTGTGTGTGTGTGTGTGTGTGTGTGAGACTCGTCTGGTGTGTGGTTGTTGTGGCGGAGCACTAAATGGCGTGTACAGTAACATAGCTTATCGCAAAGCCGCAGATTGCATTCCCTGCCTGCCAAGTCCAAACAGATACACAGAGGTCTGGCTGCATCTGCCAAACGCAAGCTCCGATGTGCTCTTGAAAGAGAGCTCGCTCTTTCACCAGAGATACTGTGGATTCTCTCTCTCTCTCTCTCTGATTCTCTCTCTCTCTCTGTCCCTCTTTCTCTCTCTCTCTGTCTCTTTCTCTCTCCCTCTCTCTCTCTCATTCTCTTTCTCTCTCTGGTGTAATTGAAAAGAAGAGGAAGCTGAGAGAGGAACGTGTATGTGCAGAGTATATGGCAAACGTCTCCTTGGGCATGGAGTTCTATCACAAGAGTGACAAGTAGTGTGATCACAGAGCTGTGGTTGGGATGTCAGATTCTATCAATGTCAAATACGTTGTGCGTTTGCCGTTTTTTTTTTTTTCTGTCTTGTGTCCCGGAGCAATACTCCAGATAGATAGCTGAGTGATCTGTTCATATTCAGGCACCACAATTAGGTGTTAAGAAGAGTTCCTTGGCGGAGGTTGTGTTAAAGATTTTTAAGAAGTTCCATCTGACTGACATTTTCCAATCACACTTGCATGCAATGATTGACAAGCAGTTCAAGATTTAAGTGTAATAAACATTTAAAAGTGTGCATAGCCTGTAGACTTAAGGGTTTTATACCTGTACATGCTCAGTGTTTGAATGGAAAATAGGGTCCTTTCTATGTTTTACTTTCTTGCTCTGTTAGTAGTTTTTTTTCAGAAGCTGTTATGTGTTGGTAGTATTTTACACTTTTTTGTTCCTTATAAAATATTTATTATGATAGTAGCTTTGTATGGTTGTATAACATATAAAAGTTCAGTTAAGCATTTCAGTTACCAGAACAGTGTCACCTGTCTTCTTTGAAACTTTGTTCAACCACATCTGGAAATTGCTGAGTTGTCCCTCAATGCTAGATGTTCTACTAAATGTTTTAGCATGCTGCTGTAGAAGTTGTTTGTTTGTTGACAGTAATGACACTGATGTCTTCACCCTTTTTCCCTCTCCGTCTTGCAGAAGTCCACAAAGGGATCTGTGGTGCTGGATGTGGTGTTCAGCCATGTGAACCTGGCAGAAACAGACTACTTTGGCCTTCGCTACTGTGACCGGAGCCACCAAACAGTGAGTCAGACGAAAAGCATGAATCTTTTTAGAGCTCTTTTTTTAGAGATCAAAGATCTATATAGAACTGAGTTATGAAGATCATTGTCAAAATGTTCCATTGTGACTGTGTTATAACTAACCAACCCAACACGCATGGCTTAAGTAACTGTGGAATTAGGTCAGATCTGACTATCAGATTTGTTTAGTTGTTTTATTCTGAAAGCAATACTGGTATACTGGTCTTTGACTGTGATTTTTTTTAAGAATAAGACAAGATTTATTTAAGCTGTAGGCTTTTTACAGCTACTTCTCTCTTTCTCCTATTTCTGTTTCTCATCTCTGGCACGTCTGGTGCATCCAGCACTGATCCCAATCTTGAACATCCATATCAGTTCTGTACATTATTGTCTCTGCAACAGAAACAGCAGCAGCAGTTGAGGTTGTGGCGCACCATGCCTTCACCCTTCCTTTCTCATGAAGTGGAGTTGCCATGCTCAGTAGTGAAGTAATTACCTCAAAGAGGCTTATGGTGGTGCAAGGCACAGTGACCGTGTGACAGAGAGAGGGGACTGCGGAGTAAATTATGACAGCGGATTTGATGTGCCGGGTGGACTTTTTGAGGGGGGCAAAAGCTCTTTTTTTGGCCAGAGGGACAATGCAGTGCAGGGGTCATTGTCTCTCTCTCTCTCTCTCTCTCTCTCTCTCTCTCTCTATCCCCCTCCCTCATAGCAGAAGGTGCTTCGGGAGGATGCGAGAGAATAATTACATTTGCCTCTGGGCTACATTTGAAAAGGGGGGAGGAGGGGGAGGAAGGGGTGGGGTTGGGATGGGATGGGATGAGGCAATATTCAGCCCCAGATAACAGCCAAGTGGTAAAATATCCTAGCATCCCTCCCTCTCTCTCTCTCTCTCTCTCTCTCTCTCTCTCTTTCTATCTGACAGTAACACAGATGGGCGTTGTCTGAAGCACAACCTTCTGGGGCATGTCGGCTCTGTTTGGATTTATGGCCGTGATGACACTCTCTGAAAAAGAAGCAAGAGTAGAATGGAAAGGAACAGCACTTGGAGGCAAAAAGGGTTTCACTGCAGCAAAAATAAAGAGAGGAAACAGTATTCAGCCATGCCTCACGGATTAAAAGAATTACACCTCGTTTTTGAACAATGAGTGGGTCAGATAGATGACATCACCTCAAGTGTTTTACACCTCCATCTGGTCCATCTCTGTTACTCACCACCATAATAAGCATCACATTAGACTCAAATGCCAAAGGTGTGGTTTGTCTCTTACAGTGCTTAGACCACCTATTTCGAGTGCGTTTTTACATGTGTCTGCAAGGAAAAGTTTTTTCCAAAGCAGTTTGAAATTGGGTAAGGCATAAGCTGCAAGTTAAGGAAATTATTGTGTTTTGGTAGAAATATTGCATAAATAATTTCCAATTTTGCCAGTTGTGAATGTAAAAAAAAACTTTTAGTGATTTAGATACTTTTAGTGTGCAAATCTTGATTGGAAAGCATGAAAGAATCTCTGGGCCTGTGCTGCTTTTGAAAATGTTAAGTGTGAATTTTACCATTGATTTTCTGTCCATATCAAACCTTAAGAGTCTCTGTCATCCTGCTCATTATACCTGATACGTTCACTCTACCCTCATATCTTCTCAGCCAGCTTGGTTACGTTAATATAAACAATAACATCTGCACATCAGGTTTGTGTTGCACAGACTTAAAATGCCCTGAAGCTCATCTCTGTTCCTCCCAATGACACTTTTTTTATTATTACTATTCAAAACCTTTGGCATGGCACATAAATCTGAAGCATATGATTGGAGCTTGTAAATCAAGACCTGTGTTTTTGGAACTGTGCTCCAGTGTGCTATAAATTCTTCCAGATAGTCTGTGAGTTGTTTTTTTTTATATATCATTAAGCTTCTATGTTCCCCCAGATGTTTAACTATTTGTTTAGATATCTCTATTGTAATTAAATGGGTATAACACAAGTGAAAAGAAATAATGCTTTTGGACACGGCAAGGCATTTTTTATTTCTATGGCAAAAAGATCATTGAAGAGTTCTGTAAATAAATCAGTACCCTTTTTTGTTGCCATTTTTGAGATCAAGGTATTGTCTGATAGGGGCCCTGTCCAACCCCTCCTGCACCTATTTGCATACATTACATTTGCATGGTCTAGAACACCAGCTGTACTGCTGTGATTATAGCAAATTAGATAAGACCCAGCAATTCAATTAAATTATTCTAATTGACCAAGGGCCAGTTGTAATCGCCTTCCCTGTAGTCCAGTACTAAGCAGGTTCTGAGGCCAATGTGGAAGGTCTCCTAATAAACCCACAAAGACAGAGATCCCAGTGTTTCACCTAAAAGTTCTCACAAATTCTCAATGTTCTCTTAATGTTTTGTAATGCTGGAGACATATGCCTAGCTGTTATTGTCTAGGTAATGTGTTGCCCTTTGGCTTGTCCTGACAGGAACACTCCAAGAGGTCCCATTGACCTTTAAAAGCATCAGGGTTACACCATCAGGATTTCATGTTGATGTTCTTCTCATAATATGAGTTAGTAGAACAGGCGTGGTGAGAGAGATACTCCAGCAGAACTCTCCCTACAACCCGGTCATTTCCGCAGCTCTCTAGAGTATTGCAGGCTGCCACTACGCAATCTGCACAAGCCTCGTGTCTCTGCAGCATCTCGACACTTGACTCTCCCTTTGTTCAATTCTTGAAAATACAAAATACGTGAAATGCATTTTAAACAGCGCTTGGAACTGGAGTCATGCATGAGGAAGTGTGCCTTTTAATTTATGACAGAAATATGCAGAACGTAGGTGCCAACTCAGCTTCTCCCCTCCAGTCAGAGGCAAGAGTGAAAGAGAGAGAGAGAGAGTTGGGGAGAAGTAGTCAGGCTCTGAGTCCTGATTGTGTGTGGCATGCCTTTGAGAGGTTGCTGCATTCTTAATGTTTGCATACGTAATGTTTGCAAGATGTCAGCATCCTGTGTGTGTTGGTTATTAAAAGTGCTGGAGAAGGAAAACAACACCGGGAGTTGTTTTGTTTTGTTGTTGTTGTTGTTTTTGTTGTTGGCTTTGTTGTTTATTTGCGAGAGGGAGCAACACCACAGGCCCTGCCAGGCACGACTGTTAGTCGGGAAACGTTTCAGAGAAATAAACAACATCCGATTTTTAAATTTAGCTTTCCCCTCTGCTGTGGAATGGGGAGGGGCATTAGGTTTCCTCAACTAGCAACACAGAATTCACACAAAGCTGTGGTGTCGTGTGTGTCTCTTTTTTCTGTATGTGAATGCTTGAGATTAGCTTTGATGACTGGTAACATTATTATCATTCGCCCCTAACCCCCTCAGGCGAAGGCAGATGTGCTTTAAACGACATAGTTACTCCCAGGGCGTAAAACGGGCAGGCCAATGTCCTAAAGTAATTACCTCAAGCACTAGGATACATGGAGAAACTGACAAGTTGTGGAATGAAAATCATAAATTATTCCGAGGAAGTCGGAATTTTTTTTTTCCTTTTTTTTTGGAGGATTTCTGTCACACATAGTAAGTAAACTGAAAGATCTAGGAATCAGGAAATGGAACACTGTTCAGTATAAACTTTGAAAGCTATAAAGTATTAACGCAGAATGAGCGTTTCTGGTAACATGAACTGTCATGGGAGTGTCAAAAGTCTTTGAGGTATTTCACAGACAGACAGGCCCACGTCACATAGCAAAAATACATGCCTTACAAGCTAGCAGGAGATTTGCATGTGGCTATGAGTGAGTGTATGTCGGTGTGTGCATGTGTGTTTCTCAGTGTGGGTGTCTGTATCTACGTCTTTTACTAGGCCACATGCTGTGGCCTGTTCAAACTACATGTTTTATTGATGGCAAATTTAATGACTCTTGCACAAAATTTGGAGCAAACCCATCACAGCATGCAGAGCAGTGGAGGAGGTGGTTTAGGAGACGACTGAGGAGGAGGAGGAGGAGGAGGAGGAGGCTGTTTAATGGGCCAGATATTATTGTGACTATGAGCATGGCTGCGCCTACCCATTCTCCAGTTGCAATTAGGGCTACTGGTGGAAATGAAAGAATAAAAGACCCTGTCTTATCCTCCTCCTCCTCCTCCTCCTCCACCTCCTCCATCTGCACTGGCCGAGTACTGTCAGTAGGAGAGGTTTATGGGCAGCAGCGCTCCTGTTGTATTACTATGGAAAACTCCTTGCTAACTCCTCACAATGCTTGCCCAGTGCCTGTAGTCTGATCCTTTTTTGATCATTAGTTGTGTTTCTTTGTGTTTTATAGTACTGGCTGGACTCCTCCAAAACACTGGCTGAGCATAAAGATCTCATTACCAGTAAGTAAGAACCATCATCTTGTGGCTACATACCTCGTGAGACTGATATTACATCCATCGGTTTTGTTTGAAATATTTTGCTTAATTGACAGATCAACTAAAAGCAATTCCTCCCACTCCAAGCACTTGTCAAATTAAGTGGATTCTGGATGATGGATGGATGGATGGATGAATGGATGGCAAGCACTAACTGATAGCTCTAATGGATAACATGTATTCATTTCTCTATCTACAGCCGGGCCACCCTACACTCTCTATTTTGGTGTCAAGTTTTATGCTGAAGACCCCTGCAAACTCAAGGAGGAGATTACCAGGTGCTTGTTGAACTCAACTAGTATGACACAGGAGAGGTCATGTACACAGGTTATATAAAGTATAAAATGTTATAAAATGTACCAGTGTCAACATTAGCTTTTTGCTGGTGTACCAGTGTGTGTGTGTGTGTGTGTGTGTGTGTATGTGTGTTTCACGTGCTGTTTCTTTTCCCTTTCAGATACCAGTTCTTCCTCCAGGTGAAGCAGGATGTCCTGCAGGGCCGCCTCCCCTGCCCCTTAGACGTCAGTGCCCAGCTGGCTGCCCTCGCTATTCAGGGTAAGAGTCAACCCCAGAATGAGTCAACACACACTACCATCTAGCCAGCTCTTACTCTACAGACGCAGAATCAGACTATTACATGTTAGCAGGACATTCTTCTCTGTGGCATACAATGCAAAAAATATACATATGCATATTTCATATTACATTTTGTGTTGTCCAGACATCATTCATATTCATTTTTTCTCATTTTTATTGTAGTGACTGACGTGATATATGAATTAATTCAGTGATTTCCATGACTGTTTAAAAATGAGACAGTACCCGTGAATGCACTTTTTAGATGTCACCACATCTAAAACCGCAGTTAAACAGGGTCCTGACAAAGTGGGCCAAGTGGGAATTTAGGCAAATGATGAAAGCGCACATGGAAATATTGCAAATAAAAACCACAGTATCCCTTGTGTTTGGACAATTATGTTTATGAAAATGCATCTTTCATATTACCATGTGATCCAGTGACCTTTGAAACCTCTGCCATGTGGCCATGTGCTGTGTGTGTGTGTGCGTGTGTGTGTTTGTGTGTGTGTGTGTGGGTGTGTGTGTGTGTTATATTGTGTTTGTGTGCGTCTGGGTTTGTGGGCGTATGGTTGCTTGTATATGCCTCTGTGTATGTGTGTGTTTGTGTGTGTAATACCCTCTCCTCTTCTCTGTCCCATAGCTGAACTGGGAGACTACGACCCCTACAAGAATTCGTCAGGCTACGTGTCGGAGTACCGCTTCGTCCCCGACCAGAAGAAGGAGCTGGAAGACGCCGTGGAGCGAATTCACAAAACCATAACGTAAGCAGTGTCAACCGTCTGCTCTGCTTGTTTCTGACAATCCCTAAATCCCCAATCTCACTCCAGCAACAGATTACAGATTACGGGCCACCATTGAAACAGACCCTAGGAGACACCCTGCTTCCCTCCTGCCTAAGCCTACATTTACTTCTTCTCCTCCCTTCAAAACAGATACCCATAATCCCACTTTCTAATAGGAAGGAGTGGCTCAGTCTCCTACAGGAAGACATCTGCTCTCCACCATCCCAAATTACATTAGACAAGTGCATATTTCACTTTGCCCTGCACACCTGTCAGTTCAGCATGCTGTGCATTAGTGGTGGGCCATTAAAGGTAAGCAGGACCAGGAGAGCACATGGTGCCATCACATGAGGCCTTCATGCAGAGTTCTCTCAGCAGATTAACTGGCTAACATGGAGCCTCTGATCCATGGGAATAACTTGCGGACTCGGAATGCCGTGTCAAGATAATACGGATACTTCCCAACCCCCCACCCCTGGCTGTGGTCCATACCTTTGTAATGGGAGCCGTCAGGCGATCTCTCTTGAAAGGAGGTTGTCAGGCAGTGGAGGCTTTGTCCTCGGACGTCTCCCTCACCTGTCTGGCACGCTTCTGAGTGAGAACACACGGGGGAGGATAGGACCGCGAGGAGACGGGACTGTCGTGCAGGGGCAAGCGGAGGCGTAGCAACAGAAGCAGAGAGTGAGGGGGAGAGAGAGAGAGAGAGAGAAACCAGGGATGGGAAATGAACCAAGGATGAAGAGGAGTAGAGAAAGGGAGGGAGAGAGAGAGAGATGAAGAGTGATGGAGAGAGGTGGAGAAAGAGGGTTACAGTGAAAGTGAGAGATGGAGAGGAACACAGAAAGTAAGAAAGGAAGAATGACAAAGAGAGGAGCGTGTGTGTGTGCGCGCGCGTGTGTGTGTGTGTGTGTGTGAGAGAGAGAGAGGGTGGATAATCTTGTGTTCTACAGGCTGGCAATGTAATGATTAACCCAATTCAGTAGTTTCTGTCAACATCTCAGAGACCTGATGTGTTTTTTAGGTATCCTGTTCCTTTCAGAAGTCCTCTCTCAATCTTCATGCTCAGGGCGTGACCAGACCAGAATCTGTGATATTTGATAGTGTACAACCCGTCTCTGCAACTTCAAATAAACCACTGTACTCTCCTCAGCTAACTGGAGGCAACATGTCATTTAGTTTTCAGTCAAGAGATACAGCATCTTTTCAGCCTGTGGGTCACATACACCTCTAATGAACCATGCGGGAGTGTGTAATGGTCAGAAATATTATATCACTATATTATAACATTAGACATCAGAGCAATCATAGAAATAGGCCAATGTGTCAAGTGTCAAGGTGCAAGCTCATTTTACCTTGTCATTATTTGTCTCTGGACGCTTTAAAGGCCCAAGTGTGTCTGATTTCAGCCACTGAAGGGTTCATAGCTTATACCACTTAATTATCTACTCCTAGTATCAGAGTCATTACTTGAGTGTCTCTCAGTTAAGTCAGCTCCCTAGTCTGGAGTCTGAAAACTGCCTCACAATTGCTTCATTAGTTAGACTCACATGCTTAGGTGCCAGGGGAATTCATAGAGACCTGTCCTTGAACTGATTGGGGATCAGTCAGAAATGGCTTGCTGCCTCTTCCAGCTCCCCTGTAGTTCATTCCATAGATGGAGGCAGTGATAGATAGATGATGCTCTGAAGGAATAAATGGATGTCTGTTTTCAAAATGGAGGACCCGGACCAGAACGCCCAGGTTAGGGCTGGGATCACTACACACAAATTGGAAACATTTTGCAAGACAGGAGAGATAGAGAGCGAGGGAAGAGAATGACAGGACAGACAGGATCAAGGATGGGAGGACAAGCTGATGGATTGGTCTTGTGTGTGTGTGTGTGTGTGTGTGTGTGTGGTGTGTGTGTGTGTGTGTGTGTGTGTGTGTGTGTGTGTGTATATGGCGAGGTGGGGTCTCAATGTTTTATATGGGGTGTGAGGTGAGACAGCATGAAGACAGTGATATGTAAAAGGTGACAGGCAAGCACTCTGAAGGCCAAGATGAATGAAGGAGGAGAGAAGCAGGCAGGAAAGCAGACATGCCGAATCAGGGAAAAAAAGCCAGCTAGCAAGACGGATGGTCACTATATATGTTGTCTATGGATAGTTTTATTGACCTTAAAGGCCCCAAATCCCCAGGTCTGATCTTATCACTATTTCCTCATATGGCTGCCTCTCCTCCTCTACTAGCTCAAACAGAAAGTCCGGAGCATTTCAATCCATAGCCCTGTTGTCCGAGGTCACTGACTGCTGTCGGTAGGAAAATGAACAATGAAATTTGGCACAACATAGAACAAATAGCATACTGGCAGTTAGCGCTAACTGAATAGGACATAGAACAAATAGCATACTGCCAGATAGCACTAACTGAATGGGGCATAGAACAAATAGCATACTGGCAGTTAGCTCTAACTGAATGGGGCATAGAACAAATAGCAAACTGGCAGTTAGCTCTAAGTGAATGGGGCACGGGACAATGAAAACTGACAGTCAGTTTCTGTAGACGGTGTCCAGCCTTAAGGCCCATTTATACCCTACATAAAAGCCCTGTGGAGTACTTCACACGTTCTACCTGATCATTTCATTGGTATATTTGCACGAAGCGCGGGAGTTTACGATTATGGTCGAAGTGGAGCAATACCATCGAAAATAGTAGGGGCAATATTGTGTTACAACGTGCCTAAATATAAAAGACAGATGGAGGTATGAAGAGTCACCATGGATAAGACTGACGGACAGGCAAACGAAAAGCTGGTATAAATGGGCCTTTAGACATTAGCGAACTCTCAGTGCAGTGACCTGTACAGACCTACAGAACACCTCCAGGCCTGATGTGAATCTGAGATGACTGGACTCGTCCCCAGACCACCCCAGGTCTGCAGTCTCACAGCTAGTATCATTTAACACTCAGATAAAGTGCTTCTCAGCCCTCTAGAGAGAAGCCTTCTCTCTTTTTCTCTCTCTCTCTCTCTGTATCCAGCAGTTTCTCTCTCTTTCTCTCTCTCTCTCTGTCTTCCTCTCTCATGCTCTCTCGTACACTGTTTAATGCTCTGTCTTTTCCTTTCTTTCTCTGTCTCTTTTTCTCTCAGTCTCTCTCTCTTTCATTTTTCTTTCTCTCTTCTCTCTCTCTCTCTCTCTCTCGCTGCCGTATCTCTTGTCCCTCCTAAGTCAGATACTCAGCCGCCTCTTATCCATAAATAACCCCCCTCCCCCGGTGCACTCCACTCCTCTTCCCTCCTCTTCCCTCCTCTCCTCTTCCCTCCTCTCCTCTTCTCTTCCTTCTTCTCCTCTCCTCTTCACTCCTCTTCTCTCCCCTCCCCCCTCATCCGTTACGGGACATCTCGTCATCATCTCTTTTCCCTGGCGCAGTGCCGCCGTCTGCAGGGAATTGTTAATGGAAGTCAGGAAAACGAGTGAGGAATGTGCTTGTTTATTGTTGTTGTGGTCTGTTGGGGTGGGGGTGGGGGGGTGGATGGGTGGATTGGGATAGAATCGAAGAGGAGAAGGAAAAGGAGATGGTGGAGGAAGAGGAATGAGAAGTGCGCCTAGAGGTGCTTAACTGGGTGCTGTGCTGAAGTGTTTGCAACAGGATAGACAGTTGTCTGACACACTTTAAAAAAAAAAAAATAACTAAATAAATAAATGAGACCCATCTGTCAGGGCATGACATGTAGGCCTGTATCAAGGTTGCGTGTGAGTGTGTTGTGATGTGGAAACGGGACAACAAGTAATCAGGGTTGCAGGGTCAGACAAATCTCTTTAAGAGGAGAGTGAAAGAAACACCTGATCCCTGCCTCGCTCACCCCTACAGCACAGACCAGTGAGTGATGTTCTTAATGTGTTGCCCCTCCTCTGACTAGATGAAGTTTTTTTGCATCGAGAGTGTGTCAGTCACTAAGTAATCCCCACCGACACACAGGCACACACACACATGCAAACACTCACACACACACACACACACACAAACACACCTGAAGGACCGTTCATCAGTTGAATGTGTTCTTGAGCGGAATTCTTGGAATTCAGTAATGTTTACATAGAAAAAGCTTTGAAAGGGGTTGCAAGAGTTAATGGTTAAACGTGTGGTTTAGTTCTGTGTGCCCTTTTTCCATTTTTCACCCTGCTGAATAGGAAATATTTACCCTGCTGAATAGGAGATATTCCCTCAGGTGTATAAAAGAAACCTGTGTCAAGGATTATCGTAGTTATAGACATAGTCAGCAACAGGGTTTGGGATGGATCGCCACCCAGGTGGCACAGATGTATAAACACGACGTTTTAAAAAGGGCTAGGAATTAGGCTAATCTGATCAGGCAGTGATTGTCTTTGTTGCAGAATATGTCTTTAAGCAAGAAGGGATCTGTCTAAATTACGTGTGAAAGCACCGTTCTGTAATTGCTCTGGAGCTAATGAGTCACTGATGAGCCAGTGTGTGTGTGTGTGTGTATGTGTGTGTGTGTGTGTGTGCGTGTGTATGTGTGAAAGAGAGAGAAGAGAGAGAGATTGTATGTTTGCATTTATGTATGTTTATGTGTCCCTCTGTATCTGTATGTGTGTGTGTGTGTGGGTGTGTGCATGTGAGTATGTGTTTGTGTGTGTGTATATGCATATCGCTCTCTATCTGTCCGTGTGTGTGTGTGTGTGTGTGTGTGACTGTATATGACTGTGTGAATGCATATACTGGTTCACCAGAAGCCATCTCCGCATGGCCAGTAATGAGATCACCTCTCGTCCTCAGGGGTCAGGTTCCTGCCGAAGCAGAACTCAATTATTTAAGCATCGCCAAAACACTGGAAATGTATGGAGTCGACCTTCACCCAGTCTTTGTGAGTATATTTACTCAAGGGCCAGAAAATATACTGAGACACGTCAACATGTAGCAGAATTTAATCACTCAACCCACACCACTGCCATATTATAAAATGACCTCCATCCTGTAGATGATGATTCTGTGGTGACACCGGTCCTTGTTTGCTTCTCAGGGAGAAAACCACTCTGAATATTTCCTGGGGTTGACTCCAGTTGGTGTGGTTGTATACAAGAATAAAACACAAGTTGGAAAGTATTTCTGGTAGGTGTGAATCTGCCAACACATAACATGAGTGTAAAAAAATAACTCTCCCTTTCGCTTATGTGAGACAGATTGTGTGTGCTTTTCTTAGCAATAAAGATGGTTGCTTCGTGATTCATACACAGCCTCTAACATCCTGTGTTTTTGCATTATCATACATACAGCTATGTTTTTCTAAGTGGGGCATTGTTGCTGAAACAAAGGTCTCTAAGATAAAGGCCTTTGAAAGGCATAGAGCTCGGCTCATGAATAAAGGTGTGGGCATGGAGCGGAACGTGGGTTTGCCTCAGAGAAGGACTTGACCTTCAGTGCCGTGAATATTTCATACCAGGTACCCATAGAAGAAATGCAGTGCACCTCACAGACAATACCTCTTGTGTTTACAGGCCAAGGATCACAAAGGTTTATTTTAAGGAAACACAATTTGAACTCCGTGTTGTCGGAAAAGACGTGAGTCGTTTTCTCTCTCCCTCTCTCTCTCCATCCTAGATGAGTAGTTTGTGTCGCACCATGACAAAGGTTGTTCATTCTGTGTGTGTGTGTGTGTGTGTGTGTGTGTGTGTGTGAGTGTGAATGGGAGTTAGAATGAAAGCAGTAGTGCCTCAACTAGAGAATTGCAGCGCTGTGAGTTCAATCCTACACCAGGATTTACTCAAGCAGAGCAGAACACAACACACTGAGTTGTGATAATGTACCCAGGGCTCCTGCTGTGGGTGTCTGCATGTGTGTGTGCGTGAGAGATGACACACGACTTTCATTAGTTTTCTGTTCAGTATCACAATGAGTGGGAAATGCCTGAGAGAGGTCTGCTAGTTGCTCGTTAGATGTGTGTGAGGAGCATAGGTCAATAAGGAGCTTGTATGCTATTGATCATGTGTGGTCGGTGCCCTCTGATTGGAGACTGGAGATTACCCTCCAGAGAATAGGAAATCTATGAACCACACAAACAAGATGCATGTGCTTATGAGCTCACAGGCTACACAGGCTTAGTGGAGTCACTGCTCATCTTTACCTACCCCATTCAAGCTATGGATCATAATCAAAGTACACTCCTATCAAATAGTTTCAATTTCCCATGCACGAATAAGCCTAGATTGACACAGGACAGAAAGATGTAATTACTGATGGAAGAGTTTTTTAAAGAGTTTAAGGTTTCCAAAACTGGTTCAGCATGAATTGAAAGCAGTTAGACTTAGCTGATTATACCAAAGTCCTTTACATGAATTGCCTCAGTAACCAAGCAACATGGAAAATAGAATGGTCTGATTACAGTGAAGCTAATCACTTTTTTTTCTCTTTCACAGTGTAATGAAACATCCTTTGTCTTTGAGTCCCCCACTAAGACAGCCTGTAAAAACCTGTGGAAATGCTGTGTAGAGCACCATACCTTCTTCAGGTAAAATACTGTTCCCAGCATAATTGCACATTAAGCCATATCTACAGTGAACAGAACCATGCCAAGCACGCAGCTGGCCTAAGGCGTGTAACCCTGCTGCAGTCAAACTCCACTGAAACTCTACTGATTAATTTGTTCTTTTTATACTGATTAAATTCTGGTACTTAGAAATATTTGAACACTGGATGCTTCACTTCCCAAGTCAATAAATGAATCAATAGATAATTCAGGCCTAATACATGTTTTGTCACTTGTAAACTGTATAAAACACATGTATGCACATGTTATACGAGCAATGTTGTGACTTGTAAAATTTGATGAAGAATAATTTTGAATAATACAGTTAAATTGCACAGTAGAGCTGCCAGTTTTTTTGTATTTTTTTCAAATTGTTTGGCAGGAAACCTCCATTCCATCTCAACTGTGCTGTCTGACGTGAAGCGCTTATTGTGAGACTCATTTCTGTCTAATTATGAGACTCAGTACCTCCCCAGGAAATCCCTGACTAAAACATGCGCTACAGGCGTTCCCTGTCTCTCTCTCTCTCTCTCTCTCTCTCTCTCTCCATATCTCTCTCTCTCAAAGCATCCAATAGGCTGGCCATATAAACAGTAATTCTTGCAAGGCTCATCCAAGCAGTCCTTTCCCCTGAGCCCACCCTGGTGTTGGTTTAATCAGAAAGAGCTTTAGCGAGCCCTGCCCTGAAAGAGCCTTAGGGGCCATGATGGACTCAGGCTCGCCAGCTGATTCGGGAGTATGCGTGTGTGTGTTCATGTGCTCATGTGTACGTGTGTGTGTGTGTGGGCGCGTGTGTGTGTGTGTGTTTGTGTGTGCATGTGTGAGTGTGAATGTGTGTGTGTGTGTGTGTGTATGTATGTGTGTGCATGTGTGTGTGTGTGGAGGGGCGTAGTAGGCATAATCCTCGTGTGAACCCACCACAACGGCAGGATGCAGAAAAGCAGGTAGAGGGGGAGGAAACCAGGAGCAAAGGACTGTCTGAGAGAGGTGCCCATGAGAGACACAACAGCAAAGGCTGTCGATCATGTTCATTTATTGAAAAACACTGATGGTTATACATTATATTGGCTGGATCCTTGATTTCTTAGTCTTGTTAATTTTGCCTATCATGGTAGTATATTGACTGAAAGTTGTATTAAAGAAACAGTATGGCCCTTGTTTTAGAAATATCACTAGGTGAATAACTGCAGACTTGTAGACAATGACATAACAAAGCTTACATGAGTTTGGTCATGACAATCTTTTTTGGTGTTGTATGTTATTTATCTTTCAATACTATGTATGTTTCTCTGGATATTCTCCCCTAAATAGCCAAAAGTCTTTTTAAAAACACATTCTAACACGTTATGTTTCTGAAGGCTGAATTCCTGTCAAAACCTCAGCGGTTGGCAGGTGCCCAGTGAAAGTCAGATTCAGTAACATACACACATTGTGGGAAAAGCAACAGCCCAGAGAAGCTTGAGCTCATTACTGCTCTAAGCTGTTCTTGTTGCACAGGGGTGCTGGTGCTGGAGCTGGTGCTGGTCAGTGGACCATGCAGTCAGTCAACAATGTTGTTGTTCTGGGAGGCAGTCTTGACCAGGGCATTTTCGATTTCCCCTTTGTGTAAGCTGGGAACAGAATCAACACATGCCAAGTCTTTGGTGTATCCAAAGTGTTGTTATCCCAGGATAAACCAGCACCCATCCCCCACTCCCCCACCTCTGTGGACCATTTAGTCCCGATTAATGGTCTCCATTCTATCATGGTCCTGTGAACCATTAATGATTGACCTCAGTTTTAGTAGCAGGGTAGACACTGCTGTCTCCCTCCTAATGGTCCAAACACACACAGTTTAAACTATTAAATGTGGTCATTCACATGGTCAATCCATAAGGGCTCAAAAAATGTTCATGCTAAGATATCCTGTGTACTGATGTGCAATGATTGCATAGCTGTAGGACAAGGGTAGCAGTCCTAGTATTTTAAGTATGGCACACCTGAGTCCCCAAATCCTCTTTGATCAGTTGTCTTTTTTGTTCCTCTTTTGTGTATAAGTGCACTGCTTTACCAAGCAGCGCTTTTGAACTTTGGGGTTTCTGACAAGAACTCAGTAAAAAAAAAAAAAAACTCTTTGGTGTGTGTGTGTGTGTTTTTTTTTGAAGTAGTTTCATTAAAATATGGCTTCTGAGAGAAAAGCCCAAAATAAGATTCACTTTACTCAGAGACACCATTAACCACTGAAGTAGGAAGCTTGTTTAATTCACTGTGGGGAGTTGAGAAAAGGCAAATGGTGTCATGCCTTTGCCATCACTGGCATTCATGGTAGTTTAGAAGAAAAGGTGTACTCTAGAATCTTTAAGACTTCTAACGTATCTCTAACACCAGGAGGATTTGCGTAAACCCACGACGATGGATCTTTCGGAAGATTCCTTCGAGGATTCCTTTGTACCTTTACATCAGCTTTCGCACAAATTAGCTCCTTAGAGCTTTTAGTTTCAAAAGAACTTATAAAATACCTGTTTTTTTGGACTCAGGTAAAGATTAGACTGCAGGTACTCACAGTTATGATTTTTTTTATCTTGTTTTGTTTGTTTTTAACCTGCAAAACCATGTGTATATGGGCATTGAAATGACAAAATGTCAGTACACAAAGCAAAATATACTCTATATGTCATTTTACAGATTACCAGAAAATGATTCGAACACCCTGACCAGGAAGTTGTCCAAATTCAGCTCCCTTGGCTCCAAGCACCGGTACAGGTGAGTAATGTTGTCCGACTTATTAGAGAGGACTGGACTGAATAAATCAAGTTGGAATTGGAGAGTTTTGATCAATGTTTAATGTTTCATTTATTCAAAAGAATATCACTGTCCCTAATGCTTCTCTAGTAAATCTGGAAGGCTCAGTTGGTTATGATTTGACTGTGAAACATACGGTTTTGGAGACCAGAGGAAAAGCATGGCTGTCATGGTAAACTAAGCCAGTGCATTAATAATTGAGTTTGTTATACTGTGGCCCAGCAGCAGAAGGAGTATGCTGACAACATCACCCTCACACTGGAATACCTGAATTATTGAAGGATAACAGGATATTCTTTTAAACTCCTTTGTGTTTTTGCTGTGAAATATTGCATTGAATTCTGGATTCGCCTGCAGAACTGTATGATTTTTTTTTAGCAGTCAGGTTTTGTCAAAACGTTTCAGTTTATTTCGTGTGTTAGATAGGCCAAAGGGAAGGGGAGCCACGTACGTGCTTATCCAGGAGGGTGTCTAAGTCTGTTTGCTCTTTCCCTCCTTGTTAGAGTTTGCTGTGGATGTATGCCTGTGCTGTCATTCTATGTGCTGCACAGTTGTTTTGACCTGTCATCTCAAGTTGGATGTGCCTTTGAAGCTGTATGATGTAACATGTTGAGTAATCTGAAAGCATACAGACAAGCAAGTCAAATGCTGTTGACCTCGTGTAGGAAAACACACGGTACTGTTTTTGGAGGTGGAAGGATGTAAATTCTACTGCAAATAAAAACTAATATGTCATTGATGCATAATGAAAAGGCACATAATAAATATTTGAACACAGCTGCTTGTGTCTTCAGTGGGAAAACCGCTGTGCAGATGGGGAGGGACCAGTCTGCCAATTTGCCCCGGCCAGACCTGCAAGTGGTGCGGACCCGCAGTAAGACCTACCCCAAGAGAGCCCCACAAACTGCTGGTTAGTCAATGTTAACATGCTTCACTCGCATCCAGTTTTGCCTGCTAGCTTGTCTCAACTCACCACTTAACTCACAACATCTTTTCTTTTCTTTAAGTTTCAGCTAAGAATTAGCCAACTAAACAAAGGGTTTTTTATATTTTCACAAACAAAGAGTGCCTTGGGACTAATCCTGAACTGCTAGCTAGCAATTTCATATCATACTGACAAGCCACGGCATGGTATTGAACATTAATCCTCATGAGTTCATCATCATTCTGTGTTTTTCCCGCAAATATTCTGCTGCTTGCTTGATTGTATGTCTGACTTTTTCAACCCTTTCCGACGACTTCTGTGTGTTTCACAGCTTGTGATGACATCTTGGTACTCATTGATCCTACGTGAAGTATGTACAGTTAAATCCTAGGGTGTAGTGGCTAATGTAGCTTCCCTTGGCGGGCACTAGCAAGCGAGCCCAGAATGACAACCCTGGCTCATAGTACACAGGAATACCCCTCACTGCTAAAGGACATTCCTCTACTAAAGAGCGTAGTATTAAAAACTCCACGGTTGTTTTTGATGTTTTTAGCCAAGCTTTTTGTGAGACAGTTCCAGGCTGTCTCCCACTCAGTCACTCTCTCTCTCTCTCGCTCTCTCCACGGGAAAGACATTTCACACCATGGATCAAAAATGACTCTGGAGAGACATAAAGAGATTCAGGATTTTTTTTTTATTCTGAAGCATTTTTCACTGCAGCCAGTTCCTTTAAAGCTGTCAGCCCTTTTTCATGTCCAGTTCAAGGATTTTTTTAGTCCCGTCTCGAAGCTCTGTTACCTAGCAACAGTAGCTGCTGATTACCCCCAAAAATCCACCGGTGTATCAAAGTCAAATTAATCCTTTGTGTTTTAATTAAGGTGTTGACATAATTGTTCTTTGTATCCCTCAAATAAAAGAATGGAGGCCTCACAAAACCGATTAAAGTTCAAGTCAAAGTCCTTTCACATTCTCCTACTGTTCATTACAGATTGCATTGTTTTCACAATGCTAATGCTATTATTTAGTCATTTTAGTGCACTGCAGTATTAGTTAGAAGTAAATAGGATACCCTTTTAGCAATTCAATTATTCTTGTTTCGAAGTTTCCTAGTTTTCCCAAGTTTCCTAGTCATACTTCCCAAGGGGGGTTTCTCATCTAGTAATTTGCCTAGGTCCTGACAAAGGGCTTAAATGTAATTCTGCAAGAGGTAGAGGCCTAATTTGGCATTCCTAAACAACTGTGTTTATCAAACAGGTTTGTCTACATCTATAAACAACTTGGTGGATACCCTAAATCTAGTAGATAATGGCATGAAAAGATTTAAATTGAAGGGGGAAATTTTTGAAAATTCATGTCTACATTAGAGAAGACTGGCTGTGATAATTTAGCTTAGAGATAATGCTCACTTTATAAGGATTTGTTAATATCATATATGACATAGTAAGTGACTAACTATAAGTACTGACATGATTTAAAAGATCCCTTGCACAGGTGTTCTGTCCAGAGCTTTGGTGCCTCCCATGGTAGGAGTTGAATTCTTCCAGCTAATTACATAGCACTGGCTTAATTACCCTCACCTCAGTAGTTCGCACCTCCGCAGGCATCCACTAACATAGCCAGCTCCCCACACTGGCATGGAAACAAAGCCGTGTTGTCACAACATTACACTACCGCTGTTTCATGTCTTCAGGGCTACATCTGCACTCACTTTTTCCTCTTTTTTACTCAACTGGCAGGTGTCCTCCTGCAAGTGCAGGAAACAGGCCTGTGCTCCTCGTCCAAAAGTTATAGTAATTACGTTCAGTCAACGTTCAGTCAATGCTTTCATCTGAAGCTGTGGTACTCCCGCTGACCCTCATCGTTGCACCTTAGCCTATAGGTCTTCCCTTAGCTATTGATGTGCTTGCTGACCTCGACTGAACTTAGCAGGGACTTTATAATTTCACTTTTGATGAGTTCAAACAGGCATGCTGGATCAGGGAGAAGCCTGAAGGATAGGTAAAACACTTTAGCTTTAAGCTAGTAGTTTTACAAATGAATAACTGCACTTTCTCTGTTCTAATCTCCACTATTGTCCTGTTCATTTAGTGTCGTTCACCTGTTATTAGTCGTAATCTCTAACTATCTTTCAGAACATTATATCCCTAACAGATAGAATGACTAGAAATCTTAATCTACAGTACCTGTAATAGACATTAGTTAGACATATTTTTTCCCCAAATGTGTGAAGGTGTGTGTGCGTCTGTGTGTGTGTGTGTGTGTGGGAATGTCTGCATGTTTCAGGAAGTGTTTCTGTGTCCCACCTCTGTATTTCCCCATTTTTATGTCAACAACCACCCTCCTGTCCTCTGGCTTCAGTGTCTGGCATCCAGGCAGGCATCCACACTGGCAGGGCCCTTGAAGGTAGCCCACAGTGGGCCTGTCTCTGGCTTGACCTAGCCACCTGGTCCATCCTTCCATTGTTCCATCCAAATGCCTCCTCACTTAGTAATGGAAAAAGCTCTGTAAAAGCCATCAGTCACAAACAATGGCGAGTGACAGGGGTGATACCTAAAGATTATAAGTAGCGGATCCAGATGGACGCAGTGGGGAGAGATGTGGCATGCGTTGCACACATACACACACTCAATGAATTCTTTGTAGATTGATGATGCTTTTATGCGAGATTATGGGAAATTCAAGTGAAGTGGTTTTTGTGTGTGTGTGTGTGTGTGTGTGTGTGTGTGTGTGTGTGTGGGGTGTGTGTCTTTCCAAGAACTGACAAATGGGAGCACACCTGCCTCGAAAGCAGAGCATGCTGGGAGTGAGCTAACAGCCAAGACCACAGCGCCCTGCCCGCTCAAGAGGTGAGATGGAATGATATGCACTGACACCATAGGAATTTCCTCTACTGGTACTGTGCATGTGGGGAATGTCAATGAATGTGAAAAATGTGTGTCTGTATGTGTTTGTGTGTGTGTTGAGAGATGGAAATATATGTTACACACACACACACACACACACACACACACACACACACACACACACACACAGTATCTTTTGTGTGTGTATCTGGAAGAGACAGATTTCAAAAAGTAAAGGTTGCCTCTGCACACTGGAATAATTGTATTGGTTTTTTATAGACCTGTTGATAAAATCAATGTGTGGTGGTTACCTTTACTTCTTGACATTTATCCAACCCACCCACACCTGGCAATTTAAAGTAAGTAGGCTAGTTGTGCACAGGGATCTATTTTTTAGAGGGAGAAAGACTCCTTTCAGTTTTATGCGTTTTGTTCATAGTTCCAAAGCGAACAAGGCAGAGAACCAGCCAGAAGAGTCTCGAGGGAGAACCGGTGCTCCGTGGGATGAGAATGCTCCACAGAGGTACCCAACTCACAACACACACACTCTGTCCTCCATCTGAAAATCAGAATACTCTTTTCACACCATGTTCTGATAACACCACACCACTTCAGCTAAAACATAGACGTAGGTTTCAGCTTATTAAAATTATTTGAATGTTACTTTATTGATAATATTTTGTAATTCGCTTTGGAGAAAAGTGTCTGCTAAGTGCAGAAATGTAAGTGTAACTGTAAATGTAACTAGTAGTACTGTAACTTCCTGATTATTAACTGAGGTTAATTGATTTTACAAAATTTCTTCCCCTTTGGGGTTAATACATGGATGAAGACTATATACAGGATTCCTTTTCTTTTTATCCTTCTGCTTGATCTGATCTGGTTGTGCCGAGTTAGACAATAACAGAGTCAGGCAAGCTGTCCCCATAGCATTACAAAGCGTTAATGCTCTAAATGTGGGACTTATTACACCTGCCTGGCTGTGCTCTCGAAGCACAGATTGATTATTCCTGTCTGGAGACCTGTCTCTCTCCCCTGCCGCTTGGGAGAGAAAGCAAAGAGAGCACGCATGCAAGGTGAGACAGGGCTCAGGCCCAGGAATTAACTGGATTTACTCTCCGCCCCCGCTCCAGAATGGAACAATAGCGTTCAAAAGCCTCTGATTGACAGGGCCTAAAACCTGTAATCTACTGCGAGATCAAGGCCTGTGCGGGTCTCCCAGGAGAGCAGCAGGAGACCATCCAGTGCATGGAGCACACTATTTAGTTATATCTGCTCACTTCACAATGTTTACACAGACAGTAGGCATGATCAGATGGTAATTACTAACCCCAAATAGAGCTCCATTTATATTCATGTTTAAAAAAAGAAGCAGCGAGGCCTGCCCTACTTAAGCCTTTTGATTAAAGCACAAGTGTCATTATTCTCAATTTATTCATTTGGCAGACACTTTTGTCCAACGAGACTTGTTAGGAAGAGTGCATTGAATCCAACCAATACAGTCTGTCACAGGAACACATTAAACAGAAAAGCTTCCCAAACTATGAAGAGGCCCATGAGGAGTTTGTAAAACAGCAGTGGCTAGAATGTTTATCTTTGTTTATTTACATGTCTCGGAAGTGTCTTGGTGAGGTTTAGCTCACTGTAATGGACTGAGAATTGTGTACACATGTGTATTTGTCTGAGGAGCGGATGCTTGGACTAGGTGGCTATCCTTACCTTTGAATCCTGCTAATGATAGTGTAGCCCCACTTTGATTTGCTGTAGAGTGCAACGCATAAATACTGTTGCGTTTTCAAGCTGCATTCCTGTGTGTTGAGACATACAACTGATTGTTCAGTTCAGTAAACAGAATGTTGAGGATTATAGTAAGTGAGACAGCTGTGAAGGCATTAAATCCGTTCCTCAATACAAATCATTTACCACATTAATTGTAATCCCTTACAATCCAGTGTAACAGCTGTGTTTAAGTGTGTGTAAGGGCAAATGTGGGTTCTTTTTGGTTTTTTTTTCGAATGAATGTAAATAAATGTTAACTTTTTCTTTTTTGATTTTTGTTTGGGTCTCTCCCACAGTGGTTTGTATAATTCAGCCAATGAGCGTAATAAGTCCCCAAAATTCCCCAATGCCCGCAGACGCACCCCTTCAGGCGGCAGTGAGAACGAGGCCAACCACTCATCCAGACGCAGGTGTGTATTCTCCTGGGTCTGTGAGTGTGCTTACGTCTGGCATTTCATATTTGAATATGTCTGTGTATCCTTGTTTGTGTGTATATGAGTGTTTGTGAGTGTCTGTCTGTCTGCCTGTCTTTGTTTTTCATTGTGACATGTGCCAAGGAGGTTATGGTTGCGCCGGCGTATTTCTGTCTGTCTGCCTGTTTTTGCCTGTTTGTCTGTCTGTGAGCAAGACAACTCGAAAAGTACTGCTTGGATTTGGATGAAATTTGGGTTATTTGAAACGTGGGTATTAGGCCAAGGAACAAATGATTAAGTTTTGGTGGTGATCCGGAACACCGTCTGGAATTTGTATTGGGTCAGGGACCCTGTATTGCCTTGGCGGAGGTCTACGCTCTCCGAGTGCTTTTTATATGCTATTTCATTTCAGTGTTAGTGTATGTGACTGATACAAGGATTTGAAGCTCCCCCACATTGTGTGTGTGTGTGTGTGTGTGTGTGTGCACGCACACTCATCTGTGTACGTGGTTTTCCATGTGTGTGTAAGATAAGATAATACTGTATTCATCCCATAGGAAATTCAAGATGTGTATGTGTATGTTTACTATGTGTACATGAGGGGTCTAGTTCCAAAGCTCTATAAATCCATTTTTGAAAATATTCAAAAAGTCATGTTTTTTAATTTTGTATTTCAGTAATTACTGATCAAACCTCAATTATGTTGATTTTATAACATGAAAATAAATCAAATAAAAGCAACCCAAATGTAGATCCACAGATATGTCTGAAAAACAAAATGTCCAAAAAATATTCCTGAAAATTCATCAAAACAGTGGATATAGTGCTTTGGAACCAAACTTTTCACATGATGATATGAAGACCCCAGTCCAGTGGTTCCATTAGTCTAGTGTCCTCATCAGAGTCTCTCCTTGGGCATAAAGTGGGCGACACACTGACCTCTGTACCTCTGCTTCATGTTTTCCCTGTCCGTCAACTATGAGAAGAAGTCTCCCCCTAGTGGTGGCACCGAAAACCAAATAAACCGAAAATAAAAGGGCAGGCTTCTTCTCAAATCTTTTGGTTGGTCGAGTGTGCCAGTCCTCTGTGTCAATTATCCTAACCTAAATTGAAACATCATCTTTGGTATCTGTTTGACAGTGGCTCCACTTTGAATGGGTTTAGAAACTAAATGTCATTCTCAATCATTACAAGGAAATGTGGATAATATGAACTGCATATTAGTGAATCAAACTGAATGAACAGAGTCGAGAAAAAAGGTATAACATTAACAGGGTTTGCCTACTTCAGACTGCAGCTACTATTACCAAAACGAGAGGAGGGGGGGGTATGAGAAATGGAGCCAGATTCCCTGTGGGTCTACTTGATGAAAGAGCTGTGAATAAATAAATACTGATAACTCCCCCCCAGATAGTAGAGGTGGTGCCCCTCTTCCCTCTTTAACCGGAGCGTATGTATGCATGCAGACGCCTGCTATTAAACGGCAATCTCACCCCTGCCCTGCCAGTCAGCATCAGGTCAGCGCCTCATTTAACCCGTCCTGACCTCACAAGCGTTTCCTTCTATTGTGTCTCATTGGCAGGAGGGGCCAGAGCAATGAGGACCCAGAGAGCAAGCAGCACAGGAGAAGGTAGGCTACACTCTCTGTTCCCATGGTGCTCCTCAGGGCAGAGTGTGCTTACCATACATTGTTAATGCTATGAGGTTTAAAGCACCAATGCTTTTATTGCCTGTGTGTATAAATGATGTTGCTTATCAAGGATTCAGGATCAAGTTTATTTGTCACATACATTGAAATACTAATGTAAGACATGTAGTGAAATTGCATAAATTTGAATAAAAGGATTTTACTTTGCTCTTTACCATGGGTCTCAGTATTCTTTAAAGATCAAACGCATTGGGGTGCCTCTGTTCTAAAGAACATCACATATACTGTATTTCACGACATGTACACACACACACACACACACACACACACACACATACACATGCACACACACCAGTTGTCTATGGTCTCTTTGTTCAACTTTTAAATGCCCTTCCTTTTGCCTTTTCTTTGGCCCTTTGCTAGGTCACGTTCCCGTGGCAACACCAGCAGTGGTAGTGAGTCTGAGAATTCCAACCGGGAACACCGTAAAAAGAGGAACTGGTGAGTGATGGCCACCTCAGAACGAGGTTTTCCGCAGAACTCCACAGTTTCTAGCCATAAAGATTCCTGTGATCCAAGATTTTGCCATTTTGAAGAGTTGCACTCCCATTCATGCTCAGAAAGGAATTTCCCAGCCTGCACCCCAATTGTTTAGTGGCATTTTAGCGCGAGTTTGTGGAAATGGTTTACATGCCACATCCGTGTGTGTATGTTTGTGGTTTGTGTGTGTGTGTGTGTGTGTGTGTGTGTGTGTGTGTGTGCTTGTGTATTGCAGGTCCCGGCAGGAGAACGAGATGGTGGATTCAGGGCCTCAGTGGGAGGCGGTTCAGCGGCGTCAGAAGGAAAAGTCCCACAACGAGCCCAACCACCGGCGCTCTAGACATCGCTCTCGATCGTACGCACTTCACTCTTCCTTCCCCCTCTCCTCATAATTCTCACCATTATCATACCTAAGCTTCTCCAACAACCATACACTATATCTAATTACATTTGAGCATTTCCATACAAAGTTGACTTATTTTTTTGCCAAATGCCAATAAAATGGCAGGTATTTGTTGGTTGGTGTTGGTATTTATTTATTATTATAATGCTTGCTCATGTTCCGTCACATCTGTAACCTCTATGGAAATGTCCGGTCCTCAGAACGATGCATAAACTTCCACTGACTTTGAATGGGCCCTCGTAATGTTTGATATTTGATATTTCTTATATCAAACAGGCCGCTGTGAAAAATTTAAGACCGTTGCCAGTTGCAATGGGATTTGTGCTTCTGAATGTCATCCTTCATATCACTCCATAAGTAGACTCAGATTCACAGATCACAGTGGAACTTCAGTGAAAGTGAAAGCAGAGATGGTTGTCGAGCTACTGATCCCTTACATATTTGAAAATAAAATTACACATCCATTTTTGTTCCGTTCCCTTAAGTCAAGCCTCTGAAGTCTTTATACAATAGACAATAAGGCATTTCACAATCCTTGAGTAGTTTCAAATGCTCTTACAGTTCTCGGATCATAAGCTGAAAATGCTACAGATCTACATTAAAAACTAGTAACAAGGCATAGAATCAGAGTATGGCAAAAAGTGTGCAGCACATATCTGTCCTGTCCTGTCTTGTCTTGTGTTTGTGAAATCCTGTTTAAAAAGTAATAGTTATATTTCTATTTACATTTTGCAGGAGAAGTCCAGATGTACAAGCAAAGGAACAGTTATGGAAACATATTCAGTATGTAACAATTCTTTCTGGCGACACAATTTTCCCAAACCTAGTCAAACAAGTTGGGATTCATCTGTTTAATGAGACATAAAGATTTCCTGTAGATCACATATCAAAATGAGGATCTAATCTCATCATAAAATCATTACTATGCAAGGCATGTTGTTCTACAATGAAATCCTGCAGTGTGGCATTTTACTGTCACGAATGTCAGAATAATAAGTGATAAGATAGTCAAAGTACTCTTTGAGAATATCTGATTTTGTGTTGTTACTGAATGTTACTGAAGTGACCTGTGTGTCTGTACAGAAAGGAGTTGGTTGATCCCTCTGGTCTGACTGAGGAACAACTCAAAGAGATCCCCTACAAGAAAGTGGAGTGAGTGTCATCGTCTTATAGTTTGTTGCCCACCTCTCTTGGACGAACAGAAAGATTAAAGTGGACACTTGTATTTTATACAGCAAAAAAGGAATTTTATGTTGTATTTTATGTAATTTGGATTAGTTGTCTTGAACACTTCAGTGTGTTAATGTTGGCTTTTATCTAGTGACATGTGTATTGTATTCAGTAGTGCAGTGCCACTGTGGTTCGCAGAGATATGTACAAAACAGACAGTCAAGTACTTGCCAGTTAGCGTGCTTATTTTAGCAGATATAGCCTATGGGTAACTCAAAGCAAAGACATTTTCTTACATACATTCTAACAGACATTTCTTCACACTTTCTGTCTATACCTATGTCATTATTATCTTTAAACTATAGAAATTGAATTTTCAAAATTTCTTCCCCAGCTTAGGCAGGCAGCTTAACCCTGGTCTGTGGCCTTGGTCAGATGACCCACTGACTTTGATGAGTTTGATAAGCTGAGTTGAGCAGTTGAGCATCTAATATCTGTTCTGATTCATCGCAAAAACATCAAGATTTTCTCAAGTTAATATGAACACACCACATAGCACTTGTGTTATCACAAATGATGGACTTCAGTAAGCACTGGCATGGAAAGAGCTCTGTAATATTTAGTTAAAATGAAGTGACGTGGTTTTGTTGTCATCCATAGTAAACAGGATGGTGAGCTCTGAGCTCTGCTGCTGATTTATTTTCAAATCACATGGGTTTTGTCAGAACAAAACAGAGGTATAATGTGGTTTATCACAGAACTGGAGCTTTGCTCCTGAGACTAAACCAGTCTGGCTGATCTGCATAGTCTAATCTGGGTCATAGCTACGCCCCCCTCCCTTACTTAATATTCTCTCCCAGACAAAGGTGTTTCACCACATCATAAATTATTTAGGGTGCTGCGTCTACAGAGTCTTTCCCTCTGGGCCGTATGGAAATGGATGGTTCTGTTGTCATCTTTGGGGCTTTCAGAAAAAGACAGCGCAGTATGGGAGTATGCTTGATACTCGACTGGCAAAGATGTGCGCTCTGTCTGTGAAACTGATATTTGTGTGTGTGTGTGTGACGCGCGTGTATGTGCCTGTGTGTTCCACTGCAGAACCCAAGGTGACCCAATCCGGTTCCGTCACTCGCACTCCCCACGGAGCTACCGCCAATACCGCCGTTCCCACTGCTCAGACGGGGAGCGCTCTGTGCTCTCTGAGGTCAAGTGAGTCGCGCGAGTCCCCTCTCTCCATCTAGCTAGCCATTGATGTTATCGTAGATGTCTCCCTCTTGTCTGCAGTCACCATTGTGTTCAGAATCTCTCCTCATTCACGTGTTTGTTTGTTTGTTTGTTTGTTTGTTTGGATCTGTTTTCATTTTGTATTTATTTTGTTGTTGTTGTTGTCCTATGTCCACGTCCACACTGTCTCACGTGTAAAGCTCTAGGACAGACCTTGTCCCTCCCCTTCCCGTCACTCGCACGGCTGACGTCCCAGGCTCAAGCCACACCCCCACACAGGTCAGTTAGCCAATGCCTGTCACTCCTTTCTCAAATCCAGACTGTTGCACTGAGAGATTCTGTTTGGGCTTCTTGGGTTAATTTGTGTTTAGTAGACGACACAAAAAGCGCATAAAGACAAGCCCTTTGACTGTTATTTAAAGGTCTACCAGGCAAGATTGCAATTTTTTACCTTGCACCTTCTCACTAATCCACGTGGATTTGTTTGCAAACCAAAGAATAGGACCCAACGATGATCATTTTCGACGATTGACGTATAAACGCAATTTCGTTTTACTCAGTTTCAGTATCGTTTAACACCGTCTCGCTGTGTAAGATCCTGCAAGTGTAATATCACCACGGACTCTACACTCAGAGGAGGCTGAGAGAGCATTTATTCACTCCGTAATGAGCCATTTACTCATAAAAGTGAGTTCGAAGTGGGGGAATGAACCAAAAAAGTGTTGCCTGGTGTGCCTTTAAATAATAAAACAGTCTATTACTTTGGGTCTTTTCCCCAGGCTGGGTGTGAGTTTCCCTCTGTATGCCCTTGGGTGTCGTTCCCATCCTGTATGTTTCTCCAGCTGCTGACTGTGTGCTAATGATGCTGATTGATGTGTGTGTCTGTGTGTGTGTGTGTGTGTGTGTTTACTCTTGGTATCCAGAAAAAGGCCGGATCGAAGGACAACATCTCGGAAAGCACCGACCCGGAGTCTAAAAGCAGCACCAAGGGTGTGAAGGCTACCCATACCCCCCGAACCAAGACGGAAACATGATGAGTTGTCTTGTACAGTACATGACCATGTACATTTAGTGACAGTGTTTGCCCCTCACGTTGGTAAAGACTTTTGCCAAATCAAGGCAAAACGAACTCCCATGACTATTCATCTGAAGACATTTCAGTTCTACTGACCATTGGGATGTTTTCATAAAACACCTTTTCATGAACTCTATGAAATACACATCCTTTTTTTTTAACTGATTTCTGTGCTTTGACACTCCTTTCCTGCGCCCCCCGCCCCAGAGAGAGAGCACTGGTTCTCTTCTCTGTGCACGCTCACTGAGGCCACTTCAGCTGCAGTCGAGCCCTGGCCTAAAGGAAAGCCCTGCACACAGAGGAAAGAAGGAACTCAAGCCTCGGGGCTACCACTCTACACACTCTCTCCAGGGACACAGTGGGACACCACACTGGAGCCTGTAGTCGCTTCCGAGCTTCCCTCAGAGATGGCATGCGGAGCGCTCCCTTCATTAAGAGGTTCAAAATATTACCTCATAGACCTCCTATAACCTGATGTGTAGAATGCGAAACCCTAAGTAGGTTGGCATATGGAATTCAGTGTCTCTACATAAAGCAATGTAGTAGGGGGAAGTGTAAGAAAGGCGGTTTTCAGTGGTTGAAAGGCATCCATCTTGGACTATTTGACTTTCACTTTCACACCCTTTACTCAGATTCGTCAAAGTCTGTCAGTTCACCATCCTATTAGGTATTAGGGTTGATATTGTCCCACAATGGATTGATTACTCCATGTCCTTTGGCATACACTATTTAGTAGACTAGACTCCAGATGTAAGAAAACAAGCATTTCCTGTCCTGTTCTTGTACTGTGTAAACTGTATCAGTGATCATTGTCATATAATTCTATTGCAGTCAGCATTCTTTTTTCTGTTTATTGTATTCTGACAATCAGATGATGGTGGAATGTGGATCATTTGCTTTTGTGTTTACACACACTGCCCATTGAAAATAAATCATCCACTCAGTTAGCATGACGAAGCTCCCTGCAGTTTTACATGTTTGTTTATAAGTCAGTGTTAAAGTCCTGTTCAACTCATCTCGTATTAAGACCACTGTGAACGCTGCTCAAATATACCATGTCTTATTATTGTCAGGTTTTTAGTTTTTTTTTGGGCAATAGGAAAACTTTGCTGCTGTATTCTTTAACAAGAATTGTTTTGCACATTAGTTAAGTAGTATTTGTCTTTTTCTGCTGTTGTAAGGAAAGAAAGAACCTGAATTCTCATGAATAAACTCGTTTCACACTAAAAGCTTTTATGAGTCACTTGCTGCTAGATGTGGGAAAACTAATGAGGTGAGATTGGCTATGTCGATCTCAAATTGATCTTTGTTCTGCTTTTGCCAAACATCTGATAAAGTGAAGTCAACAGAACTTCAGAAGACTCAGTCAACACTGAATAAAAAAATGCATCACCAGCAACTACTGTTTCTTAGCATCAGGTTGACTAACAAATGGTGACTAATTATGAAGGGTTTTTCCCCCTCGTCTGTAAATGTAGGCGTACAATAAACAGCTTTGTTAAATCCTATTGAGTTCGCTGTGAGAGTACACCTCACTTCAAAAATCTGATTTATGGGGTGTGGCACTTGGCAGTCATTGGTCACAGTGACTGTGCTAAAGTCCAGTTCACTACTGAAGCTTCACCAGCAGGGGGAGCAAGTCTCCCATTTTATTGGAAATATATTATGGGCCTTTTGTTTTTGCTGGACATAGACTCAACTAAAGACTAAAACTATCTTATCTACCAACAGAACCCAAAGCACAAACATGGAGGGTCATAATTCAGTTCTTTAGCAACCAATGGCTTTACCATAAATATCATTATTTGCTTCATTCAACTGTTATTGTGTTTAGTATCTCAACTTTTAAAGGCAGTAAGTAACTGTACGAATTCTGTACGGATTGTAGCCTTCTGTTTATTGTGAGGTCTAAGCCCTTATGGAGACTAAGAAGTAGGAGGTCTTTGGCAGACTTTTTCTTATCCCATAATGAGAAATATGATTTGCCTGACATTCACAAGACTGATCTGGCAAATTCCTTTCATGAGGCAAAACTAAAGGAAAACGGGAGAGAAGTTTCTTTTGTCTGAATTGTGGTATGCTATCGTACTAGTTAAGAACTAACTAAAGTTTATCATCCATTTTCCTTAGTTTTTTTAATGAGGTGAACTTTCCCCGGGTTTACAAGGCAAGTTTAACTGAACTCTGTCTCTTAAAAGCAGGTTGTAATAGTACGTAAACTGAGACTGTTTTGCATATTGTAGCCATATGTTTTGTGAGCGCATATAAGACAAGCCTACCGTAGGTTTCTTATGTTTCTGTTTAGTTTCACATGAGGTATATATGACTGGGCTGTGGCTAGTAGCTCTCAGATAAATGAAGCATGGCAGTTCGCCATGGGAGAGTGCCAAATGCACTCCCTCACCTCGTCATAACAAGCGAATGAAAAAATGGTCCAGGGTCACAAGCAAGCCAAGTATGATTTAACTCAAATCCACTGTGTTCTAACACCTCTCTGTTCTCTCTCCAAGAAGGCCGTGTAGGAGACCACAGCAGCCCAACTTTCACAGGCAGATACCAGACACCCCCCCCCCCCCCATCCCTTCCAAGACACCTGTAGATATCACAAAACGTTTTGAAGAGTGTGTTGATATATGTTCTGACACACCTGTACCCACATTGGGGGGGGGGGGGGGGGGATCAGCCAGAGGCATCTCAGGTCATGCTGAATTTGCTCAGTTCATGTTCATTTGACGTTGCAAGCTCTGCCTGGTGTCATCTAAACATCCTGCAGTTCCCAGGGGACAACAACCAGCAGCACTTTTGTCCCCATGTAAACAGGATAATGCCCCTTTTCCTTCCTGCAATGGAGGCTATGCATGAAACAAATGCTGGGGGAAAACTTAATTGTTAGAACAGCCTTGAAATATCAGACATGCGCTAACACCTGTAGCTTTTCTTGCATAACAGTAAACTTTTACATTTATTTCTGCACAGAGTATGATTAGTAAATATGAGATGGTGTTGACAGATCATTAAAGGTTTTAATGCTGCTCTTTCTTATAGCCTATGCTGCAAATGTTGGCAAGTCTCAGCTGTGGATATCTCTGTATATAATGTTTTGAACTGTTTTCCTAAAAACTACTGTTGTGAATTTACTACGGAAGACATTAGTGTATAAAGTAATCAAGACGGTTTTGCAGTTCTAGAAGACTTCCAGAAGGAAGCAGACACCACATTCTCCTCAGACTTCTTGCCAAACTCTTGTAGATAATGGTATCTCTTGTCTGTAGTACACTGAATGAGTACTGAGAGCTGAGTGCAGTTACTAGTAAATGTCATAGTGGTGATGACAATATACAATTGATGCTGAGCCCTCTTTCCTCATGGTAGGACAGGTGATAGCTCTCCCCCATCTGGCCTGCCAATGACTATTTAAATGTTTGTTTTTCATTTCACTGAATCACAAGGAAAGGGCTGAGTTTCCTCATGACTGGAGTCTGGCAGTAAATAATGCCTTAGACAATGTGGGTTACCACAAATTTCATGCATTCCTCAAGTAAATGCAATACAAATAAAGAAAACAGTTTCTCATATTAGACCCCAAAACCTCAACAATTTGAACCTGCTCCAAATGGTTACATTGGACTAAGAACATGTTGATCATTGTCACGATAATTGTTCATGGAAAATCAAAAACATACATTTCATGTTTATCAACCTGCTAAAACAAAATATCCCCTCCCTCCCAGATAGACCGCAGAAATTCACAAATTTCAGCCATCTGAAGTAGTAAGCCCTGTGTTCAGTGTCAGACCAGAAGTTTCCCCTTGGTTGAGTTTCCCATGTGATTGTAGCAGCCATTCAGACTTATTATCCAAGACTGCATTTGAGCCGAGCTGCAGATCCAGGGGCCAGTAACTTTCCACAAAGCTCTGGAATCTGTGCTGTCAGAACCCAGCTTTGTCTATGAGCTCAGTGGGGCCATAGCAATTGATGGGATAAATATGTATGCCGAACTGCTGACTCATTGTGTTCACAAGATCCATTTGCACATTATGATCATTGGACACCCATTAAGTGGTCGTTTTTCACAAAAATACTGACGTGACAAGCCAACCTCAATCACAAACACCCCCACCCCTCCTATTTTGGGGGAAAATTATTTGTTGTCTTAAAACTTGTGGGAGAATTGTGCTGAGGATACAGATTCAACCTCAAGCATTTTAAATCAAATGTTTTTTGTTTAGATTACAATATCAAGCCTATTCAGTTTTTAACAGCTTTCTGGATCTCCTTAAGGTCATGTACGTAGCCTACTTAAAAACTTTAACCAATTTTAGACTGACATAACCTGAGAATCACACAGATCCATAATTGATGATTATGACTTGTGTGAAGGCAGTCAATTTATGAATTCTCTGATTGCTGTAAAACATTTACCACTTGACAGTTGAGAATTTTGCAAAAGGTGTAAAAGCATCCACCATGGTTTCACACATTAGTCATTATTCTAATGACAAATGTAAATGACAAAATGGCAAGGTCAAACCACATCATCAAACCACAACTGGCATCCATTGAAATAGCAAATCAAAACATGAACTCAAAAGACATAAATATAATTCAGTATGATACAAATCTGAGGAAGGAAACATTGTAGATATGGATGTTTAGAATGTCAAAGATGTCTAAGTTTGAAGGGTAACTGATATCAGAACATGCATCCTCTGAAATGGCAAACCAAATCTTCAAACTGAACTGAAAAAGAACCCTACTAATGGTCTCCCTGGCATGTTTGTACCATGGTGTTCATGTCTGGGGCAGGAAATGGCCCTGTACTTGGTGTTCTTCAAAGGTCAGTCAGCAAGGCTTGCTATAAACTTGCACCATTATCCAATGGACTCTTTACTTTGGTGCCCAGGAGTCATTTAAACGCCTGTATGAAGTTACCCAGAGCAGACACTGGATTTCCGTTTTCCTTCTGCAATCACAAAGCTAATGGTCCAACATAGATATATGTATATACTGCATGATTTGATCAGTACAGAGAAAATGCAGTGCTTGAGGACTGTAGTGAGAGGGGGCAGAAAAACACAAAAACAGGTGATTTTCCAGAGCTTGCAAATTTATTTAACTACACCTAAATTTGCCAAAAGTACATGGAATACTATCAGTGCATCATTGTTAAGACACTGTAACTAAGCTGGCTTTGTGTGTATGTGTGTGTGTGTGTGTGTGTGTGTGTGTGTGTGTGTGTGTGTGTGTGTTTTCTTTTATTTTTCCATTAGGTTTTTAAACCGATCATACACATTCAATAATACAGAATATCTCATACTGTTACAGACCCTGCCTACACTAGTCACTTGCTATATACAAGACAGCTGGCATACTTAGTCTATAAGGAAGAATAAAGAAAAAGAAGTAATAAAGAGAAACAGAACAGCACAGAACATGCAAGTGGACAGAAGATTCAAGTCAAGGAAAGTCTAGAGTAAGCAAGGAGGGCCCCGTGAGTGAGGGGTAACAACGGAAGACAAAGAAACTAACGTGGGCTTTCAAGTTGGTCATCATATTGAGACTGTTAAAAGTATGAATTGACAGGAAGCAAAGACAAAACTGCAAATGCGGAATACACAATACTCTTTTAAGTTAACCTCACTAGCCAAAATAATTCATAGAAAGCTTTTTGGTTCATATTTTTATCAAAGAAAAATGTAACATTACTTTACAAAATAGGTAAGTCATTATGAAGATTGTTCAGCTTCGTTATGCTACATATTTGGAAAAATGCATTTCTAAAAAAAAAAATTATGTGCATCACAATTTCAGTTTGACTGTCTGTTCAGAAACAGTTGACTTCTAAAGATGTACAGGTTATCACCTGCTGGTAAAAATGCAGCAACTGACACCTTAAACCCCAAACGAGCGGCGTCTGAGGAAGGTGCATGGATTTTTGGAAGGGACAGCGGGTAAAATGGCCCACTATTTTCTACCCTCACCCAACCCCACAACATTACAGCCTCTAAACTATGCTAAGCAATGGAAGAAGCAAAAGCCCATCTAACGCTGTGGCATATGTTCAGAGTTTCCTGTGACTCCCTGACTGACTTATTAATTGACAGATTGGTTTATTGATTGATTGATGGAAGCAGTCTTAATAATGTAGTGTGCAAATCTCTGGGTGACGTACTCACGAGTGTACTGCGCCACATAACACTCTATTTATATAATTATGTGACTGTCCATATGGTACATACTGACAAGGAGAGTTACATTTCCTAAAAGTGACCTGTGCTGGGAACTAGCCTATAACTACCATTGTCCAAGTCTTATCTGTGCTGAGGGGCAAGACAACTTTTAAAAGATTGCAGTTTTGTGATTGCTCCCACTCCCTCCACGTGACTGGATCTCCTCCTTCTCAAAATATATCGGCTGTGCCTATATATATATATATATCTTTTTTCAGTTAGTTTGTTTTACCCATAAATCCAATGAGAAAGCCACACAGAAAAAAAAAACGACAGGAAAAAAACAAACAAAACAAAAAAACAAAACAAAACCAGTCAATCCAGACCGAGATACAACAACCAGATCACAAAGAACCAACACCTTCTCAGAACGTGAAAAATATAAAACGAAACCCACCAGAGCTACCTTACCAAGGAGCAGATTAAAGTCCAAAATAGCACCATTCATCAGTGTCTCAAATCCGTGGCAGCATCTCAATCACTTACCACAAGGAAACAATGCATTTCTACAGCTACTTCTATATCACAACGCACATGATTAGATATCTTTTTTTATACTAGCAAAGCGAAACAGAACCAAAAAAAAAAAAAATCATAATAATAATAAAAAAAATCAATATTCTAACAAACAAAATGAACACACCATGATCTCTGAAAGCACTTAGTAAAATACATGGTAAGCAGGGACTCTTAGCCTCAGTAAATAACTGTCAAGAGTGTGAATAGTGAGATTGGATCGTCTGTGGTCTAAGAATGAGGTTACACATACTGCAGGATTTAAGTGTGTGACTCATTGAAGTTGGTTGCTGGCACAACACACCTTTAGACTGAGTGTTCTGTTGTCTGTTGAATCTGTGAGGTTTTTGCAGTCTTTCACAAAACAGGTGCACGTTTTGACTTGCATACAGACCTAACATAGACCCTTTTTTTGTGACCCTGATCAAAGCTTTTGTGAACAGGCATGTACACCAGGGAATGGGAGGGTGGGGATTTTTACAAAATAAAAAGATCTGTGCTAGGTTTGAACAGGTTTAAAATTAGGTGTTGTGCTCTGACAAATGCTGATGGCTCCAGGGGTTACGAACAGAACAGCAATGTACAGTGGATGTGAATAATGAGACAAGCAGTGCAAAGTGTATTGAGTGGACAAGTGGAAGACATGCTGCTGCAAGTGCTGTCGGCCACACAGGGCCACCTGTGGGGTTTGTAAACACAGACGCATGGGCCACGGGGTAGCTCCAGTCTCATCAGCTCTACCTCAGGTTGCTTTGCTATCTTTTTTTTTGGCGTCTCTCCCTCCAACCCCAACCCCAAGAAGGTTAAAGTATCATCAAGGCTTAGAGTCCCGAGTATTTCCTAACACAATTAATGAAATTAAAAACCCGACATACAGGTGAGAGCCATGTCCCACATTCATGATATAGCTTTTTACCTTATACCATCTGTCATCCAAAACAGATACGAAACACAAAGACACACAAGAAAAGGCCTAAGGAAATTAAAAAAAAAAAAAAAAAAAGTTACTAGACAGGGGTAAGTACTCCCATGTAGACATTTCTATAATCTAAAAGATCATATCTATCCAACATCGAATGAAAGGAATGTTAAGTTTTCATCGCTGCTCCCCACCACTGCAGACGGCAACGGGACTCTGATGTTGTCACTGTGAAAACAGAAGAGAATAGAAATAGCATAAAACTACAGGGCGGCTGTACTTTCTTTTCTAATTCAGTGATTTGTCAGTACAAGTATGTCACCACCACAGCTGCTGTCTATAACAGTAGCCTATTTTCATGGTCTGTCTAAATTAAGCTCTACTGTCAGCTTTACTCACCTCAGGGAGCGTCCCATTGCTCGAGTCAGAAGCTGCTTCCTAAAAGACAAACCGAAAGAGCATCAACAGACGTCACAATCATGTCTGAATTTAAGGTTTTGGAAGTTTTACAGCCTAAACTTGGCACCGCCAGCCTTCATCAGCATCATTTCAACCCATACTCATAAATGTGCGCATCACACATACGCTGTGCTTTGGTGGAGCGCTGTGGAATTTCTGCGCGCTCATAAGATTTAATCTGTCCAATAAGAAAGTAGTGGGTTTGACTTGATACAAGCCTCTTTTATGAATGGATATTAGCAGCGTGTCTGTGATAACAATTACAGTGGCATATCCACAGAGGACTGCATTATCTACAGAGGTTAACTACCTCCAAGATAGAACCTTTAAATTGCCATTTTTGCATCTTGAACCTTAAAAATAGTCCTGCTGTTTGCATATACTCTGTCTCGTGTTAGGATACATCCAGGTAGCGACATGACTCGAGCACACAAGCCTTGTTGATGTTGTAATGTTTGCCTCTGACAAAGCAGACAGACAGACAGACAGACACAAAAAGGCAAAGTCAGACTGAAGCAACTCCCCATGCACAGAGAGAAACACACATAGAATTTCGAGTATGCTCTGCTTAGCTGAGCCAGTGCGCATGACAGCCGCAGAGTGGCTGGCCACCTGCTCTGGCCTGATCCCGCCTCTCAATGCAGCTCAGCGCGGCTTCTCCCTCCTGCTCCAGTCAAACCAGGTCACGTCTCCCCAGCTCACATACACACACACAAACACGCACAGACTACACACTCGCTTTTCCTCTGTTCCCCTCCCCGTCCCTGCCACCGAGTGCAGCTGAACCCGTTGAACCCTCCTCTGCCTGCAACGTGCGCGCGCGCGCACACACACACACACACACACACACACACACACAGACACGGCGGGAGGCACACCCCTCTTGACTCTGCTCCAACAACAGAGCGTCTACACACACCAGTTCCTTCTTTCCCCCTAATACACACACGGATACACCTACAGACAGAAAGGATGTCATACAGCATGGCTGAATTTAGGATGCTTATACAGGTCTTGGAGTTTATTCAACACCAAACTGGATTTCAAAAGAAAGCACCGAACTGCTACCATTAAATGAGTGCACAAGCAAGCAAGAATCTGTGCACTACAAAATAGCAGTCAAGACAAACAGGAAATGCATATGCACAATTACTTGATCCAGATTGATATTGGATACATAATTGGCAAAAACCTATTATCCAAAGTTGATGCTTGATTTTGACAACCAACAATGAAACTATTTATTTACTTCATGTAAGCATCACATATAGTGTAAAAGTATTGATATGCACCGAAATAAGAAATATCAGTCGGTGTGAGCTGCAGAATCTTACCAGGATCATCTGTTAACAGCTCCACTGCAGACCCGGCGCGCCAGAAAGGAGGGAGGGGGGAATACTGCAAGAAAATGCACGCCGGCATTTTGACATCAGGCTTCGATTAATAGTGATATACAACGTATGTCATAAGTTTATTTTAGGTTACATATATGGGCTTAAAAGAGTATTCTTATTGTGTCTGTTCAAGAATGGAAGCCATGTCCTAAACCGTTATCCTACAGGGTATGCATGACTTCATCGGTCTCGTCGTCTAATTTTAGGACTACCAAAGCTTCGCTATTGTGCTTACAGTCATGTCAGCACTCATTTTCACGACAAAAAGAGGTCTTTGCCTTTAAAATGAAGCACTATCAACTATAAATCTTGAGTAAGTTGCAAAATATCGACTTCAACCCGTGAAACTGTGAAATGCCTTTGCCTAGATGTCACCCTTGTGAGCTATTCTGGGAGACAAATGAGAGTACTAGGCTCTTATATTCGGTCATTTTGTTATCGTAACGTTAGTTTGTAGGGAGCGCAGCACACCAAACGGACTTTATTGCATTATTGACATTATGAAGGTTACAATACAATAACGCTATCTTTGCAGCCATTAACCCTTATCGACAGGAAACAACCCGTACACAGGATAGCTGCAGGGTAGCAAATATGTTAGTACTTCTAGTCTTTAAGGATAGCTGTGAAATAAGAACTGAATATCAGTTGACTGAAAATCCTGACATCAACACTGAGCAACAAAAGCCTAACACCGTTATTAAGATTTTCCTACATAATACAAGTACTCCATCAAAATCGGTAATTTTGTTACAGTTCTTGGACCATACACACAGGATAATTTAATGACGGACAGCGCTTCCAGCTCTTCCCTTTATTTACCAAATTTGGTCGTTTTGCCACGACTTTCCGGTTGGAGTTCACAACTAAAGAACAAAGCCGCATACTTCTATCACACCAGCAGCTGCAGTTATATGGTGATTGCTTACTAATAACGTTTACGTGTTGAACTAGACACATATAAGTCGAGATGGTTTATATAAATGTCTTGTCAGACAGGGACACCGCGTCCAATTAGCCTTCTTTCGGCAGCTGGAGAGCACAAACCGTGTCATGCTAAGGTTAGCTAGCAAACCTCACACTTTCAATATGTAGGAGGACTTGGGTTAGGTAACTGACAGCGACCCAGTTAGCAAGCAGTCTTCCGCACTAAGTTAATGTTTTGTTTCATGGTCGAAGTAACGTTATATGATTTGCAATTCTACTATTAAACAAGTCTGCTAAAATATTTCGTTATTCATCGCCTTGATAATCACAAGCACCAAGCATTAGCTAGCTCGCTAGCTAGTGGAGTTCAGATGACTCTTGCAAGGTGATATTTCACCCAGTCGTGCCCATGCAGTGGTCTAACATACTAACTTAACATTAATGCAGTCAGTGTTACTTACACACCCCTTCATTGTCGTCCAGTTCTGACCCAGAATTGCTGTTGCACAGCAATATCATGCAAAAAGCAGGTCAGTCAGTTGAATGGATATTAGTTAGCCAAGCTACCGTGCTCAAAAGAAGTAGCACAGCCTTGCTGGGCACTGCGACCCCGTAGAAGGCAATGTTGAGTCACCTACCAACCGTTAAACTTGGTAGTTAGTTACACTCAACGTAGAGCCACTCTAACCACAATTGGCCCGGGGCCAAGCCCCCCATTCCAGCCGCAGCAACGCTACCGTCAGCCAGACTGCTTACTCGACAGTCCGGGGAATCTATCGAAGTCCTACTCTGTCTGGAGGCGAGGGATGCACCAATCAGAGTGAGAGCCGTCTCAACAACCTCCTATAACAATCGAGTTACGTCTTGAACGTAATTTCACTGGGCCGAAGAAACAACAGTCTTCTCTGATTGGCCAGTGGTTAACCAGCGCAGTTTTTTCAGAAACTTCAAGTGTGACAATAAATAAGTTTTTTGCCCAGTTTTTAAACCTTTTTGTTGGTTTGCTTCTGGTTTGCATTCTAAATAAAAATTTGAATCATCTCCAGTAATCTGCCTCAAAACATCAGGGCCAGGTCCACTACGGCTGTCGTGAGCATTTGCAGTGGTGATTATATGTCAGTCGGAATGCCACATACCCTACACACAATGCTGCTTTGTGACACAGATGTCAACAGCGTTTCAATTATTCATTTATTATGAATGGCAGTTTTACCACGTCTTCCAGTTAGTATCTCAATGTACCTCGCAATAAATCTCACTGAATCTTTGAAATAGCCTGTTTTCTTTGCATGAAGGAGCTAGACCTGGAGACCACAACCCAGGTTCCTGAAATCATGCGGCCAGGATGCATAGTTGTAACCAAAACCTGATACCTGTTGAGGTTGTCAAGTGGTTGGGGACTGGCATGTAAGTAAGAAAAATCTGACACTGACAAGTCAGTGAAAACAAACTAAGTAATTGTGTAAGATGGTAAAGGATGTTAATATTTATCTCCTGGCCAATCAATAATATTGACGTAACAAAGTAGTCTCGGCCTGGTTGGTTTTGTCAAAATAGCCCTTGGAAGAAAAAAGGTTGTAGACCCCTGCCTTGAATCGTCTACTAAAGGCAATAAAACATGGAATGTCTGTTTGAAATCCATTCCAAATCAGGTAAACTAATAGTTTATGTGCTTTGAAACAGGGTGCATCCTTACAAGTGCATTGTGAATCATCAATTTCTTTAAGTTAATGTGTTAAGTGTTTTAATGAGATCCACTTCATGTTATCCCCGAAGCAAAGGAGTTTTAAAGCATATTCTCATGTGTTCTTCAAACCTGCAAAAATGATTTGAAAGATCATTTGCTTAACAGGTGGGTTTTCGGTTGCCATTCATTTTCATTTCTCAATTGATGAAGCCGCCCACCTACATTTTTTCCTATTCTCCTGTGCATCGTGCAGAATAGGAAAAAAAACCTTTTCACTTTGTTATTTTTGAGTAGCTATTAATGCTTTATGAGCAATGATTGATTTGGTAAAATAAACAAACGCTATCAGCCTCACCTCCTGGCCATTGCTGGTATTACATATAATTTCCAAATACAAAGAAGAGACATCTGTTCTGTTCTGTTCTGTTTGACTGGCCGTGTACTATGGAGGTAACCAGGGCTGTAGTGAAGGCTAAACCCAAGTAAACACAGTTTAACCACCTCCAAAATTCCGCAAGTTTATTCACCCCCCATCTTTAGTTTAGGTACTAAATCCAACGTTTCACATCCAGAATCCCACTGTATTATCTACCTGTATTGTTTAATACTACAAACAACCTTCCATCACTAAGCATTTTCTGCATACATTTTTAAAAATATCTATATTGCATGTCACAGCCTACTTTACAGTAATCACCGGATTCATAGTTTGCCCACCTCTTGTTTTACTACAGCCCTCGAAGTAACTGAAAAGACATGTCATAATTGTTTCTACTAGCATTCTAGAGCACTGGACATTGCCAGCCTTTTATCTAAAATTCTGACAGAAAATAGCAATTAAACTCCTTGTTGTTCGAGGTCACAGAGTGTTGTCGGTAGAAGAAAGAACCAGAGAATTTAACCAGACATAGACCGAAGAGCAAACCAGCAGCTAACACTGAGCCCCATTCTGTTAACTTTAGCTGCCACTATTCAGCCTATGTTGTATCAAATCTGCTGGTTATTTCTCCTACAGACAGCACTTGGGTGGCCTTGAACAACAGGGATTTCAACTAATTTACACCAGACATCTCCTTTAATTATATTTTTAAAAGTGTATGTTAACAACAATAGTTCACTGATGGACTCCAGGACTCCATGACCTACTTCATGATGGTCTTTTGTTAAGTAACCAACTTCAACTAGTTATCAACTACTATTTTATTCTAATAACAACAATTGATTTTGCTTTTGTCATTTCAGTGGACATTGAGCTCAAACATATTATCAAGTAGTTAACTTTAGAGTACATTAAATATTTTTTGTACATTAAATATTTCAGGTAAACAGAACAGAGCTTAACATCAGAGCAAAACAGCACACACGGTGGTAAAATTCTGCCCTGTAACAATCTATAACTGGTCATTTGAAATGAAAAGGATGTCATCAGATGAAAAAGTTTCAATGTAACAAATGTTTGACCAATAAATAGATTTTATCAATTTAACACTGTAATACACATTCATTTTCATATTTAAGTTAAATGGCAGTTCTATCGTGGTGCCAAAAATGTCTCTCAGTAAAACTAAATATAATGATCCGGATTATAAACTTCATTTTCATCATTAGTAAACACCAGTTAGTTGGTGATCATGACGAGAGAGCTGTGCTTAAACTTTTTTAAAGAATGGTGCTAACATAGGGTAATGAGTTTAGATTGTTAACAGTTAAAAAAGTAAGGTTACTATGGAGAGGGAAAGATAACAGTAGTTATAAATTGGGTCTGGGCTGCAAGGTGAACAAAGAAAATAGGATATATGGATGTACAACTCAAAGGTGTAAAGGTGTAGATTACCAGTATCAGAAGTGTTAAAAGAAATCACTCATCAATGCCATTCAAAGACTACTCTAGCACCTGTCTTCAGTCAGCATGGTAATGGTCTTCATTCTGTTCTAAGAATGCATTATTCAGAAGGTTAATCTAAAACTAGAAATTCATTGTAAGAGTCTTACAGTGTCTACAAATTATTTTAAGACCTGGTGTAGAACACTGGCTACACGTCCTCACACATTCATCAGGTCAGCCAGAAGACACTGTCCTTAAACCACCCCCATAACCTTGTGACCCAGAGGTTTACCCCAAGTTCCGTCATGTACTGGATCTCCGGAGTCAGCATCTTACGACAAAGTTCTGCATGCTGAGGTCCAATGTCCTTCCTCAGATTATATCCCATAATGGATTTCTCCCCCATGGGTTGCCATGGCACCAGCGCAGTGTTCTTGATTTCCATGGGGTCCACAGCAGCTCCACCCTCCACACAAATGGCCCTCATCTCCATGTTCCTTCTCCTCAGCTCTTCCACATCTCTCTCCATACGCTGACGGCCATATGCTTCCACCTTAGCCCAGAAAGAGTGATTAAAGTGGCGGTAGAGCCTCCAGTCAGCGCTGTTCCATTCAAGGGCCTTGGCCCTCAGTGCAGGGCTTAGTCGGGATACAGAGGAGCCCTTCCTGACATTGAGTTTCATGAACAGAAGGTCCTCCATCTCCCAGCAGAGGGCATCCTTGAGAAGAATGAGGGATTCCTCAAAGTGCTCAGCCAGCAATACCAGCTGAAATCGCTCAGACACCTCTTGGATTGCCTCTGTCACACGCAAGTCATTTGACTCCAGAGTGTTGTCGTATCCCAAGTCAAATATCAGCAGGTTCTTGAGGTAGAATGCATTAAATCCATCTGAGACATAGTACTGTTCTGGGTCTTCCAAAAAGGCACTCAGTTTATCTTCCCCTGGAATGAACCAGGTAAATGGAACTACACTTTGATAATAGTGGAAGGATGACTCAAAGACTGCAGCTGGGTCACGCAGTATGGTGAAGTAAACAGCATCAGGAGGCAGAAGCTGTTCCACTTCAAGTCTGTTAAAGCGCATGTGGTTGCCAACCAAATTGAAGCAAGTGCCTGAACGGTAGTCTCGGACATGTGTGCGAAGGAAAAATGATGGGTAGAAGAAGTCATTGCGTCCATCTGGCAGGGCAAACTTCAGGTGGTGCTTGTCTCCAAAGCGGAACAGGATGTTAAGTAGGGTGCTACTGGCCGTTTTGTGGGTCTTCATGAACATGAGGTCGGTTTTTGGAACACACTGACTGTCTTGACCCCCCAATCTGTAAGACATATTGGACAACTGGCTTTGAGTTAGAAGACAGGGGGTTGCCTCTGATGTTCTGTTGGTTGAAAAATGCAGAACAATACAAAATATTATTTTGTGCAGTTTTTTCAATACAGGGATCTAAGAACATTGTCCATTTTGGAATGCCACAAGAAAGCCATGGCTGAATTCAGACTTACTTATGTACATGCATTGAGACTGTTGAAGAGAGACAGTAAAATGCCATAATGACAGACAACAGCAACCCGCCAAGCAAGGATCTCCGTGTCAGAAACCTGAATAGACTTGGCTTAAGGTGCAGCATGCTTGTACAGGCCACTCACTGAGAGTTCTGAAAAATATTAGCATTTTAACTGTTATACTTATACACTGCATGGTCTAATTAACAGATGCACTGTGGCAATATTAAGAGTTTGATTCACTTGCCATACCCAAGCCATCATACTATACATAGGCCTACCAAACACTGACGGAAAGTTATTCACCTCATCTAATAGGTCAGCTTCAGGGCGTGATTTTCATCATTGCCCTACAAATACAAAAACCTGCCAGAATATTTACTGCGGTTAAAATACTGTTTAGTAACAGTGCACGTCAGGTTCAGTGACTGCAGCTTCAGATGGCCCAAGATTGCAAACAATTTCCTCTTACTGGTGAACTAAGTGCTAAATTAACCAGGGTTAATCTGACTTTCAAATCCACCAGCCTTTGTGGGAAATTACTGAATTATTTGCTAGTGGCTAGAATAAAATTATTAGTTTGGAGGGGGTGCTAAAGTTTTTGTGGATTCAGTGAGCTATCCGCTAACGCTAACCGTTATCAGCTAACATTAAGTATAGCCTAGCTAGTAAAGCAGTAATGTTTTTATTTGTTTGTTTTTTTCTGGTAAATTTATATTCCAGAGCTGCTCAAACGTATTCATATTGGGCAACTGATAAAATGCCTGGAAAGTGTGAGATGTTAAAGATGACAAACATCAAGCAACCATACAGCACTGCATGCTAAAGTTAACCGTTAACACTTTCAAATGTATAGCATACGTGGAGTTTTATTAAAAGATTCCGTTTATTCAGTACCTTACCATAATTGTGAGGAATGTCATTTTAAAGGGTCTAAGCCATGAAGAGGTAAAGAAGGCTGTAAACACCTAGGCTCACTGGGTTAGTTTGTCAAGAGTCTTCTCTGCACACAGACGTCACCTGTCATTAGCTTCATGAAATAGGCCGGAGTGCAAAGAAGGCCAGGTGTGCCAACAATTTGATACAATGAAACGAAATAGTCTTCAACGAAAGCGTCCTCAACGAAACAGTCTTGTTGACTCACTGATTCCTGGCAGCACTAACCGTCATTACTGAACTCGTTATTTTTTCCTTGCCAGCAGCTCCAGTGAACCAGATTTCTTTTACGTGGACATAATGATTGTTTCATTATTTGTATACTTACCTTGGCTAATGTCAGTTTGTTGGACAACTACAGTAGAGAAACTTCCCAAAATAGTGTTTTGTGTTTTCACTAAATATACGCTAGTGTTTCACTGTAGACTGAGCTGAATGCATTGACATGTCCTGTTCAACCCTTTTGTTGACATTCAAAACATGTTTTGGGGACCAGGAGTCAAAAATACCCTTTCCAAGTGAAATGTTCACATAGTGTCTTATTTCACATTGCACTGAATAACACAGCAATAAACCTTCCTCATTTTAATAATTTAACATCTGCAAGGATCCCTTTGCATGTGTTCACTATGTAGTTTAAGCTACAAATATACTTCACAAAAGTGTATTATAGCCTAAAGAAAAATCAATCATCCAGTGGCTTATTGGCTAAACACAGCACCTTTCAAATGCACAATCGGCTTAGATATCATCTTGACAAGAATACCTCTAGGGTGCTGACATGCAAGAGACGTTCTGACATTCTTGTTTCTTGAAAATGCAGAAGAACCGCTTTATAGTCATAAAAATATGAATCATTTCAGTGTAAGGAGGTAAAAGCCTTCTACAAGATCACATTTTTAAGATGCTGATTATCTGTTAGCAAATAAACTGACACTTTTGTCAATGACCAGTAACCTTTTCAGTTATCTTTTCTTAACATGTTGTTAGACTTAAAAGCAGTCAAAGAAAATAAGAGGTGTGAAGGAACACTATGAGAGAGATGGCTAATACAGGCTACATAACAGCAGGTCTCATCAGACTTCTGCGTCGCATTCAAGGTGATTAACCACTCCTTCAGGCAACAAAGCCCTACAGTGATTTAAGACATTTTATTTTCAGCATTTGATTATTAACTACAATGAAAACATTTGATCAATCAGCCCATACTTCATTCACAAAACTGTTAAATCAATGAGAAATGTCATACATAGTGAGCTATGACTAAATGACTATCGACTGAAAATCTGTATCCGGTTATAGACCTACTCACTGTTGCTTTGAGGAGTTCCGTGGGAGATTGTATTCCACAAGAGAGTCGATGACAGTATTGATGTGTAATGTTGATGCTCTGCTCATTTTTAGAGCTTACAGAGCTAACTTCATTCTTATTATGACAGAAACTGCTGCATGAAGCAGAGTAGAAACCTGTTCAACTGGTGCACACGTTTATCTACAGTTGATCCTGCTTGTTTTCTGTTTTCCCAGAGTGCTTGTATCAGCAGCGCTGAAGGGCCATTGGTTTAGGTCCCGTTGCAAATGTTTTTGAGACGTGACATTCATGGTGTGTGTTTTTAGAAAAATTACCCATGCTGCCTGTGTGAAAAAACACAAAAAATAGGCCGATTTAATTAAATGTTAAGATAATGATTTTCAGTAGTGACAGGAAGGATGTGAAACATGAACATTTTACAAGATGTGGTGGTGTGATGAAATAAGGTGATTTTAGTGTAGTTTACATTACATTTACATTTACATTTAGGCATTTAGCAGACGCTTTTATCCAAAGCGACTTACAAAAGAGGATAACATTCAAGCTACAACACAATGAACTAACAAGGAGTGCATATTGCTAACATAGAATCTGCGCTGTTTTAAGTTGAAAGTGCAATAGTGTAACACCATGTAGAGAAATTAAATTATTAAGTGCATTCTCAAAGTTTACGCTAGGAGATATTCTTGGAAGAGCTTAGTCTTCACGAGTTTCTTGAAGGTGGAGAGGGTATCAGTTGATCTGGTAGCACTTGGGAGGTCATTCCACCAGCGCGGAACCAGATATGAGAAGAGTCTGGACCGACCTGCACAAGGTGTTGGCCGTGCTAGAAAACGTTCCTTAGAGGAGCGTAGTGGTCGTCGGGTGACATAGGGCTTCAGAAGAGAATTCAAGTAGATGGGAGCAGAGCCATCATTCACCCTGTAGGCCACCATAAGTGCCTTGAATTTAATGCGAGCAGCCAAGGGCAGCCAGTGAAGTTCAATGAACAGAGGTGTGACATGTGCCCTTTTTGGCTGGTTAAAGACCAGACGTGCAGCTGCATTCTGGATCATCTGTAGTGGTCTCACTGCACAGGCTGGTAGGCCTGATAGGAGGACATTGCAGTAGTCAAGACGAGAGATAACCAGGGTCTGAACCAGGAGCTGGGTTGCATGTTGGGTTAGGTACGGCCTGATCTTCCTTATGTTGAATAGGGAAAAACGGCACGACCGAGCCACAGAGGCAACGTGATCTGCAAAGGTCAGTTGGTCATCGATCATGACACCTAGGTTTCTTGCCACTTTGGTGGGAGGAACAGACAGGGAGTCGATCTTGATACTGATGTCGTGATGTATGGCTTGTTTGGCTGGGAGGACCAGCAGTTCAGTTTTGGAGAGATTTAGTTGGAGGTGATGTCCTTTCATCCATGCAGATATATCGGAGAGACAGTCCGAGATCCGTGATGACACCGTGGAGTCGTCCGGCGGAAAGGACAGATAGAGCTGGGTATCATCCGCATAGCAGTGGTAAGAGAAGCCATGGGAGTGGATGATTGAGCCCAGCGAGGTGATGTACAGTGCGAAGAGAAGGGGCCCCAGCACAGATCCTTGGGGTACTCCTGTGGTGAGTTGGTGAAGTGCCGATGTCTGTCCTAGCCACGATACGTTGAACGACCGTCCAGTAAGATAGGACTTGAACCAGGAGTGCACTGTGCCATCAATCCCAATGTTGGTCAGCTTGTCCAGTAGGATGCTGTGGTTGACCGTGTCAAATGCTGCTGATAGGTCCAGCAGGATGAGCACTGAGTTTCTCTGTATGTGTCCTCAAGATGCTAAACTGATATCCATTAAACTTTTTAAAATTAAATGCAATTATTTTATATTAATATTATATTTATATTGTATTGCTGTACTTCCTGTGGGAATGCTCATTTTATTGTTGCCATGGAACTTTATCATGCAGATCGGTAAAAGTTCATCTTATCTTAGATTGTATTGTGAAAAACATGTTTTGTTCTTGCTTTATAGCCTGCTTAAAAATCAACAGCCTGGTTGTTCAATAGCACCGCCTAGTGCTTCCACTCAATTTCTCATGTAGCAACACCACTACGTCAGGGATCTATATGAAGGCTTAGGTTTCCACCGACTCTGGGCTATGCAGACCAATCAGCGAACAGAGGGAGGGCTTGAAAGCAATGACTCTGAATTCAATTGGTGCATCCAGCTAATTATCTAGCCCTACATTACTACATTACATTTGTACAGAGGCTCTGGCCATTTATTAGTGAGAGACGATTGCTTGCCAGAGGTATGACTCCATTAGAAGCCCTTTACTGATAGTGTGCCTTGATTGAAAGCATTCTAGCTCAGAGTTCACAACTCCTACCTCTGTACGCTGATTGGGTGTGGTAAAAATGCCACCAGAGACAACCAGGTGGAATGGAATGGAAACAAATCCAGTAAGGAGATGATAATTGAGCGGATGTGCATAGGAAGGTGTGGCCAGGCTGTTGCTTTGACCTGCAACAAAACAAAAATACAAAATAAATATATAATTTAGATTAGTTTAATCTAGTAGACTAATTATTGTCTTTGTGGATCGCGATCTACAAAGGATAACTATAGTCAAAAAACAAATAACACAATAAATGAGCAAAACATCATGCTACAGAAATTCATACAAATTAAGAAGAGAAAAAATAATTCTCTTGCCTACAGCAATTGTTGGCTATTCTAATTTGTTGGCTCAGCTTTACCCATTACCTAGCAAAAATCCAAAATGGAAAATAAGAATACAAAACACAGGTGACATCTATTAACACCAGAAGATAAATAACCAAGTGCAAGGTAGAGATGTGCCTTTAAGCCTAACATTTTTTTTTATCACCAAGATGTCAGAAGAACATATTAGAGTAGTTTGTTTCACTGCGGTACCACATAAAAAAAGAGATAGATAGATAGATATACTTTATTGATCCCAAGCTGGGAAACTCACTTGCAGTTGCAGCATGATATGTAGGACAAACACAATAACTGTACAACACAATACAACTTACAACAAAAAACAACAAATTTGAATGTAGTTCTGACTGCAATAGGAAGCCAATGCATAGAAACTATTAATCAGTGACATGTGACCTCTTTTGGATCATCTGCAAAGATTGCACAGCACATGCCGGAAGGGCAGCCAAAATTGCATTAAAGTAATCCAGTTAAGAAAGAACCATAGCTTTTACAAGAAGCTCAGCTGAATATCCTACTCTGTGAGATGAGCTCTGGTCATTACCCTCCCCAGATTTGTGGCCAAAAAACATCTCTGCTTTGATTTGAAATTAGGTCTGACTCAGTTGGGTCCCCCAGCATAGGCCTAATTGTCCAAGTGTTTATATAGGTTATAAGCCACAGAGTGGGCTAGTTTATAGAATAGCTTAGAACAGGGGTTCTCAAACTTTATTGGGCCAGGGACCCCTCATAGAGCAGAATTTTTACAAGGACCCCCTTCATAATCACAACAAACATTTAACCTTATAAGATCATAACCATTTGTTCTTTCAAGCGCTTTTGAACTCTTATTCTAAAAACATATTTTGCTAATACCACGTCAGTTTTAATAGGCCTGTTATTGCATTTTGCAAAACTTGACAGTGCAGGAACAGTTTTAAAAGGATTCTCTTTTTTTTGTCAATCAAGGCCTACTGTGCCTAGATAACTAATAATAGCTAATATTCATTTTGCTTGCAGTTAACGTTAATGCCTAAGGAAACTGTTTTGACAGATTGATGTAATGTATCATTTAGGCTAATTTGTCAGCAATGTTATGCTGTTGGGAGTAATGAGCACAATGTGATTGAACCACCGATTAGAATTTTTCTCCTCATAAGACAAGTTCATAATTTGTAGCAAACTTTTTTACGGATCCCCTGGCAATGTGCTGTGGACCACTGGGCGTCCCCGGACCCTAGTAGAACCAAGAACCAAGTAGAAATTGCAAATTTTGAAAATCTTGCTCATAGTCTAGGCCTATTCATAAGTACCCTGTATTTATACATGAGTAATGACAATAAAGTTGAATCTAATGTAATCTAAAAATGCTTTTGAAACATTAAAAAAACAAGCTGTGAGTTGTGCGTATTCAACAGTAATCAGATGACCTCTGAATAATGGTCCCCTCTAAACATCTACCAAACTGATAGAATAGACTAGACTAGGCCGAGGTCGAAAAGGCAGCTTTGGCACAGCCGCAGCTGACCTTGAGGGGGCGGAATTGCACAGTAGCGTCAGTATCGCCTTGATTGAACAGTCGGTGTTCTGAGGGAGGGAGCGGTCAAATACTTCCTGCTCCGGGGGAAGCGCGAGACCTCCGTATTTTGCCCTGTTGTTGAAGGTAAAATACAAAGATTTCTTGTTAGTTGTTTAACTAGTTTTCTACACATGTATTGTGCATGAGCAAGTTGCGTACAGCAGAGTGAAGTCATGTTGCCCATAATTTAACAAAACTGAGAACGTTAACGTTTGTCTGTAGCCTGCTAGATTGTTAGCTAGCAGGTTAGCTGGCTGTTTGCTAGCTATCTTTAGACAGAAGCCGGAGCATTTTGATACGACAGGTTGCTAACAATGAATGTCTCTCAACAAAGGTTTCCTGCAGTAATACAACGTTACTGTTAGCAAACGAAATAACTAGCATGGCTGCAAGACTATCAACGCTGATTGCAACGACACAGTATAGCGTGCATTAAAACGCAAATTAGAAATGCTTTAGAGAACAACTGTCATGTGTGATGGTAAAAGTAGCTGTGATGCGCGATGCTAGGAAATTGATAATTCTGACTAACGCTACTACTCCAGCTGCTTTAGCTAACGTTCACTTGGTTAGCTATCTTGGTCCAGAGGCCTTAAGGAAACTCCTTCAGTTTGGCCCTTTGCAAACATTATCTTGCCCCTGAAAGATCATTTAAGGTGAGAGTGGCTACATTTAATGGCGACAGCTGCAATAGAGTATAATTTATTTAGTTATTTCACTCATGTTGACGAACTGTAGCAACGTTATTGCTATGCTAATGTTATGGTCTACCTACGTGACGTTAATCTATCATCGCAATGTCTCGTTTCTTATTTGCAGGATATAAATAGTTTGGCGATATTAAAGCCTTTACTTTGCAGTGCGACCATACCGTCTGGGTTTTACTAACATTAGTTGGATAGCTTTTTACGTTGCTTAACTTTAACTAGCTCGCCCCTCCAGCAACGGGCTGTGAATTATCTTTGCAGTCCTCCAGGTTAACGTTAGCGGTTAGATATAAACGGAAGTTAGCCGCTAGCCAACAAACAACAAAGTAGCTAGTTTACGTAACCTTCAAGTCATTCAAGCTGGTTTTGAAATTAAGTTGAAATGAGATGGTTATGAAAGTATAATTTCATGTACTGTAACTTCGCCTAATGTTAACAGTTCCTTGTTTTCGGCGCTCGGAAACCAGCATGTGCACCCATTTTTGGTAGATAGCTAGGTTAACTAATTAGCTAATAGCACGGCTAAGCCAGGCATTTTGAGATGCATCATACAATATCCCGTTTTGTCTAGGGCTCTAGATTAGTTTTCACAACATCTTAATGTAGCCTCTTACAGACTTTGCAAGGACTGAGAGTTGCATGCCAAAATTAATTGTCTAGTGGAAGGCTTCAGTAACATTCATGTATTTTGAAGTTTGCAGACTCGGGCGTTGGAGAGGTCCGTTGGTGTGTTTCTTGAGCTCAACAGTACTACCACCTCACTGCCCATCGTTTTGTATATTTGTAAATAGGGGATTGGATGAAAAAGGATTAGGATTGGGATTTTCTTCGCATCTGTACACGGAAAACATCATCTCTCCACGTTAGCTGGGTTTGGCCAAAACAAGCGATGACGGACGGAAGGATTTATGTGGGGAACCTTCCCATGGATGTGCAGGAGAGGGACATTGAGGATCTCTTCTACAAATATGGAAAAATCCGGGATATTGAGCTGAAGAACAACAGAGGCACCATCCCCTTTGCCTTTGTGCGCTTTGAGGATCCACGGTGAGTTAGCTTCTGCACCTGGCTGTTTCATTTTCCGCCCAGCCGCAGAGAGATCATGGAGGAAGGGAATGTCAGGTGTCCGTCATTAATAGAGAATTAGGAGTCCTTTACTCTCTCCCCCAGGGATGCTGAGGATGCTGTCTATGGAAGGAATGGATATGGATTTGGAGACTCTAAGCTGCGTGTGGAATACCCCCGCTCGTCTGGATCCAAGTTTAGTGGCCCCATGGGAGGGGGACCCAGGGGGAGATTCGGACCCCCCTCTCGGAGGTCTGAGTTCCGGGTGATAGTGACTGGTAGGTAGACGTCGTGGGTCGTAGGCTTTCAACCTCATCTCACTTACTGGACTGGCCTCAGCAGGAGGATCATTCTGGTCTAGTTCACTTACAGCATACATACAGCATGCAGAGCTACGAGTGTGTAGCGCCTGGTAGGTGGAATAAACTTCATTTTTGTTTCGATAACTTAAATCCAGAGTTACTCAGGTGCAAATTTAAATTAAAACAAGCCTCACACAGTTTTGCATGATTGTCATATGCATAAAATCTAAGTGAAATACAGTATTCAATGAAGTCACTCCTTCCTTGTGAGGGGGAAAACGAGTTGTTCGCGCACATTAATTATCTCAGTTTTAGCACTGTCTCTAGTCTCATGTTTAGTGTCACTTTTTTCAGGTCTCCCTCCGACAGGCAGCTGGCAGGATCTGAAGGACCACATGCGTGAGGCAGGGGATGTCTGCTTTGCAGATGTGCAGCGCGATGGTGAGGGTGTGGTTGAGTTTCTGCGAAGGGAAGACATGGAGTATGCCCTGAGGCGTCTAGATGGAACAGAGTTCCGCTCTCACCAGGTAATGGAATCTAGCCTGGCCAGTTTGCCTGCCAACGTAACCCACTTTCATTTTGCAGGTACCAGTCTGGCATCACTTAAACCTCTTAACATTTTGCCCAGCCACTAAGACAGCAAATATGTTTACTTACTGCCAATGCATTTTGTTGTAGTTTGTGAAAGTTAATGGTGAAGTAGTTGGGGAATTCCTGCTCAGTGGGAGTGGTTTGGCTGGACCAATGAGTTCAAAGTACACACAGTTTATGCCTGTTATTGCACTGTTCTCAGAAAAGTTTGCCAATCAAGAGAGGCCACATTGTATTAATGAATTTAAACGCTGAATGCCATTTAAAAGTTTAGAAAATCCTTTCATTCGTAAACTACCATTGTAGCAAAAAGTGACATCATCTGGTTGAATCTAATAAAAGTCTTATCAAGGGGCATTCAAGATGTTACTGCACATAGACTGCAGCCAGCAATGCATTTTGGGTTGAAAACACCAAAAATAACCAATGGGATGGGAATACGAAAGGACTTTCAATGTAAAATGCATTGCTGGCTGCAGCCAGCCTGATAGTCAGGTAATGTCGAATTCGCCTATATGTAAAATCAGGTATTGTCGAATTTGCCAATTATCAACAAGGTGATGTCCCTTTTTACCCAAAAAGCACTGAGGCGTACATACAATGGCAGCTTATAAGCTCTGCAAATTCAGCAATTTTGAATAAAAAAGAAAGCATTTTGATTGTTTTTAAATCCTGTTAAATATGGTTGATACCATTGATACCAGTCAGGGATCTGTTTAATTCCTTGAGGGTTGAGGGATTGTTAATGGCTGATGACTTAGAAGGACAAATAGAGGAATCCATATATGAATAGGTGAATTCAACACGGCCTGAACTTATTACACTGGTTGGAGCTGCCTGCAGACAGCGTTGCATTCTGAGTTGAAAGCATTTTCGTATTCCCATCCCATCGGTTGCCTTTGGTGTTTTCAACCCAAAAAGCATTGCTGGCTGCAGCTGGCTTGATAAAGTCGGGTAATGTCGAATTAGCCCAATAACAAGATGTCTCATGTAATCCAACCAATTTGTTCTGTGTTCTGCAGGGTGAAACTGCCTACATCCGGGTCATGGAGGAAAGGGGTTCCAGCTGGGGGCGCTCTCGCTCCAGGTCCAGATCCCGTGGGCGCTACTCGCCCCCATACCATAGCAGAGCTTCCCCTCCCCACCGCTACCACTCACCCCCTCGCCACACCATGTCTCGCCATAGCCCCCCCAGCCGCAGGCTCCCCACACAGCACCACAGTCCCCCACCACGCCACTACCGGTAAACACCCCTGTTCAGTGCAGAGGAGTTTAGGCTCTGGCCTGTGTCTGTTTGTTTGTTTGTTTGTTTGTTTTTTGTTTGTTTTCATTTTTAAAACCCAGCCCCTCCATCACTTTTTATTTTGTAATTTACATTCCATCGAGATTGCCCTCCCCCCATCACCACCCCTCCAATCAAGGCCTTAACTGTATGAATTTTTCTCTGATAGCATGAGATGCCTCTCATGTATTTTACCTGGTCATGCCATCAGTCAGTGTGTTTGTATGTACAGTGTGAGTCTGATTGTTGTGTATTGAACCTTGGGAGCTTGGCCAATTCAGTTTGCCACAGGAGTCCATACATGCTGGGTCTGAGTGTAGTGGATACGTAAGAGCACTCGCATGTCAGACTGAAAGCTGTCTTTCAACAGTCATTCTGTAAAGTCACGTGTATTTGAGTTTTCCTACACTTAACCCAACCTGCTCAGCTGCAGTTACATATGCACTGGTAAGACAATGTTCTGATGGTAATCTGGTAAATTTTTGTTTTTTCAATATATTGTTTTGTTTGATTTAGTTTTAAATTAAAAGGATAATCATTTTAACTGGCTCATTCTTATGCCCTTGTTTTGTTTTGTACCCTTTGATGGCTGTATGCAAATAACTTTTTTGTTTGTTTTTCAATTAAAATATTGAATCACATTCAACTTCTGCTTTTGTTGCTGTGCGTTATAGATATCACAGTTACCACTTGTAAATATGTTGTAGATGATTGTAGTTTGCATTACAAGCCATGCAACTTTGCTGGAAAAATTGTGGTTCTCAATGGTATTCTTTGAGCCCTGAATGCACACAAGGCAGCAATTAAGCATTTGTGCTGTTTTTGAATGGTGATAAATAAGTACTGAAATCTGCATTTTTCTCATAAAACCAAACTGATTGAAATGGAAACTAAGAGCTATGTGCTAAGTGATTTGTGGGTTATGCATGATTTTCTTTACCGGTAAGAATGATTACACTGTTACAAATTCATAAGGGGAGCAGAGTATACATTTGTTTAGGAATTTGCCTTAAAATTAGTTACATCGTAATTTTCATGCTTAGATATAAACCTGAACTCTAGACAGGTGAATTACAAGGCATCAGACCTCCTTGTGTGTAAATCATATCTTTAATGCATCACGTCCACAGTGCATAGGATGGATTTCATGTTGAACAAATGTATTTAGCTGCCACAAAATTGAGACCTTGGTATGCATTTAAATACACATTTTCATACGTGTAGAAAATATTTGAACCTGCCCAAGACGAACTTGTTAAAATGTCGCAAATTAAAATATAAAAAAATAAAACAGAGGCTTGTAAAGCGGAGGTGAAACAATTCCTTGCGCATTTAAAGAATTCTATCCATAATCCAACATGATGTGGTTCAGTTAATGTTGGTGATGTGGTTAGAGCTACTGTGCATCGTAAGTCATGCAAAGTAAACTATACGATCAAATCCGTTCTGTCGGTGTCAACCTAATTAAACATACAAAATAACAAGCAAATCGTCTTTAAAGTATAACTTACATGGCACTTTCTTAAACACCAGGAGCTTTGCCACTTTAAAAATGGCAGGAAGTTAGTTACATTTAACTGAAGGTCGCAGAAGCAAGTCCTTAAGATGTTCATCCGGGGAAGTCAGCGACAATCTCGACTTCACCAGACTCTCGTATCTGATGGAATTCTTATAAGGCGAAAGAAAACAGTAATTTGCATCAGCGATCTTCAGGTGCAGGTAAGCGCTGCAAACTGGGCGCATATGACAACTAACGAACCCAGAATGCCTCTCTGCTTTTCTTGAAGGTTGGCCGATAACATCGTGATACCGGCCTGCTACCGCGTCAGCCTGGCATGAAAAGACCCGCTTCCAGACCAAAGATGTCAACTCCTTTTAGCATCGTTAGAGTTCCAAGGATGCAAGAAGATCTTTTAGAAAAGATGCAGTTCTCAGTTAACCTGTCAACTCTCGGTCTTCTCTTTGTTCGGTCCCATGAACTCAACGCCATCAATAGGGATGTCCTTTTCCTTGATCGCTTTCTGAAGCAGGGGAAACACAAACACGACTTTACCTTAAACGTCGTCAGTTAATTTGCGATACATATATGACGTTATTGATAACAAACAGATTGACAAATTCTGAACCAACATACAGTAGCTGCTTAGAAATATTAAGATGTCAAAGACTTTATATACAGTCTATGGTCATAGGTCCTTTTTAACAATGCTACAAGGTTATAACTCGCTAGGCAAGACCTATATTAGCTAACGTTTACGTTACTATATGGCACTCGCCCCAAGGGCAGAAACAGCATCCGACAGCATTTCTCGCATACAAATTTAAAAGAAAGTACCCTCCAAAACCCACCATACAAATCTGATGAAAAACAAAAATAGAAAAAAGCTATCAGCAGCCATGCAGACTTTAACGTTTACTTTACCTGAACACACGACTGATATTTCTTGAACATCTCAGTACAAGGATCACTACTCCGATCGCCTTTCAAAAATTTTTCTGCAAACCAGCGGTTAAAACACTGATCGTATTCACGCTTTAAATCAGTGCACCCCTCACCAACGCTATTCATCTTTGTAAAACTGTGTATAGACTCCAATTTACAGTTTTATTCGCAGGCTAATTGTAGCTGCTCCTTGTCATTCCTGTCCGTTTCCTCTCCTGGTTCTCCTTGAACCACGTGGTCTTCTTCAGAGCTAAACGTAAGTCGTGTTTTGATGACGTTTAAAACTTCTTAAAGTGATCGCTGCTGATTTATTCTTGGGGGTTATTCCCAATGGTTCCTAAATATACTGTTATGAGATCAGTGGTTATTTCCATGCTTATTCCCCTATTCCCAGAAGCTTTCACAAACAATGGAGTGACAGCCAGAGCCAGCAAAGCTATTTGATAATTTTCATCCTCTTTTCTCCCATTAGATTTTTTGGGAGGCTTGGGGACCAAATTTAGCCACACACACAGCAACTTAAGGCGGGTGCGCATGTTTAATATTTAATTTGATTTTTCATGTGTTCCCTACATTTCTGGTGTTTTCTGGGGCATCCTACTGGATGGTGAAAGTTTTGGATTCAGTAAATGTGATTTCCTGCATTCTAGTGAATTTGGGGGTGGTTGGTGGTCAGACACAATTTTCATGGAATAACCCAAGAACCGTAGCGGGAAATCTCAATGCATCCAACAAGCCATCAACCTCCCATCAGTGGCATAGCACCACCTATTGACACACAAAAATAGCAATATTTTGGAGCAATTATTATCTTGGGACACTGAAACACTGGGTCTCTTCAAACTCACTGGGCTCATATGTCCTAAGCTATTTTGGTCCCCTGGGACAGCTCCTCCCCTGTGCTGGTGCCCCTGCAGGACTGTAATGCTTTGGCCAGCAAGATTTTACTGGTACAGAGGTCTCAAGGAGATGTATACAATGAGCCCTCAACCACCCTTGTGTTGTGTAGCACCCCCTATTGAGAAACAAAAATTTGTCAAATTGGCTGTTTATTTTGGGAAGCAAATTTACATTGGGCTGTCAGGACATTGACACATGGGGCTAATGAAACTTGGTGGGAATGTAACTGTTCACAAATGTTCAGACTGAACATTTGTGAACAGTTTGTATGTGGTGACACGTATGTATAACTCATAACTCATAGGGGCAAATCTGTAAGACTTGCGGTTCAAAAGATGTGTCAAGAGTATGGACATTAATTTTCTTTGGATGGCACATGCAGCAGTGTGTGGTGGTCATAGTAGGTACCGCTTGGTGGTACTAGTTTCTTGATGGATTAGTCTTTCTAGTCTTAATTGTAGTCTTACCTGAATTAGCCTATATATTTTCATGCTTTGATATAGACTATAGTTTGTCATTCGTTGAGAAAGTGTTTGTGAACTATTGCACCAAGAGTGTGTAGGTCCATGATGAGAGTTGGAGAATGTAGTAAGAAATTTAATGTGGATTGTGCCCAGCATGTCTGGCGGCACCCTGGTGAGGAGCACCAAGACAACTGTCCCTTGCCTAAAGTCAGGCATGGTGGTGGAATCATTATGGTCTAGGGCTGCATGAGTGCTGCTGGCACTGGGGAGCTGTAATTCATAGAGGAAAACATAATATCCAAGCAGAGCATGATCCCCTCTCTTTGGAAACTGGGCCGAATGCATGGCATGGCATGACAATGACCCTAAACACACCTCCAAGATGACAACTGCCTTGCTGAGGAAACTGAAGATAAAAGTGATGGACTGGCCAAGTACCTAAACCCATTTGAGCATCTGTGGCACATCCTTAAGCAGAAGGTGGTTGATAGCAAGGTGTCTAACATGTGTAAGGTGTCTGGGGACAGTGGTGTCGTAGTGGAACCTGGCTAGCATGCTAGTAGCCTGGAAATTGTGGGTTTGAATCCCAGCTGCCACTGTTGTGCCCTTGAGCAAGGCACTTAACCCTAAGTTGCTATAGGGGAGACTGGCCCTGATGTAGTTGAGAGTTGACAAATGTAAGTCACTTTGGAATAAGGCGTCTGCTAGATGCATAAATGTAAATGTCTAACATCCGCCAGCTCTGTGATGTCATCATAAAGAAGTGGGAGAGAATTCCAGTAGAAACCTGTGCAGCTCTGGGAATTTCAGGTGTAAAGGGAAGGCGTAACAAGGGTGCTTACACAAAAATATTGACAGTTTGGGCAAACTCACTGTGAGGTGTACTCACTTTTCTTGCCAGCTGTTTAGACATTAATGGCTGTAGGTTGAGTTATTTTCAGAGGACAATAAATCTATACCGCTGTACAAGCTGTACACTGACTACTTTGTAAGTTGTATCAAAGTTTCAGCTCTATAATGTTGTTCCATGAAAAGATGTAACAGAATATTTGAAAATATGTGAGGTGTGTACACACTTTTGTAAGATACCGCATATGTGCCTCTTACTGTCTTGGAGATTAAGATCTTTGTCTGCATCTCAGACCTTGTTTCATGCCTTGAACAGACTAAATCCTCGGCAATGTGGTTCATAGGCCTACTTTCATACTCACTTGACTGATTACAATAATCCACTATTGTTCGATGTTTTAGAAATCTGTAACACAAATCATTCAAATTAACAAATATTGATAACACTTCATGTTGAATTAGGTTAATGCTACTGACACGCTTCATCATGACAGGTAACAATGTCAGTCACACTAATGGTCTTCATTGTCTTAAAACTATGAGTTTTAAGTGAGGGTTTGATGAGTGTGGGAATGAGATAAGCCTGGGCAGTCCACACTCTTGTTTTGGCCATTCTGTCATTCAGTCAGTGGAAACACAAATCTTTTCAGTTATAAAGAAGTACAAACAACAAAACACATCCAGACTATTTGCATGACTATTTGAATTACTCTTACACTTTTACAGATATTTATTACAGATTGATAAATAATTCACAACACATCAGTTTCACAATGTGGTCACAGTACAATAAAAATATAAAGGTTTACTTTTTTTCCTCATCTTAACGATGTATGTACATCTATACTTATTTGTTTATTTTCAGTTGACAATTTTTAACACTGACTTTGTTATATCATATATGCGTATTACATTGAATGTCTCGTAGTTATACAGTGTAATTGTAAACATCCAATAATAATTTTCAGATTGGGTGTGAGTGAACTATACTGAAGAAGACACAGATTAGTGTTTGAAACACTGGCACTTTTCACCAAAGACACTGGTTTTCCAGGAGAGTTTAAATGGGACTTAACAATCACAAAGTGTCCTGGAGTGATGAACAAACTGTAAAAAGAAGGCTGAAGATAAGTAGCCTAGGTGAAGCCAGCCAAACCTGTCTGAACATTTGCTTTGCATTTGCCCTGCAGGTCTGTCTGGCCATCTTTCCATTCATTCCGATTTCCGAAGCACCAAAAACCCAGGAACCAATCACAACTGCTTATCCAGTAAATGGTGGGCTTTATGATGACAGAGGAATACAGTCAGCAGCACTGTTTAACACAACCAATGACTGCTTTGATGGCATCATTGTTAAATGAAATAAGCATGCTTTGGAATTGAGTAAACAAGTGCATTTGGTAAGAGTGTAACGTGCCAATTAAAGTGAAAAGGATATTCTGGTGCATTTCAATCTATAGTTCTGTTGTTTGAGATCACCGAATGCTGTCTGTAGGAAAAAGGTACAACGTAAAGCAAATAGTGAAACATTCACTAAACTTTACCAGTGGGTGGAAGTACACTGTTACACAGTTTCGCTGTCATTTTCTGTGCTGTTTCGCTATTTCGGCCTGTGTCAAATTCTCTTGTTCTTCTCCCTACTGACAGCAGTGACCTCGAACAACAAGGTAATGTGTTGAAATGGGTAGGAATATCTCCTCAATTTCACTGCTGGTTATCCCCCTTGGAAATCAGAAATGAAAGAAGGGTCTCAAGACCTATTCTCAATCTCAACTGAGATTTAAGGACTGGTCTAGTGTCATCCAGGCTAGAAGGAACATGACTTCAGTAGTTTTCAAAATCAGCTAGCAGAGTCTCGATTAAATCACATGATCACAAACACCCCAATCACACATTGTTAGATGTAAGCAGTAATCGACATGAAAGATAATCACTGACAAATCCCTGAACAGAAGAGATTACAGTAACCTAAGGCAAAAGTTACAACAGTATGTGCAAGTTTTCTCTGCCTTCACTGATTCATACCTGAATGAACATCAGGGTTATTACACACAGAAACACTATGTTTGTGCAGTTGGTATAGCATTTCTATTAATTTACACATATGACGCATTATTTAAAACCAAAAGGCTAAAACAAGAATGTATGCAATAACGCTGTTACATTTGGCTTTGATTTGGCTTTGTTGTGTATTTTTTAACATCTCATGATAAGTCATATAATATGTTTATTGAGGCACATTGATTATACAACCAGTATTGTGGTAAACAGCTCCACTGAGTAGGCTAATTCACAAAACTGAATGTGTGGATGAAACAAGCTGACTCACTCCTAACAGAAAACCTGCAAGTTATCTGACAATATATTTTTTAACCAGTTAAATCAACTGTTGCACTTATAGGTTCTGTCCTCAGGTCCAGAACCATTCTGAGGTCACCTGACAGAAGGGAAAAATGCCCCAACCACCCCACCCCCCTTAAATAACCTGCTGTTCATTCAATTGATGTATCCTATAGATTTTGCTGACTCTTTCTAAATTAAGGTATCTATGCCTATGTGCAAACATTTGCCTTCTGAGGGAATGAATAGGTATACTGAGAACATGGGTGGCCAAAAACTGCACACAACAAAAGTTGTGTACTTCATGAAAAGTATATACTTTAGTACCCACAACTGCAAATTGTTTACATGACTGAAGTAATTATTATTGTAGTGAAGTACAACAATGGGAGGACACTTTTACATATCTGTACCTCAGTGATACTCTGGATTCTTCATTCCTCTATGGTTTGTGCTTAGGAATGACCAAATAGATGAGTCTTTCCATTATAGTTTGGAATAACATAGATAATATATGAGCTATATCATCTTCAAAGAAGCTTAAAAAAATATATCCATGTGTATGTATTATGGCTTTCTTTGAATGGGAAAGTGTCTCTGTTGCTTGTGTTGGTTAATATATGTTAGCGTTTAACATGACATTAATTTCCAATCAGTTCCAAATGTTCCATATGTTTCCTCTGTCATTTTAAGAAGAAACCAGTAATGAATTTACGAAGAAACTCTAGTAAATTCCAGATTATGACAAGCATGATGTTTCAGCATGCAACTAAACTCTGTTGTGCAAATCTTATATAACATCTTTTGTATTCTACTGAGCATGACTACCGGGTTCTTTACACATATCAGTATACAATTACATCATTACAAGGGGATGAAGGGCAATGTGTACATGAATTTAGATTTGGCCCTGATTCATTTTTTTGTTTCCACATACTCTCTTGCAGCAGGACCGGGCAGCACTGTAGGAATGACATGATTAGACTGGAAGACACAATGGTGACTCTCGCCTACTTGTTCTCAATGAGCGTTTGGACTTTGTGGACCAGCTCTCGGGCCTTGACCAGAACCTGTGGGACATCGTGTCGTTCTGCCATTTCTGCAGGAGAGGAATTTTGGAGTTTACAAGAGTGACCACATACTAACGCAGGTGGAAGTGGATACTGATTCATTAGTGAGTTTCCAGCTACTCACCATTAAAAAACTTGATGATCTCAGTGAAGTCCATGTTATTCTCCAGGATGATATCCCGATAGTGCTCCACAAGTGCAAGGGCAATGAAGAGAACAAAATGGCTGGACGAGACAGACCTCGCTGCCCAGATGGCCTCCCAAGCAGAGAACACATCATCATACACCATTTCTGAAGGGAAAAGGGACATGGCTCAATGGTCAATGTCATCTGCACAGTGGTATTTTATTTCAAACATTCAGTTGTCTGATGATATGCAGGCCTCTTACTTCATTAATAAAGAGTAAAAGACAACATTTCTAAATAATACATATTGTTAATATCGACATAGGGGTTTTGAGTTAAACAGATTCAAAAGACAAAGACTTCAATCAGAAAATCAAAATCAGAAATCAGAAAATCAAATCCTGTGAATGTATAGATGTAAATTACCTCTCTTGAAGTCCAGCAGAAACCATCGGTAGCAGAAGTAGAAGTGAGTGTAATCTCCATTCTGCTGCATCAGTTCAAAGAGCTCCGAATCTAAGATCTGAGAGGCAAAATGAACAAATCTGTTACTGCTGTGTGATCTATTCATGTGAATCCCAGCCACTCTTTGGGCTTTGAAGTTCCCTAGAGTGAAGTGTTCGTGTGGATGATTCATACACAGTATCAATTTTCCTGATAGCCCAAAGCTCTTCATATACACTGTAGGAATCATATTTTACACCACTAATCTGTAAAAACTGAATTAAAAGACAGCAGGAATTTTGTGCAAGTTGACTCTACTGGACTCCAAAACTTCTATACCAGCAATAAACCTCTATCCTGATATTGACTAAAACATACCTACCTTCCTATTGCTGTGGATGGATGGATCTCATATTTTGGATGCATTTGTTTTAGCTAGTATATATACAGCTGGTATAATAAATGTTTGGCAATATTTACCGTATGTTATCAGAGATAGCCTACCTGGATGAGTGAGCGCATGTTAGCAAAGTGTGAATCCATGGCTCCTCCATGAGGGAAGTTTTGGTTCATTCTCTTCATGAGTTCAGTGAAGCAGCTGAAGGCCATGGCCTCTGCAGTATTACATTAAAAGCAAGACACTTGTCAGTAATTGTGAAAGCAAATACAGTTTCCCTAAAAAATGCTAAACTTCTTTTTGATTTTGAAAACCTTTAAAGTTTCATATTTCATTATTTAACATGTTAAACAGCAAACACTGACCGTCATCCAGAATAACCAGTAGAGGTGCTAATAGATCACACATTCCCTGCACATAGCCTATCTCCAGGTGCTGCCACACATAGCTAAAAAAATAACAATGCATATTAGCAGTTGAGAACTGACTTGTTAGACTTGTACACTGATGAACTGATGAACATTTATATTATATTATAACATGTTGTAACATTCAACGTTCTAGACTGACACTATCATGAAACTGCAATTACCTGCACATGATGTTGCGCAGTTTTTCCAAATTGGCTGTGGTGAAATACCAGTAGTTTCGATCACACCGGTGAACATCCTTTTCAATGCGGTGAAGGTTGAGCATGTACATATCCAACAGCTCTTGCTAAAACACAAACAAACAAAACGGTCATCAGCTATAGTATTGGTACATTTATCTGATATCTCTAAAGTTATCACCAAAAAATGAGTGGGAATTGAACTGGAAGATTTTATTATGATAAAACATTTAGCTGAGGATTAATGCTTCTACAAAAAATGCAGCTATTGTGCAAAAACATGAAAAATCGAAATAATTTTCATTATGAATTTTAGACATACATTAAGTCCAACTATTTACCTCAAATGATAATTTTTCATGATTTTTAGTTATCTGAAACCACTCCAACAAAATCTGTTTACAGCTTGCTGTTGTAAATCAAAAATGTGTGTTTTTGTTAATAAATTGGCACTCACAGAGTAAGTTGTACCAATGGAGGACACAGGGGAAGCCAATTCATTCTTCAGCTCCCCTTTAACTGCCAGGGAATCTGCCTTTGGGAAGAGGCTGTCCATGTCAGGGTCCTCTTCTGACAGGATGGACTCTGTGGCTTCAGGGCTTGTGTTCGGCCCCATTTCCAATCGGAGCTCCAGGACTGGCATGTCCACGCCAGGTTCTCTCGGGGTGCGCAGTGCCGATGGGGCATCCAGGGTGAGAGGAGGCTGCTTCGCCCAGTGGTCTTCTGACGACATGCAGATCAAGGCAGTGGGGATGTCCTCCATCTCCAGAGCAGAGGGTGAGTCATCCGAGTCGGCCAGGTCGAGGGTGGAGGACTGCTGTGTGAGGAGGGGTGGAGCTGAAACACAGCCCTCAGACTCTGTGTTGGAATCTCTCCTCTCCAGCATCCAGCTAAGCCCCTGTGGGCTGGCTTTCACATCCTCTGAGTCCGAGACAGTAATCCGCTCCCCCACTGGAACAGCATCCTCTGTGTCAGAGCCATGCGGCACAGTCTCCTCAACCACCTCTGCTGAGGTAGTCTCTTTTGTGGATGACACTTCCGGCTTTGACTCAGAACCCTTCTGCACATTGCTCTCAGTAGGCTCTGATGAGATGGACTCTTTCACTGATGATGGCTCTCCTTCTTTAGAATGAGACTCTAGCTTATCAGCATTCTGGACTGTTTCAGACGACTTGACCTCATTTGACGGTTCCTCTTGTTTTGATTCACTCACAGACTGAACAGCATTCTCACTCATTACTGACAAATTGACCTCTTGTGTTGGCGATGACCCTGGTTGCTTTAATTCAAATGCCAACCCAGCTGTATCCTCGGCTGCTTCAGTTGAACTGATGCCTTGTGACACCGATGAGCCATCAGCTTTTGTTGAGATTGCAGGCTCTTCTGGTTTGGGGGACTGGCTAATTGGCGGTTCAGCTGTCTTGGCCTCTTCCTTTTGAGGATCTTCAGATTCTTCTGTCCTCTGAGGATTATTTACCACTCCATCTGTTCCTGCACTCTCACTCTTATCTTTGGATGTACCAGGGGCTTTATCAGAGAGCGTTTCTGTACGCTCCTTGTTCAAACTCTCAGACCTATGAATCATCTCTTCAGTAGATTGTGTGCCCTTGACTGTCTTCTCCATTTCTGGGGATTTCTTGTCAGCTGTTTTCAGTGTCTGTGTCTCTACCCTGCATGACTCTGATTCCTGGTTTTGTGCAGGAGTTATTGTGTTCTCCTGTGTACTGTCAGGTTTCTCTTCCGAGTGCCCCTGGACTTTCTCCTCATCTTTCTCAGTGCCCTGCATCTTCTGTACTTCAGAGTCTATTTCCCCAATCTCAGTTCTGGCTTCTGTTTCTTGTGGGCCACCCTCTACTTTTCCCTCAGAATCCCCATCCTGCTTTTGCAGCTCACTACATTTTGGGTCAGGATCAGAGAGCGGCACTCCACTCTCAAGTGAATTTCTTTCTGATGCCACATCTGAATCTAAATCCATAGCTGTAGCTATTCTGTCCTGTTCTGATGCCACTGTGGCAGCAGGTTCATTCTCCAAGATGCCTGTGTTAGTTTTGACTGAAACGTTTCCTGCAGCTTCCTTTGAAACCTCTTCAGCTTTTTTGGAGTCCACTTTTTCACTTGGCCCCTTCAAATCATGATCTGACTGGTTAGATGTTGTGGGTTCACTCTCAAGCGGGGATGCCTTGGAATCTGATTCCATGGTCAAAGCTGTGTTTTCTTGCTCTGATGCCATTGGTGCTGCAGGGTCATTTTCTCGGACACCCATGTCTTCTTTGTCTATAACCCTTTCTGAAGCTTCCTCTGAAACCACGTTGCCTTTTCTGGAATCCACTTTTTCTGCTGCCATCTTCATATCCTGATCTGACAGACTACATTCTGTGGGTCTGCTCTCAAGAGGGGATGCTTTAGGATCAGTTTCCATGGCCTGGGCCTTGTTATCCTGCTCTGATGCCACTGGTGCTGCAGGTTCATTCTCCTGGACACCTGTGTCTTCTTTGACTGTATCACGTTCTGAGGCTTCCTCTGAAACCACGCTGGCTTTCTTAGAGTCCACTTTTTCTGCTGCTCTATCTCCTTTCTCCCCCTTCACCTCCTGCTCTGATGGATGGAGTTTTGTGAGCTCACTCTCTGGTTGGGAAGCTCTGGGCTGGGAATTGGCTACGCTTGGAGGGACTTCTTCTGCAGCTGGCTCCAGCTTTTTCGAGGAAGTCTGAGAGGCCCCAGCTCTGGCACCTGAGTCATGGGCCGAGGCTTCGTCAGTGCTGGGGGAGTAGTCGGAGAGGCCCGACGTCGTGGAGAAGTTGCGAGATGATGGGTGGCCTGAGTCAGGTGAGCTGGTACCGTTAGCAAGAGTCCCGTTTGAGAGCTTGGGCATGGGTTTCTGGTCTTCAGGCTTTGTCTCCAGTTCAGGTTGATCCTCTTCATCAACTGAACCAAACACCTTAAATAAAATATTACAGAAGTAACAAATTGATGAGCTCTATAATTCATAGTCAATACCCAAGTAAATGAATAACAGATACCAGATGCTTTCAAGATAGATGACTGGATGCCAAACTTCTTCTGTTTCTAAACCCTAAACACTCAAAGACTTAGCTAGCATGAATTAACCAAGCATGAAGATTTTTCATACGATTAGTCTTCAAGAGTTTAGAGATGATGGGGGTTGGCATTGGGATGCAGTCACTATCAGTGCTCTTTTGACTATGATCACGGTGATTAGCCCTGCTGACCCTACCTGAGCGCTGCTGTTAGATTCACTGTGAGACGAAGCGTGGCTCTGTCTCTCTGAGGTACTGCTGCTCTGGGACGACTGAGGGAGGAGATTATCGGTGTATGACCAACTATACAAATATCCCAATGACAGCACTAATGCACACATATCTAATGTAACTGTATTTTAATAATGTAATACTTAAACAAGACCCAAAAAGATCGATTACCTCAAACATTAATAATAATTTTCAAACAAGTGTAGTTTCCATCTAAGTTAATTTTTGAGGTTTTTGAGAAGTGCCAATGATGCTGAGGGACAGTATAAAAATCAGGCCATGCAAAATAAGAAATTTCCACTCTAACACAATTTCCTATTAACACTTCTCAAGTTAAAAGTATTTCTTACATTTTAATACTATAAGTAGTGTATAAACCATATCTGGTTGAAATTCTCCATTTTGACTTGAGCAAAGACAGGAGTCATAGGGCTTGTACAGGAGTTCCCACTTACGTCCGAGCTGACGGTGGAGTCATGGCGTGGCCCTCTCTCCCCTCCTGTCTCCGAGGAGCAGCGAGCCAAGGCAGCGGCATGCTGCTCCTTCTCACGCTGCCTAACGATGGCCTCACACCCCAACCACTCACTCATCGTCTGCTCATAGCTGGCTCGCACCTGCTCGTCCACCTACACACAGGCACACACAGTCATGCAGTATAAATACTGAGTATAAATATCAGATAATAATGTATCATCACACTGTATATGATTATATATGGAAAGAACTGTAACTATAAAAATATGTTTGTTGTGTCAGTTGACCTATGGATACGTAAAAGTATGATCACTTTCTCTCCTCATCCCTTTCTCTTTTTACCCTCTTTATGCCTCCTCCCACCCACAACACACACAAACTTTATCACTGACTGACATACACACACACACACACACACACACACACACACACACACACACACACACACACACACTATCATTGACATTGCCATACATTTACACATGCACACAAAAACACATGCACAAACCTCCTTCCTCTCCTCTGGGGTCATGGTAAATGTATAGTGTCCTAGCAGGAAAGGCCAGACCTCCTTGCGTATGCTAGGTTCCACCCCACCATAGTAGACCAGACGCAGGAGTTCCAGTTCCTCATACAACTGCACAGGCAGAGAGAGACAAAAAGTAATAACACAACATCAATTCAATTCAATTCAGTTTTATTTATACAGCGCCTTTTACAATAGTATTGTTTCGTGGCGCTTCACAGAAGGAGCACCCAAGAGCAACAGGGACAAGGAAAAACTCCTTTATGTTCAGTTAATCTAGGAATAAACCTTGGGCAGATCCACGACTTAAGGGGCTAACCCAACTGCCAGGGGTCATGCAGAAAAATTACAATCAGTAGTGACCATGACAGACTACAAGTTGCCTATGGTTTTAGCTAAGGTTCATAATAGTTCATAAAAGAGTATTATCCCGCTTTACATTACGTGGTAGTCAGTCTATAGGTGGTTATCAAGAATTATGGCTGGACAATGTAGCAGCGGCCAGACATAGTGTCAAACTCAAAGGAGTGAGATAGGTCATGGGGGTAACAGTAAGGGTCTATTTGACATCAGTGTCTAGTGTTGTAACAAGTGCTTCATCTCCTATGCCAGGATGAAATTAATCCAAGCTGAAGCTACAGGTGATGAAGGATGTTACATATGTTTGAGTGAGCATGGCATCACTTTTCTATCAATCAATTTTCTAGATTATTCCTTGATATTCCAGTAGCTTTTCCTGCACTATACTGTACATCTACCCACATTTCTGTGAGCTAATAATTTTATGTAAGTAAATGTGCTTCATTAATTAAGAACTTAATTAATGTCATCCTATTTAAAAAGGCTCTGCTGGGACTGATGTCTTACAGAGGAGTCCTTGAGGAAGGCATTCCACACGTCCAAACTGAGACCACCTCTGGCATCAGTGGGGAAATCGTGTTCGATGATGTTGGGGTTCACCAGGGCTGACAGGTGTGTGCGAACCGTGGATAAGTGACGACAGTAGGCTAACCCTTTTTTTCAAACAAACAAACAAAAGGAATATCACCAGGGTTTGCATGCTTTGCACTCATATAGAAAACAATATGCACATTGCACAAATATATGTGCAAGGTTTCCCAGTAAACACCAAATGGAAATTTTGTCATAGGTGACTAAAATAAATGTGTATCAGATTAATGTTACATACAGCCATAAAAAGCACGGGAAATGATCTGATACTTCATGGTCTCACAGAGTAGTTTCAAAGGAGCCCTATAATCCAGAGAGAGTAAACGGGCAGATTAAAAACAGAAATTCCAGTAAATGTTTTCCAGATTAACGTTTTCCACCTCTGTCAAACTATCAGAGATGCAGCAACTGTGTGCTATACAAGCCATGTACTGTTTATGACACCTCTCTAAGATGCTTTGGGAAATCACATAGAGTATAATGTAAACATGTATATAAATTGGCAACAACTACTACTATTACTAACCTACTGCATTTTTAGACACTACTTTCATCAGTTAGCATGCACTGGTGCTATTTGAGATAGATGAGTAGGATGATGTATCATTTACACTGGCCTGTCATGGTTGCAGCCATCAGGGAGACCCCCATCTGAGGAACCATTCTGGGAGCAGGAGGAGCAGGAGGACTTCCTTGGAGATGGTTGCCACAGACTCATGGCTGGATCTATGAGCTCGGGTGCAACTGCATCAAATAGAGCCATAATGATTGCTATCCCATGTATCACACAAAATAGCACTAACATGTACAATATGACTCATACCCAGGGCTAGTTCTAATTTCTCAAGGAATACACAAACAATCTCAAACAATATAATAAACCATAGCAATAAGGGAAAAAAATAACTATTTTGCACAGTGAAAGGTTGTGAAATCAAAGGAAGGGGTGAAGCACACTGTACCAAGCTCACATGGACACAAGGAGAATGTGGAGGTGGAGATGACGGAGGGAGGGATGGGAGATGGAGGACAGGAAGTGACATCCATGTCAGACTTTTACCCACCCAGCGTGACAGGATGTTGCCTACAAGAGGAGGGGGATGTGGACCAAGTCATGATGCAAAGCTAACGGCTGAACAAAGCTTAACAAAAAAAAGTCAAGGGGAATGGTGGAATCAATGAACCAGTCACTCAGATCTGACCGAACAGAAAACTCCAGAACAACATACCAAAGTCTGACTGGGTGGAAGGCAGCAAGATCCGGAAGACGTAATCTGTGGCTTCGTCTTCTTCTTTGTCGGAGACAGACTCACAGGACCCGTGTGGGCTTCTTCTGCGAAGCTTTGGGAACACTTTTCCCTTTGTTGACACAAAATATATTTGTCACTGGAATACCTTTTCTATTCTCTTCTGACTCTCATCTTTACTGCCTATGTGTCTCATAGAGTGCTTCAACTCTGTAATCCAAGAAACTCCACTCCAGTTCAGACATATGACACCTGTTACGTGATTTGAAATCATTCTGACTTGTGCTATGAAATTACTGTTAGATGTACACTAAGCTGTTTCCAAACACTGCTGCATCTATGACTTCATCACACCAGAACAGAACTAAATCCATAGCCTCAGGCTGGCATCAAAGTCATACTGAGGTATATGTATAATTTCCAATTCATGTTAACAATCTCATGCTAACCACAGGCGTGCTAACCTTTCCCCTCTGGGACCACAGCGGTGGGTCCAGCTGTCCATGAGGGAGAAGTCCATTCTCCAGGCAGGTGAGAAACTGCAGCAGGTGACCCCCACGGGGAAAACGCAGCGGGGGTCTCTGGATCCCATCCTGGCTGACCAGAACTACTGTGCCCCCACTATCCACTGACAACATCAATACTGAAGTTAATATTACTGGTATTACTACAGTATTGTACCATCACAGCTTCCTAGTAGCCTAGGATGAAGTCTACCATACCTTGCTGATGGCAGTGCAGATAGACAATTTCTTCAAGACGGATAGTCATTGCATAATCCCAATACACACTGTGAAGAAACATATATTAACATTAACAACACGCTAACAAAACAGCCTTTGTCAGTGAAATAATTTGAAGATAAAAAAGATGAATCATTCTTGTGTTGCATGCTTTAGCTGCAATGCTCTTGAACCTTTTCTCATAGTCAAGGTCTCCCATATTTCCATTCATCAGTTGGTTTGGGGTCCACTTTAGGGTCATCAGGTCAGCTGTCTGATGCAGGGACAGGTATCCTGGTATGGCCTCCATGTCATCTGTCTGTCATAGGAGGACCAAAATTGGGAGGTTGTGAGAAATCTACACCATGCTAACATGACTCCTAACCTTAAAATCACACCAGCCTGTCAACACAACCAAGTGAGATTACGGTTGGCCTTGCATGTATTCAACATTGGAGGCTCTCACAGCAGATAGTAAAAGCATAAAAACTAAAAGATTTTAGATGAAGCAATGTCAAGACACGCAATCAACTTTGATTAATGCAAGAGTCAAGAGTCTAGCATTTCATAGAAGTGTGATCACTTATAGAGCAGCTATTTAGAGCCTTACGTACCGGCTGCACCAGAACATTGTTTTTACCGAAGAGTAATGTGGCACGGGAGTTCTGATGGAGAGATTCCACGTAGTCCCTTGCCCAGAACGAAGGCCGGTCATCCATGCTGCCACTTGACTGTCTTTTTGTGATCTTTAGTGAATAGGGACATTGTTTTTTTTATGGTACACAGCGAAATTATGATCAATATTTCAACAGCATGGATTATATATATTCTGTAATGTATTCTGTTCTGTAACATTCTGAAGCTTCCACTGTACAGATAGCTAAAAACACTACAATATTTTACACATTTCCAACATGGCATATGACATATTTCTAGATCAGGATAATTCACAGCACTATCAAGTTCAGTTCCTATGGCAAACAGTATAACCCTGGTTTCCATAGCACCAAGGAAGCTGGTTGGCATGTTTTGCCCAAGAGAGACCAAGGAAGGAGCGGAATGTACCAGAGCAGGGCGTTTGGTGGGGGAGTCCTGTCGGCAGTGCCCACTGTGAATCCGATGCCTCTGTACAAGCTCATCTGCTGATGGATCGGTCCAGAAATGATTGGCCGTCTTGGCCTTGGTATACTCCAGAGCACAGGGGCCCACTATAGGAGCAGAAGACCAGCTATGTTCATCAAAGCCTCGGCTATAGAAGCTGAGTTGAATGTTAAATATTCATTAGCTATTACCATACTCTTCCATCCTATGATTATGCTAAATAATCACTGCATGGAAATAGATCTTAATTTGTACCTAACAAAGAGGCTAGAATTGGTCCATCCACAGGATCTCTCAGCAAAGCTTCCCTCTCATAGAATTTGCTAGAAGATAGGAGATTTTTCATTACACCTGTCAAAAATTTAAGTTATATAATACATCCATGTGTGGTTAATGAAATTAATCTCAAACCTGCTATTCTCCACCAGATAGAGCACAATCTTGTCTAGAACTTTCTCTGTGAGAGCAGTGCGGATCCACAGATGTTTGATGGCCTGAGGTGATAGGTTGGGCAGTTTGGACATCTTCTGGTTGCTCTCTTGGTTCAGTCGAGCCTGGTTTTGCCTGACATGGTAAACAATGAGTCCAAATTAAAGATTGTTGAACACAAAACCACACAGAGACAAATGAAAACAGGCATGACATAATAATAAGTATGACAATATAGGACCTGAGGAATAAGCTGCCATTTGTAAATTAATATTTTTCTGTACTCAAATATTGTTAGGTCTCAGAGCATGCCATATCAGATAGACCAACATGGATACTAGCTGATATATCATAAATGTGTTCTGCGCATGGCTTTGCACAGGTCATCTCAGGACTGTTTATTTTCTTTTTGCAGAGACATAGAGAGAAACATAGTCAGACAGCAGGCAGGCAGGCAGACAGGCAGACAGATGGACAGACAGCCAGGCAAGCACTGCAACAAACCCATGACTCTGACGTATTTTCTAAATAAGTGTTCTTAGCAATACACTGTTGAATTTAAAATGATACCATCAGTAAATTATTTTAGAAAGGCTAGTATCTCTGTTTACAATCACTTCTTGAATTTCACATCATGTGTTTCAGTGGCATTCACACCACTGATAAATATAACCTTAAAGGTTATTAGTTTGAGCAGATAAAATAATCCACATCTATGCTGTCATAGATTCTCAGACAGACAGACAGACACTGGATATAGCTAGAGTCTTGGTTTTCACTTCTTTCCCCCTCATCAAAGAGTGATGTGACTTGCCATCTCTAACGCACTGTAATAGAGTCCCCAGTCTAAACACTGAAAACAAACTCTATGCTGGATTAAACTTGGCTCCTTTCCTCTTGCCCTTTTCTTAAACAGCTCAGTAGATTTCAGTTATATAAGGTTGACCCGCCTGTGATGATCAGATATACATGAAAATATCACAGTTATGTGTACCAGTCATTAAGCATGATGCCGTGCAACTTCATTATAAGGTGAATAACATTGTTTGTGTGGAAGTGACATAATCCTTACTTGCTCTCGATGATCTGCTCCAGCTCCTGGACCTTCCGGCACAGTTCGTCAGCTGGAGCAAACATCTTCCCCACCTTCACAAAGAGCGCAGCCAGCTTGTTGCTGCGCAGAAAGCCTGCGGCTCTCCGCCTCAATCCATGCAGCACACATGCTTCCACCACCGCTGAAAACACAGATTTTCACCAGCATTTCCACACACATACACACACACACACACACAGGCTATATAACACAGGATACTGAATGTACATGTATATAGAGCAGCTTTTTTGTCTTTGCAGGAAACAATCGCTTTATTTCTAATCATTGGAATAACTTTACATATCAGCCCCTAAAGCAGTGCATTACTCATCCTCAATCTTCTGAGATTAAATGTAGAGTCGTTGTTAATATATTTAAATCTATGCATGCATTTTTATGAGGCTTGCTATCTTCTCATTATCCAAAATAGGGTGTTGCCAGAACGAACTAAAGACACTGAGGGGTTTCCACAGCAAACTTAAAAATATCTCTCCATTTATAGGAGATAAAATCGGTGTGTGTTTAATCTGCTTTGCCACAAATCCACACAAACTCCCCAGACTTTTTCCTCTCTGATGTCACTTCTGGAGTGGGAGGTGGGGACATGTCACAGCATTTCAGTGGAGGAGCTGTGATTTGATCCCTGTCTGTTAAGTTGTGCAAATGTCAACACAGTCATTAGTTTGACCAGGAAGCTCACACTTCCTGTGCCACCTTGACATCTCACAAATGTGGCAATTAAGTCTGCCTCCTGACAAGCACCCACTCAACAAGACACTGACGAATGCACGACTGCATGAGGATCATTGGGCTTTGCCAGGGCCACACAGACTGTGTGGCTTTAATAAAGAGGATATTTTTACTTCGGCATGTCACCCCTGCCTGGGGCCTGGCTCACAGGTGCATCTAAACCGCAAAATGTGGGTCCTGCTAACACCTGCTAACTGAGGAATGCTGTGGAATTCCATTGCTTTCATTGATTTGCTTCCACAGCATAATGGCTCTTGCATGGGTGAACTACCCAAAAGCTACCCTTATGAGAAACTTTTATTGGTCGCTTTTCTGCTTTAATCTATAGACTTCCAAATTCTGTGAAGTACTTTGGGTTAATTTGTGTTGTTTTCAAATGTGCTAAACTGATTTGACTATAGTGATAATAGCTAGCATCCACATAACCATGGCACTGTTTATAGTCACCTAACCCACAACTGACTAAAAGGAAAATCAAGATTTAAAATTGGGATCAACAAGTGAGCAAATACATACCACAGAATGAAATTATGTGACTGCTGTCCTCATGTACAAACTTGCGAGTCACTGCTTCCTCCATTATCTGTTTCACCTGTGAAGTGATGGGGTAGTCATAAAATCAGACAAATCAGAGATGAGACTATTAGTCCTGGAGCCAAAGGGTTGGTCGGTACCATCTGAGTGACTTTTGGAATGGTATGCCACCCTAGAGTTTGCACTGGCGGTAGCTTTGTGTGTATTATCACCCTCTTTATGCCCATTATAAGCCTATGGAGGGCTATATTATGGGTGAATAGGTAAACATGTTAATAGATATCCCCTTAAAACCTTCCCAGCTAATTATTTACATTAAGTTTTCTGAAATACTTTGTACATACATGTAGATGAGCCATTATCCACTGGAATATGCAATAATTTACATACATTTTAGGCCATGGGCTAGGGGGGTTTACAGTGCACCTCAACCAACAAAACAAACTTTTTGTGAAAAGCCTGGCTATGCTAAACATGAACTGAATGTTAACATGGAAAGTTTTGGGATACACCACCTAGTAAAGCCCCATGGGTTTACATTAAAAATCAATGCATTTCAATACAATGCAAATATTACAGCAGACTATGCATTGTCCATTGAGTGGAAGAAGGTGGGACTTGTCTTAGTGCATATTAAATCACATTTACAGTGTGTACGCTTCTAGAAAATATATAAGTTAGGCTGTTTAACTTGTTTACCCTTATGGTTGACGGCAAAATTCAGATATTCATATATATAATTATATACCTCATTTACATATTTATGCATGGCATTTCAGTCAAAAAAAAATCCATAGGCTTATAATGGACATTATAAGGCTGATAAAACACAAAAGCTACCCTCAATGCAACGCTATCAGATATTTTCTAACTGTAGGGAGGCCCACCTTGCCAAAAACTTACTGCCATTGAGTGGTACCGACGGGCCAAATTTGGGGATCTGGCTCAAGGACTATGTCCTACTTGGACAGAATAGTATGCCAGGAACGATGAATTATATGATTTCTGTCACTGACTAACAGCCAATTACAATTACTTTGAGCTTTAAATCAGTACCCGAAAGGATGAAAGTGAAAAACACCCTAAGACCTGTGGTTAATCTTCAGGAAATGTTGGCTAACATTACTCTGATGTTTATGTCAGTTTACATTGAGGTGGGCAGTAGCCGCCTGGCTTGCATGAACAACAGCATCAACTGGTTATCTACCTACCAACTAGCCTGTCTCATCTAACCTTTACCTACTGATGATCTCAAAGGCCTGTTCCATGACGACATTACCTATAGGCTGCTATATCTTCTGCTGATCAGTACAATAAGCCTAAACGAACGTATACACAGAGGCCTACGGTTTGTTAAGCATACAGTTCAGTGATATATATACCACGTCTGACGCAGCTTGCTTAGTTTACAGGCTACGCTATGTGGCCTTAACGTCAGCGTGACTGCATCAATATGGTTTCTGTTCCTCTTGTAGATTATCGATATATTTTCTGCGGCAGCATTCATCACTCACCTCTTTTTTTACGCTGCGCAGCAGCCTCTGACGAGTCTCGGTTTCTGTTAACAGACAAACAAATAATGTACCCTAATATACCAAAACAATAATGAACCAAAACGCAGTAGAGGATATCCAAACGCACATAAATTACGTTAACATCGTTTGCTTACCTCCCATTGCCACCGATATGTTTTGCTATTTCCTCAAATTGCCACTGCTGACTGAAGAAAACTGACGAAAACGCTGAATTGGATTCCGCAGCAATATTCTAAATGGCATGAAAAATGTCACCGTGACTCAACGCTGTTATCACGGGTGTGGCGATCTGCTACCGTTTGCTCACGGAGTCACCGTCTCACCTTAACTGAATTTTACATACAGCAAAAAAACAGCACCTATTCTTCATCCGTTCCATTGTCATCATCATGCATGTTGAGCGCACTGACCGACGACGATTTTCCCTGTGCCTTACCGTTCATAGGTTGGCTACAGCAACACACACCCCCTTCGCTCCACAGAACAGCTAGTACTGACATGAATCACTGAAGGATTCAACATGTCAGTCAGTAGTTTCAATGAACCAAAAGAAACGCTTTTGGAAATGCAAATTACATAATCATCTCAATATTACGCATGAATGAGCATGATAGGCTATTAGCAAAAATGCAGTTATTTTCACACATTTGCTGGCATGCAGGGGCACTTATAAATTTAATTGATAAATGTATTGAATAATATGTCTATGATAAAATTCAATTATTCAGTCTCTGATTAGAATTTGGAGTGTGTTCCTGAATATCTGCCACTGGTAACCACTGACACCTGTTTGGCCCAAAGTGCACCAACAGACACAAACACAGCAACACCTACAGTCTCTTGCCCCTCCATATTGGCTTAAAAATCTTCAACTGACAAGCATAAACAATACAGTTCACACAGTGGCATGGACAAAGGCTTTGCCATCAACATGGCATAGAGTTTTGTGCTGATATGTGGAATTGTGTTGAAAATTAACTCTGGTGCCTCTGTGATGACTACATGCAGATGTAATGAGGAAATCACCCAGTCAAGGTTCTTATATGCTGCACTGTATGGATAATATAATATATACATATATATAACTGTATAGATAATTCAACTTTTCACACATGGATCCATTTTCCATGAGGGTCTGCTTGAACTCATTCCTGGATCTGGCATTTTTGAACACTGCATTTTCCATAGACCATCGAGTGTGTCTTGCCGTTGGATATTCTGGGCCTGTTTTCTATTTGCTGTCACCAGCCAGGGGAACTACTACTATGCTCTGGTGGCCATGGCTCACAAAGTGGTTAGTGGTTCATAAAAGCCTGGCCACCAAAAGAGAATGCATGGCTGGGTGTTCTGTTGTCATGGTGTGCCTCAGGAACTTCACAAAGACTTGAAATGGAACTTTGGGCTTGACCTGTTTAATGTGGTCAGTTGTGTATAAAACAAGTCCAGTGTCCACACCACACTCAAATTCAAATGTTCATATGGCCTGGGTTTGGATTCAGTCCATGGCAATGTTTCATCATCTTCTATCTGAATAAAGGCAAAACGCGGCAAATAAACTTGAAGAAGACCTTTGACAACTCCATTCCACCTCCAAAAGTGGTGGTTTGATGGAGTGATGTTCCTTTCAGTCTTATCGACAACCTAGACAGCCGAGGGGTTAATTCATTGTGTCCCACATTAGCAATATCAGGGGGAAATGCTCATAGAGCATGTGGCTGTGAACATCCTGGTCCTGTTTTTGCTGTCACTCACCAACAGGATCACTACATAGAGCTGTCCAGCCTGGATCTGGACGTGAAAACACCAGTTATTTTCACCATGTAGAATTTGATTATAATCCACACTGTCTTAACCAACAGTACAACAGACTTCTAACTACCTACGGCAAACGATTGGTCATAAAACTTTCTTTTATTCACAATTTCATGGGGAAATGCTACACCACCCAACATCCGGAACTGCAAAGCAGCGTAAATCGGTGGCTTTGATTGGTGGAGATTCCCATTGCCACAAAAGTTATTTATGACAACTCCCTCTTCAAGTGTAAGGAAACCTCTCTGTAAATTCTATATATTCTACCTCCACCTCACTGTGAATTTAACTTATAACAATCTGTGGTCTCTTACAAGTCTGCTCAAGCCCTGTCTTTTGGTGTCTGTCCTGTCCCTTGTTTGTCTTAAATGCTCACTCAAAGCAGTAACTGCACTTTATATATATATATATATATATATATATCTATAATGTGTGTTTATATTTTAAATGTAACACCACTTGATCCATGGTGCAACGTTGTTTCGTGTCACAATATAGACACTGTATATTGTTGAAATGACAATAAAACCCACTTGACTTGATTTGAAATTAATGGAAAACTACTTCTTGTGGACCGACTTCTGGATTCGCACATAAGGAGCTCTGGACAGCTCTATTCTGGTAGTCATGAGAGTGGCCGCAATAGTAGCAGTTGGCCAGGTGCCCAGTGACAGAGGCTTGAGCTTATAAACATGCTGCAGGCTTATGACATCCTGTCTCAAAGACCTAGACAAGGTTTGCTATATTGTGTGTTCAGACGCAGAAGGTCGTTGGTGCTCTGACAAGGCTGACAGGCACCATACCAATCCTTGACTCATCCCAGAAGGGACGGATGTAAATGGCCTGCATGACCAAATTTGTTTATGGTTCACTTAATGATGGAGAGAGAGAGAGAGAGAGAGAGAGAGAGAGAGAGAGAGAATGGGAATGCAAAAAAGCCCTTGATATTAGGTGGGGAAGAGAGGGAGTCATTAGCTGGATCATGTGCTTTTTCCAAACTGTGGAGCTAACATCAGAAACATCTCTTGAATTTAGAGATGTAAGTCTAGTTCAGACAGGACAGAACCAAAATAATCACTCATGTGTGAAAGTGCACTGACAGCCAGACACTTATTCTAAACCTGACTGCATCTCAACAAGTTCTGCTCCACGAAATTTCCAATTATAGCTGGTAGGCCTATAGTAATGTGTCATGCCAAAGATCTTTCCAAAATTAGCATGGCTTTAAATAAAGAACAGCATAGATGACAAGCAGTGAAACAGGCTAACAATGATAGAAAACAGCTTTTTAAACTAAGAAAGAATAAATGACCAGACTTTTTGAATTTCCTTTGAATTTCCTTTTCCATGATGTGGCTTAAACTATTTAACCTACATGAATAAAATTGTGTGCATCTTGAATAAAGATGTGTGCATCTTGCATGTTGCAAATATGCAAGGCATCTGTTGACAGATGTGTGGCTATGACGTTTGCCAAAACAATTGGCTTACGGAGATCAGCTACAGAGTGTGTGCCTACACTGACTAGATAGCCGAAATGGAGCTTTGACAGTTCGTGCGCCTTGCCCATGAATCACACTTCAGCTGTCTGTGCGTGCCTCTATAGAGTGGAAGGGGTTATTAAATATATTTTCAAGGACTTGCTCTAACGTACAGTGCGATTCATGCGTGCTACTGACGACAACAGGCGCTGTCTTGATGCGCGTAGCCGACCCCGACCCATCTCTGTCAGCGCGCCTATGATTCACCAGCTGATGTTCACTTCCCGTTGAGGAAGTTGACTTGAAAAAAGTGGAGAAGAAAAGGGCAGACAACAGCAGATGGAGCAGTACGATTGCTTAGCTTTTTAAGTCTAAATTTCTCTCAATGATTAGAAATACTCATGTAGAATCTCACGAGTACAGCATCAGAACTTGTCTTCATCAAGGATTCAACTGAAAAGGATGTCAATGCGGCCGCGGAATAGAGACGTTTGCGCTGATTGCAGCGCTCCTGGTAAGGAAAACCTCACAACACAACGGAGCTAATAATGCACATCAGCTAACAAGCACCCAGATGCCAAGATATGACCAGAGCCCGTTCTGATATCACTGAGGTTGCCTCTGTTTACGCACGGGTGCTTTGAAATCTTATATCAGTAATAAAGCGTTTATTTGGTTTACGATTAACCACCATCATTACGTGGAACTATTAACTGGGCAATCAACTTTCCTGCTATGACTAGCAAGCTATCATAGCATGCTAACAGTTGAGGGTGTTTTCTAGATAGCTTATGGGCAATTAACGGTTCAGCCACAATGGTTATAACGTAGTGCAGTTACTTGAGGCGATTATGAATGGAACCGAATTTGAGAGGCCTCTTTTCGTAAATTTCCTTTACGCTGAATTTTGTATTGTGTGAACTAGATTATGCTGGCTAGCTTGTGTGCTAGCTTGCTTGCTTGGTATTTTATGAACATGCAGTATCTTGTTATAACGAATTGCAGTTCTGTCAAGCATAGAACGGAGATAATAAAAACATGTAGGGCTACATAAGTTCGTGTATGGCGAATGGCTATTTAGAGACCGAATATCAAAGCAAGTAACTAGCAGAGTTGAAGACAATTTTATTTTAGGCTGCTGGTTTTATAAAGTCAGCCGTCAGATTAACGTCAGCGTTACACCACCAAATCCCTCCATTAACCAGTTAATGAATCTTAATCGTTTCTATCTCGTAATCCGATGAAGATGCCAGAGACAGGCCACAGCCTATAACAGTAAATTTGTTGTCGTTGTTGTTGTTTATATTGTGTCCAGTTCCAGCTTTCTATATCAAACAACCCTTTGAGATATGTGATGCCATATAATCCCATTATTTTTGTAAACTTGTTTGTGTATGAACTTTATGTGTGTGTGTGTGTGTGTGTGTGTGTGGCATACATGTGCACATGTATGTTGCAGGGCCAGCATGGGCATCTGTGAACCGTGGTGTCCTGATCTGTGATGAATGCTGTAGTATTCACCGTGGCCTGGGTAGACACAGCTCTCAGGTCCGACATCTCACACATACATCATGGCCTCCGTCCCAACTGCAGGTGAAGCCTTAACTAAAGTAAAAGTGCTATCAATCGAAAAATATGAAAGCATTAATATATAAGTAATACGCAAAATGTAACTGCTATATTTTATTTTGTTGTCGTTTTCAGTCATTAGAGTGCGTTATTGATTCACTGTGTTATACGGGAGATTTTATGATTGCCACATGTGTCGAGCAGATGCATCCTGTCAAGTCTTTGCCAAGAATTTAACCAGTTTAACACAGTTGGTGTGTTTATTGTACTTCATAATTCAAAACAGTACAATTTTTTTCTCAGATGGTGCAAACATTGTACAACAATGGGGCAAATTCCATTTGGGAGCACAGTCTTCTGGATCCCTCATCCGTAATGACTGGGAAGCGCAAAGCCAATCCTCAAGATAAAGTACAGTGAGTACAAGGCTGTGACCTGGCCCAAAGAGACCATTCTGAGAGAAAACTCGAGCTGTGCATTCCGTGAAGTAGTTTGTGCATTGTTGTGAATGCCGTGAATGGTTTTGGGTTAAGAACAGTAATTGCAGATTGCAGCATTTCTTAAGAAGGAATGTCAAGAGAATTCAATCGCAATGCCAGATTTTTTGGGCGGGTTTAACCGGCATATCAAGGATGATTTCATACATTATTGCACCATTTTCTTGTTAAATTCTTAACTTGTTTTTCCACAGCCCCAATAAAACCGATTTCATCAAGGCAAAATATCAGATGCTTGCATTTGTGCACCGGATGCCCTGTCGTGAAGATGATAGCGTAACAGCAAAGGACCTGAGCAAGGTTGGTGAGATTATAGCTCATTATTGTCATGATGAGCTCATGAATTAAAACAAAAGAAAGCTAGTTATTGAAGGTGATTCTATGATAAGGTTATTATTAAAGTGCAAAAATGCAAATCTTGCATATTCCAGTCACAGCATTTAGGCCTAATTACTCCTTATTACTCTTCAAACTGCACAGCAACTTCACTCCAGCGTGAGAACAGGCAATCTGGAGACCTGTTTGCGGTTGCTGTCTTTGGGGGCACAAGCCAACTTCTTTCATCCTGTAAGTCAAGACTTCCCCATTCACTAATCAGAAGTGCAATGCAAAGAAAATGGTTAGTTTAATACTTATGATGCAATATGTAGAACCTATATACATTTTATGTCAGCTTCTCACATTAGGCCTACCAGTTTGGTATTGAACGCTTGGTAATCTCTATCCAAAAACAACCTGCGACATAAGTAAGTTTTGCATTGAATAACAGTATTTACAGAGGAACACAGCTTTACAAACTGCAATATGTTCTGAACCAATAGCTTAACAATGTAGCAATGTCAGGTTCACAACCTCTAGCTCTGCACACGCTAACTGTGTGTATGTATGTACACTATATCACATTCTTGGTGTGTTGTGTGTCATTTCATGTGTCTTCATTGCTCACCTGCTGCAGGAGAAAGGGAACACTCCCCTGCATGTGGCGTCCAAAGCAGGGCAGCTCTCCCAGGCAGAGCTCCTGGCTGTGTACGGGGCTGACCCAGGAGCACCTGACGCTAACGGACTCTCGCCTATTGACTATGCCAGGTAACCTGCTCCTCTCATGGTCCACTTCGATCTTTTTGGACTTTGTAGTTTTTACTACATTTATTTTATCATGTTTAGCTTCACCGACTTTTAAAAAAGCTACTTTCAAGAATACATAAAGTGCGCAGATCTCTCAAATTGGTTGCTGTAAAAATTATTTAACAGTAATATTGCATAAATACACAGTTTAATGTCAGCATCAGCATAAAGCAAATTTATATTCAATTAACTAAGATGTACTAAAACTGGTCTTGCAGTGGGAAACTCATTTGTCCTTTCTTTGTGTATCCTAGGCAAGCAGGTCACCATGATCTTGCTGATAGATTGGTGGAGATTCAGTATGAGCTGACAGACAGACTGGCATTTTATCTATGTGGAAGGAGACCAGGTGAGATTTTTTTTTTCTCTCGCTTATCAGAAATTCCACTTCTACAATGAAATGGATCTAAAATTTCTTTGCACCTATTATTTTGGGACAAAAAATAACATGGGAGTTTTGTGTTTTAGATCATAAAAATGGGCAGCATTTTATTATTCCACAGATAGCGGACAGGTAAGGAGAGATTTTTTTTTATAGAAATGAAATGACGAAATGATTAAATTTGCAGTCGTGAAAGCCTTAGTCAGAGTCTCCTTAGAAATACCCTATTATTCCCTATTAATGCAAAAACTCTAACCTACTGAGACTTTAATCTCTTTTGCTTACGTTGAATGGACTAGGAATGAGTAAGTATGTTACTAGACCAGAAAAAAAAAATCATAAAACTCAGAAATGATCATTGTTATTATTCATTGACCTCAAAGTCTTATAATATAAGTCCTCTTTTTCTCTGTTGTGGATAGCGGTCTTGATTTGTCAGAATTGGCAAAAGCAGCCAAGAAGAAGTTGCAGTCTGTAAGTTTGTACTGTATTCTCTACTCTCTTTTGGTAATTGGTGCTGTTTGTTGGTGATGGTGCTGTTTGTCTCATAGTTGTAACTACATACTCCTCTGTTGTGTTGTATTTAATTGCAGCTGAGCAATCATCAGTTTGAGGAGTTGGCCATGGATGTATATGATGAAGTGGACAGAAGAGAAACTGATGCAGGTAGGTTTTTTGGGGGACTGGTGGGGTATTAAAAAAATATTAAACCATTCAGTTAGCGTTAGCTGGCAGTTCTGTGTTGTACCAAATTCTTTCGTTCATCCTCTAACTGACAACACTCAAGCTCTAACAACAGGGCTATGGTTGCATCTAAACCGGACTGTCACTTTACGTTTTTGTCTATTCCAACTCACTTTTGGTGAAATTCAGTAAATCACCCCCCACTGTCCCTCTTACAGTTCTTAGTTTTTGTGTTGAAATCTTAGGTGTTCATAGGCAGCCCTAGGTCTGTAATTGAGAAACAAACATGGTGGTGCTGAACAAACCATAAACAACCCTATCCGATCATTAATCTTAACCACCTTTTTGCAAAAATTGAAAGTCTAATGCATCAGGCTTGCTATGAATGATGAACGATGCTGAGAGGATAATATTTCACCAATGTCCAGCATGATCAGTCTGGCAGTTTAGTATGATCATGTTTCTCGTATATCGGTTGCTGCCACATCACTGCCATCTGTGCATCTGTCATTACTGATTTGAATAAGTCAGAGAACTCCGTCCAGCAGTGTTTTGGACATTAATTTTAATGGACAGTTAATTTTAACTTCTTGCCTTTGGCTGTCTAGTATGGCTGGCCACACAGAACCACAGCACCCTTGTGACAGAGACAACAGTGGTGCCATTCCTCCCAGTCAACCCTGAGTACTCCTCAACCAGAAATCAGGTGTGGAAAATCTCTTTTTTTACTCAGCAATTCTAAACCTGACTTTATTTAATCAGAAAGCCAACATTGGTTTGAATCACTAACTGTGCTTTTATGTTATTGTCTAATAACGTTAGGTAGGAAGCTGTGCTGCTGAAAAGCAATTTAATATGTGGTTGATTAATTGATATGCCATTCAGGGTCGTCAGAAACTGGCTCGGTTCAATGCTCATGAGTTTGCCACACTGGTCATCGATATTTTAACTGATGCCAAACGTCGCCAACAGGGGAGTTCCTGTGAGAATGCCAAAGGTAATCAGTCTTATTGATTTTTCCTTAGTTTCTCATGCCAACTGGTGCACCACAATTTTAACTCACATTTAATCTGCTGTCTCCATTTTATAGGATGCTGACTAATTTAAAACGTATCAAAATGGACTTGGCTTGTAATTGAATTGATCTAACAGGATAATTAAACTGGTGCTAAGTACATTTAAATATGGTCCCCCATGTCTCTTCATCAGGTTGAAAGACAGAAAGTAGTATACGCCATCATAAAGTCAGAGTTAAAGATGGGGTAGTGTCTTTCTTCATCAAACTGAAACACAAAAGGTGGTGAATATGAAGGTTCACTCTGCTCTCACTGGCATGTGCAGAAAATGTGGAGCTCATCCTGAAAGGTATTGGCAACCGGCATGGGAGCGAGAGTCAGGAGGTGGACCAGCCAGATTATGACAGCGTGGCGTCTGATGAGGACACGGAGAGAGAACCGGCCTCTGGGAAAGAGGAACGGACCAAGGTGTGGAGGAGTCTTCCGGAAGTGTTTGCTTTGAAAAATAGTAGAGCCTGCCGGTTGTTGATAGATTGTGCTGTAAAATCACAGGCACTAAATTGACCTCTCCAAACTCTGAACCATGCTTAAAAAAAAAAGCCCAGTCAGTCACTGCTGGCCTAAGTGTTTGTGGGTGTGTGACAACAGTGGTAGTTTGTTTGATATTTTTCTGATGTTATTTAGAGCTCTGAATCATCTGACCTGTCGGACGGGCCAATCACGGTCCAGGAGTTCATGGAGGTCAAGAGTGCCCTCAACGCCTCTGAGGCGAAGATCCAGCAGCTGCTTAAGGTCAACTGTCACCTGAGTGAGGAACTGAGGATGATGCAGAACAAGGTACCTTGGAGGTGTAGCCGTTCTTGTCCCATGTTCCAAAACGTTTAAGTCAGTAGAAAGGTGTGTTGAACGCTCTGTTGTCTGAGCAGCAGCGTGGCTTATTTGTGAAATTGCTGGGCAAAGCTGAGCGTGGTAGACACCATTTGGTCCACCTGGGATGCTAACCTACTTACACTAACCCTCCATATCCTGACTCTATGCCCTTTTTATCTGATCTTTATCTTTTATCTCTGTATTGTTATGTAAAGGTGTTGTGTTGTTCAGCCTCAATAGTGTGACAACTATGGCTAAAAAGAATAAATGTTGACTACAGACTGGCCCATCAACCCAGCAGGATCTTTGTCAGTCAAAGATTCAACACAGCAAGGTCTTCCATTTCCCTTGACAAGACCTTCTTGGGTTGAAAAATTGTAGTGTTTAGTCAACAAAACATCGAGAGCTTCACTCCAGTGTGCGAACGTGTATCTTGCACCTGATCTCAAAATAGGTTAGATATGCATGCAACTAGTCTACAAAACTATGTAGACCACCGCCCACCCACTTTGCAAAACTTCCTGGTATTGTTTTTGTTGTGAATGACATAGTGTCTACATTTGTGTTGCTGTGAACAATATGCTTTTTTTAGAGAGTGATGTTGCCAAGGCCACTCGCAGTCTAACACTATGTTTAGAAATTGAGAAGGAAGTGGCTTGTAGCTGATCTGTCAGTTTCCTTACTGCAAATGGTTCACAGGACATGTTACCGGGCAAAGTTTAGGAACCTTAGCGAGATGGCTGAACACGTCAGGCTACATTTATTTACACTTTTTAAGCATTGATAAGCAGACACTCAAAGATTGCCTGCATTGTAGATTTGACTAAACCTAAAACAACTACCCACATCAGTTCTGTTTGTGTGAACTAAATGGTCATGGAGGCCAACTAACTAAGCCATTCCCACCCATAGCTGGGCTCAGTGTGCACTCTTAAGCCTCCTGTCCTCTTTGTTTGCCTTCTCCCAGGCCTGTTTGTACTGTAAGCAAAGAAGAACCAGATTACCTGCTCTCCTCTTTGCAAATAAGCCATGGGAATAGTTGACAAACATCACTCACGTGTAGAAGTGTTTGTTTGATTTTTTTCCCTTTTGATGTAGACATTTTCTAAGACTAAACTTAAGTCAGACCAGCTTATGAAAAAAAAAAAAAAACCTTGTTACCAAATAGACACTTTCTTGCATTGACTATGTGTACATGCACTTAAGTATCCCGAATATGATTGGGATATTAAGTATCCCAGTTTTGCATTTGTGCATGTAAACACCTTTTCCCTAGTTTAGTATTCCGAATAAGCCCTTATCCCAGTTTCTGAGAAATCGAGATATGGTTGGTGGAGTACTCTGGGATACTGTAGCATGTAAACACCTTATCCTGATATCTGACAGTTGTGGAGAAAGATTCTAGAGTGCGACATCCAAGATGGAATGCTGCTAAGCACCAAGACAATCAAGCGACGCTCTTTAGAATTTTCTGCGAGAACACCCGCCATAATCAGTAACCAGAATATTAGAATTGATCATGTAAACAGGGGTATTAATAATCCAGTTTCTCTGCATGCATGTAGATACTTTATCTCGAACATGATCAAAACTGGGATAAGCCTCATAATCAGGATACTGAAGTGCATGTAAACGTAGTCATTGTAAGGCTACTTCATTTTTACACATTCACTCACATAGGTAAGTATACAGAAACAATGAGTCAACAAGCTATTAGCGACCATATAATGTTACTTATGATTGGGTAATGTAAGGTGTCCTAAAATTTGCAGCCTCAACACTTCATACCTGTGTTAATCCCTGCTTCCAGCTAAGCTACCTGCAGAATGAGAACACCACCTTGAGATGGCAGCCCCCAGCTAACTCCACCGGACCTGCGGAGCCTGTCCGCCGCCAGGCTGTGCGTGGAGGAGGCCGGGCCTTGTCCATGTACGAGACTGGCTCAGGTCTGAAGCAGTACCATCCCCGCGGAGAGGCTCCTCGTCCTGACGGGAGCTCCCTCACTTTGCAGCCCTTGCCTCAAGAGGTGAGCAAGAATTGACAGAGTTGCTGAAGCCGCTACTTGTGACGCCAATGCTAACGGTGATGTTGCTTTCTGAGCCAAAAGAAATAAGCCGTTTTGCTTTCAGAAGAAAAAAAAAGGTTCTTTTACTTCAAGATGGTGAGGTACTGTTGACACCTGTCCCATTACCATTGATTACATTTCTTTCCCTGTCATATACGGTAATGGCCCAACATTCTCTTTAAGCCTTTTTGTAAAAACTTGGTTTGAACCCTTTCTAGATGGGGAAGGGTCCTTCCGTGACAACCTCCTCCTCCCTTCCAAGCTTCCCCTCATCCTTGTCCTGGCCTGGGGATGAGAGAGTGCACAGGGTGAAGTACCGCCCCAGTCCCGCCAGGGGGCGCCGCTCTTTTTTTTTGCCTGGCCTGTTCTTTCAGTCCCTACTCCACTATCTTCTACAATTCACTATTGTCTGCATGGGCCACTTTGAATGTCTATCTGAATGTCTAGTTGGATGACAGTCAAGTATTCTTGCAATTTTTATTCCTAATTCACATCATGTTTTTTCTTCCCTGAAACCAAATATCGCCTTTCTCTCTCCACTACTAACGTGCATCTGTCAGCAACTGAGCTTCAGTGAGCTGCAGTGGTGAAAAGCATTGTGCGGTACTACCACAACTGCTTACTGTTCACCACAATGACAGCTCTGTTTACGTAAACATGTTCAGCCCTCCACAAAGTCCAGATTTCCTTGCTTGTCTTGATTTGGCAGATTGCCGCTTACCCTAAGCATGAGTTGCATTGTCTGTCACAACCAAGATGGCTGATACTGGCTGTCCTGTTAGCTGCAGATGGCCTTACGACTATGGCTAGCCTTGGCTAGCACACTAACACAGGCCAGCCCATTAGCTTCCCAAGACCTGTTAGCTTCAGCTAGCTATGGGCTAGCCTGGTAGGTCTGGGTAGTCTGTCAAGTGTGGCTGGCCTTTTTGGCTCCGGCTGGACTGTTAGCTGTTGCTAATCTGTTGACAATGGCTGGCCTATGCGACACGCAGCTGCTACCTGTTCCAAACCCACTGCTGAATTTTTTTGAGGTAATTACAGTCTTGGTGTTAAAGGACGCCCGAGCTATCTGGCAAATGGAAGTGTCTTACTGTGGTTTTCTCTGGGGGTTTTCAGGGCTCCAGCGGCCTTGAGGGCCAGTGCAGCGTACAGGAAAGTGACTATGACAACACACACAACCACTTGGAGTCAGAGGACTATGGGTACTCACCTTATCTGTTTGATTTGTAAAGATTTCAGTTTGTGTGTGTGTTTTGTGTGCTTTATTTTGGGGATACACAAAGACTGCGGTTGAAGCAAAAAAGTAAATAAACTTAAGGCCACACCTGGAATTTAAACCTCCTCCTTTCAAAGTTGGGGGACCTGTTTCAGTGGAGCACCCTCACCCTTCAGTTTCAGGTAGTGGGGAAGGGGAGGAGTGGATCCCCTTTCAACAAAGCCTCATTAGTGGACAACTGAAAGAAGGAAATAGAGGTTAGAGAGAAGCTCTTATCAAGATGTAAAAGAATTTTAGATGGGCCCATGAAGACATTACAAACCTATACGCCCACCAGGCCCTTGTTATGTCTTTTACTGCAGTTCTTTGTGATCAGAATCTGAGGCAGTGATTCATACATGAAGGTACATGCTTTGAAAAAAATCTTGCCTGTGTATTATTCCTCTAAAGCAGGGGTTTTCTAACTTTATTGGGCTGGGGATCCCTCCTGGAGCAGAAAGATTTCCAAAGACCCCTCATAACTGCAACCAAATTTGACCATATAGGCGTATATTCATTAGTTCAGTTTGATGCTAGATGCTATTTTATAGCAATGTTTTTGACTGACCAGAGAATAGGACTTTATGAATATCCTCTTTTTAGTTGAAATTCATTCTTTTATAGCCAGATACCTTCAACACACTGTCTGAAGTACCTGTCAGTACTTTGGGAAATTATGTAGAGAATCAATCAGCTCCAATCAGAAACAAGTCCAAACATATACTGTCAGGTAGAAGAAGCAAAGTACTTTATCCTTTTTTTTGTTCAAAAAAAAAAAAATACTGAAATTGAGAAAAGGAAATTGAAAAAGAGTGCAGTAAGGGTTAGATCAGTGGTTTCCAAACTTTTAACTGCCACACACCCTGAGGCACTCTGTTCAACCGAGTACTGCTTGCACACAATGTGTGTGTGTGTGTGTGTGTGTGTGTGTGTGTGGGGTTGTATATAGGATAGTTTGAATGATCTTTTCCCACATACAACCATATAGTACCTGAACTTTGTCTTTATGCTGCTGAGAGCTAAGAACCCATTCACAGATTTACTTTGCATACCCCCTAGAATTGATCGCTATGTTTACCCCAGTTTGACAACTACTGGGATAAATGATCCACACTAACCTCTCTCTGCCTTTCCTCCAGCCCTGGGCAGGGTGTGTCCGTGTCCAGCGGGGTGGCCTGGATGAGTGAGGGAACTATTCCGGAGTCAGAGCCTCAGGAGCCTGAGGGCGAACCCGATCCCACCCTGCCGTGCACAGAGGCCGTTATCAGCAAGACGGAGCAGATCACCAAGAACATTCAAGAACTGTTGCGGGCAGCTCAGGAGAACAAGCATGAGAGGTGAGGCCAGCGACACACACACACACACACACACACACACACACACACACACACACACACACACACACACACACAACAGAAACTCTGGTCTTATGCAGGCACTCGCTCTCGTTCTCTTATTTGCAAAGATAGTTGGCTTCAGTACTCTTGCACATGTATATATTAGGGCTGTCAAAGTTAATGTGTTATTCTCATTTTATCACGGTTAGATAAGGCCAATTTCAATGACAGTGACCTGGGCTTATCTTGGTAAGGAACAAAGCAGATTTTTGCAGATGTCTAGCATGCAAAATAAAGCCAGTTATTAAAATAAATAAAACCATTAACTGTGTGGTAAAATATAGTTTAAGAATTTCTCAAATGAAACCGCAACATGGCCAGATAAGTTATGCAGCCTACATTATACGATGCAGCGCAAGTTTAGTTTCCCTTTCAGGGTGAAATGCTTAGTGATGACCGATGGCTACGATCGTGAATGCGCACATCTCTTTACCTCTACTTGTAGACTAGGTAGCCAAGCGATTTCGAAATAGCCTACTGCTTCACTTGACTGAACTGTCAAGAGTCAAACTACTTCTTCTTTGTTCTTCGAAGCTTGCTGCCATTACAGTTAAGCAAAAATAAAGTCTGTTATTTTATCCATATTTTGCACATATTACTAATACATGTCTGAAATATCATTATTTTGGAAAGAATAGGCTGTAGGCCTAGGCCTAATATCAAAACTGAATTCCAAATTTGTGTGCATCACATTCTATGAAACTAGATCATATCGAAGATGATAATTGACATGAACATGCAAACATATATTCAAGAAATTAACTTGCTATGCTGTAGACAAAGTCTACTGTCCTGTTCAGAGCTAGCATTTTCAATAGAAATGTATTTAACTACAATTTAAACAGATGTTTTAAAAAGTGTTTTTTTAGGGATTTTATGCGATTAATAATTACGGTTTTATGAGATTAGCAAAGCTAAAATATAAAATCTTGACAGCCCTAGTATATATCCTTCCATATTTCAAGACCAGTACAACCACCCTTATCACTGACAACACATTCACTTACATAAATGTCAGGTCAGCCAGATAAACCTCTTTCTAAAACCGAGGTGGTGTTAACATGTGGCAGCATCGTGCTTACAGTTACTTTGTTCAAAGTAAAGTATGGATGTCCGTAATTTTTTTCCTCTATCTCTTTAAATCAGTTTTTCTGTTCTGTTTAATTTCTGTTTATTTCCCTTATAGATCTCTGCTTGATTTCTCCTTTTTCCATCTTCCTCTAGTTTCACATTGTGTCCTCCTCTGTTTGTTGTCGTTTTTTGTGTCTGTCTGTCGTTTCTGTTATCTCAATTCCTGTGGGTTTTACGTCTCCATCTGTCTGTTTGTGTGCCCTACTACGGACCTCCATCCCCTTCCGCCAACCCAACTCAACTCAACCCAACCCCTCCACATGCACACGTGAAAGCCCTGGGCATGGCGAGAGGGACAGCCAGGGCTGCTTCGGCGCCCTGCTGCCCTGCTCGGATGGGGGCGAGAGGGAGCGGAGGGAGCGTGGCTCGTCAGTCCTGGCGCAGGCCGACGCGCCCTCCTGGTACTCGGGCCTCTGTTCCTGCCTTCCGGGCACAGTGGCTCCTTTGTCTGCGTGGCGGGCGGTGGGCTTGAGTCAAACACAGCTTCTTCCACTCCCCCTCACGCCGCGCACAGAGAGAGCACTGAGGCTCAAGGCACTCAGGGCCTCACATAGGGGTGTGTGTGTGTGTGTGTGTGTGTTTGTGTATGTGTATGCGTGCACTTGTGTTTGTATTTATGTTTGTGTGTGTGTGTTTGCAACTTGCCGTAGTGTGTGTGTGTGTGTGTGTGTGTGTGTGTGTGTGTGTATTTGACCCATTCACCTGCCACAGCAGGCAGAAAACGTGTAATATTTCATACCTGGGTGGAAAGTACAGTGACACAATTACCTTAATCAATAGCTGCTCAAATATTGACTACTTTGTCAACAGAAGGTTGTTTCATTTGTAATGGGTTATGTCGGTTGTTTGTAGCTGTATTGTGTTCTAATAGTGTTATTATATCCTTTGCTTTTTATGAAGATAATTATGAGTGGATGATAGAGCTTTGTAGAGGAGTTTTTGCACAGAAGAGCTTGTCAAAAGCAGTTTGTCCTTGTCCTTTGGCCTGATTCCATAGCACATTCTAGAACATAATGATAATGACAGCCAAGTCAAGTAGAGCTTTTTGTTTCTAGCTGTTTTGACAGTAGCAGTAATAACGCAAAGAACATTGAAAACTAATGAAAATGTTTTGTATTAGATACAGTATCATATTATATAGGAAGGGCTCTCTGTGTGCAAGTGTCATGTGTGCCAAGTGGAGTTGACATTAAAGCTAAAAAATGGCACATCACACATTACGTTTTCTGTAACCTATTCAAAATGGGTAACTGAACGGTCAGTGTCCCTTTTCGATCTTGAAACAGTGATTCGCTCCAGAATGGCTAAGCTCTACAGAGTATTCTGTATTCTCTTAAATCTCCACCCACGCAAGGAAATTGATCTGACATTACATCTGTATATTTGGTAGTCTCTTCAACTTTTCCCCTAAAAGGGGAAGCACAGCATTTAATTTGAGAACGTTCAGTTGTCAGAGCGGTCACTGTTTCCTCACTGTGAGGTTTACTGCTAACTTGATCGATTGACTGTGTGATTGTCTGTGTTTGTCTGCCTTTATCTGCATATGTTCATTGCCTTATCTGTGACAAAGGGCATGCCAACCGTGAAACAATAAAGTACACCCTAACATTTAACCCCTATTGCTACAGGTTTGATATTGTTATGGCTGAGTGGACAATGCACACACAACCTAACCATTTTTATATCTTTATAACCGACTCTGATTTCAGCTGTGATTGTGTCAGCATGTGTCAGCAAGTTTCCAGAAATGCTCACTGATCAATACTGGACATCCAACCAGATATAAATATCCCTTGGTGGAAAACACCTTTGGAACATATGCTGTACTTATAGACACAGAGAATGGCTAGTTTATGGCTGAACTCCAGCGGGGTATTCTAAGGTGGTGGTTGAGCAACAAATTTGGATGAGTTATAATAGATAGAATATAAGAGCCTTAAGAGAAGTTCTCATTCTCTTAACTAAACAAAGCCAACAGGCTATTCTGTTAGCAGGTTTATTATTTTTTCTGACTTTCTCTAACCACCTACTTGGAATGTCCCCAAGCCTATTCACCTACTTGTTATTATTATACTTTTCCGAACTTAATTCTCTGTAGCTGTTAAGACCGACTGAAAATGTGTACATTCCTGTTTAACCAAAGTACATGGTTTTCAAGTCTGGATTCTAACCGAATGAGAACACTACTTAACAGATGCTGTGATTCTGCGTGTGTTTATTCACTGTGAGTAAATAAAGAAGTGTTAAAATGAATTTTGGCATCTCTCCCCAACAGTTTTGTACCCTGCTCAGAAAGAATTCATGTGGCTGTGACTGAAATGGCAGCTCTGTTTCCTAAGGTAAGATGCCATCTGTGCTTCCAAACAGAATATACTGAATTTGAGACACACATCACATCACTGCTACATGCTATAGTCTATGTTGATGTGAACATGTACTGCATTTTAAATTTAGTCAACATCAATATAAAGGTTCACATATAAACTTCACATACCATTCAATAACATTTGCACCAGTATATACTGACAGTAATAACACTGGTCTTATTATACAAATACATTGTAAGTATACACCATGCTGGTAATAGCTGATTGTACATAGAAACCAAGCTTTACATCATCTCGTTATGGCATTGTATGGCTTTTTGTACAAAAGTGTGTGTCTGTGTGTGTGTGTCTGTGTGTGTGCGTGCGTGTGCAGAGACCCAGCTCGGAGACTGTGCACGGCTCGCTGCGCCTGCTCACCTCCAGTGCCAGCCGCCTCCAGGGGGAGTGTCACCGGGCGACGCCCCCCAACGCCCACCCTGGTGACACCCAGCTGCTCACCCAGCAGGTCATCCAGTGCGCCTATGACATCGCCAAGGCTGCCAAGCAACTCGTCACCATAACAACCAAAGAGAGCAACTGACTTGGCTCCCTCTCTCTCTCTTTCTCCACTTAACTTACCCACCCAATTTTGACATTTGTGTCTGTGAGATAACATTTTTGCCACTAATTGTGTTTTTATTTTTTTATTATATATCAGTATTATCACTCGTATGCCATTATTTTTTTCTAAAGGAACCAGTCCAGTATATATTTCTAATATAGTTGTAATGGCGTGATGCCCATACAGTATGCTTTCTAATAATGTGTGTGTGCGTGTGTGCGCGTGTGGACTGTAAGTGACACTCTGAGTCTTTGATTGTTTTGCAGCTCAGATTATGTTTTGCAGCCAAAAGTATCCTGTGTGTTGCAAGTGAAATAAGCCTCTCGCATCTCTCACTGAGCACTGTGGTCCCTGGTCCCAAATCCTGATCTCTCTCTCTCTCTCTCTCTGTTATGTCGGTCTTAGGTTAGGAAGTCGAGCTTGGTCTCTGACCTTTCAGTTTTTACGCCTCCAGTGAAAGGGCTTAAGGTTTCCACAACGAACTCCCCTCAGTATTGCACCAGTTATACCTCATTCATTTGGCCCATAAACAGTTTCCCAACTGGACCTCAGCTTGTTTTCTATGGCGAACCACCCTAAGTGCTCCCTGCTACCCCTGTTTATCTGAATGTTTTATTTTTATTTTTTAAACGTACTTGAGCTTGGACAGACTAATGTGGGGACTTGTTCAGTATTTGCAGTCTTATCCTCTGCTATCTGTTTCTGTATCAATGCTAATGTGGACCTCTGTGTACTCTTTGCTGTCAGCCTGGTTCATGCTCTGTGTGTGTGTGTCAGGGTTTTGACCAGTGGTTATGTGTAACCTTTGTCAGCATGGGTGTATGAGTGTCTGTGTTGTGTTTTGTTTCTTCCTGTGTGGTGCCACAACGGTTATTGCTTTGTGTTGCGCAGTTCAAGAAAAAAAATGCTGCTAGATGTTAACTACATATGCAACCATACAGGGTGCTTGTGTTGTAAAAGACAACTATATGACATCCAACTTAACCATGGGACAGAGGCCTTAAGAGCTCCATCATAAAGACGGTGATTGTTACTGATCGCCACATGTCCACCATAATGGTGTAGATTTGCCAGAACGCAGTGGATATGGGAGACAGCCCTTTCAACTCGTGTACATATGTACATCACATTATACTTTTACAGAAATTACAGTATTTAACATGTTTTGCATCAGTTTCTCTTTGGACAGAAAACTGAGGCTATTGTTTGAATGCATTAGCAGGAAGAAAGGTTTTACAGCTTTAATGATGGTGTAGACATGTCCCCACGGCATGAGCATGGGGAGAAAAGAAACAGGACCCCCTGTTGTACAAATACTTGCAGCACATTTTGGCAACCATTTTAGCAACTGTGAAGTTAGTTACCAAGCCATTTCAGAGCCAAAACTCCAAATTTCTGACCTCTGTCTCCTCATTTCTACACTATGCAGACTGGACATGTATGGCAGCTCAGTATAGAGATGTGTTAAAGTTGCAACTCTTAAGGAGCCTGAACAGGACCCCATCCAGGGATATCAGACATGCAGTCAATGCAACTGTGGAAATGAACAATAATAAAACATTAATAAGCCATTTATTTCAATAAACTTTAATTTATAAATCCTCAACAGTAATCTCTGAACAGTTATTTAAACAGTGTCAAGCAAGGTGTTTGAAATGGTTGATTGAATGTTGCTGATTAATGGCTCACTTTGGTTTAAATTGGGCAATCGTTTTGTAATACAATCTTACTACAGCACTGAGAGAACTATCTTTTTGATGTTACGCAGTAGGCTCTTATGGTTATGGCAAATCAGACTGACCTGTAATGCTGACTTCAAAAATATCAAATGTGATATTTGTCTCCAGTAGGGCAGCTTGATACTGCACCTGCGCTGCCATTGGCTCTCAGCTACCCCACCTGTTGAATATTCTGCTTTTCTACTCTACGGCCGTCCCCTGGGCAGTAGTGTCTCAAGTTTAGGAGTTGTCATGCAGGGGATAGCGTAGTTCCGGGTTGAACCTGTTGCATGTACCCTGCTACATATCTGGGCACAGAATGGCTTTGTTAATGGAACATCAGTTCGGTCCTCTGCCGGAGAGCAAAGAGGTGGCCACGAAGACGTTTCTGGAATCCGTATCACATATTCCGCATTTCTTTGGTAAGTATTTCCACTCGTCGCCTACCTGGATACAGTGAGCTGTTGGAAACTGAAGAGCCGCCCTTAGGTGACTTAAGCTACGCGGGGGGGGAGCGTTAGCCTGTGGTAACAATGTATTGTGTAAATGGTAAATCGTAACCTAAGCTTTTAATAGATATTCGGTTTGGAACGTAGTTAACTTCATATCTAAATAAAGGGAAGTGAGGAAGGTTTTTTCGATTTCATACATTCAGTTACTTTCAGTTCATTTAAATAGCGCCCTTAGACTATCAAATGTGCAGTGCAAGTTCTGCTGTTTATTTCCCTCAAACTTAATTTTCCAGCCCAGATGAGACGTTGTCATTCATCCACAATTTGTAAGAATGTCGGTGATAGCCAGACTAAACCTATCACACGTTGAAAGTAGGCTATTCAAATTCTCGAAAACAAAGTTCTTAAATATGCAGTTATATACCAATTTGTAGGTTGTCTTTCCATAAGAGGGCGTTACCATAGTTTTGTCATTCATAGTCATTAACATAAGTCTTGCCATTCAGTCGTTAAAATTACACGTTAAATGTCATTTGCTTCACCAACTTGTGCTGATCATTTTGGCACTTCATTCACCCACATACCGAATTGGAGTCTATCCAAACATAGGGCTCTTTATTTTAAACATTTTGTAGGCTAGATTATGTAGGTTTATTTACAGTTGGTTATGAAAGACAGAAACAAGGTCCATTTTATCTTTAGAAATTAGCCCTCGGTCGTTGTTTTGCCATGAATAAGCTTTAGTTACGTTTCCCAGAACAAAATGGACTTATTACGAGCCCATCATTGCGAACAGAAGCTCATATCTGACAAATTAATAATATTACGCACTTGTAGGCTATGGCCTCTTTTAATATGAATGTTTCCCTGGTCTTGTCCCCTTGCAGTGCAGTGAACTTAATTTTACCCCACTGAGCAGAGCTGTTGAGTGGCAATGAATTATTTACAGAGGGAATTTAGCAGTCTCTCATTACAATTTCTCGAATTTACAGTGAACAAACCCAGACCACTTGTAGGCCTAGTGACAACGCAGTGTACCAACTTTATATGCTTGATCTGATCTGAAGAATCAACTGCAAAATGCTAACCTTCCCCCCTTTGTGTTTTTTCTTCATCATGCATCTAAAATCTTTCCAGACTGTCTTGGATCTAAGGCATTTGTTCCAGTCAAATCGGACATAAGTGGTAACATAACTGTAAGTGCTATATTATGACTTTTATTATTAATTAATGGACACCATTACACAGAAGACTACTCATCCACCTCATTGTACTGTCTGAAAATTCTTCAGAAAATCAAAGCTGTTTATGACTCCGACCCTGAGAAATATGGGACCCTGCAGGACATACTAGTGGCTGAAAAGGGCATGTATGGTTCTGATTGGCCCAAAACTCATGCCACACTTGCCCTGATGTGGCTCAAGAGGTAAGCTGTTCAACGTCACAACGTCAAATTGCAATCATAATGGTCATAAAAAGGTCTTGTAACTTGAAACTGTTTCTGTATTCCCTGATGCACACTGCCAATAAAAGCCAGCCACATTCGTGTCAGGGACCTCCACCATCTCTTTAGTCATACTCAGATTTAAAGAGAACTTGCTGTATCTGTGTCTGGTTGTAGTTGTGTGGGTGAAAAATATAAACCATGATGATACAGCAAATAGACATAAGTAGACACCTATTCATTCTTTCATAAGGAATTTTATATCATAAACAAAAGTTAAAAAAAAATCTACTTTACGTAATTAAACTCCTAAAATGAAGCTAGATGTATGCCTTTTTCCATTTTACCATTGTCTTGTGCATCATCAAGTTGATCACATGTGATGACAGTTTGTGGTAAATCACAAAAATGCATCATACATTTTTATGACTGTAAAAGTGATGAATAATTGTTAATCTGTAGAAACTGCAGCCATGTATTAGTAATGGATGATGCAGGGTGTCATCTCCTTTCAGTCATCCTCTCTCTCTCACTCTTTGTGTCTGTCTGTCTGTATCTCTGTCTGTATGTCTTACATAGGGGTTTACGCTTCATTCAGATCCTGCTCCAGAGCCTTGCTGATGGGGAAAAGGATGAAAACAACCCTAACCTTATTCGCATAAACATAACTAAAGCTTATGAGCAAGCATTGAAGAGATACCATGGCTGGCTGGTCAGGAATATCTTCAAGGTGAGATTTTATTTCTATTTTTTTTACCTTAACGTACCTCTAGGTGGTTGACACTTAAAATATATTTTTTCGTCATTTATTTTAATGTACATAAATGTAATCAATTGCATTTGCTTGAAAAATCCTGCTATGAGTACACAATATGGGCAACTAAGTCTTAATGAAATAGTTCAAATGAAGTTTGCAAGTTAATATCCTTACATAGATTGCACAACATAACTATTCTTTTTTTAACAACCACTTACAGTACATAAATTACAATAGGAATAGGTCATCAGATCAGAATCTTAGTCATCAGATCGAGTCTATCCTGTAAATATGCAATGCAACTTTTCTCCTGCAGGCTGCACTGTTTGCTGCTCCTTATAAATCTGACTTCCTAAAAGCACTGTCGAAAGGTCAGGAGGTCACAGAAGAGGACTGCCTAGCGCAAGTGCGTCAGTTTTTAGTCAACTACACTGCCACCATTGACGCCATCTATGAGATGTTCATTTCTATGAACGCTGAATTGGACTACACAGTTTGAGGGACAAAATTCACCTTTTGTCTTTTTCGAAAAACACCCTAAATGAACATCCTAAATGCTGTGTAAAGACCTTTGATGACTCTCCGGACCACCAGGCCCATGTCTATAAAGGGAATATGACAGGAATAGACCTTCATGAACAGGTGCTGGATACATACTATTCTATGATGATACAAGTACTGTAATTTTGGAAGAATTGCCACATGCTACGGCTGCAAAAAAGTTTTTTTTTGTCAGTAACTTCTTAATTTATCTGTTTTGTTTTGGTTCTTTTCATTTTCCATAAAATGACTTTACTGTTTTACTCTGAAAATGGAATTCTCTCTTTTTTCATAAATAAGCACATTAACTATTAGAGAATAGTAGAATGATGAAGATGTGTGTGAAGCAAAAAACCCATTGCCATTGACAGCAGTCATTATACTTTGACAGCAGTCATTGCATAGAAATAACCCTGACCTCCGATGTTTATAGTGAACGGAACATCCCGCAGCACTCTGGAGAGCTGTAAATTATATGAAAGTTATATGAAATTTGAATGGGCATTGCACTTTTTGCTCCACAACCTGTAGGTGGAGCTGGTTAGCCACTGCAAAAAAGAAAAGTCCTAAGGGATGGGACAATATTGCTCTGTCTTAAATGATTTGTGGTTAGTGATTTATTATTACGATGATAAAAAGGATTTCCTACAGTATGCTCATTCAGTGTCAGGTTGCATGTAGTCTCTTTCAAAATAATGTACCTTTAGACTAGGTATGACTAAAAGGCAAACATTATTATGTCAGACCAATCTAGACACCTGCTATTTATACCTGAAATAGCACTGTAGTATGAGGTATGCCTACTAATATTATGTGTGATTCTGGTTGTACCTTGGTAATTACTGTATTACGACCAGTTTTCCTCCTTGTGTGAACTGATTGGAGCGGTATCTCCACTTCTCTTCTGTGAACTGACAAATCAAACATCTACAGTATGTTTTTTTTTGCTCTTATCCCATTTGAGTTGTGACTTCAGTTGAAGACTCTCACGTCACTTAAAATCCATTTCTGTTTATGGTTAACTAAAATAATTTTACTGGGGAACTTTAATCAAACAAAAGGATGACTTAATAAAACAGTGTTTCTCTATAGAACAGCCATGTGTAACATAGCTCCTGCGGTGGCTTTTCAGAGCAACCATGTGTGACATCTTCTTCTTTCACAAGAACCAATATGTTCTGTACAAGCAGTCACAATCAATTTGCCAAGAGAGCTACTTGGATGTGACAGATGTCTATCCCTGTTCTTGAGGTTAAGGATCCTAGTTTTAAAAAAAATGCAATGAGGGACTCAAGGGTTGTGCCTTCAATATCATCTTTGCTAATAGTTTAAAACATGCAAAAGCATTTCAACCTTCTGTACTGTTCCTTTAAGTAAAGACGTGTGCCGTAGCTCTTTCCTGCAGCTTTTGAGTGCTGCTGCTCTATATCCTCCGAACAAAGGTGTGTGTGTGTGTCTGTGTGGTGGTGTTCTCTCTTGGCAAACCAACCTGTGTGCTGTTGTTCTCGCTCTGGCCCTTTGCTGCTGAGGACAGACATGTGGGCTGTGCAGATTCTGTACCCACCCCCCACTCCAACCACCTCCCTCCAGAGGAGCCTGCCTGCCCCCTGAATGTGAGCCGCGAGCAGGGCCCCGCTAATCCTGCTGCTTTATCTACACAGCTGCCTCTCCTGGAGGCTCGCAAATCTGGCCAGGGGCTCAGCCAACTGGGAGCACATTCTGTCGGCCCCTGCATTTGAAGAGCAGTGTGTCAGTAAGCGCGTCTCCAGCACCTCTCTGAAACCCATCTGTACTGCTGCCACACACTGCTGCTTCTGCGGCTGCCGCCTGACTTTTTTTTTTTTGAAACTCTGTCGCATCAGCTATTATGGATCATAGTCACTGCACTCCAGTGTGGCGCACAGTAGGAATATTCAGGGTGACATTTCACTGGCATGAGAGTGGCTTGCTCAGCAGGGATTGGGGTTGATGGGGTGGGGTGGGTTGGTTGGCTTGGGTGGGTGGGTGAGTGGCTTGGTGGTGCAGACACGGACAGACCGAAGGTAGGGTTTCTGCGGAGCGTCCCGAGGTACCAAGGCTCCTAGCATGCGTCGCCGCTCCAGACACCCCCCTCCACCACCACCACCACGTCACATCCACCACCATCAGAGACCCCACAAGGGGCTGCTTTGTGGTGCCTATTGGCCTCATAAAAGGGCAACAACATAAATCAGATGAGGGGCTGTGGCATGGCACACACAAAAACGCGCCCTAAAGCCGGTAAAGTCCGGGTGGCTTTTGGATTCAAATTCAGTCTTGACAGCAGCGGCGGTGGCAGCTGCCATTGCTGCCACCGTCATCACTGCCGCCTGCCGCTGCCACAGCTAGCGCGCTCAGCCACATGCACTCATCCTCCCTGTTATTAGCAGCGAGCTGATTAGGGCCGCTGGAGCAGACGGAGGCTGCTGTATAATTAAAGGCCCAGCTGATATGCCCAAGTACTCCGACGAAAGCAGCCTTCTCCTGTCTGCCTTTACCACCAATCTCCAGCCCTGATCAAGGGGAAGACATCAAGAGAGAGGATTTGAGAAAGGAAAAAAAAATATATCAAAGACATAGCGCGTGTTTCTCCCTCTCTCCCTGTGTGTCTCTCTGTGTGTATAATGCATATACACAGCCCTCAACACTTCAAGGGGAGATTTTCTGGCAAACAATAGATGGATGCTTTGTTTGTATTTTCTTTGTGCAGTGCTAGCCAGATATGATCAAAAACAAAGGTTTATACAAGAGTGGGAATGCTGTTTGATATGGCCAGGTTCAGCAGGCTTCAAACCACCCTGATCAAAAATGAACACATCTCACATCTTACATCCTAATACACCTTCTTCTATAATAGAACAGTCAAATTCATTTTTTGTGTTATCTGCCATGTATTTTTTGGATTTAATTTTCATTTATGAGCAATATAATTAGTCTGGCTATGTCACGCGTGACAAAACAACTGAGGAAGATGAGAAGAAAGACAAAGATAAGAGACAGACACAAGTTAACCTACTGTAGACTGCCTGCTGTCCGCAGCTTATGAGCCTCAACTGAAACTGCCCATGTGCAGCCTGCGCGTGAAAAGCCCTCCGTCTCACAGCTGGCCTTTCATTTGAAAGGTAAGAGCGGTCGGGGGGCAAGTTCAGGGCACAAGATAATCACCGCCATACTCCGGATGTCCCAAAGCTTCTGCTACGCAGCACTGGCAAAAGCTCTCTGTTCCTCAGTAACTGGATAATTCATACATTAACTGTAATGTATTCCAACATTTGAACCTGTGGAGACTGGCTATTTTTCATGCGCAAATCCAGAACCACAGGAGGGTGGATGGGGGGAGGAAAAAAAGTCTTATAGATCCCCATTTCCATATATATGACTTTCCTCAAGACCGAAGGAAACTAAAGCCCCTGGCCTCCAACGCAGACATTCAATACAGTATAACAATAAATAATCATAAAAAATGACTGTATACAAAACACTCCCGTCCCTCCCGCTGTAATAAAATGTGCTTTCCTGGAACAGACGAGGCTGTGGCCAATTTCGCTGTTACGATCTCTATTCTGAATGGCGGCGTTGGAACTATTGTTATGAAGCGGCGCTGCTGATGCTTCTATTTCCGAAATCATAACAAGAAAATTGGCTGCAGCTTATACCCTGTCTAAAAACCCCTTCACCTCTAAGTCTGTGCAGGTGATTATAGTTGATGACCAAATAGACAGGCTGATGTCTAAAAAGTGTTGCCCACCACAGCCCAGGAATGAGACCTGCGCTTTTAAGAACATATATTCCATCTGTCTTAGAAATATACTGTGAAAAAGTCAAGTAGATCCGTTTTATGGATAGGGTTTAGCGCCCCTGTCTGTTCTGCACTGTGCTTGTGCGCTCCTGATGCCCTTGAAGAGCTGATAAAAGCGCCTGAGGAATTGTGAGCTGGCTCAGGTCACAGCGAAAGCTGATTAGCCTCGGTCCCTTAGGGCCTGCAAAGGGATCATCAGGCAGGCAGACACAGGCTCCAGGGTCTGCCCACAGAGAGTATCAGAGCTGGGCTTGCTTCTCTGCCCACTGGGGGTTCCATCCAGGCTCAAGCCCAGATCCAGTTGATAACTAAGACAATATAGAGGGAAATGTGCAGGATATTAGAACCCTTTTGACAGATGGCAATGTTTTGTTTAATGGTTATTTATGGGTATATGAAGGGGTTCGCTGGGCAGTTTCAGTTCACATGTTAATTACAGAGTCCTGCCGTCATGTTTCTGGAAATTCAATAGCAGAGGGATGAAGAGGGGTTAGTGGGTCATCAGCGTCAGCTCTCGATATCATCATGTGCAAGACAAACATGCAAAATATCAGCTGCATCCATCAGAAACCAAACACAAGAAAGCCTGAGCCTGGGAAGATTACTCTGTTATTTTACATATCCTGGCTTTGTGTACGGCTGAATATTTTCATCTTATTTCTGTAACAGGCCAAGGGTGCACAGAAAGCAGGCAGAACCACCCCCAAAGAAGCTTTGAACCTGCCCCTGTGTTCAGCCTAGAGGATGGGGAATTTAATTTCTGACTCATAACACCAAGATTATACTTCACCATTATGCGCCAATTCCAGACGTCTCACTAATGTAGCATGAAGTGTTCCGATTGAAATCAAACAAACCCCAACTACTGAACTGATTACCCTGGATAGGAGAATGAAATCCTGCTGGTAAAAATGCTAATGATGTTTGTAAAGGATTTTCCGCCCGGAAGATAAATGTGCTGCGGAGACGAGGTGATGTAGACCGCATACTTGCACCCAGCAATTCAACAACAAATGAGGTTGTCAAGATATCAAAAATAAAAACACCGCCAGACTTGCATAGAAAAACATCCCTAAATTAGATTTATTTGACAATCTTAATTATGATAAGGAAGTATGCTTGGGAAGGAGTCATACATTGTAAATAGAATGTAAATAGAATTGTTTCAACAGCAGGTGGAGAGAGGGCCCATTTGCTGACGGTTTAATTGCACTTCATAAAATCTAGCCCATTGTGTACCATGTCTTTCAAAACATACCATTCCTTAATACAAACTTAAAATTCATAACCAAACTCACACAAAATTAAAATTAAAATGAGGGAATGCATCAACAGCAGGTGTCTCCCAGGTGTACAATAATAAAACAGAAACAGTGACTAATTTTTTACTTCAATAAATATTTTAAAATGTAAAATGTCCATTTTCCCCCTCCTCTGTCCTCAGCATTCTATTTCCAGAAGCCGTGAGAGATTTTCACATGGATGCAGACAGAGATGATGCATGCTGTTTAACCAGTTTAGCCATCTCTCTCTCCGTCACACATACACTACACACACACACACATTCAAAAACAGCAGTGTGATTTCCAGATGTAACTGCATCAAACATGGACAACATTCTTAAAAGGATCCCTGACTGTTAAGACATGTTGGTCTTATAAGACTGATGTTAGCATCGGCTATATTTAACAGGATTAAACACTCAAAATGTTTTCTTTCTTATTAAAACTTTTAGAAAATCTCTTCATTTGCAGAGCTTGTAAGCTGCCATTGCATTTATGTTTCAGCGCTTTGTGGGGAAAAAAATGACATCACTTGGCTGATACTGATGGTGTCTATATGCAACAAGAGCTTGATTGCTGCACCTTGATTGGACCTTGATTAGCTTAACCATGTGATGTCACTTTTTGCAACAGTGGCACTAAAGAGATTTTCTAAACTTTTAAGAAAACCAAAACCAAAATTTTGAGTGTTTTAAAATCAAGTTTATATAACTGACAGTAACATCAGTCTTATAAGGCCAACTTGTCTTGCTAGCCACGGATCCATTTAACCTACGTCTGGGGCTTAAAATAAAACCACCATGACACCCTCTTTTACAGAAAAAAAATTAAAAACAAAATAACAAAAAACAAAAAAGAAAAACAGTAAGTTCTTAAATACTTTTGCTCATTAGCAGCCTCAAATGATTCCAACATAACACACACAAAACAGCTTATTGAGGGGGATAAAATTCAAGTTTTAAAGTTTTAAATATTATTTTTTTCTGACCCCTTCCCCTCTCCACAGATCATCTTCATCAGTTGCTATGCTCATAGCAGTGCAATTCGACATCATAATTATTATGATTATAGTACCATTTCAATATCAAATCTGTCACTACGGACATACAGATTTATTTTTTTAAGTTAAACCACGCTGACCTGACAATAACATTTACCTAACTTGGGGCAGTATGAAAAGAATGTATTCAGCCCTAATTTGAGGGCAGCACTGTGGTTGATCTGAACTCCTAAACTGAAACGCTAGCGAGCTATAGCACGCTCTCATTCATTCGCATTGCTAAAAACCCGTTTTTAATGTAAGCAAGTGAGAACGTGAAAGCTAGCTAGCGGCCCATTTTAACTGCATGGATTTTCAGACCTGCTGGGCGTCAGTGGCCAGCGAGTTAGTGTTCAACATCACTGCCCTCAAAATAGTGAGTCTCACTTTTGGCAGCCTTCGACAGGGGTGCACTTTCTGGCAACTATTGTGTCATCTCAAATGCAAAAACAGTCAAATGGAGTACAGTGAAAAAACAAAAACAAAAAACAAAACAATCCCTGTTGGTCCTTTAGTCTGACCGACCAAAAAAAAAACAAAACAGGCAAATGGTAGCAAACCATGAGTTTGCTCAGTCCAGTTCTATAAATGACAAGTACAATGCAAACAATGCCACAAGATTTCTTTGAGTTTCTGTTTTCAGTTGTGGCTAGCGGTATGCTCCATGTGGTGAGCCCCGTACTGAAGAAAACACATCCATGCTACAGCAAGTCTCTTGTTTCTTCTGGCTTTCTCAGATTCTTCTTCCGCTTGCATCGATACATTGTCATGTCCAGTGTCTTCTTTCACCACCGCTCCCGATGGTTTTCTTCTGACCTTTGACCTTATCTGAAGACAGGAAGTTGGATGTGCGTCGGCGGCGGGTCAAAGAGTCGGGTCCCCACCATGCCGACCGCTGACCCACCCACCGCCTCGTAGCCCCGACCCAGCATGCGCTCCTTGATGCAAGGCGGGTGGATCTCACTGATCAGGCACTCCAGAGACTGCAAGCTGCTGCTGAGCACTGAAGCATGGCACAGGGACCGGCTGGGGGGCCCGACGGTGCCGCCGCCACCACAGCAGAGGCCCAGGCTCCCCCTGTCAGCAGGGTAATGCTGGGAGTGCGCGTGGGGCTGTGAAGGGTGGTGATGGTGGTGGTGGTGATGGTGATGGTGAGGGTGGTGGGGGAGGCCCATGGTGGAGCCGAGGGGTAGCTCGAGGGAGTTGTAACAGTCGCTGTCTGGGGTGGCCAGCACGCTGTTCCAGGGCGGTGCGAAGAACTGGCCCACAGAGAATTCGCCGTGCATGGCCGGGCAGTGCAGGGGTGAAGATCCCACGCGTCCAGCGAGCCGCTGCCCCCAGCGCTGCGGAAGGCTGTCAGCTGCGGAAGGCAGGTTTCGGGGGATCGGCTGACCACTGCCCCGCCACCGCTGTTCGCCCCGTACATCCGCAGCGCCCCCTGGTGGTAATGCTGCTGTTGCTGTTGATGCGGTGGTGGTGGTGGCTGCTGCTGCTGCTTATGCTGTTTATGCTGCCAGAGCGCGTAATCCACACTGTCCATATACTGCCCCCCAGTGGCCGTGTCTGCACTCTGCATGGGCAGCACTGCTCCTGAGTAGGCCAGGCCGCTGTGGGGGGGAGCAGCCAGGGCGAAACCGGAGTCCGAACAGGTCGTGTTGTTGCCGCCACCACCACAACCTGTACCAGCGCCTACAGCAGTGGCAGTGGCAGCCTGGAGAGCCGGGCTAGAGGTCTGGGCCTCGCCGAGCGCCTGTAGTCCCTGGACGTGGGCTGCGTGGGACGGCCTGCCCATGTGCCGCAGCAGGCTTTGTACAGGGATCTCCGACTGGTGCGCAAGCTGGGGCAAGCTCTGACCCCCCGACACTGGCACCACCGAGGCAGCCGTGATGACGTTGGGCGGCCCCGGGATGGTGGATGCCTCTGGGAGCTTACAGTGGCCCACGGCGTAGGCCTTCTGTCGGAGCCTGCTGGCCGCCGTGCTGTTGGCGGGCGGTGCGTATGGAGCCACGGCAATGTGCGCCGGCGACAGCTTCGCCCGCTTGCCCTCTGCGGTTTTCAGCACACCTTTGCTGCTGCTGCCGCCACTCACGGTGGGAGTCCTGACCACCGCCAGCAGACCCTGGTAACCCCCAGAGTATGGCTGTGCATATGGGCTGTACCTCTGGCCTGTTGTGTCTAGGCCGTTCACAGTCCGACTGATCTGCTTGTGCTGTGGGACCCTGATGTTGGTGGGAAAGATCTTGATGGACAGCGGGCTGTCGGCTGTCTTGCGGGCATAGGCGTCAAGCTCGGCCGGGGTCGGGTACCGCGATGAGGGTGTAGAACTCATCTCACCTGTTGACAAACATAAATTTAAGAGCGATTAGCTTAGCAACATGACTTTTCCTCAAAGAACAAAGAAAGGGAGAACAAGAAAGAATAAATGGTAGAAAACTGTACAGAGTTTTCCACAGAGTCCCATTCTTCATTCTTTATATTCCTTATTTTTGGGGTGATATTTAAAGATTTTCATTTCATGAATACACAATGGCAAGGAACAGCACAGAAACTCAAATATGCCTTTTTACCACAATCACACAGAAAGATGGCTGTAATCCCTAAAGAAATGATGCGCTTAGAGATTAATTTCCTAAGGATTAGCAGGGCATTTGTATAGGGCTCGCTGCTCAGGAAGTGTAACAGCTCATGTCCTGTTAGAGCCTTGAAACCAAGGAGCAGTAACAAGCAAGATTGCGGAGCATGGAGTGAAATGAATACGGCCATAAATAACATGGAGATGTGGTGCATGTTTCAGCGTAATAGGGAAAGAACTGTGATGATGAACACTGAAGGACATCTCTTGTGTTTCACAGTGGGCTCATCAGGACCATCAAACCTCTCTCACGATGAATGTCAAAAAATGATTAGCAATTGTGTGCGTGTGTGTGTGTGTATGTAAAAATGAATAAGATGAAGGGGTTGAAAAGGGAAAAAAATGGACCAATAAAGATGGAGATATTGGAAGCCTCTCTAACGTTACCATCCCGTTTCTCTCTCTCTCACACACACACACACACACTCCTCATCTCCCTCGTTTCCTCAGGAGGCTACTCATCCTCCGACATCTGCATCTTTTTAAAAACTCATTTTGTGGAAGAAGACACCTCGGGCAATGTTTGATCACTGCATTATGAAATTAATTCTATCTTTTTTTCTGTGCAAAATTGGATTACCCAGGGAAATCAAGGAAGGGGAGAGGAGAGGAGAGGAGAGGAGAGGAGAAGAGAGGAGAGGAGGAGGTGGAGGGGGGATATGAGGGGTGGGGGTGGGAGGGGGGGGGGGGTGTAGAGAGATGAGAGCAAGGGAAGAGAAAAGCCAATTTTCCTGCAGTGGTTGTAAAATTATTGGCATTTGCCTGTGCAACATACTAAAAGCCACACAAGCAGCAATGAAGAGTCAGTGTGAGGAATCCAAGGCGACAAAGAGACACAATTACACATTGGATTCTCTCCGTTATCTCAGTACTGGAAGATGCGGAACCAGGTTGTGGCACTTTTTTCAACTAAAATCGCCTCCTCTTTGATGGTCTTTAAACTGAAAAAAAAAAACAAACACAGAAGGAAGCTAGAAAAAATATCGCTGTGTCCAAAAGAAAAAAGTCTAAAAATACCAGTTTCTCTTGGTTGTGTCATGCTGTCTTCTTTTATAGCTTAGTGCAGGGATGAAGTACAGGAATGCTCAGATCAATTATCGGTCAGACCCAACCCCCCCCCCCCCCCCAACACACACACACACACACACACACACACACACACTCTCACACCTCCCCCCTCCACACACAAATACTTATCACTCATATACACACACACGCTGGGTTGACTGGTTCAGGCAAGACAACATGTGGCAAAAGCCCACACCTGTGCAACAGCCTAATCTGGGTCCTGAAGCCATAAAGAAGGAAAATAGCAATCTCCACGGGGACTTAGATTCAGCTCTGCTACGGAAGGGCAGGAGGGACACACAGAGATTGGATTTAAACCACATTATTCAGGCAATTTCATGCCTGTTTAGCCCACTGCAACAAAGGAGACGGCAGACAAAAAAAAATCCCTCAATTTTTGAGTAATAAATCAGCGGGAGCATATTTCTGCCATCCCTCCCCTTCCCCCCAACCCACTCCCCTCTCCTCAGACTGACACGTTTATGGAATTCCTGACAGAGAAAGAAAAGTGTCGAAATTAACCCAGATTACTCTGTCGTCAGCACAAAAAAAAAATATAACCACCCACTGTAACCTTCACAATGGGCATATCGAGAAGATGGGAAAGGAGCGGGGGTGGGGTTGAGAAAAATATATAAATAAAAATACATAAAAAAAACGAAACCGCCCCCTAACAAAACAATTCATTTCTTTTTCAATAACAAGCCCATTTTGAGGAGGGCTTCTCAGTCATGCAAGGCGAGCTCTTGCTCCTTGTTCTCGATCAGGATTGATTTGGGAGTTCATTTCATTCCGGGCCTACAGTGAGCCTCCGACTGTGAAAATGATTCAATCTACAAGATCCATCTCATAAAGGGAATAAATTGGGTATTTAAAATGGAGGGATATGGAGGGGAGAGACTGGAGCAGCAGACTTCGCCTCTGCTGAGATTTGAATGGCCGACTGATTCCGAACGCAGTGGAGAAAGGGAGGAAATCCAGTCTTATTTACCACAACAAGAAATCTCCAGGAAAAAAAAGACCCATAAAAAAACAACAACTGGCAAGCGAGACAGGAAGGGAGGTTTGAGCGAAGCCATCACCTCAAATAAATAAATAAATAAAACAAAATTCAGCTAAGCAGCTCTGTGTGGTCCTAAAAGTCTTTGCCGTCGCCGCCTCGCACAGGGCTAGTGTTTTTGCCTCCTTGCTTCACCCCGCACTTGAAATTGGGTTCGCTGTTTTGGTAAACACTTCAAACGTCTCAGACATTAACCGGGCTTCAAAGGCCTTCGCGCTTCATAAGTTCCAGGGATTATGGGCTCCTCAGAAGTGCAAAAGACCCTGAGGCCCCATGCGTGCCACCAAGAGCTGAGGGGACCTTAATGCCATCCACTGACCCCCAGTCTCTTCACTGTTCCTGTGGAAGAGTCAGTCTGTCAGTCTTTCACCCTCATGCACCGCTGTGCACCAGAAACCTCATTGACTAGCTCCATCTGGGGAAACCTCAATATCTGAAGAGTGAGGGAATTATTGCTTGCGCAGTTGTTCCTAATGAGTACAACCAAACACCCGATTGAATTCACAAGCTTCATGATTCAAGATGAAGACCCAAAAAAAAAAAAAAAAAAAAAAACAAACAAACATGGAATTCCCAACAGGCTTTCAGCACCAGATTACTGCATGGGTTATGTATTCATGACAAGAGAACAACATAGTGCCCCTTCAAACAAGACTACAAATAAAGACAAACAATAAAAACACAAGCATTGATTTCAGTGTAATAGAAGAGTAGTGCATTTTCCACCATGGCTCACATCCAGAAGCAATTGCAGACTGGGCTTTGGAGTGAGGGCCTAATTGCACAACTGCATTAAAGCAATACTATGTAACAATTTTGTGACATATCCTTTTAATCAGACAGTTTGTTTTGGTATCATCTTAAAACTAATTTGGATGACAAATAGTCATATAAAGGGTGGATAAACACAAGCGCCATTTCCACCAGCCATCCAGGATATGCATCGTGCAGTTCTAGAAGAAACTCTTGAAGACCCAGCTCTCCCAAGAATACCTCTAGGCCTAAATTTTTGAGAATGCACTTAACATCTTATACTTAATTTTTCTTTTATACTGCACTTTTTATTACACTATTGCACTTTCTACTTAAAATAGTGCAGTTTTTATGTTAGCAATATGCACTCTTTGTTAGTTTCTTCCATTGTGTTGCAGCTTGAATGTTATCCTCTTTTGTAAGTCGCTTTGGATAAAAGCACCTGCTAAATGCATAAATGTAAATCGACACAAAATTAAAAAAAAAAAAAAAAAAAAAAAAACCTTCACAGCATGACACTGCTGACTGTAATACCATTAATAATTAATACCACAACTAGCAGTGTCAATATGGTTCTGGGATGTGTTTGGAAGATTTTGTGTGCCTTTTAGTTTGCCAGTCCACTAGCTTTACACCAAAACCTGTGTGTGTGTGTGTACGTGTGGTGTGTGTGTACGTGTGGTGCGTGTGTGTATGGGGGGGGGATAAATGTCTGACTTGCATCATGTGTATTTCATCCGTCTCTTCACAAACACTTCCATCCTACAGTACGTTTATATAGCCTTTCATATTGGCTGCCTAGAGACATTTTTTCAGCTTTCCAACAGGGCTTCCACTTCGCATTCTCTGGAGAAGCATTTAATTTCAGTTGGCACCTTCGAGATCCGCTGCGGTGAAGAATCAAAGAACCCCTCTGATTTACTTCAGCAGCTCCCCAAATGTGCCTATTTTGAGTAAAAACAAGCAGCACTACGGATGTAATTAACCTAAAACCTAATTGAGATTGAGCGTCAGCAGAATGACTTTTTTTTTTTCATTCTGTGTCAAGTTCATTCTGTGCGTCACAACAACGCATGCCTACCTACCACACCTGTGATTGTTTAGCTTCGCAAACAAGCAAGACAGGGATGAGACAGTGAGACTGCTGTGACAGTCCTGGTGTAATACCAGGGATTTCTAAAATGAAAAACAAGCGGAATGCTGGAGATTTCAACACCACGCTCCCCCTCCCAAAATGTCAGCCGCACAGACACAAAGGGGAAGAGAGGAAAGAGAAAGAGAGCGCGCTCAGTTGCCGCAGTTGCTTTGGGACGGGAGTGACATGGGAAGGTAATTAGCACTTTAACCTTAAGCACTTAATCACCCCGAGCACGCCAACTGCACTAAGACCCAAACCGCTAACAGCCCTCGGAAAAAGAGCTGTGGAGCAGGTGAGGTGAGGTGAGGTGAGGTGAGGTGGGGTGGGGTGGGGTGAGCTTTCGTGCCGGCGCAAAAGCAAAACCCTCTGCTCACGCAAATCCCACTAAAAATAAAAAAATAACACCGCTCGCCTAGCTAGCGGTTGGCCCCGGCCAAGGACAACCAGCAGAGTAGACATATATACATTGTGTAACTCTGCTTAAGCTGTGCTGGGGAGGTGGAGGTGGAGCGGTTACCCTGAATCCACAGGGTCACACACATAGACCTACATATACACATACATACATACATAGATACGTATAGATAACAAGTAAATGTATACATACTTAATGTATATCACTGTATGTAGGTAGGTATACTTGTATATCCTACATGTATGTATTACATACATACATACATACATACATACATATATACTGTATACTACATGTATTACATACATACATACATACATACTATATACTACATGTATGTTTTCACTGATGTATGTACCTGCATGTTCATGTGTATTTTGTATTAACAGGGTTAGTGAATGAGAGAATAAGGAAAAGAAAGACAGGCATTGGGCTACAGCAGATAGATATGCAACAAAATGGACACACACACACACACACACAAGCAAATTCAGTAGATCAAGGGCAGAGAGGTCTTGTCACATGGAGCTGGGCAGTAAGCGTGACACAGAAAGCAAGGTCGAGTTCTCAATCACCCACTGCTCCTGATGGCGACTCCCATCACAAGGCACTGAGCCCCCAGAGGCACAGATAAGTGCGAAATCTCAATTAAAACTCTGCTAATTAACTGCCAACACAATCTGAAATCAAATGAACCCTTTTAAGTAGGCCGCAGACAAGAGCCAACGTGTATGTGACCGTGTGTGTGTGTGGTGGGGAGGAAACCAGCAGGGTGATCAAAGAGCTGAAGAGGGCTGGTTCTGACACTAAACACACAATCGGGCCCTTGCTAACAGGGTGGTTTCGACGCCAGACTGATCTTGACCGAGTGCAAGTCAACCTGATCCGTTTCGTGCCTTACCTTTTAGTGAGCGGCACGGAATGTAAACAAAACGTCTGGGCATGGGAGTTTAAATGTGGATTTCGAAAGAAAGCAAAAAAAAAAAAAAAAGAGAAGCCAAACAAACAATAGAAGACGACATGCGTGTCTCGTTTATGATCTGGCACCTTGGCCTGCGGCCATCCCCACACACGATGCTCTCAGTCACGGTAAGCTGCCTAATCTTTTTTTCCCCCATGGTCACGCTTAAAGCAATACCCTTCAGATCAGAGAGGAGAGACCTCACCGTTTCGGAGCTGTTTGAGCTAATCAGCGATTAACCAAGAAAAACAAGCTCATAAGCCTCGTCTATAAAAAGGAGAGAGTTGGAACTCCCCAAACGTGGTCCATCAGTTCCTGTGCACAGGAACTGTTTGTGGCACCACAGTAAGAGAGTGAAGGGGAGAACAAAAAGTGAACAGGAACTGTTTTCGGCACAGTAAGAGAGTGCAAAGGAACACAAAGCGCCCAAAGTGAGCATCCGACATTAAACCTGCCCCTCCCAACATACACCCCCTCCCCTGCCCCCGCCTACATACACACACCCCTGACCAATGCAACGAGGGGCAGATTCATCATCAGAGGCAATCAGATACTGGTTCGGCCCTAATTTCTCCAAATGCAATTATGGGGCACAAACTTGGAGCCGTATCAAATCTGAGCCACACAGATGTGCTCTGGTGACTACGCAGTAGGCAGTTCAGGCGATTATCTCGCACCCAGAGGCAATAATGAGAGCGCTTTCATCGAGAGATTACACTTTCAGTCAGGGCCTCTCTTTTCTCTCGTTCGCTTGCTCGCTCTCTCTTTTTTGCTCTCTCTCTCTCTCTCTGAACATCTAACCAACTCTTACATGATGCATTACCGTCTCTACCCAAGGCCTCACTTGACTCAGGGGGTGATTAATATGCAATTAAAACCCGGATTTAGTCGCCATGACAACTGCTTGTACCAACACAGAGGGGCCTTAGAGCCATAGTCAGTGATTAAGACCCATACAATTAATAGGCTCCTCCCACATTCTAGTGCTTTAGGCAGCTGTCAGCAAGCTAATATCCAACTGCTGGTACTGACACAAAAGAGCACCCCCTCTGCCACATCCTGTGTCTTGTGTTACTGGATAAGCCCTGCGTGAGTTCATCCTTTTATGCACGCACCCCAAGGCAGTTACAGGTTAACAAACTCCCAGAGAAGTCAGAGAGAAAAAGACAGAGAGACAGAGAGAAAGAGGGAGGGAGAGAGAGAGAGAGAGAGAGAGAGGTGAGGGGTGATGGGTACAATGAGTAAACTCAGCTCAGCGGATGTGATGATTGAGTGGATTCTGTTGTTTCTGAAACGTTAGCCAACACACACACACTCTCACACAAATCACCCAGTTGCTATTGTGTTTCCCTAACAACCCTCACACACACACACACACACACACACACACACACACACACACTTTGCACTCTACAGTAGAGTAACCTAGTTAGCAGTCTGTTTGAGAGAGCGAGTGAAAGATACTCTAAAGCCTGCAAAGACAACAAGCAATCTGAAGCCAAACTGGCCTTCTGGAACAAAAACCATCACTAAACCCCTCATCAGACCCTCAGCAGAACCTCAGCCAAACCATGGCGGAGGTGTCCACTGACAGCAGCCTCACTCTAAGCCAGTGTTGTTCTCGGCCTGTAAACTCACGATAGGATATGAAAACAATACAAGGGCTGTGGTCTCAAAATACAAGTTGATTCTGAACAATGATCGTGTCCTATACTGAATTCCCAATAATAGCCACAATAAACTGCTAACGATATATTGTGATACCGATAATTGACACAATAAAACAGGATGATGTATCTTGATGTCGACAGCCTTCGCTAATTCCCTGTGTATCTTCCCTCTGTCAGGGTGTCCATATCCTACTAAAGCCTTCCTTCCTAAAGCTCAAGGCAAGAGACCTCTGGGTCACCCTGAATTAATATTAACAGACATTAATGCTAACAGGCATAAATCCTGAAGCGAGGAGACAGAGGAAGAGCCAGAGCTGAGGAGCCAGAATGGTGGAAGGGGATGCTGGGCATTAATCGCTTTTCATTTGAGTTTCTAGACCGGCCTGTGAGCAGGCGTCGCCCTGAGGGAGCTTCTGTCTGGCTCACAGCTCCGAGCAGAGAACCAGAGCACCTATGCTTATCCAGAATGATAGCGCTCTCAGGGTGAAGTCACCCCATCCAGTTAAGACTTACACTTCTATCTCATGGAGTGGGAAACTGCTCTGACATGCCATTATTCTATCAGTCTATTTTGATATGAAGGCTTAGATCTACTTTTAGACCTAGGACTACTTTTGAATTTAGGTTTTATTCTAAAACTTGACCTCATCTAGAACCTTCTTTTCTCATTTCTTTTAATATTGTCTACATATCTAGGGGGCAACCATACAGCCACATACCAGACAAATACTTGGTGTAAGAATGCCTTTAAATATTACTCTTCAAAGCTTTATAGAAGAGACGGTTCTGATATGCTTCTATTTTCTCCATTCCCCTGCCAGCCTCCCCCCCCTCTCTCTCTCTGTCTCTCTCTGTCTCGCTGTCTGTCTTGGTGGCTGTGAGTTTTGGGCAGCCTCCTCCAGGAATGGAAGGACCTGAGGGCTGATTGTTTCTTTATCAGTGCCTGAAGAGTCTCGGGCTCCACCGGCTCTCGCACAGGCGCCTTGCACAAGTGTCACTCTCCATTTATGTCCTCGGCTGCTCAGCTGATTCGGGGTGTGTGTGTGTGTGTGTTTGTGTGTGTGTGTGTGTGTGTGTGTGCGCGCACCCAGGGAGACGCTTGTCTGAGACTTCTTCCCCCATCTCTTTCTCTCTCTCTCTCTCTCTCTCTCTCTCTCGCTCACTCTCTCTTTCTCTCTCTCTCTCTCTCTTTCCTAGTCAGTGTTTTTTTTCCACGAGCGGCAGGCTGCCACCGTGGGAAAAGGCGTCCCCGCTCCAGCGCTTTCTGCCAACGAGCGGCCCGCTCTCCTGCGCTGCTTTGCCCATTAGTGCTCATCCGTCTGCGAGAAAGAGAGAGATAGAGAGCGATAGAGAGAGGAAAGGAGAGAGAAGGAGGGAGACAGACCAAACCTCATTTCCCCTCCTGCCCATTTTTCTTCTTTCCTTTTAGCTAATGCATCAGTAAAAAGGGAGAAGAAAGCGACTCGATTGCAGCAGGACTTCTTAATAGCACACATTGACAGGGCTGCTTCCCCTGTTACCACATCTTATGCACCACACACACACACACACACACACACACACACACACGCACACACACACACACACGCACACACACACACATACGCAGCCTCCTTCACACAGTGACAAATTCAGCTTTCAATCCCACAATGCTTTGCTGCCCATTCCCCCTGGGGCATGGCGCGTCGGTCTTGGTAATCCCTCCTAGAGGGATGAGAGTCACCTGGCAGTGCCAGGCTAATCTCATGCCCTTTCGGAGATGGCTGCTTTGGGCACCCGTGGCTACTGTGGCGCTGCTACACATAACAGCCACATACAGGTGGAGGCTTTAAAAAAAAGCCTGTCATGACTGAGCTGTGGGTGCTGTGGTAACTGAGCCCTAACTATGACGCCTCTCACACACGTGCTCTCTTGAGTAAAGACGTGCTACTGGGTGACGCGTGGAGCGTACTCAAACCACAAACAAAATCTCATGCTTTTTAAAACTAAATCCTGCACTTTCGTCTTGCTGTACTAGAGCTTTCCAAGAACTGTAACCTCCATTACCATAGCTCTCTCACACACACACACACACACACACACACACACACACACACACACAATCCCTTCAGTAAGGCTCCTCAGAGCCTGTGTGCTGTGCTGTAAATATCACAGGGATGAGCAGGGGATGGCCACCGCAGGCAGTGAGACCTGCGGGTCCTTCAGGTAAACAGAGTGAGAGGGCTGCCCGAGGCAGTGCCTGCGGCAGGCAGGGCCCGTCTGCTTCAGCATTTAACAGACAAGATGCTGCGCTGATCCCTGATGAATATTTAATCACGCAGGGGGCCCAGCTTGGGAGACGGATGCCTCTCTGTGTCTGTGTGTGTGTTTGTCTGTGTGTGTGTGTGTGTGTGTGTGTGTGTGTGAGTGAGAGAGAGAGAGTGTGAGTGTGTCTGCATGAAAAGAAGAGATTGAATACATACTCTGTGTCTGAATCTGTGTGTCGTATTTGGTCCAGGGGTAAAAACGTAGAACCCTCTCAAGAGCTTGTGGCTGTCGAGAACCTCTCCTTATTTTTCTAACTAGGTTGAAATTGGTCCCCATTTTCCATCATTTCAAGACAGCATAATTATTCCATATTATCAAAACATCATCTAGGACTACAGAGCATGATGCAGAAGCATTCAATTATTAATGCCTCTCCTATAATAGAGCATCATCCAATTCCAGGAAGCACAATTAGGTTTCAAAATCATGTCCAAACAATCAGGGAATAATGATCAATTTCTGCAGCTTTCACTAGGCTTTCATCACGCAGATAAATGAAATACGCTCTCATTAATTCTGATAGTAATGCACACTGACAGTAATGATAATTAACGGTCTTTGAAATCTATGTTTGTGACATGTTAGACCACATAAGTTTAATTTAAAAAGAAGAGGGAGGGGAGTAGAAGATGACTGCTTTGGCGGATTGGTTTTGTGTAATCCCCTCCCCCCCAATCTTCAATATGCTATTATTTTAGGTTAACTAAGTGCAAAATCATATCAATACGGCTTCGTGTCTTGTGGCCTAAGCCCTCATCCTATGGGCATGGAGGCATTAGAAAGCCCCCAGCAGAGCGAGGCTCAACTGCACTGAAAAGGTCACGGCAGATTTTATGACATTTAAAAGAACTCCTCGTTTTTTTTGCTTTGTTGTTTTTTTTCTCTCCCCATTTCCGAGGCTTTTATCTCTGTAGCCTGGAAAAAAAAAAAAAAGAAACGGTAGAAACAAAACAAATATGGAATCCCTGAGCGAAATGGCTGAAAGAATGCTGCTCTTTCCCTTTCTCTTAACCAGTGAAAATCATTACATTCCCAAAACCTCCCAGCTCTTTGTTTTGCCCAGTTCTGTTAAACTGTGACCAAGTTATAACTTCATTACGGGAATAAAAAGAGGCCATGCACGCAGCACGGCGAGTCTGTCTGAATATTAATCTCCATGGCCTCTCACGGCGAGCTGCTTCCCCTTGAAGCACTGCTTGCCCTGGACCCCACTCGCTCCTCTGAATTTTCCAGTGCCAGGCCTGGCGAAACATGTGATGTGCTAGGTCACCACAGTTCGACCTTGGAGAGAAAGAGACGGAGACAGAGAGAAAGAGAGAGCGAGAGAGAGGAAGGGAAAGAGAGACAGAGAGAGAAAGAGAGAGAGAGAGAAAGAGAGAGAGAGAGAGAGAGAGGCTCCAGCTCCATGGGGCTCAGCTGAGCCGCACCGCAGTGTTGATCAATGCTCTCATGAATTAAATTAAGGGGTGGTGTGATGGGTGTCACTGATACCAGACCGCCTGGAGGAGTCAGACTGATCAGCAGAGAAGATAAGCCCTTCAACCTCCAACTAGCCTGACCTCCCCCACACCGCCAACACCAACACCAACCCCCCCCGCCAAACACACACCAGGAATGGACCAAGGTGAACCTTGCAAGCTGAGGCTCTTATCTAAGGTGTTAGATAGGGTCAGCCTTGTCTTTCCTTTCCACGCTCTCCTTCGCGGAAAGGGTAAAAACACACACACACACACACACACAACACACACACACACACACTCCCACACACATATACAGAGAGAGAGCCAGGAAAGCCTAATTAAGACCACATCCTCTCATCACCTCTGTCTCTCAGCTAGGCGTCTCTATTCTCTGAAGCTTTTGTCGGCTTCAGCAGTGGCGCTCTCCTTTGGCGGAAGGAGAAGAGAACAGGAGGGAAAGCTTTGGTTTTGGTTCTGGTTGATAAATCTATTCCAGGCTCGGCAGCAAGCCGTGCTGAGAGATCCACTGGGGGTCCTCCTCATTGTTCAAGCTAATCAATGGGGGCTCCTGGCAGATAGGCCCCACTGTGCCTCTGTTTGGAGAGCTCACAGTTCCTGATGGGGTCAGGCTACCCCCCCCCTCCACACACACCCCAAAAAGTGCTCCTAAACCACCAGCTGCACTCATCTCATGCTGGGAATCAACCAAGCATTGTTCTGGCAGAATGCTATTGCAATTGCATGGCAACCACTAAATGAAATTAACACCATAAAATGTCATTCTGACTCCTAACATCTCAGGTGAAACAATAGCTGTAACTGAACTGTTTATCATCATAGTTTTGACAAGTTGTTTTTCTCATTTTTTTTAAGTGGCTGTTGCTGATTCTCAAATTGAACAGATTGTTCTACAGATAAATGTAACCTGTTTTGTTTGTCTTTCAACTCAAACTAAATCCAGGTACTCACGGATGTCTATTTGTCACACAGAAATGCTTCAGTATAACATGTGTTACTCAACTGTTCCTGTGCATCTAAGATTTCATGCCAAAATGGAAAGATATTGAAAAATAATTTAGCGTGACCAAAATAGCAGTCACACTTAACTGGGTTACTAGTGGCATGTCGACCAATCGTCTCTGATATATATCCCCCCTTACACACATGGTGTACCACATCAATAGGAGTTAGACTTACTCTTTCGAGGGATGGGCAGCTGCAGCTCTGGGATCTTGCCACCCCCCATCAGATGCTGGGTGGCATGGGTCTGGCTCCTCTGTAAACACGCCAACATGTTGAGGTCTCCACTTCCGCCACTGGGTGCCTCTCTGTTGGAGAACCAGAGAAAGAGAGAGTGAGAGAGAGGAAGAGAAAGAGAAAGAGAGAAAGGAAGAAGTGTGAGCATGGATAAAGAGATCACTTCCTGGTGGTGGCCAGTCCTGGTCTTGTCAAAGCACATGAGCTCAGTGTGCGCTGATCATTAAATGATAGCTGTGAGCTATTGACTTCTGTGTTTCCGGGTTTGTTCTGAAATGACTTTGGCTACGGGTAGCGGCAGACAAATGATATATTCTCTCCAACGAAATAGTCCAGAAATCCCCCAAATATACCCCTACAGGCACTGTGTGTGTGTGTGTGTGAGTGTCAGTTGCGTAGCAGTAAGTGTGTGTCTGTGTGTGTGTGTTTGTCTCAGAGAGCCTATGTCTGTGCCTGTATGTGAGAATAACAGTGTGAGATTGTGTCCTTTTTTTGAGTGTAGAGGGGAATATGGTTCATGGTGTGCTGATGACGGCACTAATCAATCTCCCAGCAGGCTATAAATCTCGCTGCTGTTTTCTGCTCTGGCCTCTGATAAAAAGCTACAGAACTGCAGGCCATAGACAATAGAGTTAGCCTAGAAATCGCCTCTTAAACATCACATGGTAAAGCGAGAGGGGGTGAGGGGGGATCACATCCAATCAACATTTCAAATGACAGACAGCTTTAGACAGTAATTACATTCATTAAGAATCAGGTTTGCCTGGTTTTGTTTGGCTTTGGTTCTCATGAATCCAATTTGAATTCCTCTCGTCTTCATGAATAGGTTTTAAAAATTTTGATCTTTACAACAGCAGTACCACGCCTCAGTAATCTAAAACGACACACCTATATAAAAATGCATGCCTGTGTAGTTGTAAACATCTTTGCGACCCATTTCAGGAGATAAAAATCTTGTCTATTTCCATGACAATGATTTTGTAATCAACCATTTCAAGCACTGACTGCCGTTTCCGTTATTTTTACGACCATGTAAACCATGCCACAGCCAGGAGGACCGTCAAGAGAAGGAACTCGTTGGAAGAAAGGCCCCCCCCCCCCCGAGGGATTTAAAGCAAATAACATGGCAACAAATTACAGTCTTTCAAGCCGCCTCCTTTTGTTGCTTCTACATCAGGTGTGCCGCTGCTTTTTCAAACCCTTCCCTTTTTTTTCCCTTCCTGATGCAGTTCCCTAGGTCTGCGAACAGCCACAATCAATATCCTTCAGTTGTTACTTGTAGCCGTGCCTGTACTGAATGTATTAACATACAGCGTACAGCCCTCTATGAGTCACCAGGACGACCGGATGTTTCTGAATCAGCACACTAAAATGCTGATATAAGCAATAAGAAACTTGAAAAAAAAAAAAAAAACAAGACAATAACAGTCTTTTGTGTCAACTCGTGATGGAACAGGCACTACATACAAGAGCTTTTACTAGGACCCTGCCATTGGGTAAGGATTGAAAAGCCTTTTTAAGGATAGATGTGATGAGAGAAAGTAAATGTATCTGTTGAACATGGTGCTGTAATAAACCTGCATTTCTGAAGCTAACTTTAGAGGCTATAACCTTGTCAAGTCACACATAATTAGAAACTAACCTGACATCTTTTCTTCCAAAGTAAACACAGGAGGGTGGAAACTATCAAAACCTCTCCATATTTTGTTCTTTCTTTCCTTTCTCTCTTCCTCCCTCCCTCCCTCTCTCTCGTCCCTGCATTTCTTCTTCAAACAAGCTTATTGCTTTCATTTCACCTCTGTGTCCACAGGGCAGCTTAGCCAACCCTTGACAAGGAGAAGTCCTCCAAACCCATCTGTATAAATTTGATTACCCACACCCCCAGGCCCTCAAAGAGACACACTGCCTTTCATTCCAGTCAGGTGCTGCACCCCCCCCCCCCAATAATACACACAAACACACACACACAAACAAACCCCCCTGCCCTTTCAACGTGCCAGGCTGCAGCCACAGTCTCGCCCCTAAAGCCCCAGTGACCACTCTCATGTGATCACAGGCAAACTGAGAATCTAAAAGCTTCTCTTGCTGACCCTATTCTGAGAAGGTACCAATTTTACAACAGGCAAATACCACACACCCCTCCCCCCACACCACCACCACCACCCTATATCTCCATTAGAGTGCATTTGTCAAAAGAGACAGACGCAAGGGTTGTGGGGTGAGGGGCATGCATGCATGTGGTGGTGTGTGTGTGGTGTGTTGGTGTGTGTGGTGGTGGAGGGGGGATAAAATAAAAGGGGCGGGGGTCTCCTGGGGAAAGCCTGCCTGGCTTTATCAACAGGAAATGAAAGTAAATTGCGAAACCACCTCCCATTATTCCCCTTATTTGCTCAAGGATGAAAATGCATCAGCCACCCCCCCCCCCCCTCTCCCTTTTTTAAGTGAATGAGGGCTGGGCTGAGCTGGGCTGGGTTTGGCTTTGTGTGTGTGTGTTTGTGTCTGTGTCTGTGTCTGTGTGTGTGTGTGTGTGTGTGTGTGTGTGTGTGTGTGTGTGTGTGTGTGTCTAGTGGCAGGCTCTTTCAGTTCTGATCCAGAAAGAGCGGCTGGGTGGGGGTGGGTAGCTATACTGTGTATGGTAATGCACTTTATTTCTCTTGCTCTTGTGGTAATGTTCTTGTAGCAAACTCCCTAAGGTTCTGCCGTTAGATGGAAAGAGTCATTCGGAGTCAACGGTTCTCCTCTGGGGCTAGTTGTTCCACGGCAATGGCGGTGGGTTCCGACAGCAATGGAGGTGGGTTCTGTTCCCCTGCACTTTTTCACTCATCCCCACATTAAAAAAAAAAAAAAGTAAATAAAAAATAAACCTGTGAACTCCACATGGCCAGGTGACTGACCAAGTTTTTGAGTGGCAAGGACGCTAAATCCTTGCCACCATTTCCGTGACATCAGTGATGCTGATAAGACACCTTATCGGTCGCGCTGCTGCCCGCAGCCGAGGCTGCTGGGAAGATAAGCGTCCCGCAATGCCTCGGCAGATCCTTTGTCTCCCAAGGATTTCTGATAAGAGTATTTTGGCAGATGGATCCTCCTCCCCCTCTGCCTCCCATGTCAGGTATTTTATTTTATTTTAGATCCTTAAGCTAAGGAGACCAGAACAGCGAGCAAGAGTCTAATTGTACGAGCACCTGTCTGAATGGAGTTTAGATGCTGGGGGGGTCTTGTAGGGAGATAACAGGGTCACGGAGAAGTGGAGTGGGGAGTGGGTTGGGGGTTGGGGAGGGAATCACAGGTGAGAAAAAAAAAAGGGTTGGGGGGGATGCAAAGCCGTTTTTCCATTTTGGTGCCACGTAGATATGGCATGATAGTCCAAATTCAATCCCCTCAAATCCCTGAGAGAAATCCCATGTGGAGAATAATAGGAGCTTATAGAACAGCAATCAGTCCATAAAGAGACTGCAATAGCCCAGGCAAAGCAGAAAGGTTGAGCTTCGCTCTAGTTTAAAGGAGAAATCCGGTGTGAATCAATCCATGGCCCTGTTGTTAGAGGTCACCAAGTGCTGTCGACAGGAAAAAGAACGAGAAAATTTTATACAACATAGACCATATAGTGAACTGGCAACTAACACTAAGTCACTGGTGCACAATAATTTACTTTCAGTGTAATTTCGCTTTTCCCCATTCAGTTAACATTACTTATTGGTTCATTATTTGGTCTATGTTGCATCAAATGTTCTGGTTCTTTTACCTACAGACAGCATTCAGTGACCTTAAACAACAGGCCTATTGACTGATTCACATCGGATTTCTCATTTAAGTGAGCCCTTGGACACTCCATTTGGACTCCCATCATCCAGCACCATGACCTCGCCTACCCGACCTTCTCTGCTTGAAAAATAAAGATGCCTCAACAGGGTTTGTTGTTTCAGACATATTCTGTTAGTGTAACTGCTACTATAAGATACTGTGGCAAATGACATGCATGCTATATGAGGTAATGCAAGGACATGAAAAAAATACATGGAGCTGACATCAAAGGACCCATCAGTCTGCTTACAACACCGAATAAGACAAACTGTGTGGGGCGAAAAAAAGATCATTAATTGTACATATTAAAACAGTGTGGCATATTTGAAGTCTGCATGTAGGCTGTCTCTGTGGTCCTCAATGGAAGAGCACATCAATGCCTCCACTACCTGACACCCCGATCATTAGAGAATTCCACTGGATCGGTTGGGTCAGCCGTCCCCGACAGTTTCATGCAAGCCAATGGAGCCATCTTAGAGCCCAGGCCCCGTCTTTAGCTTAATTGCTTTAATGATGTCATGGGAGAGGGAAGTTCGGACAGACACCATCGGCTGCTCGTGTAGAACACAAGATTCCCGCTGAGGCGAAATCTTTCGCCCTCACTCACAGCCAGACAAGATCAGGGATGGGAGGAGGGGAGGGGGAGCAATGGGAATTTAAACTAATTGGTAACATGCTGAGTAACTTTGATCGACCAGGGACAGAGCTTCCAAGTCAAGATGTCCCTCTTAATTCCCAAAGACAGGAAAGGAGTCAGTAATGCAGAGGATTGGACACCTGTTCACATGGAAGATGTAAAAACCCATCATGTTTTACCCCTTAAATGATCCGAAAATGGCGGATCCTCCAGTCCACATTCATCGATTCAAGATGGTGCCTTTTAGCCCCTTTAAAAAAAAAGAAATGAAAAAAAAAAAAAAAAAAGAATCGTGTCACGTTACGTGAACAGACTTTGGGACTGGCCGAGGGCGGTTTTTGACCTTTTGACCTTTCGTAAGCCTCCTCCATAATGTATGTATGCTTTAAATGCTGATTGCATTAGGCCTCTCCCATGCTGCAAGATGATCGAGGTCGACTTCCTGTAAGTGACTGCGTGACCCCTCTCTACCATCCGTCCCCCTTTGCCTGCAGCCCCTCGCAGTGGATCGCTGTTAAATCAGAGCCAGCAGAAGGAAATAACCTCTGTGGCCTCTCCTGCTGAGGCCTCCCCTTGCTGTTTCATATCTACATAGATCCAGAGAGTTAGAGAGTAAGACAGAAAAAGGGAGTGAGAAACAGACAGAGAGAAATATAGAGAGTAAGACATAAAGCGAGAGCATGTTTGTGTTTTTGTGTGTGTGCGTGCGTGTGAGTGTGTGTGGGCGTGAGAGAGACATCTCTATTTGGCTTAGCAGCTCTCCGAAACTCGCAGTTAATAATTAGATGATAATGAAAAAAAAAAGGTTTTAAGCCAAGGCCTCTTTCTCTGGCTGGCTAGATGGGATTAGCATTAGAGGGCTATGCAAATTCGTTTCCTTTCCCCCTTCAGTCAACCCCACTCCTCCCACCCCCGACTCAGCCATGCCCTAGTGGCCCCAGGCTGGCCACGCAACAACCAATCAATCCTAGTAACATTTTAGTAACCTGATAGTGACACCACTTTACAGGGGGCTCTAGAGGAGAGAAATGCAACAACACCATGCGTTTAAGCTGCCATGTTGAGTGTGTAAGTGAGTGAGTGAGTGTGAGTGTTGTTTAGTTTGTATTTGTTTGTAGTTCTTCTCTTAATATACACTGATATCATAAAAGTACAAAACAAGTCCCAAGTTCGACGTAACTCAAGTTTGTTTAAACAAAGACATTCAAGTTCCATGCGAATGAGGACAGACCCACAGGACCAGAGTCAATGTTTATCTCGGACGTTCCACACACACTCAAGAGTCCACGGCCCCAAAACAATGCTTCCAACGAGGTTAACCCCACTGTGGAAAATACAGTCCCCTGAATTGAGAACCTGTCCCCGCCACACACGCGCAGAAAACAATAGGTAAATAGATCCCCATAAATGAGCTGGCCTAGTTTGCCGTGGTTCTGCACCTTTCTGTATAAAGATCTATGGCAGAGAAAAAGTCTGGAACATGAACATTACAATGGCATATCAAAGCCAGGGTGTCTAAATCCACTCTTGTCTGAAAAGAGAAGTTGGCTGGGCAGAGGATGAAGCAGTGCTCTGAATAGCGGGCGGGCACACACACACACACACACACACACACACACACACACACACACACACACACACACACACACACAGCCATAAGAAATGGCATCTTATCCAAGTAATGAAAAGATAACTATGACACTCCTCCTCCCGCTGTCACTGAAAGAACAGCCAGGCAGGGAATATGACAGACAGCGACGCTGGCTTCATCTGCAAAAATGCTCTCATGCATTTTTAATAGAATCTATTACTGCAGGATTAGGCGATAAGAGACCGTCCCTGTTCATAATTCTAACAGTCGGCATAATTGGTATCAGAGTGGGGAGAGAGCGAGCGAGAGACGGAGACGAGCTCTTTAAACAAGCCCGCGCACAAGAGGGACCAGCCAAAAAACCAGCGGCTCAGCTACCCCGCAAACAATGGATTCGCTCAGTTCTGCCAGCCAGCCAGGGGGGAAAAAGAGAGGCACGGGATTGCTTTTGCCAACATGAGGTAACACGACAGTGCGGCACCTTCTCAAAAATTACCATTTCCATTTAACAATAGCCTGGGTGTGAAATGCATGTCAGGGGAGATCTCAGTCTGAGGGATAAAATGGAAAACTGGAAAGTATCCGGTGGTGTGTTTGGAGGAGCTTACAAACACTTTTTGTGGACTTCATTGCTTGCAAACACTTTTTGTGGACTTCATTGCTTGAACACTTTTTGTGGACTTCATTGCTTGCAAACACTTTTTGTGGACTTCATTGCTTGCAAACACTTTTTGGTGGTTTCTCCATTCCATTAGCTTTGGCTATTTTGCTATTATCTACATATTTCTAAGTGTTATACAAGGACATTCAATCCAAATACTTAAGGGTGAGATTGGACAAGTGACCGTTCTATCTGCTCCATGTCCTTACCCTCTTCATAGGCTACGGAGTCAGTGGGCATAGCAGCTAGGAGCCTCCTAGAGTCCTCTGATAGATCACCAACTTAATTATGACTTGCAAGTCCACGCAGCTAACTAGCAGAAAGTATGCAGAATCAATAAAACCCCCATTTCCTCCCATCTCTATGCCAATATGCAGTGGGCACACAAATGCCATTACTAGTGCCATTTCACCTTGTCAGGGTAATTATTTTTTATTATCAAGATTAAGTGGGAAACCATAAATTACATGCAAGTAGGAGACTTTAATTACTGAAAAGAAAAGAGCCCTGAGAATTTACAGCTGTTGAGAGTCCGCAGAACACAAGCTTGGCCTCGTGCCTTGCGTTTCAGCTTGGAAAGAGTTCTTTTATAATTCAAGCATTTTCATCCTCCTTTATGGGTTTATTTAAGCTTTTTGAAGTCAAGGACTCCACTGATATATTGTTTTTCCACATACACTGTGCCACAACACAGTAAATGTTAGTCATTTGTTCAGGGTGAAAAAAAAATATTGTATTGATAAAACAAAAGGGCACAGAGTGGTTGGGTAAAAGCTGTTATCCAGTGTGTGGGAGAAGACGTGTGGTCTTACTGCACTGCTGGCAACAGGAGAGGGGCTGCAATGACCTTATACACCGCAAGGCTCCGGTGGGACAGGCCTTTCCAAGATCAAACCAGGACCAGAGTCAGGGACACAGAGAAGGCAAACAAGTTCTTATCTGCTGCTTGGCACATACGCATGCACACGCGCACACGCACGCACACACACACACACACCAGGGTCAAGCTGTTTAATCACTGGGCTTGGTCGAACGCCATCCCTCCTGCGCTCGTTGCTCGTGCGAGCCAAGGTAGTTTTTAAAATTGGATGCCACTGCCATTGACTTGGCAACATTTAACGTTAAATGGCGTCCACTCCACTGATGTCCTGAGGTGATAGCTGAAAGTTGCTTTGAAATAGCACTCCTGTGCTTGGAGAGTAATAACTTAACAATTACTGTCAGATGGGTGGTGATCAAAGGACACCCTCTAAAGGGGGACTGCAGGGGTGAGAACTTTAGGGAGACCACACAGTTCCTGCAGTTGGACTACAAAGGAGGGGAACCAAAGGGTGAGAGTGTGCAATAATGTATTACGTTAATGAAAGGTTCGCCACTGTCTCCTATACCTCGACTCCCCAACCCCCCAAACCCACCACACCCCATTCCGCCAACACCATCCCTACCCCCACCCCCGAAACCTCACCCCACCCCACCCGCCTCCACCCAGCAGGCCGCCAAGGCAATTCATTATGCCGTTAAGGGTCAGTGCTTCCTTCAAGTCATTAAAATTGTTAATAAAACAGGAACTCATGGAAAAGATTGGCCAGAAGGCCTCCCGCAGGCTGCTCACGGCAGCGCGAGAGGCTCTTTCCACGCTTGATGATCAAATGATCGGCTCGGCGCTGAAACAACACGCTCGAAAAAAAAAGCGAGTGGGGGTATGTTTTGTGAGTAAAATGCTTTGCGCGTTAATCCAAAGTGACCTCTACCTGCTGCTAGTGCAGTGAAGTGCAGTGGCAAACACCAAAAAAAAGGGGGGAGGGAAAAAAAAAAAAAAAAAGTTTGTTCCCTGCACAATCAGTCATTAGGATGACTGGCTTCCGATTGCAGGTTAGGAAATCACTCAATGATCTACTACTGAACGCTGAATGGGCCCCACAAGACTGCAAAAGCCTGGCTGTCTACAGCACCCCCCACCCTTTGCTCAGCCCTCAAAGCGAAGCAGGCCTCCCTTAAGCCATAAAAATAAAAAAGGTGCAATTAGGCAGATTTCACAGGATGGCAGCCAACCTGTAATTACCCACGACATCCTTAGCAGATAAAAGGTGATTACCCTTGATACAGGGAGGGGGGAATTGCTTAGCAACCAGGAGATTGACATTATCCCTTAGAGAGGAGCAAGGTGACCGGCCATTTGTTTGTGGCCTCAGGGAGGTTAGACACACATACACACACACACACACACAATCAACCCCCAAAACACAATAAAACCGACAACACAATAAACTCTACAGAAAGGTACTTATGTCAGTATAAAATAATGACAGACACAGCAGCTACCATGTACAAAGATAAATCCTCTTGTTGGTAGACTATACCGTTTTCACCACAGTCAAAAGTCCAGGGGAATCTTCTTTAGCTCTGAAGAGTTAAACTATTCTATTATGACATTCTTTATAAAAACCTGAACCTGCATTGTATCTCTATCCAAACACTTTAAAGAACCTCAAACCTTGACCACCTGAAAATATATGTTCTCTTACATCAGAACTAACTAGCAGCAACATCAAGAGACCTCATCTTAGTTCCAACCTAACAGCCATCTTGACATTACTTCTACTTATATTTCACATCTCTTTGGTCTATACACAACAGAAGGACTACTGGGAGAGCAATGATTGAGTAATCTTAAACCCATAAACGTAACTACACATCTTTTATATCATATATATCTATTCCTTTATCTAATATAGAATATAAAAGGGAGCCTTGAGCCATCTATCAGACCATTACAAATTAGGGGTAGAGGGAAGAGGGGAAGATTAGACCTCAGAACTCCACATACCGATTTGGCTTTCCAATTCTATTCCAGCTCCATCACAGATTTCTTTTTGGATGCCAAATTTGCCTGATTAGATTATGACTGACGGGGATTTTGGTTGCAAAATGAAATCTGGGGCCCACTTACCGAGCCAAGCAGGACTGAGATGAGTTGACAAACAGGGGCAGACATGCATGGAAATGACAAATTCCATCTCTTCATACACAGGGAGAAATTGCTGATCAGGCAAAAAAACACAACCCAGGGAATCCCAGGGAGACGCGTGTACTTCGGCAGTTGTCCTTCCTCGTTTGGCTTCAAATATTAATTATGGGCTACATGCAACCCCAGAGAGTCCTAAACCAATCCATACATGCTCAATGCAAATTTGCTTGGTTGTAAAAATACGCTGTATCAGAAAAGGCCACGCTCAAGAAAGGAAGGGAAAAAAATATGCCTCAATGCAATTACACTGACTTCAAATGTCAGGATTTAACATTCAAATGTTGCCTATGCTGTATGACTGACAAGCAGAATTAATATTTTCGGCTCCAGCTTTTCAGACCACAGCCTGTCAGATGGCTGAGAAACGGGTAGATTAAAATGACTGCATGTCAGCCCAGAACCACAAGTACAATATGGAGAGGAGGAAGGCAGGGAGGAGCGCGTGGCCTTCACAGAAGCACTCTGGTCGGCTCCCCTCCCTCATCCATGACAAATCACCTCTGACACTCATCAGTCTTCAAGCATAAATTATCCATTTTGTTCAATTTTTACTCTGGTACTTTTGGCTGGCTCGAAGAGAGGATTTCAACCTTGGCAAATTGGCCAAATGAAGAGCTCTTTGAACAGCTATGTTTTTGTGACAGAAAATATGGTAGACCCTCTGGATCAAGGCCATATAGACAGATCTCTATATATATACAGCTCTGCTTTGGATAAACATCTGAAAAACAAAATACTCTTTGTGTTTACTGTTGCACAACAACTTGCCTTGCAACATTAATTCATGTCACCTAAGATCACATGGACACTCACTAGAATGCAAGGCCTATTCAGTGATTAAACATTTTCAGACAACCTCATTTCAGATAGCTAAAGGGCCAAGCAGTAACTAAAACAAGTGTTGTTATGACAGTGGCAGGAAATCCAACCACATTTTTACTTCATCAGCAGCTACAAATGAAGCTTGAATACATTCCTTCTCATTAACGTCAAAAGGATTGTCCCAACAGACATCCATTCAACAATGCATTCAATTTCATTTCATTAGTGGCTTGAAAGTCACCTGACCAGTCACTGCTAATAACATTATACCTGAGCTAAATGAAGGAACCACAGCAGAGTCATTGCTTGGTGTAGTCAAGCATTTAACATTTAAAGAATGTGGCATGAAGGTGATAGGCCTAAGCATCCAACAGACATGAGTCTCAACGCCCAGCAGCTAACATGTTCCAGAGGTCTGCGAGATATAGATATAGATATAGATATATATATTTTTATAAACCCAACTCTCTGGACACTATCAAACACACACACACACACACACATACAGTGTGTTATCTTGAAAAGGAAATATTCTCCTAAACACATCCATCCTTTTTCATGACAGGATGAACTGTGTTTGTCACAGAGCTGTGGGGAGAGCTGTTCCGGAATGCACATTTCCTGTCATTAGAGCGCTTATCCAGAGACATGCCAAAGGCTTAAATGTAGAGCTAGTTTTGAATTATTGGAAATGAAGCAGGTCAATCAGCTCTCGTCCATGGTACTGACCACGTATACCACCACCAAAACCATGGTGGGTCCACACTTGTTAGCAACTGATTTTTAAATAAAACGAATGAAATGTCAAATGAAACCACCCAGAATGGCACGGTAAATCCTTCCATAGTCCTATTAATTGACATGACACAGAAGAATATCAGTAAATTCCTGGACTCCACTTTCCATCAATTTCTGCCATAGACTCAGTCTTGAATTGAAGATGCTGCCACTGAAACGAGTGTGTTTCAGCTCTTTGGACCCTGTCAGTAGCAAGGGAAGTGTTCTGCTTGGTTGGCTTCTGTTGCGCAGGGAAAGGCCGAAGGATTCAACTGACTAACACTCTCATGGATGGTCATGCCCTAAGCAGCACGACTGCAGCTAGGCAACGCTGCCAGAATTGCTCTTTTTCCACACTGGGTGATTTGGCTGTCTTTAGTTACAGAGAGCAACAATTCATTTACAGAGACCATTTCATATAAGGCCCGTGATAATCAAATAAATTCCTTCCTGTCGGCTAAAATAGAATAATTCTATAAGCCTTGGTCTTCTCACAGATTAGTTTAACCAGTTTAAGTAAATGCGTTTCTATTTTAACCACAATTTAACAACTCAAGATTGCCTTGCCATTGGCTGAACCTAACGTTACATCTGGTACCGGCCTGCAGGAGGAAAAAAAAACTTTTCACCACGTACTTGAGGACAGAAGCTGTGAAAACTCAAATTTCCTCACTACAAAGCAAACAAAAAAGAATTTCACACCTAGGCCTTTGCGATAAGACGCCTATGGACGCCAGCGTTCAACTTCTTTGCCCGAGGTGCGATGAACCTTCCGCCAGCTCCCACAATAGAACTGACAGCCACTCGCCGAACACTCCAGTAATATACTTCAAAGCGTTTCCTGTGGCCACCGGCATCCTGGCGCATAAGGCCTTCTTTATTGCAGTTTGTGCATCAATCGCAGAACCATTCAGTCACCTGACCTGAAAGGCAAGGCGCATTTCCGACAACACGCTATTCAAAGCAAGCTCATTTACAACAGGAACCATGGGACTGTCGGCGCGACATATGTTTCGCTTAAGCTAAATTCAACGGATAGGCTAGACAAAACACACTCAGCTGGGTTACTAAAACGCATACTAAATATGGTCTAGCCACAATAGACTTTACAAGTAAGCTGCACTCCCCTACAAGTCATCAACGTAATATTCACTCTGATGCTCCAGGTTACCCAAAGTAGAAAGAACATATTTACCATTAACTGGGTCCGGGTAAGAAAATCCACACAGGATGCAATCCAGTGCCTCAGAATGGTTCAGTCCCGTGACATGACACGGGTGGCATCGTGTATTCCAAAATTCCGCAATAACCTTTTCCTGTTTACTTCCTATTAAGATTCGGTCGGCTACCCTTTTGGTTCGCTTGCAAACACAAATGCGCTGTCGGTGGATAAGGTGGTTCCATACGAAATTTCGTTTTAAGGCTCGTTTGCGAATTCTGTATCCCCCAAAATAGTAATCCAAACCAACGCAATAGTCCCACGGCAAAACAAAGGTAGGCTACTCCAAGGCGTAGGTCGGTGAAATAATTCCCGTTAGTGGTCCTCGCACTGCATAGGCACCTTGATGTAAGGTATTTATGCTCATCCCCCGTCTGTCCTGCATCTGCGATAGTAATTGGACAACAGCATAGATAAGCCTGAAGGGTTCAGAGGAAAGTAATATAACCACATAAAAAGAGCACTATAGCAACCCCCTATAGTAAATTTTTACTCCTGCATAGTAGCTGTTGTGCATTCAGTGGCTGAGCACCGAAAAAAAACTAATAGGCTAGTTATTATACACCTGCTACCGATTAAGCTACTGTAACACAACATCGCGCACAAGCCATCCTAACCTAACGTTACCGTTGTAGCTTTCTCAGAGCACAGCCTAACGGAGAAACCTGTTTCTATAAAATGATTAGGTTGCATTGTGTTACATTTTAACATGACTAAAATAAACAATTTAAAGAGAGATGTTTTGGTGATAACAGACAGCCGAATCTTAAACCATTGAAAGGTTTGGTCTAGGCTACTTGTTATAGGCTACTAGATACCGGTAAGGAAAAATAGTTAGGCTATTTTCTCTACATAACATCTAAACAGCCAAATAAAAATAAAAAATGTGCAATAAAGAGAGAAAACAATAACCATGTAAGAGGTAGATGAACGCTATGGTCTTTCCATCTTCTCCTGTCCTCTTCCTTATGCCGAACAAACAGGACTGCCGTGCATACACAACGGGATCACTCGCAGTTTTCTACAAACCCGCATCAACCAATGAGATCACAGAGCTTTTTTGAATGTGGCCACGCTAGACAAATGGCTGGATGAGGAAGGCGGTAACCTGGGTGACGCCGTCAGCATCCAGACGGTAAAATTTGGACCATGCTGACAATTCGCGGAAAATTTTAAAGGGCCAATTCAATGATACAGGGATGGTTGTTACACTGTATGGTAGGATTTGTCATTATACTGTGTGAGCGACTTTGACTGGAACATAACTTAGTAGGCTATATGTTATGTTTGACATTACGTGAATGCTTTTACCAATCAACCATTCTGTTATTGAAACCTATGGAGCTTTGCTTGCCAATTAAAGATAATGCCTAGTTTCAGATCAGAAGAACCACTGCAAATGGATTGTTTGTAGGATCATATGTTTCTGTCTTTATCATGTCTGTTTGAAGCACAAAATAAATAAAAGTCTTCTTGTTTTTTCCCAAAAATTTCATCTGCCAATGTTTTTACAAAAGGCACCACAGTTAGTCACTTATATTATAGAATGACTATAGTCTTTTGATCTGTTTTGACAATTCATGTCTTAGAGCAATTTAGTTTGGTAGGTTAGTGTTTGTCTTGGGCATTGTCTGTATCTACTTAATGATACCATAATTCAGTGTTTTGAAAATAAGATAAAGTAGCCTTTGTTGCATCTAAGGTAGAGACATTTGTCTTGGCCATTCAAGAGAGGGAATGTGTTTCAGTTTCAGTCACATTTACAGTCACACAGTCACACAACACAACAAACAGGTAAACAGTTTGTACAGGCCTGTGCCTACAGACCTAATTAGAGTTCATAATAACATGCTAACCTTGTGCAGTTTTTGGGGTGGTCTTTTATCAGTTGGTTGAAAATATAAAACTGTGCACTTTAACATTTTCCTGTCAGCTGTCTGATTTGCACTGCAGGAAGCAACATGCCTGCCTGGCCAAGGAAACGTGTCAGGATGTTGTGACACTGAGCTGATGTGATTTGACGTGTTTGCATGTGTTTTAGGAGCGTTGTTTGAAGTCGCCCTGTGAGAAGAAGAGTGCATTTTTATAGTATATGCTGCAGTTCAAGCAGTCCACCAGGATACGGGAAAGTTACAGGAAAAGGGAAAAAAGGGTGAAGAAAATCAATTCAGACCGAGCCACAGAGAGCGGAGAGATTGCATTGATTTATCTTCCACTGATATACAAAGCGATTTCTGCATCCTGCCCTGGGCACAATACATTGGCTCTACCAGCCCATAAGAGCTGGCTAGAAATAGTAAAGAATAGTTTCAGGTCTTGAGGCTAAACAACTAAATAAGAATAGACAAAAGTAAGCCACAGAGCATAATCGTACCTTCTATGATATGAAATCTGCCACATTATTACAACAGCTGGGTAAAGTAAGACTAAGGAACGTAAGAGTAATTTCTAAGATATTAGGTTCAAAATCTGACTAATTAGAAACAGGCAAGCTCATCCTGCTGCTTTTTAAAATTCTGAAGGAGTGCAGAGGACTCTGCTATCCTATTTTTTTTCACTTGATGTGCAATTCAACTAGATCATTCGCAGGTATAGTGAAAATAGTGTTTTTGTCATGTTTAGTGATTAGTTCTAAGTGTATGAAACGATATGTTGAAGTCGGATTGAGTCCACAAATCACCAAATCCCCTTTCTTGAATTTCAGCATTCGGGTGCCTAAGTATGAGAGGTCCTTCAAAGCATTTTGAAAATTTGCACTAATTTCTTATCTTCCACCAGAAAAAAAAAGCAATTTGAGACACATTTGTACAAAAACCATAGAGGATTTATCAACATTCAATGTGCGCTAATCAAATATTCCAGGTTTTGTTTTAAACTCTTATTCAACTCTTATTGAAGTCTTATTCAACCTTTTTGAGTGCTTTGTACTCTTGTTCTCTATAACAATCGGGCCATTTGGTGGTGTAATGCAATATCCTGTTTGACAGAGTTCAGCCAAGGTCTCTCCTTGTCAGGACTTGCATTTGACGCTTTAAACAGAAGTCTGTGACCCCACTATCCAGATGGCATGAAAGCCTTATTCGCTCATACTGAGGCTGTCTGCCCGATCTCAAAACAGAAAAAGATACTGTGCTTTGAGCTGATTTCAGTCTCTTTGTGCTTGTGTGTCAGTGTGTGCATGTGTGTGTGTGTGTGCGCGCGCCCATGTCTGTCTGTTGTGTGAAGAACTTCCCAGCTTAAGTCACTGTCACTACGAGCCGGCATGAAAGAGGCACAGGAACGGATAATACTCGAGGTGCTCGCAGCCTGACAGCACCTCTTATCTTAAACATCCGCTCGCTCCTCAAACAGAGTTCTCGACAAACAGAGCACTTTTCATGATTGGACTTGGAGGTGCTTTCAGGCGGCAGGATTTGTTTCGGGAAATGTTTGAAAATGTCAATCACGGGAAGCTCGGTGCCAGCACTAGACTTGGGCTTTTTTTTTTTCTCTCAAATCCCTTTCTGCTCCTGATTCATGGTAGGGTGCAGTGGAATCGATTGAATAGCACAACTCTTGCTCATCAGGAATTCAAAATAAGCTCATTGAAATGCAACAAATCACTGAATTGAACAAAATGACGCACATTCACAGACACTTTGAGCACTCATAAACTAAGCAGACTACCAACATATCCTTACATCAGTTATAATAATATTTATGCACTTATATAAACCAGTGTAAAGGTAAATGTATTGATTCTGATGAATCAATAAACTGAATATAGCCAATGCAATCCAAATAGCAAACAGACTATATTAATTCCTTGACGTTTTATCTCCAGTGGAGTAATGATGTGATGCTGAGGATGTAGACAGGCTCAGCCTTTCACCCATCATTTCCATTATTGAAAATCAATTAATCTAAATTGACCCACAGAATTGTTTCTTACAGAGGTGCACATAAGGCCAATACATTTAAATAGCCTTTAAAGTAGCCTCATTCCCATTTAAGATGCCATTGTGGTCTTTTGCTTGCTGTGCTTCATCAGTACATTTCCTACTCACTAAAGTGAACTGGTACACATATTTTGTTAAGTGGCAAAGGTGCAGTGTAATTTTCAGTAATTGTCATTGTTGAGGTGTTATTGTGTGTATCTCAGATAAAGCAAGCACAGAGAGTTACAGGTGTTAATGGTAAGAAATTATTGTGTGAAAATCACAGGCTGTGTGCAGATTTATGCATAGTGAAAGCACTGCAAAATGATACTGCTTTTGAAATTGTTAAATGACTGTCATATCGCCTCAAATGTATCTCTGCCTTTGAAGTCTAAAACAAACATTGCATTAATTTCTTTGAGTAGTTAACTTGAATGTTATTTGTATGTTATGATATGATATTATGTTATGTTTAATCCAGTAATAGGTATTACGTCAATCAACCACTTCGAATGGATGTACTAATCAAACTATTCAGTGTAGCAATATGTGGAATAAACATCTATTGTTAAACTTATTCAAGTGTCAACTTCTGTTCACTGAAGCTGTACCCACTGTTTTATACCTTAAGACATATGGCTTTATTGAGACAAAACAAGTGCATATGTCTAAAAAAAATATGTATCCGTATTCCAAAAATACTGCTAAAATAAGTCTTTGTGTTGCCGCTCTTGTCTGAGTGAGAAGCTTGAAGTCCTGCTCTGTTTACCTGCTGAAAGCTCCCTCCCACACTAGCTGTGCTAGCTGTACTGAAAGCCAAAAACAAAGAGATAACAGAACTTGGATGACCTCACGGTAGCCTACTCACACGCATAACAAAACGACAGCTGTTTGAGCTTGCTAGTAGTTCAGGAAAGGAGATAGGTCAAGGTGTTGGGAATGATTATTCATGAACAATTATCCTTTACAAACAACAAGAGTAGCATATTTGAGGCTATTTATTTTTCAGATTGACCTCCGAAAACGTTTTCATTGTAGCTTCAAAATTTTAATATTAGGAGTAACTTCGCATTCTCTTGTTTCTTTCTCAGTCACCCCTTCAATGAATCATGACATACCTTCTAGACACATATCAAGGTGTTTTTTTTCTTGTAAAAAAAAAAGCCAAGATCAAACACTTTACTGCCTGCCAAAAGTTGGCCTTCTCTTTGACAGCATCTCCATCACAAATTGCATTTCATCAAAAAAAAAAGAAAAAAATGGTCTTGAAAGGCAAACACAAGTTTCATTCAAGCGGTCTCCATAGCAACCTTTGATTGCCGCCTGATGTGGATTGAGCAGCAGAGCGATGGCCCTGTGATGGCATAATGAACACAAGGCGGTCACAGTGTGACACAGGGATACTGGGATTAAAGGGGTGTGTATGTGTGTGTGTGTGTGTGGGCTGGGGGGGGGGTTAGGAGTAGCCATACCTGCTGTTTTGACTACCTCACTGAATAATTTCCTGAAGATCCAGTCCGAGTAAACAGCAGCATCCCACTGCAGATAAGAAGAAAGTGACAAATGTGAGTTCGGAATCCTTCAATGTTTAATGGGTGCAAGTTTCAAATACTTTCTGAGGAAGCAAACACAACATCTAAAGTCTCTGTGAAAGCCCTAATTTGCTCCCATTGATTTATACAACTGTGAGGGTTCGTTTTACATATCTGTCGGATTAAAGGTGTTGCATATAAATCACCATACACTTACCATATATGTCAACATAATAAATCCTCTCTCATACCCTTCTTTGTATTATCATGTCTATATCTCATGTCTACCATCATATATCATCATATATCTGCATTTTCATCAGCATGAGCATCTCATACATAAACATATAGCATTACCACAGAGGCTATTTAAGGGCTGCACAGAATGACCACATGAGTGGCAAGCTGACCCCCTGCCAGCCTGAGCACGAACAGCACAGCACAGCTGTCCCTCCGGAGAAGCGTGTATTAGAGAGACCGAAGGGAAAAACACAGCTGTCCCACTCACCCTGGTTGGCTCTCTCTCTCTCTCTCTTTCTATCACCCTCTTTCTCCCTCTCTATTTCCCTCTCTCTTTCTTCCTCTCTCTGTTCCTCTCTCCCTCTCTATTTTCCTCTCTCTCTCTTTTACTCTATCTTTCTTTCTCCCTCTCTTTTTTCTCTATCCCTCTCTCTCCCACTCTCTCTTTCTTTCTCTCCCTCCATTGACGTCCCACTCACATAGCCCTTGCAGGCCCCTCATTTTTCCCCTCTATCTTTCTTTCTCCCTCTCTTCCTCTCTGTCTCTATCTTAATTCTCTGTCTCTCTCATCTTCTCTTTCTTTCTTCCCTCCATTGATGTCCCACTCACATAGCCCTGGCTGGCTCTTCCTATCACTCTCTCTTTCCTTCTATCTCTCTCTCTCTCTCGCTCCCTGCAGGTGATGCCACGCTGCGCTTGGCCCCTAACAGAGTGTCTCTTTTCCATGCTGGAGAGCCACACGACGGCGGAAACAGCTGCACTCATCGCAGTGCCCTGCAGTCAAATACCTCTCCCCTACTTCCTGCCTGGATGACCTGGCTCCCTGACGACCAGGCTTTGTGTAAACAGTGGGTCTTTTTTACGCTTGCAGTAGAAGAGAAGGATAAGATGGAGGTCTGTTCTGTATCTGATGGCTGGCTGCACAAGGGATGCCTTACTTTTTTAAACTTCAGGGATGAATAATAGTCGTCTCATAATGGGTTTCTGGTCCAGTCATCTGGAAATGTTCTATTACATTACTTTAATTTCAAGACAAAAAAGGTCACTCAATGTAATTCCAAACACTGTGGTTGGAGCAGTAGTCTGTGTAATTACAGTTCTCATACTTCTGGCCGCCCTGCAATTATGAATGAACAACAAGCTCTTTAGACAAGCTGTCACCTACATAGATTTCTGGCCAACCTGCAGTTAGGTAGAAAATGGGTACCCCAATTAATTCTATTTCTTTCATGTGCAGCCTAAATTTGAAGGTACAAAGCAGTGAAGTTGATGTGAGAAATATAGTTCTTTTGCCATGAAATGAATCAAAGGCTCACATACGAAAAGTGGTAAATAATTCAAGAGACTGCGGCTGCTTTATGTCTGAAGCAGTACAGAAATGATATTTAAGAGTTCACAATCTCACAGAGAAATTGCACAGTACAAAACAGTTACATGTTGTTCCGTGTGTTGCATTAAATATGTATATTATTCTTTAATTTGCAATCATTTCTCATCGTACTGCCGCGGTTGTTCTGTGGATATGGTTTCTATAAATAATGCAGCGAGTTGATTGGAAATGATATAGAGCCTTTTCAAGTACACATGATTGTGAAACACTGTTAAGTTTTTTTCTGAAATGCAGCCTGATTTAAGGGGCATATGTGTGGAGGTGGTAATGATAGTTGAACCTCAGCTCAGTAAGGAGTTTATGCCCCTCTAATGTGGCTTTTCTTTGTCTCAGTGAAACAAAACTACAATTTGAGATTAGAACAAGGCTTTCTAATATAGCCTGCTATCTCCTGTTTTGTATTCTTCACCTGCCATTGTTTTCACTTAGCCTTGGAGAGCGAGAGAGAGACAAACTCTGAGCAAGTGTGGAAGGAAGAGTGAACTTTCAGCTGCCAACTCAAAGGGAGGAGAAAGCTTAAGAGGCTGAACCCGTTGAGAGAGGATATTACGTGCCAAAGATAATTAAATGTGATGGTAAAATATTCACAAAGCCTGAAATTATACTGTAATGTAGATGAGAGAAACCCCTTGGATTAGCATTGCTGAATAATTTTTATGTTTTATCTGGCTCTAATTAAACAAGAGCGATGCACTCTTTATAATCATAATAAAATCCTTCCATTTATGCAGCTCTTCTGAAAATAACACAAGTGTGCTTTTCACGGTTCCACATCCATTTAATTTCTGCTGTTTTCTTCTCTATTTGATGTTTCATTAGAAAATAATGACTTTCCTGTGAAGAATGTCTTTGATATAGCAATTAACATGAACTTTCAAGGGAGAGAAATTCAAAACTCAAACTCATAACAATTTACTTATCTGAGGACATTTCACAATGTTTAATTTAGATCAGAATTGCAAGTTTCAAATAGATTTTGTAATGCCTTGTTACATACATTTCCCCTTATTCGACTAGAAATAATCCTATTATTTAGAAGCATTTGATGTGTTGCCAGGGCATTACCACATTCTCCCATTGTCCCTTTGCAATAAAATATAAAATACATTTGGTCATAAATATGCATAGGCCCATATCTGTGTTGAAGCCTGATGTTGAAATGCTTGTTGTTTGCAAAATGTGATTAGTTATTCTTTTGTGATTCTGTGATTAAAAAAATAGAACACAGTGATTAACCGTGCATTAACCTCAATGTCCTACTACATTACCAGTTCCAGATGACTCAGATCGTGTGGGTGTGCATCTGGTTCGCTATTAATCGCATCTGCTATTTTGTGTTTAATTATTTTGTTTTTCTTGATTTATTGAATATCCTGAAATGACACTGATTTAAACTGAACTAATGTGCAGGTGAATTAGTGAACTGATTAAAAGCAGATAACTAAAACAGAATGTAAAAAAAGATTTTAGAAACTAAGCAAAAAACAATGTTAAATGTTGAAACAAAGGCCTTTTTTGTGGAGCAGTCATTAACAGTATAGCATTTACACTACCAAAGACTTTCAAGCGTATGAAAGCTAAGGCTACTGTTAGTAATCCCATTTCATAGAAGATTTAATATCCCACAAATTTAATAACGTCATAATCTGCAGCCTTATTAATTGTGTTTTAGTATCAGCTCTGTGCTGGCTCACATCCTTTCATATGCATTCTGGCTATCTAGAGGCCATACTGAATCATGCAAAACAGCCATTATGCAGGAGAGCTTTAGCTCCTCTCTACCCAAAAGTCAGCAGTTGATTTTAGGGCTTTCTCTGCATGGATAAGTGGTGAAGATGCTTTGTGCCATATTCTACATATATATGCCCACAGTAGGACCCTACTGGTTCCACTTCAGAAATCTGTCTATAAATAAAAATCTTTTTTTTTCTTCTGTGCTACAGAGAGAGACTCCGAACAGCTCTCTGGTGCAATTACTGCATAAACATCTCCGACTGACAGCTTTTCTAAATCTCCATCAGCTAGACAGGCGGAGAAATATGCCAGTGTGTGTGCCCGGCGTAATTTATGTTCTCCGCCAGGCCGCGCCGGAAAAGTGCGGGGTGAGGCCAGACGACATGCTCGCTTGGCCAGCGAGCCCTCTCGCCGCTCCTCATCTGTCTCGTAAATCTGCTGCCGGAGGAAATAAAACTCGGCTGCGGGCAGCGGGCCGAGCCCCGAGCAGGTGGCATCTTCCATCATTCCCGCCGGACCTGCACCGCCGACAGACGGCCTGAAGGAGGTCAGGGGGAATGAGCTGCAGCAGTCAAACCTCCCCCATGCCACCCCCCCCAAACACACACACACACTCAGCCTCATTCATGGCATTGCTATCCATAACACCCCCCCCCCCCCCACACACACACACCACCACCACCCCACGCCTACACCATTGCTGTCCTGACGGTGCTTCATATTGCATCCAACTCTGGTATGTGCATGACAGTACATGTCAAAGGTGACGTGCTTCATTAAACTAAATTCCTTTAAACTTTAGCTAAATTTAGTGTATTTTTTTAATAATTAATTGGAATACAAGGGTAAGGAAGCTTTAAGCAAAAAAGAAATCTTTCCCATATTGACCAGTTCCAGACCACAATGAATCTGTCTTCTTTATATCCTCTTTGACACACAGCCACGCTGACTTCAGCTAACATTCAACAGACTTTGTCATCACATCAACCACACCCCTTGGCTCACTGATTGTCCCACCAGCAAATTGGCTGGACGAAGCTCTTTTCTATTAAGAGTTTCCAGACCATAATCCCACAGAAAACTAAGATGAGATATAGTCTGGCAGCGCCAGGGCTAATCTCCTTGCCCTTTTGACACACGACCAGGGCTTTAAATGCTGATTGATGAGCGGCCTCCCTAAGCCCGATGCAACAGCAGAGCACACAGCCATCTGGGCTTGGCACAGGCCGGGGAAATGAGGTGGAAATGAACGATCCTCTAATGTCTCCATATCCTCTGCTACACCCCCAACCCCAACCACCCCCACCTTTCGTGCCCTCGTTTAAACAAACATATGGGGTTGGTTGGCTACAGTGAACTAAGGGACCCGTTCCCAAAAAATATCGTTTCAGGGTACCCACAACACCAGTCCCATGTAGATAAGCCAAAATGATAAAAAAAAACTTCACTGGATTGACCTAAATCCATTCCCGTGTGTACAGACCCTTAGACTAGGGGTTAAGGTTTGGGTGCTGGACAGAGTATGACAGGGTTAGAGAAACAATACACAACTACACATTAAAACCTGCATCATTGTTTTAATCGGCCATCATTTTGCTTCATTTTAGCTGACTTTTGTAAATCAATGATGCCTCACTATTTATAGGCCTTTCAATGTCCCGTGGGCTATGAGACATTGTAGATGTACTGCTCCACAGGAACTTGTGCTACATTTGACTACAGTGGGCATAGATACTTTTAATCTCCATCACATGAAGTTCTGATTGATCTGTCATCCCAGTGTGAAATGCTACCATTCTAGGCAGATGGCAGAGTAGCTACTTCAGTCTTTCCCTTAGTCCACCACAGCATGGGGTGCTGGCTGGAACCAGCAGCAGACTGGCAAAAAGTCTTGCATCTTCTGACAGAAAACTCCCTTGAGCCCCATAAAATGCAGTTTACCTTTAAAATAGTGTGATAACTGGTTTGTTCAAGGGCCTCTATTCAACTTCAATCCACTGCTTCCCTTTCGGCATCCTTGTGGGGGTTTCATCTTTCACTCTGCAGGTTAAAATCCCTGGTATGTTAGCTATGCATGATTAAAAAAAGTGTGGTGTTTCCTATCAGACCAATTTTGTTTTCTTATCAGACCAATTTTGCATCTATTTTCCCATGATATCATGTCGGTGTCTGCATGACTAATATCCTTTTTCTGACGACAATATCCATCAACAAAGTAGGCCTATTCTTTCACTAAAGAACTAAAACAACAATAGTTAACAACAACTATGGGCAAGTTGTTAGGCTAGAATATGATATGTTGATTTCACTCTGATTGATTACACTCTGTGTAATGACAATAAAGGTGTTCTATTCTATTCTATTTCACTATGTTTACAGTTCATAAAAAGCCACAATTGTCAATGTTGCCAATACACGACACCACTTTGTAGACATTCATTCAGTCTTCCACATCTCAAAGCTCAGGATGTAATGGTAACTAACTTGAACTACTAAAAAAATAGTAATAGGCTGTATTTGTATTTTGCGAAATATCCCAAAAAGAAATAATGGGAGGTTCGCACAGTTCAGCTCCTGGGTGAAGTGTGTGGACCTACATGCTTCCTTTTTGGACATTTTTGGGGGTTTTGGGTGCAGTACCTTTCTTTGATGGATGTGCACACCGTTTTGACATTTTGATATACTGTGAAACGTGCAGCTTACTTGAGGTAAGATACATTTGATGTGATCATCTGAAAATTTGACAGCTCTTTTGGCTAACCCGCAACTAAAAGTCATTGAAAATGTGAAAGTCTGTGACCGCCATCTGCTGGGGAAATGGTATACGTGCAAGAAACGTCACTTCTTAGGAATTTGTTTCGGATGTTAACCTCGGCTCGGCATGGAACTTCCAGTGGTGATCGTGTTCAGTTTAAGCAATATTTTGGACGCACAGATTTTTTATTTTCAATCTTCACTCTACGACAGAAACTGTACTTACAACAATATGTGTTTGAATACGTGTTGAATCTGCATGCAAAAGCGGCTAGCGGCTTCATGCCCAAATTCAGCTGAGGACTCACGCAGTGTGCGTAGACTCTGAGCTAACGTTTAATGAGAGTTCAGCGCCGTCAAATCTTATAGGGAAGTGCTATGTCTCAAATGTTAAAAAATTTGAGGATGTAACCTGACAGAAGAATCAAGATCTTGTGTGTCGTCATGTTTTACTAGTCTTTAGGTTGTCAAGAAAATCGCTGTGACAATTATACTTGTGAAAACTTTAGGGTGGGGCAGAACACTCCCTGTTTAAAATTACTTGAAGAAATCTACGGTAAGTTGATGGGTGTGCATCGACCACCTTCCGCTTAACTTTGAGCAACCCTTTGGGAAAGAACTAGGATAGTATGTTTTTAACATGTGAGGAGAGGTGACTTTGTGATCCAATCCCTTGAGCACACTTTGCCAAATGTGTTTGCTACTTTATACCACGCAAATTAACTCAAGGTAATTTCACTTTAATTTCATTTCAGGGGCTTGATAACTTTGTGGATGCCTCGTAGTACCATAGCATGGCACACTTGTATGATACATGCTGACCATGGGCGATGACGCGCAGCTGTGGAGACGGCTGAGCATGCGCTCTGAATTGTAAACAATGAAACTGGCAGGAGCAGGACCAGCTGCTGACCAAACCTTTGTGAACTATTGCAGACATTTGGAACTTGTTTGGTCGGTAGCCGAGCCAACCTAGCTTCTGGTATTAGATTTTTATCATGACAATTTCTATTCAATAGATACTCGAAAAGATATTTCGAATGAAGGATGCTGCTTACTAACGATTCTGACTGTGGTATACCTTCAGCTAAACCACGCCGTTTTCAGTAGCCTGATCAGTTTCTTCACTCAGTGCAGGTAAATGCGCTTAAAGTACTGAGTCGTAGAACGTGCAACGGTGTATGACTAGAGTGGTTTGTGCGACCACAAATCTGTGGTGTCTGTTAGATAGGGAGTCAAGTCAAGCGGGTTTTATTGTCTCCATTTTATTGATAGGGAGCAAATTGGCACTGACCTCTAGTTTGCATTACTGATTCAGTTCCAGGTTACAACCACAGCTGTAAAACTGCACCATGGAGGAGATGTTGAGCACATTAAAAGCCCTCACCCCTGAGCAGCTGCGAGAGAAGATCTTAAGCGCTGGCTTGAAATGTGGACCCATCACTGGCAGCACACGGGCCATCTTTGAGAGGAAGCTGGCACGCTCACTCCTGGAGAGCCAAGCTGCGGAAGGTGGAGAAGTGACTCAGGCGGGCAGCCCTGGCAAGAAAGACTGCAGCGGTGATGTAGCAGATTCAGTCCACAGCAGTTCATGTGAGATCAGAAGCAGTGAGTCACATGAACAGAGACCCTCCTCCCTAGGATTAAACAGTCCACAGGGAGAGGAGAATGGGTTGTGTGACGGTCAGTCGTCTCCTGCGGAATCCGCCACCCATTACTATGGAGTTTGTCCACCATCTGACTCACCAGGAAGAGAAGGTGAGATACCATATTAATATGCTTACTGTGGAAGAACAGACATCCAGGACATCTTAACTCCTACTTGCAGTAAATAAACAAAAACAAAAACACCTAACTCTAATAGTGAGGATGGTAGTGGCTTACTTATACAGAGTGATGTGGGAAGATGAGTTTTGATGAGTGTAGTCTAGTGTAATGTTGTTTGTAAACCTCCTATAGGGACTATATTAATGATGTAATTAAAGACATCAGATGCAAAACGCTCTAAGTCTATTTGCGATGAATTGACAGAAATAAACAATTATAATTTTGATAAACTTTCTTATCAGCCCAACTCAAATTGGCTTATTTTGTTTTTTACTTGATCAGAAGGAAAGAGATTACTTTGAAATTATTATAAAAACAACTTACTTTTTCCATATTTCTGAAGATGGACTTAGAAGTTTTTGCGTCTGAACTTTTCAGTTAGTTTACACATCATTCTATAGTATTACTTGGATGGAACCAAGTCCAGTTGCACCTTCACCATGCACACTTATATGCCCTGCATCAATACTTCAGAGAGCAAAGAGAAAAGTAGATAATGGATTATAATCAGTAGGCTGGATTGAACACCAATTTAATTTCACAGGAATGAGGAGCCTATCCTGTTTCCTTGCCTTCATCTCGTGTCTGAAATTTTTTTTAAGCAGTTATGTTTGCTCTGTGTCATGGCACTGTACCCTGATGCAACATCCTCTGTACACTAGTCTATAGTTGTTCTTGACTCTGACTAATATGATGTTTTTCTCAGATGTCCTCCATGTCTACACCGACAGGAAGAAGGCTTTGGATGCTGTTGTGAGAATGAAAGGTGCCAGGTTTAAAGTCTTCTCCTGTAGGGAAGATGCAGAAAAGTTTGCCAAGGCCACCAATGAAGGTCCATCACCATTAAAGTCTCCAGGAACAAAAACACCTGTGACACCAGGAAGTGTCACCCCTAATGGTATGTTTTTATCTTACTGTGAAATAAAAGAAATATATATATGTTAATAAAAATTAGGAAGATACATTTTTAAGTGTAAGTATGGTAACAGACAAGCTGTGGTAATCTTTTCTTCCCCAGGCCAGTTATTCAACTTTACTCAGAAATGACAGGAAAAAACTGACCACTGTGCATGGGACTGCCTCTCTCCGTGCCCCACTATATCTTACCCAGACCCCACCATAATATATCGTATCATACTACATGCTACCATATCAGCCACCCCAAGCTACCATAGAACCTCTGCTCAATATTGTATTTTGCTACAGTACTATGGTCAGGGAAATTTATGAAGGCTTTGGATTCCCCAACTAGAATTTCTAGCAACCAATCAGCAAATACAAATTGAAGGCAGAACAAATAGGTTTTGAAGTTCAAACAAAGTGCCCACCCAGCACAAAGCAAATGTAAGCCTACAGAGTGTGTCCAGACCCTTTGTATGAAGGGAAAGAGTCTGGTCCACCAGGCGAGGCTGTATTATCCTTGATGCACATTTATATCCTTTGAGTGTTTGTTTTATTTTCTAGTGCTTGCTTTTAAGCGTCTAGAGTTACTAGTAGAAGTACCGGTATTTTATTTTATTGATTTTTTATCTCTTTAAATTTTAGTTCAGGAATTACATCTTGTTTTTGTTGGCACTTTATAGCCACGGTAATGAGACCTTTTACTCTTTTCCACAGCTCTGAACGTTGAGAAGGCAAATGAATTTAAGAGTCCACGCACGCAAGACCTAACTGGAAAGCTCCGGAAAGCTGTGGAGAAAGGAGATGAAGAGGCTTTCCACCAGCTGGTTTGGGATAACCCACGATACCTCATTGGGTCAGCAGATAATCCCACCATTGTGCAGGTCAGATTCTTCTCCAGACAGTATAGCATATTGTTCCCTCGGCATACTCCCACAGTCTCCTATGGACTTGAATGGAGATGTTCTGAGTAACATTACCTTAGTCAATGCAGCAACCTTGGATAAAAGATAAGAAACTTGAGCATCTGTTGTGGTGTGATCCTTTACTTTTCACTTTTTGACCAGTCTTCTACCATGAAGCACAGCATTGTTTTTCAGTGCTGAGGTGGAATTGTCTTTCCCTTCTGTGTAAGGTCAGACCATTTGAATACTTTGAGAAATGATATATCACAGCTAATACAATAACACAGTACTGTGCTTTTCTAGGAGGGCTGCCGGTACAACGTTCTGCATGTGGCTGCAAAAGAGAACCAGCCACGGATGGTCCAGCTGGTCCTGGAGACGCTTGAGAACCCAGGTTTTCTGCGTCTTATGTACCCTGATGACCAGGAGGCTATGCTGTGGCAACGCATGGATTACATTGTGGACCTGTACCTGAATATGCCCGATAAAGCAGTGAGTACTTAACTGACTTGTAGTCAAATTTATTTGATTTGTTGTAAATTCAAGTACTACTAGCTAGTTCAGAATCCCAGTGCCCACCCTAAACCCCTCTACCCTCAATCCTCAAAGACTTGTGTAAGGGATAGCAGTCCATGAGGTGACCATTTCAAAGGAAATAATGGCGAGGTGGAGGCAAAGGACTCCAGGGATTGCCTCCGTCTCCCACTTGTCTCCCGTTTGTATTTAGAATATCATTTTATCTATAACTTTACAGAAAATAACCTATTATAGCTACCGTTAAGGGGGGAAAGTACAGTGTGATATGATACAGTTGTTATGATTACCATTCATAAGCGAATTGATATCATAGATAATCAGGAATCATTGTGAAGGTGGAGGGCTTAGAATTAGGGCTCACATTAGCATTCAGCCTGGGTCTTTAGAATACGAGTCGTGCTGTTTTGTGTATTGCTTTCAGAGATCTAAAGCTTTTCACTGACATTAATTCTTATCCTTATCTGATGAAAAAAGCCAGCCAAAGTGAGTTGCCTGAGCCGCCAGTAACAGCACGTCCTTGTTGCCATTTCCACAGAGCAATGAGACGCCGCTCCATTTTGCCTGCAAGTTTGGCTGCCCAGAGGTGGTGAATGTGCTCTGCTCACACCCAGCCATTGACAAACACCACAGGAACAAATACAACCAGAGGCCTGCTAGTGTGAGTAGGACTAGACATGTTTATCTCTTTCCTGTGCTCAATAATCCATCAGTTGTTGATTTAAGGGGTTCTGGCGGTGTAGTGAGTGACTAAGGAACTTGGCTGGCTTGCAGTGCAGTGGAGTGCATGGACAAGGCAAGGCAGGTTTATTTTATAGAGCGCATTTCATATACAAAGGTAGTTCAATGTAATATACAAAAATAAAAGATTGAATTACAGTAATTCAGTAATACAGAAATACAGTAATACAGAAAATATAAAAATATGATAAGAATTAAATCCTTAAAGGTATAACATGATTATATAAAAGTAAAGGTGTACTGCATGTATGAATAATAATAATAATAAGACACATAGGTATTAAAAGTGAATCACTAGAACGCATCTGAGAACAGCTTGGTCTTAAGTCTAGATTTGAAACTGTAGTGGCATGTCCTTGTATCATACCATCTCATTACACGTTATGGACATGACAAAAAAAGTTAATTTCTGTGGAATTGCCCATATACAGCGGTGAAAATAAGTACTGAACACGTCAACATTTTTTCAGTACAGGTATGTCTGAGTAGACTACTGACATGAAATTCTGACCAGACATTAGTATTAATCCAAGAAATTCACACCTGTGAAGAAATCAGACGTTTAAAGCCCAAAAATAATGTTATGTGTAATAAAGTGAAATGGCAGGGGGGAAAGTATTGTAACACCGCAGGAAAAAGCAGTAAACCAAGGCCATAAAAAGCAAAGATCTATCTGCAATGTATGATTAGTTTGAAGGTCTTTTTACCACCCTTGTGTGTATTATAATAGCCAGCCAGATTAGTACATTTTGGTGGGCCACAAAAAGGATTTTCAGTACTGAGTAATGGTGTAATAATGTCCCATGTTTCATGGTGGTGAAGGCAAAGATGCCCTCCCAGGACATCTGCAACCTTATTGTTACTGTAACCATTATGTGCATGTGGAAAGAGCACCACTCTACCGTCATACAGACACTCACAGGGGTTCCTTGCAGGTTTTCTATTCAGGGAGTCAGAGAGATAGTTAGACGTGTAGCTCAAGAGCCAAGGACCGCTCAAAAAAGCTCAATGAAGACTTGGAGGCAGCAGGGAAACTTGTTAGAGAGAAAACAATACACACTGTATGACACCACCATTGCCTCCATATGGGCATACGCCATAATACTCCATTACGGAAGAAGAGAACATTACACTTGTTCAAAGTTTCCCACAATGCATTTAGACAAGACAAGAAATGCTGTGACATGGTAGATTAATAAATGATGGATGTACTAAATGGAAGATTTGGAGGAGAAATGGCAGTGAAGTACAGTACATTGCCTATTGTATCCTCTGTAATAAATACACCTGCTACCTCCAAGTCCTGGAAATCTTTCTGAGTGGTCCTTGGGTATTCATCTACTCATCTGCCTATCCTTTCTGACTTCCTGAATGGTTAATCTACAAGAAATCCTTTGCTTGCCCGATTGACATTGGAGTGATGTTCTTCCGAGTTGCAGATATTGGCCCCAGTGGTGCTTAGTAGAAGAGTTGGGAGTTTCATTACTATGTATCAGCAATAATAAGGTTGCAAGTGCCTGGTGAGAGTTTTTTTGTCTTTACTAATCATGAGATCTTACATAGCACCTTTGAGACAAAAACCTGTTTGTAGTCAACTAAAATCTACCGGGCTGAAGTTTATATGCACTGATGGGAGGCATAAATACCTTCAAACTACTTATGGATTTAAGATGGTTCCATACCTTTCTGTGCCTTAATTTACAGATTTTTCTTGGTGTGTTTCCCCTGCCATTTCACGTTATTACACACAATATTATTTGGGGGTTTAAAGTTCTGATTTCTTCACATGGATGGACTTCCTGTGTATACTCTCCTGTTCAATACACTCAATACTTATTTTTACCACTGTATATACATACTACATATATATGTACTGTGTGTTTGTATGAGTTGCTCCAGGAAGACTGCCAGTTATAGTTGGTGTCTCAAGTCACTCTGGATAAAAATGTCAGCAAACTGCATAAATAAAATGCAGCCTTCTGAGAATCACCACTCCATACACTATCAGCCTGTAACTGTGCTGTGTTTTGTGTGTGAGAGAAGGGGTGAATGTGAGTGGGCGAGGCATGAAATTGCAAAGTGCCTTGAGTGCTCAGAGAAGTAGAAAAGCGCTATGTAAATGCAGTCCGTGTTACCATTTTACTGGGCTTTTACAGGTGATTTGTGAAAGGAAAAATAAAACCAAAGAAACGAAACGGAGGATCACCGAATACTTGGAGGGTAAGCAAAGATTGGCATCAACAATTGTGTTTCACAGTGGTTACATAAATGCCTGACCCTCTTCTCTCCTTCAAACTCAGACCGCTTTTATGTGCCCTTACTGAGGGCAACAGACAACACTCTGCAGCCTGTGATTGGTGGCCCATGGTCCCCTGGCTCAGGACAGATGACTGAACAGTCACTGGGGCATGGTATAGCGGGAACACCCAGAGATCCTGGAATGACCGTCACTGCTTTTGCAGGCCCTCTGAGTTCTTCAAAGGTACCTTTTCTTTTTTTTCTTCTTTTTTTAAGAAGTGAGACTTTTTTGGTTCACGATTGGCTCTCCATAAACAATCAGTGAATTGTTCTGGTATTTGATGAATGCTTTGGATTTTCCTGTGTTCCCGCAATCCATAAGCGTCTTGTAACCTGAAGTAGCTGTGTTTAAGATTTCTGAGGATTTTAAGTGTTTCATTCCATTAAAAAACAATAAAAGCATTTAAATGATTTTTTATAATGTTTATATTATAATTATTATTTATATTATAGTAAATATTTATTGAACCTAGTCAAAGTGAAGTAAATACAGCGTGTAACTTAAGTGTATGAGGCTTCAGTTTAGAAATCACTTTTCAAACATTTCCACACTAGAAATCACTTTGCTATACTTATTAGTGCTTTTGAACCCTACAGGCAGAAGAGTTCCACAAATTGTGGAAAACCCCACCCAGAAATCGGGCCAAATACTTTCACGACATTCTGAAATCTGATCCAGAACGTGGAGCAGAGCGGGTTGGAAGGTATGGACTGATATGCTAGGAGCTTACAGGGCATGAGACACTGACTGGAGTAGTAGTAGATATGATGTTCCTATTGGACAGACAAAAAAGTAAATGCAGAAGAAACACGTTTTTCAATAAAGCTGTTATGATTTTGCAACTAACACTGCACACCAACTATGTGTGGATTTGGCCATTTTGCAGGGAGTTGGCCCACGAACTTGGTTACCCCTGGGCTGAGTACTGGGAGTTTCTGGATGGCTTTGCGGATCTGTCTGTGGAAGAGGGCCTGAGCGTGCTGGAGGCTTATTTGAACTGGAGGAGCAGCAGGACTGCCCAGTGGGAGTCGGAGAGGAAAGATGTTGACAGCAAAAGGCGAGCTACCACCACGGCGGTGGAAACAGCAATATCCTCAAGTAAGCTGTGTTTCAGATAACTGCTGGATCGGTTTAAAAAAAAAAAAAAAAAAAAAAAAAATATATATATATATTTTTTTTTTTCTAGCACCTAGACTTCGTTTTCTCATTCATCTCTCTCGGCTCTTACAGAGAAACTTGATGCGCTGCCTGAATGCAAGTCTACTGAGGATGGTGCAGACAAGGAGGGTCGTTTGCCTGAGGACAACGACAGAATAAAGAGAGAGGACCTGAGTGAAACTGCGCAAACTGTCAGAGCCCCAGTCTGTAACTTAATGCAGAAATTTGACAGTGTCTCTCCATTGGGCAACTCTGCCAATGCCTCACAAGACAAGAGGGAAAAAGAAAATGCTGGGTTTCCCGGATTGAGAGACTTGGACCAGTCAGATTCAGGCATTGAAGGCCTGGACCAATCAGGATTGGGTATGACTTGTTTGGACCAATCAGCATCTGATGCAGAGGGTCTTGATTTGAGTGACCCAGGCTTCTGGAGAAAGTGGCAGAAGAAACAGCACCCGGACACATTGGATGACCAGTCCGTGTCAGATGAGTACCTCACAGCAGACGAGGGCACTGGTTCTCTCCCAGAGAGAGTTGATGACCTTGGCACCTTTCGCCATGAAGGCAGAAGAAATAGATGCAATTCAGGTTCCACCTGTTCATCATATAAATCCATACAGAGTTCAGGTTGGGATGCTTCAAGTGACCAGAGCCTGTTTTTTGAGGGGTAAGTATGTTTGTGAGGCTATTTCTAACCCTCATCATTATTATTCGTTTTAATTTCCCCATTTTTTTTCAGCAATTCCCCAACCAGACTGGACAATGAAGTGCTCTTAGCAGTGGAAAAGATGCATATTAATGCTGAGAAATATCCCTGCCTTGCAAAGTGGAAGAGCGTTGTTGAAGTCTATCCTGCCAAACAAAGGCAAAGGTAACAGCAAACTGTCATTCAGTTTCATTGTGTTAAATATAGATGTCGTAACAATTACGGAGATTCTCTGAAGGCATCATTCATCTGCTTTCTAGTAAAAATCCCTGATTCATAGTCATGTAAAATTTGTCAACAATGTTAACTTTTTAAACTTTCATGTATTGCAAACAAGATGTAAACTTTGTCTCAGTTGTGGTTGTAAAGTTTTAGTAGTTTTGAGGTATCCTTGTGTGGGTGAGAGATTGTGCATTTGTTTCCTCCCTCACTTTCGGTAAAGGTCCATTCTCTGCTCTTCTATTTTTAAGAATATCGCTAAGACATGGTTTCATTTCATTTCGTTTCGTTCTTTTTTACAAGTCAGTATTATTATTATTGAGATGTCATGTTTCAGTGCATGCATTATCATGTGTGCTCCGAATGGACAGTGAATGTCAATCGCTCTTGTTTTTGAAGATGGCCTCACAGCCCTTCCCCAAAACGGTCACAAGATCCTCTGTCATCCACCCCCCTTGGCAAGACAACTCCATGGTTTAGCAGTCCAATCTGGCTACGCCGTCCTGGGATACTCTTCCCTGCTTCACCTGCCTACAGTACTCCTGGCAGACCTCCAGGTGGGAAACACTAACTTGGTGCCTTTCATGCGCAGTCATCCATGCATTGCTTATTCTGAAATGTTCATTTTTCTTGGTTGTCATACAACTGTTTTTGAATTGCTAGCTGGTGAGACAAATTGCAAGCTTTTGTTCATTTATATTCGACAGTCAATTTGAAATATGTCTACAGAGAGTTGTAGCACATAGTGGAGGCGTTTCATTGCTTATCTTGTGCTTGCATGGGCTCAATACAGCCACGATGGGCAGATTTGACATTAAACTTGGTCTGGATTTTAATGAATATAAAATGGATAAAAAAATGTATACAATGGGCATGAAATTGATTGACATAATGTTGATTGCTGCATGCCTCTGTAGGTGTGGGCCCCACTGCCGGGAATCTGAGGAGCAAGATGCTGAGAGATGGGAGTGCGTCTGTGTGAGAAGCCATCATTCATGCAGCTCAATAGAGATGAGAAGTTGTATCGTATCGCAGCTTCTGCAGTGCCTTTTATATAATGCAATGCACTTTCGCAGTTATTTGTAATCAACTGCCTCACTTTATGTTACGCAATGCTGAACACTAATGTGCAAAATATATTTTATCATTGTTTATTTTAACTGTGTTTTTAAAATGTTGTATTCACTGATATATTTGTGCATTTTAATTGTTTGTTGCTTTTTAATCTTATCTTATGCTGTCAAGCTCTTGTCAGGAAAAATAAGCATTGAATGCTTTTTCATATTCAGATATAAATGAAATAAGATTTTTTTAAAAATAAACCTGGTATACTGCGTCATCCGTTTCAGTCTATGATTTTTCTCGATACTGTGCACGTTGCTGCAAGTTGCTTAAGCGACCTCTAGGGGGAGAAGAACCTAAATGAGAATAGATGGTAGCGCTCATGTTATCGTCAGATTCTTAAATGATCATGTGAGTTTTATTTGAATGTTTAATAAACTAGACCTTGAGGTTAGGACAGAATCCTGTTACTCCTTTGCAGCTCTGGCTTTGACACTCTTGTACCTAGGCAGAAAATGTGCATTATTCCCAGTATTTAAGATGAAAAAAATGTGTGAACAGATCCTCAGCATGCTGGCAGATTTAAGAGAGGTTTAAAGCCACATGCTGAAAAAGAGGTCTGTACAGAAAGTCAAACTTGCATTTGCAAATATTACGTCACTCATATGTTTTGAAAGAATGAGTCTTGATGCACGGCCAATAGCCATCCCAGCGCTACGTTCTTGGTGGAGATTGTGGGAATCACGTCATTAAAATCATGGCTAATTTGAATGAAAGCTCCTCCCTAAGACCTACTGGTGTAGTTACTTCGCTGAGATGAAATGACAGGCTCTCTGGACTCCACTTATAAAAGAGAGTAAATTCGACCTATTTGGATATGGGGACACTTGGGAACATTTGGTGGAGTCGGTGGATATTTAAAATCACTTATTGACACAGTGTCTTTGCTTGGATAAATGAAGGAATGGTAACTTCAAAATGCCGGCTTGCGCTGGAGAGAGATGCAAACCCAGCGCCTACATACCTGTGGCCACCGCTGCGTGTCTTTTGGTGGGATCCTCAACTTTATTCTTTGTGTTCACGTAAGTTTTGCAGTTTATTTTGTGTAGATGCTACCAGATGCTGGATATACTGCCTCTGGCAACAAGCCAACATCTGTAGTTTGTAACATGTGTAGTAGATCTCTGATCTCTGTCAGATCACACTTGCCATGTTAGATGACAATATTAATCGGTCCGACATGTACAAGCACACGCGCGAACGAAAGGTATTTCAAAACGAAGGTTAAAACGATTCAACTTTGAGTCTAAAGTCACTGAAAATGTAAACCACTCACTGTTTTTCTCTTTGGATAATGAATGATGACAATGGTTTGGGGTTTTTCAGCACTCAAGTAATACCGTGTCTGCCCACATTACGTTCACTATGCTGGACACACGCACGCTCAGTGTATCAGCTTTTCCCATATTCACTTCTGGCCTGAAATGGGGTTTTAACACAACTAGGACATGATCAGAATGGGGCTTGGGATTGCCGGCCCTGACACATCCAGCTGTCTCCAGTGGGGGCTTTTGTGCGCCAATGAGGTGCTTCTCTCAGCATTTGAGTTCAGGCCTTTAAAAAGTGCGGTCAAAAGCAGAGGGGTGCACCAGAATTCACCCGATGAATGCGAAACAGTGACAGCTAAAGCAGACGTGTATTAATGCATTGATTCGTATTCCAATTAGCTAACAGGAAATTAGGAGTTAAATATCTTACAAATTACACTGGTTATTCATAGCTAATCACAACTGTTTAATTAAATGCCAGTGAAATTGAACTGTGAGGGATACACATGATTATGTAGCTTTATTTTTAAGGGAGGGCTCTACACACACCACCAACAGACTATATCAGCAGCTGTGCTATCAACCCAGTGACCTCTGACCCCCCCCAACCCCCACCCTTGCCATGGCTGTCCCAGTTTACCCCCTCTGTCCACGCGTTGTGCCCAGACCAGCATAGGTCCCATTAATCAGCAGATGGGCAGGCTGCTGCTGGAGGATTAGGATTTTCAGTGCCTCTTGATTTCCCCATCTGGAATGGAGAAGGGGGGTGCCAGTCTTAGAAACTTCCCCAGGGAATAGCCGCTGTCGTCGGGCTTGGACCCTCCTCCACAGGCTGCTGTCTGTGCCGCCACTGGTGGTGGTGGAGTTGTTGCGCTGTTGAGGATTGTTTCTGTGCACCCTCCACATCTGGCGCACTGTAAAAAGGAGTAGATGTTAAGGCCACCCTTAATCCTTGAATGAATTTGTTAATGGTAATCTTAATGCTCATAGTGGTTTAGGGGAATGTTGTGTTCAAGCTGGGTGTGTATAAAAGTGCAAAGATACACCCCTATCCTTAAAAACCAGTCAGATGTGAGCCTCACCCCCCCCCCCCCTCCCCACTGCCCCCCTTCCCTCCAAAAAAAAAAATCACTCCAAGTAAAGGGGCTTGTATTAATACTGTAGATATAATGACAACACACTTAATAATCTGTGTGTTGTTACCTGTAGATGAACAATTTATCGATTTGCAGTTCACATGTAAAAGTCATTCGATGTTTTCTAATTGTAATTACAATACCTCAAGGGCATTTTCAATTAAACTTTTAAATTTTGTTAAATTAAAATTTGTGTGGCTTTGGAAGTATAAAGTTTTTCTCACTCAAAGCTGCTCTAAAGAGAATGGGGGTCTGAACCCCCCACAGGGACCAAATTGGATTGAGGAGTATTAGTCAGTGATCATCTCAGGCTGAATTTAGCTGTGAGGAGTGGACTTATGATGTGTTTGATGTATCATATCTCCAGTGTCCAGCTATGCCTGCATAGCTTTGCCTGCCTGGAAGCACACAGATTAGTGTGCCTTGAGTTAAGTTAGATGCAGTTTCCACGGTTGTAGTTGGGCCACTTATGGGGACGACGTCTGATAGAAGTTGACAGATTTGGGGTCCATTTGTGATGCCGTGATAATGTGTCACCACATTATAACACAGTTACCACATTTGATAGTTTTTATAGCTTAGGAATAGCCTGGCCACTTGATTATCTACCTACAGTGCTAGTCTGGATTTGATCCCATTGAGCTTGTTGTCTCAGAAGGTTGTCTCATTTTAACCTGTCCAATCAGGGAACAGAGGGAGGCGAATGCAGAGCTAGAATGCTACCAGTCAAGGCAAGCTATCAGTCAGGGTCTGATCCAATCTTTTTGAACCTAAACACTTCAAGCAAACAGTCGAATCTTACTACCAAATGTCCAGACCCTCTGTATGAAATGAAAGTGTAGAACGAGGTCTGGTTTTATTACCAGGCTAGCTTAGGAATTACATTGAAGCAAAATTACCTCATGTTTGTGCAAGTGAGAGTCTCTTTCTAAAGTTGTGCCCAAGTTCTCATCAGAGACTTGAAGAGTTTTTCTTTGATCAGTTAATTCCATGTAAAAGATGCCGAGTGCCTTTTAACTTTAGAGTTAACAGAACAGCTTGATTATCCAAAGAAGTTACGTACCTGAAGGCTGTTTTTCTTTGCTTTGAAGAAGAGATGGTGGAAGCATGGTGTAGAATCCTAAACTATCTCATTCCCACCATATTAAACAAATTTGATGTGATTGTGAACCTTCTTAAAACCTTATGGATGAACTTTACAGCTGTTCTGCTAGAGCAGGTATAAGTAACTTTTATTTATATTGCACATTTACAACCAAAGTGCTTCACAATAAAATGAATAAATTACAACACCAGTACCACCAGACAAAACAAGACAAAATACAAAAAAAAAAAAAACAAGATCTCCATCCCAAATTCCCCATAAACTCAGAGGGTGTTGAACTTTCAGCAAAGTTTTAACAGTAAAAGATGTTGATTTCAGTAAAGTTTTAACAGTAAAAGACGAGTGAGTTCAAGTGGTAAGCTGTTCCAGAGACATGACGGCTTGTGGACACTAAAGGCTTGGTCACTTTTCAACAGAAGACATGAATGGGGGACAATCAGACATCCTTGGGGTGCGGATCTTAGGGGTGGTGATGGGGCATATGGGCTCAGCATGTAGAGTGAAGCAGTGATCTAACCTATCCCAAATATATTAGTGCTCTTTATGGACCTAATAAAACCCAGTTTCTGTGTATGCAGTAACTGCATAGAAGACACCTTGACACCCTTAACGTTGTACTTCAACCCCTAAATAGTTTGAACTTTCAGTCGTGTAACCTTTGGGAAGAAGTCTTTTGTTCCAGAAAGGTGTAGGTCATACTAATTTCAGTACTTTTGCACTGTTATGAGCCAAGGAGAAAAGGGCTTGACACCATAATATCACTGGAGCTCATCATCATTTATGCTGGCAAACTACAAACACATACACAGAAGCTGCACAACAAACAAGATTAGAAAAAAATATTTAGGCCATGTGGATAGGCCAGGAAATCTGGACAGCCAAGCAGAAAATCATTAGACTGTGGTTTAGTGTGGTGTGTGAATCCCATGCAGTGTTCAAAAGGTCTGGCTTTGATTTCTGAGCTTAGGCTACATCTCTGTGTGGATTTACACTGCAACCCTGCTTTGACAAGACAATAAATGGTACATACTATAGACAAAATGTTCTATACATTTGAAGTAATTTGTTAGTGCATGGATATTAATGATTTTTCATGTAGATCACTGGTCTGTAGACCTGGACTGACATATTTCTACATCTATTCTACCTTATGATATAAATTGCTGCGAAGTTTAGAGCCATCTTGAGAGAATGATGCAATATTGAGAGCCATCTTGAGAGCATGATGCTCCTTCTGAGAACCCATGATAACATTTTAGGATTCATCCCCCAAATGGTAAGTGGTAAATAATAAAAACCTCAGAAAGAACTAAAATGACACAACACCCAACATGCAAACATTTTCAATTTCATTTATAATATTATATATAAATTATTTAATTATTGATTAATTCTGCAGCACACGGTGGTCAGCAAGCAGTATGGGAGAGCTGTCTCAGTGTGCTTAACAGAATGCAGTTTTCCTTTGGAGTGAATGGTTAATTACAGACAGGTCCTCTTGGGTATGGGCGGAGACATGCTGGCTAGGCAGTCTGTCAGAGAATAATTATTACTCCAGTTAGTCTAAACACCAGCTCCTATTGTTACTCTCTCACATCTGCAATAATTGCCCTTAGGGGTGTACATCCATCCAATAGACAGGGCCCTTTTCAAAGGAAAACTGGATTGGACTCTAAAGCAGGCCATTTAAAGATGGAAACATTTCAGTAAGCCCCAGAATGGCACTATCTATATATACAGAAACCCAATAGGGTGGTGCTATAGCATATCTGAGCAATAGCAGAAGCATAGCGAACGACAGTGTTTGTTTTTTCACTCCTGTGGTCATTAAAGAGATCATAGAATGGATGAATGCAGTATTATACCCTGTTTTCTGATGTTAAAATAGAATGCATTCAAGCTTGATTTAACAGAAATAAGCCCAAATGCAGTTTTACAAGCCTAGTTACCATCTTATATTTAGGCTGGGGATTGAAATGGTCCGTTTTGGCTAGATGTCACCCTCTTTAGCAGCCACAATTGAACTATAGTTGAATTTGCGTATGACTCAGTCAGGCTTTGTTCTAATTCGCCCATTTTTCTAGCTCAAGATTTACATATGAAGGAGGGAATAACCATGTGTAACATTCATGACAGCTCTGTGTCCATGCACGCGCAATCTGATATCACCAAGTAATTATTGTTCCAGGAACAACCCAAGTTGTTTGTCCAGGACTCCCATCATAGCCAACCAATTAGTGGCTGTTTTTGAAAGTGGTGTCATATACAGCACGCCGTAAAGAACTGTCTATGGGAGATGGGATCCTTTCAACAGCTTTTTTTAAGGCTCATTTAAAAGTACATTTTCAGGGTGTGGGATATATTTAATGAATAATTGAATTTACAGGACATGGTAGATGCTGCTTGATGCTGGGTTGTAGAGTTGGCTAACGCTAGCCGAAGCCAGTATTGTTAGCCAAAGCTAGCCAAAAGCTAGTGTTATCCTCACTGCTCATTTGAATGACATCAAAACCAACAAGTGCCATCGTTTGGTATGTTTATAATAGAAATTCTGGACTAACAACTTGCAATGAGGCCTACTTGGTGATGTCAGCTCGTACGGCCATGCACAACCTCTCCTAATTCAACAAAGTCAAAGTAAAAACGGCTTTCCATTCTATGGCTGATCAAAAGTGATCATGCAGTTTAGATCTGCCTGGAAATTAACTTGGGTTTAAAAAATATTTGAACCAGAAACATTAGGCTCTGAAAGTGCAGCCACACCTTATCAGAGGCATTTAACGTTCCACCAGAATACATCTCAATGCTCAGAATTCTCTTAATCCATACAACCAGAAATCTAAAACTTCAAAACTAATTGGAAATGACTGATTTAATGTCTGACAATTAAGTAGCCATGCTGTGCCATTGTTCTCCTTCTTTACGTCTAACGTGGAAAATGTAGTGCATGGTATAATTGCCAACAGTGTCACTGACATTCAATTACATTGTTCATTTCATCTGTAAAAATCCTCACATATTTGACTTCAAAGGACGACCAATGAACAAAGTAGCTATTCTACCAGGAGGACCACAGGATATTATACCGTTATAGGTCCCTTGCCTTCACTCTGTGTTGAATATTAATGGCTTATTCTGCTTCATCTTTATTCAACAGTGGTTCTGTCTATACAGCAAAACTATTTCATCCACTGTATAATGTTTAGCATGTATAGTATATGGGAGGAAAATCGAAATATCTGTGATGTTAATGAACTTGTGAAAAGGTTGCAAAAGTTGGACTAGATAGATCAAGCATATGACAACTTAGTGCAGTCTCTGTGGAAAGTAGGTCAAGGTCAGTGCCTTGTAGTCTGCTGGAAGCAGAAAGATCTTAGAACAATACTGTGCAGTTTAGAAGCCTGTGTAAATTACAGATTTATCCTGAGGTACTGAATTGGTAAGTCAGTCATATGAAGGAGCAATTATGGAACTAACCTTGAGAGTGCCTTCAAGTACAGTAGATGCCAGTAAACATTTGCACTAAACCAAATGTACAGCGACAATATGTATATATATGTTCTTTCTGTTAGCAATTCCTTTAGACTAACCTTTGAATGGATCATGAGTTAAATGACACACTTTTCTTTATGAGTTTCTCTCTGAGTAACACAAGAACTAGTTGGATTTATCCCATTTTCCCTATTTCCCTAACAGGCAAAGATCGGACATACAGCTAAAAAAACCTACTATGTACATCTTAATTCAGCTCAATAAAACTAACTACAAATGTACAAATAAGTCTTTCAGCCTATCCACTCTGTCTGTGGTGTAGGTATATGCATGAGTTCATTGATTTGCTGTTGTAAATGATTTTCTATCATATGAAATCCCCTCAGGAAAAATATATCTGTCTGAGTCTGTATTTCACAACTGACTGACATTGTGAGTTTGTGTCTTCATATCTTGCTGTGGACGGATGCAATAGAGTCTCTCAGTGTCCCCTCACTCCTCGGCCGTGGGCCTGTGAAGTCCATTATGCAGGCTGGAAGGCAGCTTACTTTGGTAGAAGATTTAATATGCTCTCGCACTACTGTGTTTCATCAGCGAGCACGGCTTGTCTTTGTGGCCTTGGCCGGTTGGCCAGCCGACCGGCCAGCGATGTAATGAACTCTCACTACTGTCCAGATGGTCAGAAATCAATGTTGGTCAGGTTCTGTGGAAGCGTAATCTCCTTTTGGTAAGAAATCGTGTTCTTAAAGGGGAAGAGTGCCGTGGTTGTCCGCTAAGCTTCTGTCAAGCATCCCAAGTAGCTCTCTACGGTGCTTGCTTATATTGAGAAGATGCTGAGCCAGTCCACCTGTTCCACTTTCAGGCCATTGCTGTACTTGCTCTTTATAATTATTTTGTCTAATCATGTTCACCACGGCCTTTAAGCTGACCTTACGAAATGATGTGATAGCTTTATTTTCTGCTTTGTATCAACCGCTACATTGTGCGTTTTAACTGGATATTGTGGCTCCAAGTGAAGAGCTTATTCTACTGATACAACTGTCCTTCCCTCCAGATAATTTCCTGTCCTCTTATATGGTAGTCCACCGTAAAATCAAAGAACTGGATGCCGGTTATGACCTTCCAGGAGTGAAAAAATAATTGTGAATGAATGAAACTGTATCATTGCGGATTATGAACTGGTAGAACATTGAGGTGTATGGATGGCACAATTGGCTTTGTCATTACATAACTACCAGACTAGTCATATTCTTCAATACTCTGCAAGCGCTCAAAGCACAGGCTACCTTGCAAATCCTCAAAAACTGGATGAGCAATAACACTTCTTTTTTTACCCGAGACAAAAAGGTCATAGAATTCAGTGTCTGAATGTGATGAATGAATCTAGTATATAAAGTTGCTCTTTTGTTATCTATTTCAGCAGGATAACAATACAGAGAAGAACAACCTCTCTCCTAAAAACAACCTTGGAAGATCTCAGGGTCCTGGAGTCTGCTAGGCATTTTCAGTTTGATTAAGAGCCTTGTTGCCAATCTGTTTTTTATGGGATCAGTCATTACTCTTACTGCTTGGTGCCATGATACTTTAACTGACTACAGTTTTTGGCTGACACGCTTGACATTTGGCATTTGCTTTCTGACCTAATTTAGCCTTGGCCTGCGTGGCCTGCATTTATGCAAAACTGAAGATCCTAAAACATCGACAAGGCAATGAATGTACGGGTGTCACATGACTATAGAGAATGCTCGGGCCTGTGATGCAGTGACAACTAGTAAATCATGTGAGGGGTTAATGTCGTGCACCCCTGACACCTTTCTGCACATCTTTGTGCAGCCTCAGCTGTGGAGAATGCGAACTGAAGCTCAGAGGTCTTCATTTGGCCAATAGCCCTGTACACTGTGGCCTCCTCTCAGCGTGATATTTGGGTAATTAGTGCTAGCATTTCTGACTCCACTGTGCTAATTGAGTCATAGAGGTCATCAGTGCTGACATATTTCGTGCTGTCATACACAGACCGCTCAAACATCAGGTTGACGTACAATTTGACAGGGTCTGGTGTAATAGCAATGCAGTTTACATCATTGGCTCTTCAACAGGGGTCTGAGGACTCCCAGGGGTCCGCAGCACATTGCCAGGGGGTCCATGAAAAAGTTTGCTACAAAGTATTTAAACTTGTCTTATGGGGAGAAAAATACTAGAGATCAGTTTAGAGCCCAGTCGCATTGTGCTCATTACTCTCACCAGCATCACATTAGTGCCAAATTAGCCTACATGGTACACTACATCCACCTGTCAAAACATTTTCCTCAAGCATTAATGTTAACTGCAAGCAAAATGAATATTAGGTATTATTGGTCATGTGAAACAAACAGTGTTTTTTTTTTTTTTTTTAACACAGTAGACTTAAAAAAATCAATCCTTTAAAACTGCTCCTGCAGTGTCAAATTTTGCCAAATGCTATACAATCCCTATTTAAAACTGTTGTATTAGCAAAACATGTTTTGGAATATCAGTTCAAAAGCATCTAAAAAGGAGTTTTTATTGAGAAGAGAGACAAGGAAGGAAAACCTGCCAATGTGCAAGGTGTGGAGGTTTCGTCATATGTTTACAGTGAGAGCACACAGGGCCTCATTTACCAATATCTTCTTAAGAATTTTCTTAAATTTGTGAATACAAATCATCTTAAAAAGTGCGTAAGTGGGGTTTAAGAACATATATCTTCTTGGAAGCTCATGGGGAGTACATTCAGAGTATATAAGCCCTTATAGATCATCTATACTCTTTAGTAGAGTTCATAGATCAGCCTTTTTTTAAGCTTGTACCAGCATCAGTACCCTATAGACTGTATAGAAAAAGCATCAGCATTGGTACAGTTCTCTTAATGCATATATATATATATAATCTATGAATGTTTTGTGGGTGGTCTGTCTCTTTTTCAGCCAGTCATTTTTGTTCTTAGATTTTAAAATCATCAGATTTGTTGAGCCTTTGAATGCGGGATGCATTACATTTCTCTGCACTTTGAATGTGGGATGCATTTCAAGCAATGTTTATAATGCAGAGATCCAATCAGTGATGATCAGTACTAGTAATTGTTTGATTGTATCAGAGAAGGCCTCAGGCAGTGGTGCTAGTTCCTGGTCTCCTGGTCTACACACAGAGATGTGTGGTGGGGCTGGGGTGTGCCGCAGAGGATTTCCTTGCCAGCTGCACTCACCGGTGCTGTGTGAATGGTTTATTGCCTGTCCAGACTCCCACAACCCACCCTATCTCTCTCTCTCTCTCTCTCTCTCACACACACACACACACTTTCACACAAGTACCCCTCTCTTCTCCACACTCACACACACCACACTCTCATACACATCAACTATCCCATATGCAACACACGCAGACTAGCAGACAACCCCCCCCCCCCAATCACACACACACACACACACAGTTTCCTGTAAAATTCCTGATCAGATATGTGAAATCAGGCATGTCGTGTCTCTGCTGCAGTGTGTGGTGTGGTGTGGTGCAGCTTGGCTAAAGGAGACTGCACTTGCTTCAGCGTGAAGCCATCTAGTTTGCTCTTCCCATCTTTTCCCTCTCTCCTTTCCCCCTTTTGCCCTCTCTCTCTCCTCTCTCTATCCCCTTTTTCTCTCTCTCCTCTCCCTTCTTCCTTCTCCTCTCTTTTCCCTTTTCTCTCTCCCCTATCCTCTCTCTCTCTCTCTCCTCTCGTTTTGCCGTGCCGATGAGGAGCTGTCTCTGCGGGCCTGTAATCCGCGGTCCGTAATCTGAGGATTAAGGAGGTGCATCTGGCACAAAGCGGGGCATCCCGATACGAGGACTGAGCCCATCCCCCGACCCTCGCTCCCTCCTGGCACACCAGGAGACACGACGAGACCCCTCTCCTCTCACACCCACCCAAACAAACACATGCACATACATGCACACACAGCACAGAGACACACATAGACACTCACACACACACACACACACACACACACACACACATATTGTACTCCCATAACAGAGGCAGTCAAGATGACACACACACATGCACACACACACACACACTCACTTATACACACACATATGCAGAAATGCACGCACACCACCACCACACTTGAATTTACATCCCAAAGCCATCCCAATCAAGATTCCACGTTATCCCAGATGTGGGGATAAAAGATTTCCTAGACATTATCTGTTTCCGCTGGGGAGCACCAGTCTCTCGGCACCTTCAGTCTAAGCCATCACAGTTTGCCGATATTTTTGAGGCTTGTGAATGCTTTGAACAATGAATATGTTGAGCATTTTTTTTACTAATATATAAACACATATAAGGTGAAGTTAAAGTAAATGAAGTAATATATCTGATTTATTTGGGTCCAAACTCTGCGGTGTGTCAGTGGAGCTGTTGCGAGAGATGGTTGTTTAGGGCTCTGGGCTACCCTTGCAATTACTTTCCGCTATATTCTCAATGTGTGTTATAATAATGTTTCCATTTGATCAGACAATGTGGGAATAATCTACCCCGGCATCCCCTCTGGACCTGTGCTGAAAACGCGATTACCTCTCCATTTTAATCTCGCTTCAAGGATACAAAAAAAAAAATCCTCACTCTACATCGAACATTTCCATGTCGCCCGCATCGGATTCATTCGTCATCTTTAAAGAGAAGACAAGATCGTTAGGTTCTTCCACATGATTTGAGCTTTATTCGATGTTGTTTGCCAATTAGCAGTAGCACTGATTGCTGTGAGGAAGCAGAACGTTGAGTTATTTTTGTGTGTGAAATGAAATCGGTATTACATCAGTGTACGATGTGTCCTCAGAAGAGTGTACTGGTAACCATGGAGATGCAGGCTGCCCACAGATATATTCTGTTTCATCATTATTATTTTTTTCCCAGGCCTGTGGAAGAAGAGACACCTTTGAAGGCCCTCTGTAAAGTTTCTGGAGCGTACTCTTGACTTTCAGCTGTAAATTATGAATGTGGGCTTAGACATTCCCTCTTTGTTGCTTGTCTGATGCAAAAAAGCTAAAAAAAAAAAAAAAAAAAAGTACATTTTTCGATGGGTGGAGTCCAAGCAGAAGCGGTCCGAATGAAATTGGTCTGGGTCAGAGATGGTTTTCATGTCTCTCATCATAGAAATGAAGCCCCATAGGAATTACTCAGTGCTGTGAGATCTATGAGGGGCCTGTTATTGCTTGTGGATGACAGCAGTCAATGTGGAAAACATGACCGTTCAACAACCCCGCTTGGGGCGTGTGTGTGTGTGTGTGTGTGTGTGTGTGTGTGTGTGTGTGTGTGTGTAGTGGTTGCAGGGGGTCTAGATAGCTGTCATGGTCTCTATGCCCCTGATTTAAACCAATGAGATCTAAGGCCCTGTCTGAAAAAGCCGGCCCTGTGGCACCATTTGGTAGCGAGCGTTGCCAGCACCTTCAAGGTCACACGGGTTTAATGTCTACCAGCACTACACGGTTGCATCCGTATGTGTTCAGTCCATCAGGAGTTTCCTGTGATCCAGTTTCCTGTGAAATAGTTTGCTCTTTCAACAATAAAGTAAAAGAAAAGTTAAATTATGTGATTTTTACATAATTGTTTCAAATTGATTGGATATATTGTGTTGACGTAAACAGTATGTAAGTACAGGTATATAACCTGAATATGGAATTTGTGGCATATTGAATTTTCATTGCACAAGAATATCAATGGTATGTTGTTTTCACTCTTCTGTGATACCAGTTAAATAAAGGAAAAAGTTCACAGCGTTGTACTAAATTTCTGTGTACAAAGTGTACATCTTCAGTAATATGCATGTAGATCATTTTGCAGGAATATTAAATCATATACGAATGTGTGCGCTGTAATGCAATGTATTCATTTCACAGGAATATTGGTGGTGTGTTGTTTTGGCTCTTTGGTCATCATAGAGAAGTAGAAGGTGGTTTGCACAGATGGAGGGGTTCTAATAGCTCTTCTTTTGCTCCAGAGGAAGACGCTTTAACCCAAGGGTGATAGCACAGTGTTTATATTAGTGATGGATTGGTGGATCAGGAGTACCCCAGGATTTGTGGGGCTTGGGGAGGATATAGATTGATGATCAAAGCTTTTTTCAGGGAGGATTTATAAAAAACGTCTAAATGTAAACAAAACATATATTTGCATGCATGGATTTGTTGGAGATTATGGATTATTTTCATTTGCAGGTTGAGACCATAGTGTTTTCAGACCTCACCGACAAAAATGGGGCCCGGTTGCATATAAGCAACTGTTGTGGGTCAGGCTTTTCTACCTCATTAAACAAAACACGATATGAGAACCTATTTGTAATAGTCATTACGTAAAACAGAGCAGGAGTCTGGATTTTAGTGCAGGACCACCACTTATTATTAGTGTGTGTGTGTGTGTGTGAGTGTGTATGCATGTGTGTGTCTTGGGGGGGAGGTGCGCTTTACAAGGGTTATGGGATTGACAGCAAACTTGCTGCTTTCTCTTTTGTTTGGCAGATTGTAATTAATTCACTGGATGAAGATGTTTCTGCTGAATGACTGCGTATTTAGACAGAGACCATTCACTTATACAGCCTTGGCACTAATACAGTGTTGGCAAACCATCAGTAGTGTTGTTGCCATAACTGTTTACTGACTTAATAAATGAACTATTATATATAATGAATATATATTCTTTTCTTTGTTTTCCTTGACTGCTAAGAAGCACTTAATGAAACTGGGATCCACTTGATCTTCACCCTCACTTTCTTAGCACAGCAGAATACAGAGCTTCCAATTGTGTTAACCTGTGTTCATTGGTTTCATGCATTTTTCACATAGTTTTTCAAACATTTATCACAACTTGAATTTGAAGTTGAATTTATAGCTTGAACAACTGGAAATCTATTCACAGCCCAAAGGAGACTGTCTGGAGAGAATCTATTCACTGCCAAAATGAGGAGATTGTCTGCAAACATATGAATTACTAATGTCACTGTTCATATCTCCTCCTCCATATTTCGTCAATCCACAATCATTCTTTATGCATATGAGATTATGTGTCTTGCATGTCAATGTCAGTTACTCTAAGTTTAGGAGGAAGAATGAAATTTATGTTGTAACATTCTGGTTCTTTTTCACATATTTAATAACCAGGTAAATTGCACAGACATTGCAAACCTAAGGCAGAATGTGCTTATTCTGAAAGCAAAGTTTTGTATTTCGTCATCCTTTGTGAGATTGTGAGATGAGAGCACACACTGACCTGACCACCAACTGTGCTGTTTGAAGGAAAGATTTGCTTTTGCTGCATGTTTTTAAGTGTTTTGTCATCGTTAGAGCCTTTTGCAAACAAAATGTGTGATTTTGGGCAGAGTGGCTCTGTTTAGGCCTTTGTGTTAACTGATTTGAAAAAGTGGATTCTGAAGTGATGGTTGCATCAAAGCGATCAAGAAAAACTGTAACCAGGCAAATGGCACAGACATAGCAAAACCTAAGGCAGAATCTACTTATTTTGAAGGCAAAGTTTTGCAATTTGTCCTCCTTTGTGTTAGATTGACTGAGAGTACTCACTGACCTGACCACTAATTGTGTTATTTGAAGGAAAAATTTGCTTTAGCCGCATGTTTTATCATCATTAGAGCTTTTTGCAAACAAAATGTGTGTTTTGAGGCAGAGTGCTTCTGTTTAGGCCTTTGTATCAATGATCTGAAGATGGTGGATGGTGGATGGTGGATTCTGAAGTGATGGCTGCATCGAAGTGATCGAGAAATGTGTTTACTTGTTTATCATAACATGTCTAGTTGTTTACAACAGTGACTAAACAGGACAAACAGAACATGCATAAAGCACCTGTCTATTGTATGGCTTCAGTTCAGTCCAGTTACATGTAATTGACTGCTTTATTGTCACAGGGGCCCTTGGCTGGCTGAGAGGATCTGTCTGGCAGTGCCACTATGCGCTGGTGTCGTGTTCTTCTTCGTGTTGGCCAACTTCACCATGGCAACCTTTATGGACCCTGGTGTTCTGCCGAGAGGTAAGGGCAATGTTTATGCGTGATCTCTGCAACCAACTGGAGTTGCCTAAAAATAATTAATTACAGTGAAATAACACTGTGCAAATGTTTTGTCCACTTCAAAGGACTGACAGTAATGTGCTCTGACAGTCACAGATTTTCACAGCAGATGCCGAATATGTCTGAGCGAACCCCACTGGTTCTGCGCTTAATGGATGTTGTTTAACACTTCCACTTATTACTGGGCCTCACAATGACAGTTGACCCTAATCTCGCATAAGGGTAGTTGGGGGGTGGGGGAGGAGAGAGGGGGTGCTGACCCCAAATGCAGTTGCTTTCAGCTATTTTTTTTTTATAAAAAAAGGCTATTGAGCTGAGTTTAGGTTGTGTGATTGTAGCCACTAAGGTCAAGGATAAGGATGATGGCTGTGGTTGTGTGTTTCAGCGCATGAGGGCAAGGATAAGTACAATGATTTTGAATGCGTGATTTCACCTCATGAGGATAAGGATAAGGATAATGATGATTTTGATTGTGTGATTTCAGCCAATGAGGACGAGGATAAGGATGATGATGATTTTGGTTGTGTGATTTCAGCCAATGAGGACGAGGATAAGGATGATGACTTCCGGGCGCCCCTGTACAAGAACGTGGAGGTGCGGGGCATCCAGGTGCGCATGAAGTGGTGCACCTCCTGCCACTTCTACAGACCCCCACGCTGTTCTCACTGCAGTGTGTGCGACCACTGCGTAGAGGTTAGTGTGTGTGTTTGTGTGTGTGTGTGTTTGTGTGCGTGTGCATGAAGCTGTAGGTGCACTTCCACTCTTGGTCTCTGTGTTGTATTGTGTAAGATATCTGCTCTGTAATGTGAAATTCCTGTATATTTGTGAATGTCTGTATGACAAAATAAATGTACACAGATGTCAGTTTTTGTGCATGCATGTGGGCAAACATGTCTACGAACATAACACAGCTTTTTGATGTATGCGTGGGTGCATATACTGTGTGTGTGTGTGTGTGTGTGTTTGTGTGTGTGACATTCTGCTGAGCTGTGTGCGTGTAGAATGTTAGCATGTGGATAATTTCTGAGGATGATGGATAAAGGAGGAAAAGAGGCAAAACGAGAGAAAGAGGGAGACAGAGAAAGAGAGAGAGAGAGGGTGGGAGGGTGAGGGGAAAGAGAGATGACCAGAGCTGCCGTTAATCAGGTTAATCTCCTTTGCTTTCTTTTCTCTCGTTCCCGTTTTTGAAGATCTGACATCCGTGTCATCAAGTTCATGCTGTCCCACTACACTACAAAACCCGCAAAGCTTTATGGGGAATCTCATCCAATCACTTACATACTAAAACTATATGCATCATCCGATGCGTGGATTTAAATTAAGAAAGGCATGCAGTGCCCTTAAACCCAAGCAGCTCTCTGCATCTCTGTAGAATACTAGATAGATAGATAGATAGATAGACAGATAGATAGATAGATAGATAGATAGATAGATAGATAGATAGATAGATAGATAGATAGATAGACAGATGTACTTTATTGATCCAAAGCTGGGAAACTCACTTGCAGTTGCAGCATAACATGTAGGACAAACACAATAACTGCACAACACAATAACAATACAAAGAGGAGAAAGAGCATAATAAGAAAACATACGATATGAAATGTAATCTGAAATACAATCTGAAATTCTATGTGTAGTAAAGTAACTTAAAATAAAAATTGAAACTCGCATGCATTCATGTCTTCATACTCTTCTGCAGGATTTTGACCACCATTGCCCATGGGTCAACAACTGCATTGGGAAGAGAAACTATCGCTACTTCTTCCTCTTCCTGTTGACCCTAAGCGTCCACATGTTGGCCGTGTTCAGCGGTGGGCTTCTGTATGTGATGGAACATCTGGAGGACTTGTGGGCTCTGGAAGCTTCTGTCATGTATCCTTGACAACCGTAGGCAGGCTGCAACAGCCGATTATGCTGTCAGTTGGAACGATGTCATTCATCATGTAGCCTAATTCAATAAGCCAATCTATATAATCTGAATAATACTTTGCCGATGCACTCTTGTAGACTCCTGCTTTGTCATCAAAGGCATATGCACAACGTGTCATATGTAAAATACTATAGCGTTCACTGATATTAAAGAGAGGCTCCACTTAATAGCAGGGTTAAATAGCGGCTGTTGTCAGCCACAGCCATGCCAACACAAAACTCACTGGGAGCAGCAACAGCAAGATTCCCCCAAAAGTCCATCAAAAACCCCAAAGCACATTATCTCCCCAAACCCCTGAACCCCCAAAGCCACACCACACATCATCCCAGAGGGGCGATACTCCCACAACACTGGCCCAGCAACAAGACCCATTAGAAAACAGATTGACTGATTTTAACATATCTTAAACATTGCTAGCAATCCCTGAACTTAGACACGCTACAATAGTGAATACCTTGGTCCAGGTTTCATCATCACAAAAGCCAACAAACATCTGTGGTAGATAGCATGCTGTTAGCGCTGTTGCTAACCAAACCATATTTCTGTGGGAGGCACCAAGCAATACAGTCTACACATGTGGAGGAGAACCATAGTCACCGCCATTGTGAGTGATAGATTGGGTGCATTATACTTGTAATATCTCTATGAGCTGGTATAGCATGATGCTACATTTGGGTGACCAGACGTCCCTGACCCACTTTGCTCCTGATTTTTGAGGCCAACCAAATAACTACTGATGCAAACTACTGACCGCATGTATAAACCACAGTTTTTAAAAAAATATTACTTGTGAAGAACAGAAATGCACTGTCATGTATCAACCTTGGCATTAACTACAAAATCAATGTATAATGATGAGTGAATCAATGAGAATGTAATCAATATGAATAACCAGGCAATGGTTATGGTTATTTTTTGGGAACAAACCATCACCTCTGCCACATGTCACATTGGTATTGGTATTGGCATTGGTATTAGTATGTATAGTTTGTATTGTCTATGGTACTATAATTGTGATCTCAGGCCTAGTAAAATCCTTAACTGAACACTTCAGCGTGGTTGTCGTGAGCATCTCTGGCCTGTTCTTTCTGCCAGTCCTGGGGCTAGCCTGTTTCCACCTGGTGCTGGTGGCCAGAGGGCGGACGACCAACGAGCAGGTGAGACTGACCGCTGTTCAGGTCGCTCTCTCACAGAGCAGGGGGGACGCACTCTGTTCGACACGGACACAGATGTTAACTTGTTAGCGTGCTTCTGTCTCTCTGCAGGTGACAGGGAAATTCCAGGAAGGAGTGAACCCTTTTACCAAAGGTTGCTTTGGCAACGTGGAATCTGTGCTTTGTAGTCCTCTGAGCCCAAGGTAGAATAAATAAACTGTCACATTGTTTGTTTTGAACGCTGCAGTTTATAGGAAGTGCGAAATGAGCTCTTGACATTTCAGTCATACTGCAGTCGGTAAGTCTTTTGATTTGTCCATAGGTACATTGGGAAACAGAGGAAGAAAACGCCAATTAGAATCCAGCCTCCTTTCAAGAGACCAGAAACTGACAGGGAAACTCCTGTCAAAATTAGGGACAACGGAATTCAAACTAATATCCTCCCAAATAAGGTATTTATTTGTGCTTATTATTGACTGTGTTATTTCTTAACAATTTCCTTTATTTTACATATGTTGATAAAAAATTTGATAAATGTTTATAGGCTAAAGATGGCCTTTTATTTCCCCTTAGATGCCCTTTTTATTAGGTTTCTCTGCTACAAGACAACTCTGCCCTTCCTAACCACTTTACTTTCATGTCAGAGAGCGAACATATTGGTAGCGTTCCCTTGACATGTTGTGATCTCTCTTTCCTCTCTCTGCACGCTGCAGGCTGTGGAAGGAATGGATGTGCCAGACAGCAAACGGCTGAGCACCCCCCCTCCCCTGCCACCAAAACCCGACCCAGTTCTCCTGAGGAACCACTTGGCTGCCTTGGAGGGTAGACGCAGGAACCTAAATAGCAGGAACCATGACAATAACTGAACCTAAATAGCAGGAACCATGACAATAACTGCAGCATTGTTCATTAGTTACAATTATGTTTGAGAGCACATGTCAACACAATGTTGACAGCACGTTACATTTTCATTTAGTAGACTTGAAAGTACTGTGTACATCTGCATGCATATACTGGAGCAGTACACACACGTTGCCTGTATATTTCTATAGTATAGTATTAGCCTGGCCACGCCGGATTTGATACCATTGAGCTTGTTGTCTCCGGTAACATTTTTACTGTATCCAATCAGAGAAAAGAGGGAGCGTTGTGAATGCTAAGCTAGAATGCTATCAGTCAAGGCAGACTATCAGTCAAGGGCTGATCCAATCCCTTAAAACTTAAACACCTACAGCCAGCAATTGTTTCTCACTACAAATGTCCAGACCCTCTGTACGAAACGAATGTGTGAGTACAAGGGGCTGGTTTTATTACCAATCTAGTAAAGTATAGAGCAGTGCAGTATTATATAGTATACTAATATAGTAATTAATTGTATATATATTGTATCTGCTCTATATATTTATTTTCAGAATACATCCTCAATCAGTGTGTGGCTTATTGTCCTTTCCCTTTTGTTCTGTGTTCTGTGTTTTCAGAGAGCCTCTTGCATAGCAGATCTCCTTCCCATCTGCACATCCTACAGGGACACTGCGGCCCTCCCTGAACCCCCTCTCCAAGCTTGGCCCCCTCTCCTCCAGGGAAGAAGTTCGCCAGGTAAGAGTTGTTTTGGAAGGCCACAGTCTTGAAACTTATGACGAATGTAACTACTTACCTGGTGAATGTATTGAGCCATTATCTCCATTTTCTCTGCCATCTGCCATGTTGTGTAACACAGTTTCACACAGTCTAATACAGTTTAACAGTTTTAATGTGGTATTAGATTCACTGATTGGCCAAAAGTGTGTTGAAATGTTTCTCTCTGTGTGTGTGTGTGTGTTTCCATCCTCCTTCACCTTTTTCTTCTCCCTCTCCTGCTCCTTTAGACAATGGAGTCCATGACGCAGACTGGTGTGCACCCTCCAGACTTCTCCTCTGACCCCAACCTGGGATTCCCATCCAGCACACTGCCCTTAAACTCCCTCACACTCAGCTCCCGTTCTCTTAGCCTTAAGCATGCCCACCGTTACAGAGACCGGTCCTCTCTCGCCTCCCAGACCTCAGAGGGACTCATCCCCCCTGGTCCGACCTCGACTTTGGGCTCGGCTTCGCAGAGCCTCCGCCTCTCCCCGAGCACGCTCACCAGCCGTGGGAGCAGCCTCTCCTATGACAGCCTCCTGGGTCCACCGCCAGGAGAGAACAGCTCCCAGCGGGAACGGCTCCCTCTGCTGGGCTACCAGGTACCATACCTTCCCCTGGACTCCGGGGGCCTGGGCCCTCTGTCCCGTGGGCCTGAGATTCAGCATCAGTCTCCTCATACACGCAGCCCAGTCTTCATGGGCATGAGCCGCCAGTCGCCACAGCCACGGGAGCCCTCACCAGTGCGCTATGACAACCTGACCAAGGCCATCATGGCGTCCATCCAGGAGCGACGTGAGCTTGAGGAGCGGGAAAAGCTCACGCATCAGCTGGCGCACCACATTGGCCCCACCATGTCGAGCTACGCAACCCCCGACACCGGGGTGTATGACACGCCGAGCCGGCGCAGCCTTCCGCTGGAGGGCCTTCGGGGGCGCCGTCACGTGGCCCGACCCCCCCGGCGTACGGCTCGCGGGAGTTTCTCATGAGTAGTGCGGCGTACGGCTACGGCAGCCGCATGGGTTTGTCAAGCTCGTCCACATCATCCCTGTCACGTGTTGGGGCACCGCGCATCTCGTGCTCCTCCACCTCCTCTCTGTCCCGCACTCCCCGCAACTCCTGTTCGTCAACCTCATCCCTGTCACGGGCGCCCCGCCATACCTCTGGATCACCGCTTCAGTCATACCCTCCAGGCAGTGGGGGTGATCGTCCGCTCTCCCCTGCATACCACTCATTGGAACGCCAGCTCCAGCAGTCGCCCTCCGCCCTACCGTGTTCCCCCACTTCGTACACCACCCCTAGAGGCCTCGCCTTCATCTCTGACACTGAAACCCGAGACCTGCCACCCTCAGATGGACTACAGCGCCATGAGAGTTGACTGTGAGTGCTTTCATACCTGAATTGTTTAGAGCAGTTGAACTGGGACATGGATCGTTTGCCTCCAAGGATGGCTATATGTGAACGCGGCAACTGCATTATGTTTTGGAACAAAACAAACATGCCTGGATCGCCTAGAGGAGATGGTCTTGGATGGTTTCCAAACAATCTCTGGAGTGGTATATTATGTTTGGAGCATCTGTCAAAATTGAAGCAAAAATTTGGCCAGTGTGATAGTAGTTTAATTGCATGTTTTGTTTTTGTTTTGTTTGCAAGTTTTATTCTGCTCAAGGTTTTGTTCTGCAGAAAAATCTGTACCAATTTAGCCCCTGGTACAAAACAAAATAAGCATTAAAACACCCTTTGACTCCTAATCATGAATTCTTCACCTCTGTCTACATTCCTGACCTTACCTTCCTGACCCTAATTTCCTGACCATTCCTAGTTTTCAACTCCATAATGGACTTTATAAAGTATCAGAATTGATACACTTTGGAGATTCTGGTGGTGTTCAAGTAAGTATACATATATGTAGGCCTACCGCAAGAAACGTAAAGTACCACTGAATACCCACACACCCAGTACAGCCAGTACCATTTAATGACAGATTTGGTGGATTAAATTCGTAAAATCTCTCCATGGGATAACCCCAAATACTTAATTATAAAACAGTTTAACTCAGTGTGTTTCCACCTCAACATTTACAAAGAACAAATTTTGTCACTGTGAACAGATCTGAATGTAATTCTTATTTTCGGTTTAAATCTACTTCTATTATTCTACCCCTACCATTATATTGTAATTGAATGTTCTTTCAGCCATGAAATGATGAAAGCCACTCATCCAGAGAAGTTGTAGGACGTGATACCCTTCGATTCTAGATGGAATCATCCCAGACATTGCAGAAATAGTCCAGGCCTTGATATGTCACTCTCAGAGGACAAACAAAAAGCACCCACCTCTCTTCCCTAACGACATGTTGATGGACATTATTATTTTTCCACTTTCTGAAAAGACTGCTTGCTGAGATTATGTAGACTACTGTGGCCACTTTGGATGTGAGACTGATTATCATAAGTCAAAAGTTTAAGGGAGCAGTTTGTTTCAAAGGAGAAGTCTAGTGTGAATCAGTCCATACCCCTGTTGTTCCAGGTTACCCAGTGTTGTCTGTAGAAAAAAATTGACAAAATTTGATACAACATAGACTGAATAGCAAGCCAGCAGCTAACACTTACTGAATGGGGCACAGGCAAATGAAACTGAAAGTGCATTTCTGTGCCCCTATTCAGTCAGTGTTAGCTGCCTCTTCACTATTCGGTCTATCAAATTTTCGTGTTCTTTTTCCTACTGACTGCACTCGGTGACCTTGCACAACAGGGTTATGGATTGATTCACGCTGGATTTCTCCTTTAAGCGTTTGTCTGTGTTTGAAAGTATTTGTGCTTTAAAAATGATTCCATGCTGTTCAGTGTTTTCATCTGTCCTGTTTATACTTACCTTTGTAATAGAAATAGCGAATAAAGTACAATTTTCTGTATATTTCGCTTTTTTATTTCTGGCATTTGCCTGATCTGTGAGATGACTGCAGTCTTTTATCATGCAGATCGCAGTAGCCCTTGAAGACAGGAGTAACCCTTTGCCTCCAAGTATCCAGCTGCAGAGGTTTAATCATTGTCTCAGCCAGTCAACAACCCTGTGCATCACGGTCAAAGGGACAGGATGGTCCCAAGAAAAGACATCATTCCCCATTGAGAATGAATCATACCTCCCTCTAGTGGACAGCAAATGACACAAATGTGATTTATGTTCAGAACTATAAGGACACCTTGCTCTGTTAAATAACATCCCAGAGACAAACGATGCAAGTCTCACATTTTTACCATGCACTGCTGGGCTTGAAAATAGTTGTAGCCTACTTTTCGCACTGTTAAAGGTGTTTTTGGAGGCCTACTCTATATGCAGAGATTAAAAGTACAACTTGACCCCATAACTTTACAAGTGATTGCAATTAAGTGCAGTGGTTACAGTCTTGTGCCGACATTAGAAATGACGTAGAAATTTATGAACAGTTAAACTGTTAAGCTCTTGCTACCTTTCCTATTAGGAGTATACGAGTTTCCCAACCACTTTGTAATCATTTTGCATAGAGGGGGGAGTTCACTGTGTTAAACTCCAATTTAGTTGGGTGTAGCTTTTCTTCAAGTGATTAGCCTACGCTGATTCTTTTCTTTAACTTACTTTGGTTCATTACCGTTACCTTGGTGCACTGGTGTATCATCATTAGTTTTTCATCACATAACGCCACGCGACTCGCATCAAGACTCCGGCCCCTCTCTGTTCGCTAATGAGACTTGCGTAGGGAGATGGCGACCACACCGACCATTTAACAGCTTCTGATTGCACAGAGGGAAAACGGTTTGGATCACTGGCGAACTCGCACAATTATAACACGTTAGCCATTTGAGAGGAGCGATAACATCACTTAGAATACCTTTGATCAAATATTAACGCCGATGCGTGCGGTGTTTTTTTCTCCGACACAGCGTCATCCCAGAGGCTTTTATGGGGAACTCTGATGTGCGGCGGATGAGCCGCGATGCCTTGGGTGGAATAATAACGAGAACGCGGCTGAGAGGGACGTTAGTTGTATGTTGTACGAAAACAAATACATTTATCTCAAGATCTCAGTCATAACCTGATTACTGTAAGATGTTTAGCCTATACGTTCATTCAATGTCAGGACTAAACAAAAGTAATGTTTGGCTGACTGTCTCATGCAGGCTTATGATATTGTGTTCTTTACAGGAATGCTATTGGCAGTTCATTTTTCCATCTGAGTCAGATAGCCTGACAGAAATCTGTGCACAAAATTGATTCCAAATAACCATAGGCAGGTAGCTGCTCTTTTTCCGTTTCCTGCCTCAAGTGTCTTGGATCAAGAAAGACTGTGAGGGTGATCTTGATTCAATGAGGTCTCTCTGTGACGTTCTGACTCCAAACTCTGTCGTGACTACTTCATTGCTCCATTCACATCTTGACCTTGATGTTTGTGTGTGTGTGTGTGTGTGTGTGTGTGTGTGTGTGTGTGTGTGTGTGTGAGTGTGTGTGTATGATTGTGTCTTCATTTGTGCACATGTGAGCATACGTAAGAGAGTGTGTATGCACGTGTGTGTGTTTGTGTGTTAAAGGCCCCTTCAACACCACTATGAGCTGCAGAGAGTATAGTCTGCTCAGGGCAAAGCATGGCTGGAATTATGAACAATGTGTTGAGAGAACAGGCATAGCATCTGTCATGTTCTATCATTACTCATTGTAATGATAAGCCTTCGAACCAACTAACTTTTATATGTTCTAGAAGACACACACACACACACACACACACACACACACACACACACACACACACACACACAGAGGCAAAAAAAACACATCCTGATCCCGCAGATGCTCACTCATACTCATGTGAATGCATGTACATACACACACACACACACAAACAAGTTCACCCTAAATAGTTATCTCTCAGCAGCCCAAGCAAATGGTTTGTGCAGAGATATGTTACCCCAGCCTCATATAGAGAGTGCGTCTCCCATGGTAATTGATGATGGAGGATGGAATGTGTGAGAAAGAAATTGTGTGAGCGACTCTGTTATCTCTATGTGGTCGGAAAGCTGTTCCTCATCTAGGGAACGTTGTCATCTATACATTATTAATCACAATTCAGAGAGAGTTGTATACATTCATTATTCATCAGTGAAGGAAAAAAAAAGGCGCTAGCATTGGGTCATTTTCTCCATGTTAGCAGGCTTTTACTGTCTGTGTGTGTGTGTGTGTGTGTGTGCACATTTGGAAGATAAGTGTGCTTGGCAGACTCGGCAGCATTTTCAGAGAGCCTCACCAATCAGTAAATGAGCAACAGCAGCCTCCTTGCCATAGCGTAGCGTAGCACGGTGTCTCGTGGGAGAACTCTCTCAGGTTCTCTCGCTTTTCTGGCTGCGCACTCTCTTCCTCTGCAAACTAAACCAGTGTACCAATATTTACCCCACTTTCAAAGCCACTGTGCACTCATAAATGGAATGCTCTCTCAAAACGGTCCCATCTGGAATCCTGTTAATGGATTCTTCTAGAAGTTTCCATACAGCACAATTCCTCCTCGTGATGACCCTGGAATTGTTCTATTTCTAGGGTTCCTCCAAAGATCTTGAAATACTGACCGTTTGTACCCTCTCTGGTTCCTCTTCCAGCTTCTAAGAGCTAAGAGTTGCTAGAAAAATTGACAACACAAAAAAAGTGATAATTCCCAATCCCCCCCTTAAGCCCTAAGCTTGGAACCCTCACAGTTTCACTGGCATGAATTGACTTCATGATTGGCTTGATTGATGCCAGTTAAGTCTTTGAAAGTTGAGGGCTCAGGGTTAAGAGGGGACATTGGGATTCAGTCAGAGAGTTGAACCAAGAGCCCCTCCAATTGGAGTGATGAGAGGGGGCTTCAGAGACTCAACTCAACGAAGAAAAACTGAAGAGGCTACACAGAGCAACGCCTGTGTCCTTTCCGCTTCTGTGCAAAAAAACTGGAAGGCTATTAATAGTGGCGGCAGTGTTCCCCATGGTCAGTGGAGACGAGCTGAGCACCATCTGAGCCACCCGAGGGAAGGAGATCAGCCACGATCTTCCCCTTCAAACAGACTGTTCAGCCCAGCTCCCCCGTGGGGCTTTCGCCTCGCCTGATGATGAATTCATGTTTGTCGGCTTTGCTCTCATACAGTAAAATTGTACAGGGAAGGGGGGGTGGGGGCGGGGGGATGGATGGTGGTGTCGATGTTTGGGGTTGGGCTGAGTTCCTTTTCTTAACAAACAAGTGCTATGGAGCTTTGAGACTTCTTCAAGCAGACAGAAACACACTGTGGTGGTACGGTGGGTCATGACCGTAGGCTGTGGGTTGTGCACGCTTGTGTGTGTGGGCTGACAGGCATGTGGCTCATGTTTGCCCACACTGCTGCTCCGAGGAGTCATGTGTATGTATGCATGTGCACAGGGATAGAAGGAATCCAAGCGCTGGGTTAAGTTGTGTGCCACAGAGTCGATGCATTCGACGAATCTGATAAATAATTTGTTTGTTGGGTCGGGTGTGTTCTAATGCTGAAAAGTACACACAAATCTCTCTTGTACGAGCCTTCCTGATAGTCCCATTGGGTGTAAATAACCTTGCATTCTGCTGGCTTTGTTTCTTAGCTGAACTTGAGTGAGGAGGCATAGATGAATACTCATAACTCCTTTTTTTACCTTACTTAAGCAATGTTTCAGTACATAGCTTTCTTTGGGGTTACAAAGCTATTTTCTGAAACATTGTTTGAATAAATAGTAAAAAATTAATTAACAGTGTGCACTACTCCTCCACCTCTAAGAGTTGTTGTTTTTTTTTTTTTTCCACGTTAGTTACATTTTTAGGAAGATTCTTATTTGAGTGTTTTTCTTGTCATTACTGAATAAAGCACTGCATGGATTCTGTGACAAATCTCATTCTGATCACCATGGCTGAATCAAGCAAGTTACTTTTCTCTTCTCTTATGTTCATTAAAATGTCTT